>JAJHZJ010000413.1:12618969-13820667 GCA_023548195.1 Bettongia penicillata ogilbyi
ATCGAGTCATACATATGTGTGGGTGTATATATATATATATATATATATATATACACACACATGTGTATATGTTTCAGTCTGTACTCTGTGTCCATCACCTCACTATTAGGAGGCCCCAGTTCTATTGTTTGAAAATGAATTGGAAGAAAAAACGCTGTATTTGTGGTCAGTTGACCTAAGTTCAAATCTTTGCTTAATTACTCCTGATTTTGGGGATCCTTAGGGAGTAGCTCAGCCTCTTCTCTTTTGCTTCCTTGCCATTTAAATGATAGGGCTAGCTTGACTGACCTTTAAACATATTTCAGCCGCTCTCTGGAGCTGTCATATGATGTTATGTCTGCTTTTTCTTCCTGAAGAGTCTTACTGCTCTGTCACTCTGCGATATCACCTCAGACCAACATGCTTTGGTAATAATTAGTTCATATTCAACATTTTTTGCCAGATAGAGTTGAACTGCATCCATTTTTAATACAAATGATACACAAAATGTCACTGAGGAAGCTATCAAGACCATAGTGCACTCTTAGGAAAATGTGTTTGAGATACGATATAAAGCTGTGCCCAACTGGGAAAGTTTAATTCATAAAAATTAAGTGAAATTAAGTCATAAGATACTATTGTCCAAGCTCCAGTCCTTTTCATCCATTTTCTCCATCAAACATCTACTAACCCACATTTTTATCAAGGCCTGGGGCACATTCATGGTTCTTTGCTACATGTAGCAGAGCCAAAGACAGCAAAGGAATGAACTGTTCCCTCAAGGAGTTTGTTTTTTATAATCAGTTGTGTGAGGTCCTAAGTCTTGTGCATTTTACCTCTCAGTAGCACCAAGAGCTCTTGCTATTGGAAAATCCTCCAGATCAGATTTCGAGAGACTAAGCTTGGGAGGAGCCAAGCCTCTTGGCTGATGACTCTTTGGGACCATGTACCTTTCCTTCTACTGCCCAAGTACTTCACCCCTCTCTGATTTCTGTCTTGGTTTGAGATTCAAAATAAAGTAAACACTACAATTATCTCAACAAAATATGTATCAATGGATTTTTCCTTTCCTCATCTTTGTAACTTTCCAGACCATAAGTTTTTTTGAACACCACTCCTGTAAATGTTATGTTTACCTCACTGAAATATAAACTTCGTGAGAGTCTTATTGTATTGGTTTTTGTGTTGGTATCTCTAGGTCTTAGCATACTATTTGGAATTTAATAAAAGCTTAATAAATGTTATTCATTCATTCATTCATACATGCATCCATAACTCCTGAAACAATCTCCTCCATCATCCCATTTCTATTGCCATCACCCTAGTCCAGCCTTTCACCATCTCCTTTCTGGAGCATAGCAGTACTTTCTAAGTAACATTTTCATTTTTATTTTCTAATCTCACCTAAGCAACCGAGCTTTGGTACATACTCAGATCATCTAAGATGGAGGTATATATAAAGAAGATTATTGCCACTGGGAGAAAATCTTCTGTGTTTCCTTACCATGAAAGTGAGAGTAACCTCTTTTTGGCTTGAACAGGGGTGACTTTGAAACTACCATATGGAGAGAGTCTTGTTGTCATTTTAGCAATGTCTAGGGGGGTAAAATTTTCATTCAACCAAAGCTTAGGTACCCTGATCGGAACTGGGTGTGAGATAAAGACCAGCGTACTCCCATACCTGTTAGGCAATGAGTCTCTGCTCTAAGAACCAGATGTAGGGCTTTCAGTTTATTTCATTTGTCATGTGTCAGACCTAGGTGTATAAGGTAGCATCCCCAGACCTTGTTGCTCAAGCAAAGGCAATGTTAGTGGTAGAATTCCAGTACAGATGGATGCCTCAAGGTCATCTTTTGACTTAGAACTAGTTGAGACTGTGCTTTAAGCTATACACCCAACCTTTCTCCAATTCCCCCAAAATGAGGTAGTAAAATGGGAAGGTTATGTCTCTGCCTGATTTTAGAGAAGAAATTTATCTGTTTTTGTTATACCTTTGAAATAAATATTATTTTGTAAGTGTTAATCTGGCAGCTAAAAACAATTCAATGGAACTAGGGTTTAATGGGGCCCCCAAATTGGAGAAACAAAATTATTCGGGTCTTGAGGCAATAACTGGAAGAGTAACAAAATGTCCCAGATCTGCCCATCATGGAGGGAGGTCAGGGTTGTCACTGTGAAACCTACCTTCTATCTGGTCCCACTCTAATTTTCACTTTGACATTGCTGCTAGGTGAATCTTCCTTGTGTACAGCTCTGATCACAGTACTTCCCTGTGCAAAAATCTTTCATTAGATCCATATTTCCCACTAAATATAATCTAAGATCATTAGCCTAGGATTCCAAGTCCAGTATGGTAAGGGCTCCAACCTCCCTTTTCTCATAAAACTCTTCATGATTGCCATCTACCACCAAACTTAGCTACGCATGTTTCCCCAAAGTTGTGTAGTCATTTCTCACTGCCATACCCTTGCCTATATAAACTCCTATCTATACAGTGGTTCCTTTGAGTAGTCTTCAAATTCTTTCCTTGCTTTGAGACCTAACTCAAGTAGTACCTTTCCTTCACAGATTGTATCCTCCCTCAGATCTCTCAGAGCATTTTGTTTTGGATCACTTCCCCAATGCCTTTACCATATTCCATTTTGTACCAGCTTTATTGGTGTATTTTGTCCTGCTGGTTTTTGGATTCTTGAGGGGAGAGAGTATTTCTTCATACATCTCAGATGTCTGTCACAAGAGCTCACACATTGCTCAATATTCTAAGGATCTTTAATTTTTTGGCCTAGGCATTCTTTTTACTCAATGCAGGTGGCAACTCAACTGTCCCTTGGTTGATGGACCTTGAGAGCTGCTGTTACAGAAGAATCCATTACCTGCTGCCAAACTGGCAGAGTCTACACTTCCCAAGCAAGAACTTGTAGCATTTTTGGAATCTAACCATCCTAGAGTTGGAAGAGTTCCTAGAAGCAATGAGTTTGAACACCTACTACAACATCTTTTATAAAAAATTTGCAAAGAAGTGGCCAAAGAACCTCTACTTGAAAACTTTCAGTCAACTCTCCCTAACTGTATCTTCCATCTTTTGATTGTCTTCAATTTATTTTGTCCGTTTCTTGTTTTCACATGTTGTTTGCAAGTTCTGTATAACTGTATGCTCCTTGAGAGCAGGACTTATTTAAAAAAAAAATCTTTCTTTGAATTCCAGTATCACAATGCTTGGTACATAGTCAATACTCAAATACTTGTTCATTCAGGGTGTAGGGTGTGTTCAGGGATGACCAGTACCTTTGGTGTGATGGCTGCTGAGCCCTTTTCAGGGCCCTTTCCTCATTGGGTGTCCACCTATTCCACCTAACTCTCACCTGTGACTCCAAGAAGCTGCAGCATGCACACCCCAGTAAACTATTTCAGCAGATGGGCCAAACCAGGTTGAGTGCAACCAAGGGTTCTCAAACCCATTGGTGAGTTATGGGGGGAAACCTACCCCAAGCATGTGAAGACTTCATCTGGTGAAATGGGCAGATAAGAACAATTTCTTCCAATGACCATGAAGACAGATGAAGCAGGTGATATGGAACACTTAGAGTTGGTTAGACACCAAAGATGCCAAGGTCATCCACTGCTTGCTGAGCCATCACCAGCCATCTTGACTCTGTTCTGCCACTGGACTCTGATGACGCTGATGGAGAGAGTAAGGCTGACGACTTCATGTAACTCTGCCTCACTTAAATCCAATTTACGTATGAATCAAAAGACAAAAATAAGAAAAAAGGAGAAAGAAAAAAAGACTTGTTGATTGACTCTTGGGATAACCAATAATATTGTTGAGTTGCTCTAACTATTGGAATTTTTTTCCTTTCATTGAAATGAAATCTATCTTTCTGTATCTTTCATTCATTTTACCTGGTCCTGCCCTCGAGAGGACCATTGTCATAGAATAATTCCTCTCATAGATTAGAGGCCAGTTATAGTGCTCTCCTCTGTTTTACAGGGCAAACATCCTTTGTTTTCTAATCATTCCTTATATTCCTTCTTATAAGACATGATTTGGATATTGCATATATTTTGGCATATTCACATATTTTGGCTTAACAATGTCTTTCCTGAAATATGGGGCCCAGAACTGGATAAAATACTACAGATCTTGTCTGACCAAAGCTGTGAAGAGGTAGGTTATTATCTTCCTAGTTATGGACCGTGTATTTCCATTAATGGAGGCCAGGAGTCAATTCTAATTAGTTCAGCAAATATTTACTAAGCATGTTCTTTGTACCATGTGCCAAGGTCTCTGTCCAGTATTGGGGTAGAAAGATGAAAACTGAATTGTCTCCTTTTTCAGGGAAATTTCATTACTTGGGAGGAAAAGTCCTAGGGCCCTCCTTTCTCATTCCTGCCTCCTGGCTTCCATGGCTTCCTTCAAGTACCAGCAGAGATCCCACCTTCAACAGGATGCTTTCCTTTTAGTGCTCCTTTCAGTTGATTATTAATAATTTATTCTGTACTTTGCTTATACATAGTTGTTTCCCATTATCTTCACCATTAGATGGTGACTTTCTTGAGACTGTTCTTCTTTGCATCATTGATCATTCTTTGTATCCCCAGTCCAGTGAACAGCAGATTGATTGGCTGGTTGTCCTTTGTTTGTGAAGAGTACCAAAATGGCATTACTATGTTAGATTCAAGCTACTGTGTGCCTGATTGTGGCTGATCAGGCCAATATGGGCTCAGAATGCTCTAGTATAAGTCAGGCACATATATGTGAATATTTGCAAAGGATTCTCTAAATCTGTGCATCTCACATTTTTTTTTTATTTTGAGCTTCTTCAATTATGCTTTGTTTATAGAGCACAGCACCTTCTCTGATAAGGACGTGCCATGCTGGGTAGTTCTATGCCAGGGTCTCCTATCAATCTGAATTTAAGAGAGACTTTGAGAATGTTCTTGTATCACTTTTTCTCACCACCATGTACACACTTTCCCTGTGTGAGTTCTCTATTTAAAAAGTCTTTTTGGGGGGAGGAACGAAGATGGCTGAGTAGAAAGACTCATGTATGCTAGCTCCGAACCCACAGCCCATAAATTTCCTGTAAAAAGAACTCCCCACAAATTCTGGAGCAGTGGAAGCTGCGCACCAATGCAGTGGAGGAGATTTCCGTTCCAGAGAGCCCTGAAAAACCGACCCCAAAGGTCTGTCGTGCACTGGACAGTGGAGCCCACCCCTGCCCTGCCCTGTGGCCCTGAGAGGTGCAGATCCGATCAGGCTTCAGGCATGGAACCTCCGGCAGCTGCGAAGGTCCCTCCACCCACAGGTCTACAGGTCAGTGAGAGAGATTTCTGGGCTGGCCGAGGGGGGAGCGGGGTGTCTCCAAGGCGTGGGCCCCCTCAGGAGGCAGTGGTAGAGGGAGCGGCGGTCAGGAGCTCCCGGAGCAGGAAGGACCTCAGATCCATTACTGAAAATCTCTGCATAAACCCCCTGAGGGAACTGAGCCTGGGAGGCGGCCCTGCTCCCACCTGAGCACTACAACTTAAGCTCACATTGAATAGCAGCTGCTCCTGCCACTGAAAGCCCTGAGGCTGGGGAGCAGCATTGGAATCTCAGACCCCAAGCACTAGCTGGGCGGATCTAGGCAAAGGTGGAGAGGAATCTTAGAAGTCAAGTAACTGGCTGGGAAAATGCCCAGAAAAGGGAAGGAAAAAAAGACCATAGAAGGCTACTTTCTTGAACAGATGTTTCTGCCTTTCATTTCTGATGATGAGGAACACTGCTTACCATCAGGGAAAGACATAGAAGTCAAGGCATCTGTACCCCAAACACCCGAAATAGATATCCAATGGGCTCAGGCCATAGAAGGGCTCAGAAAGGATTTTGAAAATCAAGTTAGACAGGTGGAGGAAAAACTGGGAAGAGAAATGAGAGGGATGCAAGAAAAGCATGAAAAATGGGTCAATACCTTGCTAAAGGAGACCCCAAAAAATGCTGAAGAAAATAACACCTTGAAAAATAGGCTCACTCAATTGGCAAAAGAGGTTCAAAAAGCCAATGAGGAGAAGAATGCTTTCAAAAGCAAAATTAGCCAAATGGAAAAAGAGGTTCAACAGCTCATTGAAGAAAAGAATTCTCTCAAAATTAGAATGGAACAGATGGAGGCAAATGACTTTCTGAGAAACCAAGAAATCACAAAACAAAAACAAAACAAGGACAAAATCGAAGATAATGAGAAATATCTCATTGGAAAAACAGCTGACCTGGAAAATAGATCCAGGAGAGACAATTTAAAAATTATGGGACTGTCTGAAAGCCATGATCAAAAAAAGAGCCCAGACATCATCTTTTATGAAATTATCAAGGGAAACTGCCCTGATATTCTAGAAACAGAGGGCAAAATAAGTATTGAAGGAATCCATCGATCACCACCTGAAAGAGATCCAAAAAGGAGAAACTCCTAGGAACATTGTGGCCAAATTCCAGAATTCCCAGGTCAAGGAGAAAATCTTGCAAGCAGCTAGAAAGAAACAATTCCAGTATTGTGGAAATAAAATCAGGATAACCCAAGATCTAGCAGCTTCTACATTAAGGGATCGAAAGACATGGAATAGGATATTCCAGAAGTCAAAGGAACTAGGACTCAAACCAAGAATCACCTACCCAGCAAAACTGAGTATAATACTTCAGGGGAAAATATGGTCTTTCAATGAAACAGAGGACTTTCAAGCATTCTTGATGAAAAGACCAGAGCTGAAAAGAAAATTTGACTTTCAAACACAAGAATGAGAAGAAGCATGAAAAAGTAAACAGCAAAGAGAAGTCATAAGGGACTTACCAAAGGTGAACTGTTTACATTCCTACATGGAAAGACAATATTTGTAACTCTTAAAATTTTTCAATATCTGGGTAGTTGGTGGGACCACACACACACACACACACACACACACACACACACACACACACACGTACACACGTGCGCGTGCACACACATACACACATGCACGCACATACAGAGACAGAGAGCACAGAGTGAATTGAATAGGATGGAACCATATCTTAAAAGAAATTAAGGTAAATGGTGAGAGAGAAATGTAGTGGGAGGAGAGAGGGTGAAATGGAATGGGGTAAATTATCTCTCATTCAGGAGGCAAGCAGGAGACTTTTTAGTGGAGGGAAAAAAAAACCATGACGTTTACTCTCATCACATTCGACTAAAGGAAGGAATAAAATTATGCACACTCATTTTGGTATGGAAACCTATCTTACAGGAAAGTGGGGGAGAAGGAGATAAGCAGGGGTGGAGATGATGGAAGGGAGGGCAATGGGAGGAGGGAGTAATTTGAAGTTAACACTCAGGGAGGGACAGAATCAAAAGACAGAATAGAAACAATGGAGGGCAGGACAGGATGGAGGGAAATACAGTTAGTCTTACACAACATGACTATTATCAAAGTCATTTGCAAAACTACACAGATATGGCCTATATTGAATTGCCTGCCTTCCTAAAGGGAATGGGTGGGGAGGGAGGGATGGGGAGAATTTGGAATCCAAAGTTTTAGGAACAACTGTTTAGTATTGTTCTTGCTACTAGGAAATAAGAAATACAGGTAATGGGGAATAGAAAGTCATCTGGCCGTACAGGGCAAAAGAGAAGATGGGAAGAAGAGAAGGGAGAGATGATAGAAGAGAGGGCAGATTGGTGATAGGGAAAATTAGAATGCTCGGTGTATTTGGGTGGGGGGAGGGGATAAAAGGGGCGAAAATTTGGAACCCAAAATTTTGTGAAAATGAATGTAAAAAGTTACATAAATAAATTTATATTAAAAAAATAAATAAAATAAAAATAAAAAAATAAAAAGTCTTTTTGGCAAGCATGTTTGGCATTCAAAAATAGGTGATATATGTCTGTCTGTCATGTATGTATGTACGTATATATGAAACTACAAATAAATAAATAGAAATACAAAGGAATTTTCAGAAGGAAGAGAATGCTAATAAGTGGGAACATCAGGAAAGTACCTGAGCTGTACTTTTAAGGAATCTGGGAATTCTTTGGGGAAGAAGTGAGGAGGGAGTGTATCCTAATAACTGGATAGTATTTATTCAAAGATCCAAGAATTGGAAGCAGAAAATAGTATAGTGGGCATGAGAAGGAGACTAGCATGGTTATAGTGGAGAATGCAGATTGTAGAGTACTATGACATAAGATTGTGGAGGGCATTAAATGCCAGGATAAAGCATTTGTATTTCATTCTTGAAGCAAGAAAAAGCTTGTCCTCTATTTCTGTTCTTTCTCCAATCAAAGTCACAAGGGATTTATAAGATCAAATTGACTAAGAATGCAAGATGTGGAAACCACAAAATCTTCTCTTCCTCCTCCTTAGGGATGCTCCTGGGTCTGTAGTGATTAACCCTAGCAATTACTGATGTTGCCTGCAAATCGCTGATCCCTAGCAGATGTGATGAAAGTGATGGAACCTGCAAGACTCATTTCATAGGGTGAAACATTCATTTGAGTGACTTAGCATCCCCACCCTGCCCAAAGTCATGTGTTGAAAAATGGAAATATTGTCAATTCTACATGATTGCTGACTCTTCAGTTTTTCAATCTATCATGCTAGCCTTATTACCTGCCTTGGTATCATCCCAACTGTCATAACTACCCTCCAGGTAAAGCTGCTAGCTCATCCAAATGGAATCAAGGAATTTTTTATCATAGGGTCATATGGAATGGTCTCCAACCTAAAAGATTTAATGAGTTGTCCTTGGACATAGAGAGCTTTAGTGGACAATGAAATGGAGGAAAGAGTGCATAGAGGGGAGATAACTCCCAATAAATAGTTTCCATACTCAGAGAGAACTTAGGGAGTCCAACTGAGTAGATAGAACCCATACACACAGGACTAATTCATGGGGAACAAAATTGTTAAATAGGCTATGCTTGTGCTAATGCTACAATAATGAAATAGTAGTATAGTAGGAAGGACACAAGATTTGGAAAGAGAAGACCTACATGCAAATTCTGATCCTATCGCTTAACTGCATCTATTTGGTGGCAAAACCTGTCATTTTTCATGACTTTGGTTATTTTCTCTGTAAAATGAAGGTGTGGGACTAAATGACCTCTTCAGACATTTCCAGATCATTTCCAGATCATTCCAGATTGCTCATGCAATCACAAGTTTTTTAGAGTTGAAAGAGACCTCTGTCACCAATGAGGTAAACCCAAAATAAGGAATCCCTACTACAAAACGCTTGACAAATGATCATTCTGTCTCCTCCTAAAGAAGTCTAGTGAAGGAGAGTCCACAACATTCTAAGGTAGCCCATTTCACTCTTCGGGATAGTTCTAATTGTTAAGAAGCTTTTCTTGACACTTTACTTAAATTTACTTCTTTGCCCCTTCCATACATTCCTCTTCTTTTTGACCTCATGGGATAAACAAAATAAATGTGACTCCTTGTGACCAGCCAACATGCTCTTGAAAACAGCTGCCATAAATCTCAGAGACTCCTCTTCTCCAAGATAAAAATCCCCAATGCCTTTCTTTGATGCTCCTATGTCATGGCTTTGATATGCTGTACCATCATGTTGAATTTTCTCTGTATGCTGTCTATATTATCAATGTTATTCTCCAGTTGTAGAACTCTGTCCTCAATTCATTATTTCAAGTATAATTTTATAAGAATGGAGTACAGTGTAATGATGGCCTGGTTATGCCTGGAAGTTTTCCTTTCTTAATGCCACCCATGGGTGCATTGGCCTTTTGGGCTTCTGTTATCACACTTTTGATTGAAATAGAGCCATGAGTCCACCCAAAGTCTTAGATTTCTTTCACACAGTCATGTGTATTGTGTTCCTTATACCCATGGCCCAAGTTCCAGAAATCAGAATATGTACTCTTTGGAAAACATATTTGAGGTATGATATAAAGCTGTAATCATGTATGTGCAGCTATTTACTGAGAAAGATTAATTTCTCTGTCATAAGATCCTATCATCCAAACTCCTAGAGAGGTCTAGTGACTTATTCTAGGGTTATAACATAGATAGGAAGTTTCTGATGCTGAATTTTAACTCAGGTCTTCTTCACTCCATGCCCAGTTCTTGTCCACAACGCCAACTACCTCATATTAGAGAGAACATAAGTTACCTAGGATAGTGTCACTGCCATAGGAAGACTTAGCACAATGGTAAGAGCTCTAATCTTGGACCTGTACTACCTAGACTCAATCCCAAGCTTCTACACTTTGCAGCTAGAAATTGAAGCCCACTAGTATTGAATAAATGCCTACTCCCTACCTGTGAGGCTGTGTGCTTAATGAGTCTCAAGTGCATCCCACCACAATTTTGTTAGTAAGAGGAATATGGCAAACAGGAAGAAAGCAGGGAACTTTTTTGCTTTGTGAGGCACTTGCTTAAGACTTCTTCTTTTAAATTTTACTTTATTTTGTTAAGGACTGAAAATAAGTTTGATTTCTGCTAGAAACAAAGTAGGACATGAAAAGAGCAAAGAAAAATGTGGAAATGAGGATTTCTGAAGGGAAATGAAATAATTAGGAAGGTGGGGAAAGGTGTTACTTATTCCATGAATAAGGAGGCCAAGGGAAGACTGTGCCTTTTGGCCCAACAAAAAATGGACAAGGGACAGGTAGTAGAGGGAGGAATAGGTGGCAAGTGAGATAATCACACTAGGAGAACTGGCCATGACTT
The DNA here is from genome assembly GCA_023548195.1 of Bettongia penicillata ogilbyi. NCBI lineage: Eukaryota > Metazoa > Chordata > Mammalia > Diprotodontia > Potoroidae > Bettongia > Bettongia penicillata. The sequence goes on from JAJHZJ010000413.1 coordinate 12,629,647, forward strand.
TATGGTGTTCCAAATCACAATGTACACAATCGTTTATGGCTTACCTTGATTATCTTCATGAAGAACTTTGAAGGGGTAAAAAGCACTTAATGTACGTGAGTTCTTTTTCTCCTCATGAAGGACATACAATATGCCTTTTATAAGTAAGGAGATTTTCTTTAAAGCTGTGAAAATCTGATGGCCAGAAGGGGCAAAAACAGAGAAATGAGAAATGTTAAGTAAAAGAAATTTCTTTGTTGTATAAGGGAAACATGTATACCTTAGAACTTTTTGTAACCTGAATAGCTCAAATGTACGTGAAAAGACCAGGGAGACAATGAACTTTCCCGAGGCACTCATCTGCATAGGACCCCAAGGGATTCTGGGATATGTTACTTAGTGATCATCCTAAGTAAAAGTGAAATCCTTCATTAAGAGAGCTGTTCCAGAACCTAGAAAGACTGTCAGGCTAGAGAGGCCAGAACTTTTCTGTCTTCCCACTCAGAGATTAGAAACCCCAAGGACGTCTTTGAGCAGGTGAAAGGGTAATGATTTTGGTAAGGAAAGGCAAAAAGTCCAATGTCCATGCTGAAAGAGTACAATATTCTGGAAGAAGGTTTGATGCTGCTCATCCTTGCTAGAGCTTAAAGATGGCTCTAGCTATATAGTTAACAACTTCTTGACTTTTAAAATGATATTTTTATATCACAAAAGGTAGAAGGAAAAACCAGGATTATCCTTGATGAGATTCTCACTGTCAGGAAAACTCTGAGAGAAATGATGAGAACTATGGAAGGAAGTGATTGCTCCATCATGGGGTTTGTAAAGGAGAAGGATAGGAAATCTGGTCTTGGCATAAGGGACACCCTTGATTTTGGACAAGCACAAATTTTCATTTGATAGGTATGTTATGGTAGAGATTCCTTTCAGACATGAGTTGCTCTAGATGGCCTCTGAAGTTCCTTCCAACACTCAGATTGTCTGATTCTGTGGCCCCCAAGCCAGTAATCTTTCAATGCCAAGGCATCACTTTTCTTATCACTCTTTATTATCTTTTACTTCTAGTAAAAACTTGGAAAAACTGCATACTTATTTCAAAACCCTAGGTCTTACAATGCCTCCATCTGGGAGGAAGAATACATTAGATTCAATGACTTCTGATACAATGGATTTTGACTTTAACTCCAAGCAGGGATTTCTGAATGAATCACCCACAGACAAGTAGCTGGCCCAGTGGGACCTACGAAAAAGGGAAGCCATGATCATGAGGGTGAGTATGGCAAGGCATTTTCAGAATTACAGGTGGAGTACACTTTGTTGAAGAGATAATTGGGATGGCAGAGTCTAGGGCTGTGCCTACTTCCTCTTAGCAGGACTCCCCAGGCCTATAAAGGAGTTCTTACTGAAACCACAGTCATCCACTGGCCAACTGGTTCCTCATCTCTTCTGGAGCATCTGGTGAGTCTGAGATTCTTTTTTCATATTCTTAAAATCATTGGCCGTTTTTTCTTCGACTTCTCTAATTTGGCTTTTAAAATCCTTCTTGAGTTCTTCCAGAAATGTTCTCTGGGCTTGAGACCAGTTCATATTCCCTTCTGCAGTTTCAGATGGGAGTACAGTCTCAATGCCAATCTCTTTGGTATTTGTGTTTTGGTCCTTGCTCCCATAAAATGATTCTGTGGTCTTTTCTGGTTTTCTTCTTGCTCATGATCACCCTTTTCCTGGCTTTATAAGTGGATCTCTGATTCTGGGGTACAGGAAGCTCTGTCCCATGGTTCTTGTGCTTCGAACTTGAGGCTTTGTGTATTGTGGCCTCTGGTTCTCTCAACTAGAAGCTAAAATGCTGCAACTCACATGGTGCTGAGCTGGCTGGTGTGCCAAAGCAGATGTCAGGTGAAGTCTTTCTGAGTTTCCCTGGAGCTACCCTGGAGCTAGCTGTGTTAAGTGTGTGGGAGGGGTGGTCTGGTCACAGGAGGTCTCCTCTGTTGAGCTAGAGCATAGGCAAGCTTATCGGTTGGTGAATTGCCTCTGTGCTAGTGTCTTCCTGATTCCCCTGGCTGTGCTGAGGCACAGTGGGGCTGTCTGGCATAGCTCCAGTCCTGCACTGCTTGCCTTCAGCCACAGTAAGAGGGATTCCCCTTGGTGATTTTCCTAGCCTCATATGCTAAGAGACTATTTGCCCTTTTGGCTGATCCCGCTGTTCAAGGATTTTTCCTGGGGAAATATTCTCTGTTTGTTTCAAGGTCAAAAAGAGGAGAGGGACAGCATTTACCAATCTGTTTTTTTCAAGGCCAACAAGGGGAGGGGGACAGCATTTACCAATTACTTTGCCATCTTGGCTCCCCAAAGTTCAAGTGGGTGACTTACAGACATTTAATCTGTGGATTGATGGTCTCAGGAGCAGCTGCTGCAGTTACCTGGGGTTCTGCTGTTCTCTCTCACTCAGTTTCACTGGACTCCCAAACTGGGCTGATATGTTTGAGAATCTGCAGTGCTACTGCTGCTTCAGACCACCCAGGACTTCCTGCTTGACTTTCCTATGGTGGGGTCTGCACTGGTATAGCCTGTGCACTATGCACTCCTCCAGCCCTGTGTAACAGATCCTTCCTGTCCACCTTTCAGGCTATCCTGGCTTGGAAATCTGCCACACTCTGTCTCCCATTGTATTCTGCCTCTCTAAAATTTGATCAGATTCTCTTTTTAGAGGTATCTGAAGGAGTTTGTCTCAGAGCTTACATGAGTACTTGCTCTCATTCCACCATCTTAGGTCCATCCCTTGAGTCTGAGGTTCTTCAGGGCTCATCTTGGGGCTAGAATTTCTCTTGTAGGCTGAAAGGCAGAGGAGACAGTTTGGTGGAGTAGATAGAACCCTAGCCTAGGAATCAGAAGTCCTGGGGCCTGGCTTCTAGTCCTTGTTGTGTCTCCAACTAGCTGTGGGTCTAACTAAATATGTCACTTCTACTCAGTTGGCCTCAGTTTACTCCTCAGTAAAGGTCATTCTTGACCTATTGGTCCTCTTCAAGGACCCTTTCTGCCTATGTATTCCATGAAATACTATAAATAGAATATTTCATACTGTACACATGAGGGATCCTTGTGATCGCATTGATCTTTCCTAATTCCTATTGCAATGAGCAATATTGCTTAATGAGGCCTGGTCAGAAATGAGAAAACCTGAATTTAAATCCTTAAACAGATATGTGGCCTTGCTAAAGTAATTTTTTAGCCTTAATTTTTCATCTATAAAATACAGATTTTGCACTAGATAATTTCTAAAATCTCTTCTGGCTTTAACTTTAAAGATCATGTTTTCCAAACACTTCTCTTTCTTAGAAATCAATCATTTGTTCCAAAAATAACATTCTATAATATATATTTAGCAGCAGCTGGTGGGGAAGGATATGCTTAGACTGAGAAAGAGAAGACTTGGGTTCACATCATGGTTCTGTCATTTACCTGGATGATTTCTGACAATTTACTGGACTTCAGTTCCTTCACTTGCAAAAAGACTAAATTAGACTGGATGATCTCTATGATTTCTTTTCTTTTCAAATCTTCCTCCTATGATCAAATGAGGATCATGTGTTTGGTTATCTTGTTGGGAAGAATTGGGACACAATTGTTGAAGGATGTTGATGAAAGACTGTTTGTATTGACATTCCTGTGTAAGGAGGCTAATTCCACTTTGTAGAGGGAAATAAAGAGGCTCAGGCAAAGTCTAGGAAATCTGATCTTTCAGAGACCTGGGATACTGAGCTCCAGGGAGAGCAGGGGAACCCCCACATTTTCTTTCAACATCTCATGGAAAAGCTCCAGGCTTTAACCAGGGTACATGGTTGAAATGACCTTAGGGATGTGACTTTATTGGGAGATTAGCCAGAATTTCAGTGCCTTTGGTCTTTTTCCTTCAAGCTTTTATTCCTACACCCTGAGCATTTGTAAAACTATAGACTCTGGAGCATCCATTCTGTTATGATTTATTTTTAATATTAGAGTGGACATGGACCTTCCAGATGTTTGCATTGAGTCCTCTTATTTTTCAGATGAGGTTAAGGATGCCCAGAGACACCTTCTCCTTTAAGATTAAATTCCACTGGCATTGCATATATCTAATATGATCCTGTTGTTTCACCTCTTGTCCCTCTGAATGGACTGTGAACTCGTTGATACAGTGGGCAGTGATTTTGTCTTTCTGTCCCTAGAACTTAGCAAGGTGATTAGTCCACAGAAAGCTCTTACTAAAAGACTGTTGATTGATTGGCCCAGACTCCCATGTTCTACTGCCCGGACAATATTTCTTTCTCTATACTACTTGTCCTGCATCCTCACTTGACAGATGGTGAAACAGGGGTGCGTGGAAGTGGCTGAAGTTTCTTAAGTGTCCTAGGGCCATCTTGAGGTGGTTGTTTCTAGCATGGGCTGGAATTTTCTAAAGTTTTTAGAAGCAGAACTGAAGATGGAAAGAATTATCTAGAAGGAAAATTGAGTAGATATGTAGTAAATTGGAAGTCACATGAACCTAGTTGAATTAATGAAATCATGATCCATCACAATATGAGAGCTTAGCCTTTCTTATCCATGAAAGTATCTATTTACCTGTGAAATCTGTCTTTTTCCTTTCAGATTTGCAGAGACCAGGGAAAGATGTCCTACCAGTACTATCTGCAGTCCAGACAGGCTTGTCAGTCCACTCCCAAGTTTCTGCAACCTTGTCAATCTGCTTGTCTGGAGCCATGTATTCCCAAATGCCCAGAGCCATGTCTTCCGCAGTGCCCAGAACAATGCATCCCCAAGTGCTCAGATTCATATATTCCCCACTGCCCAGAACCATGCATTCCCCAGTGCCCAGAACAATGCATCTCCAAGTACCCAGAGCCATGTCTTCCCCAGTGCCCAGAACAATGCATCCCCAAGTGCCCAGAGCCATGTATTCCCCAGTGCCCAGATCCATGTATTCCCCAGGGCCCAGAGCCATGTCTTCCCCAGTGCCCAAAACAATGCATTTCCAAGTGCCCAGAGTCATGTCTTCCCCAGTGCCCAGAACAATGCATTTCCAAGTGCCCAGAGCCATGTCTTCCCCAGTGCCCAGAGCCATGTATTCCCCAGGGCCCAGAGCCATGTATTCCCCAGTGCCCAGAGCCATGTATTCCCCAGGGCCCAGAGTCATGTCTTCCCCAGTGCCCAGAGCCATGTATTCCCCAGGGCCCAGAGCCATGTCTTCCCCAGTGCCCAGAGCCATGTATTCCCCAGGGCCCAGAGCCATGTATTCCCCAGTGCCCAGAGCCATGTATTCCCCAGTGCCCAGAGCCATGTATTCCCCAGTGCCCAGAGCCATGTATTCCCCAGGGCCCAGAGCCATGTATTCCCCAGTGCCCAGAGCCATGTCTTCCCCAGTGCCCAGAACCATGCCTTCTCCAGTGCCCAGATCCATATATTCCCCAGGGCCCAGAGCTATGTATTCCCCAGGGCCCAGAGCCATGTATTCGCCAGTGCCCAGAGTCATGTCTTCCCTAGTGCCCAGAACAATGCATCTCCAAGTGCCCAGAGCCATGTATTCCCCAGTGCCCAGAGTCATGTATTCCCCAGGGTCCAGAACTGTGTATTCCCAGGTGCTCAGGGCCATATATTCCCAATTGCCCAGAGTCATGTCTTCCCCAGTGCCAAGAATTATGTATTCCCAAGTGCTCAGAGTCATGTATTTCCAAGGACCCAGAGCCATGTCATCCCCACTGTCCGGAATCGTATTTTTCCAAATGCCCTCCTAAGTACCCTGAACCATGCACACCAACACTGTGCCAGCAGAAATGCCCCCCATGCCCTCCACCTTGCTATCACCAATGCACAAAGAAGAAGTAACAGTGCCAGACACTGACAGAATCATGAAACAAGGAGCTTGATCATCTCTGTGAAGGTCTGTGCTTTCTGCCACTCTGAATCTCCACACTCCTCTGTCCTTGATTTGCCATGAATAGAATACCTGGGAAATGAACTTTTGCTCCTGAAACTACAATTATCTCAAGAACAAGCTTCCTATTTTCTGCCACCATCCCCACACCTCCAGGAACGGGAGACAGCAGAGAAAGATCCATCCTACTCTGTATCAGGGTTCCTGAAACCTTGGAGAAGGGCAACCCTGAGCAAACCTTGGAGAAGGGCAACCCTGAGAGACCAGACTCTCTGGTCCCCTGCCTCTACATCAGCTCTCCTTTGTGCTCTGTACTGCAACCTGCCTGCTCATTTCCATCCTTTGCATCCTTGTAACTTTCCTCCCACTGCCCCAAATAAAACATATGTTTTATCATGAGTTTGCAACTGTGATTTTTCTCCTATCTCCCCAACCTCCATGACTCACTCATTTATTGGGTGGAGTCAGATCATTTCATATCAGTGTTTTCCATCTATGTTTAATGATTAGATATAAGTCCTGTCTATAAATGGGAATAACCAGACCAGTTTCCTTTTGTGCAGCACTTCTTTGCTTCCCAAGTCCTTTATGTTTCTTATTATTTGATTTATTTCTGACAATGACCTCTGAGGTTAGTCAACTAGGATTGTTATCTTGATTTGTCTGATGAGACGGCTGGGACACCATGAAGTTGTATGGCTTGGCTAAACTCATGCAACCTTCTTGTTCTTCCCATCTACATACATGGTATAATCATGTTTATAACTTTTTTAAAAAATCTGGTTTACTTTACTATGCATCATTTTATATGTCTTCACATTATTTTCTGTCTTATGCACAGTCTTTATCTCTTATAGCACATTATACTCACCTTTCAAAATTCTTTCAGTTGTTCTCCAATGTATTGGCACCTACTTTGTTTCCAGATTTTTTTCCCTTTCAATTGTGCTCATATAGATATTTTGGTGACTATGTGACTAGTCTCCCACTTTTAGAAACCCAGATTAGCATATCTACCATCACTTCTTAGGTTTGGGTTTGCAATGCAAATTTTAATGGAGAATTTATTTTGCTCCTAGACTCTATAAAAGGCTACATGGCTATAGTGTGGGTAGGCTGCAATGAGAGGGATAATGGGGTCCCCACTCTGGGGCCTCCTCTTGATTCCTTCTTTTCAAAGCCTTAACTATTTTCCAGAAGTGTATGAGACTTTTTTCACTCTGCAATATATGTATTCTTTTCTCTTTCTACTTAAATGGTGGCAGAAAGACACCATTCTACACAGTATATATACTCTTTTCTCATGCTACTTAAACGGTGGCAGAAGGACATCATTTTACACAGTGCCTATCTGCTAGACTGACCTCTCCCTTCTTATAAGGGACCTTTCTCATCTCCAGGAGACCTAGAAATGTCACCACTCTATCTAAGGACCTGATCTATCCGCGGTAAGGGAGGAAAAACGCCATTCAATCATCTCTCCCCTACTTGCCTCTTTACCTGACCTGACTAATATACTGAAAAGAATCAACCCTGAGGCTGAACTCCTTGTGATGTTAATAACCTATCTACACACTTTGGTCAATGATTAATAAAATTTCACCCATTTATGGTCTCCCCGTCTCAATGATTCTTAACCTCTGTCAACTTTCAAAATCTGTTCTCTTCCTCATACTGTCCACTTCCTCATTCTCATCAGCCTTAACCCAATACTTCCAATATTCTACTCTAAAGCTACTTACCCCTTCCATTGTGCTCTCTGGAATGCTTGTTCCATAAATGTTTTCATCTTAAATATTTTCATTTTCCATTCCTTCCATCTCCTGGTTTGCTCCAAGACCTACCTGCCTCCTACGGAAGAGACCCATAAGAGTGTTTGCACTCATTCTCTCAAAATCTCTCCAAATCCCTACTCAAGGTGAGGTGGGTGGAATGTTCCCTATTTCCATTTTCCTCCTCACCCTTGATCACAATCATTAAATGATCTCTTCTCCTCTAAGGAGAACTCAGGCCATATTTAACAGACCATCACAGCTTTGGTAGTTTTTGTCCACTGACCCCCAAGACACTCCTCTTTGCTCTTTAATCAGGAAAAAAAAAGCCTAACTGTACCTTTTCTCCTCCTCCCCAGCACCTGACCTCATATTTATTGACTTCAATATGCACATTAATATTTCCTCCAATGTGTTAACTGACCCAGTTTCTCATATTTTTAATAAAAGATTTGAGACAAAATAGGGCATAAAAGGTGGCAATAAGAAAGGAACCATCTCTGATGCATTTCTTTATGCCCAATAGAGTTCAGTACTGAGCCTTGAACACAGGAGGTAATAAGTGTATATTTATTGAATAAAAATATCAAATGAATAAGTAATTGTGCAAAGAGAGAACTTAATATAATCAGGGCAAGGGAATAATATTCTTGGTGTGATTAACTGTGGTAAAGTCCTTATGTTATTCCCTTTGTTTGGAAAATAATTTTTGTTAAGTTGTTGATTCCTAAGGACTCTAAGAATTCTGGTGTCTTAGAGTAAGAAGAGACTTTGTTCATCTTTGTTACTTGTGATTTTTACTTGTTCTTTTAAGTAAAAATGTGTGCTCATCCTTCGCTGTCAAAGAAGACCATGCCATCAGAGAAATAATGACATGACTTGCACTTGACTTTGTTTTTTTTTGAGTGAGTGAGGGCTGCGCAGGTCACCAGCCTCACTTGTCTTCCAGAGCCATCTGAATCCAGTGACCAGTTATTCATCAGGATGATTGGAGATGACCCAGGATGAGGCAATTGGGGTTAAGTGACTTGCTCAAGGTCACACAGCTAGTGAGTGTCAGGTGTCTGAGGTGAGATTTGAACTCAGGTGCTCCTGACTCCTGCACTGGTGCTCTATCCACTGCACCACCTAGCTGTCCCCTTAAGTAAAAATAGAATTGTGTTGGAAAGCATATTGCTCTTCGTTATCTCTACTTGAGATAAGCCTGGCTGGTTAGCTTTAGGATGACTACCAGAAACTAATTGCCATTCACCAGACAGAAGCTAGGCATCTGTCTTTCCTAGTACTTTGGAGGAATTCCACAGAGTGTCTATAGTCTTAGTTTTGTAACTCTATACATAAAGTGTCAATCATTGCAAAAGTTTTTCATGGGAAGAGCACTAGACTGGGCATCAAGAAATTTCAGTCCTGCTGGTTGAAAGATAATTGGGGGGAGAAAAGAAGAGGAGAGAGTGCTAGATTTGTGATCAGAGGTGCAAATATTGATTTCACTATTGAAATGGTTGTGACCTGTGGGAGGAGGGTCTCTTTTGATTTTGTTTGATTTATGTATGAAAAAGCAAAGGACTGCCTTGGCTCATGTTTGAGATTTATTTCACCTCCAATATTCTCTTCATGTTTTCATTCAAAGTATGGTGTCCTGAGTTGGGCTCATCCTAGAAATGTGCTGAGTCTATGGATAATGGAAAAATTTAGGAATTAGATAAGGATGGACATTTTTGTTAGGAAATGATTAACCAATACTCCAACAAGCAAACTCTGGGGAGAATCTGATTGGAAACTGAAGGAGTTGTACATGCAAACATTCATTATTTCAATAAACATTTATTTTCCTATATATTCATGTATGGTCATGGTTTGTTTATTTTTTTAACCCAGAGATGTTTTCTCTGGATGACTGACACTGATAAATTATGAAAATGCTTTCCCTTTTTCTTTGCCCTTTTCTAAAACGTATTTAATTTATTCTCTTTACGTTAATTCTTTTCCTTTTTGACCCGTTCTAAACTTTTATTGTTGGTTTGGGATTTGTTGGGGTATGCTATTTGAAGCATGGAGAACAGAATGGGAAATAGGAGAAAGATAGGAAAGTCTTGAAATAAAGATTTTGTTCTGTGTCTGGACAACTTAACTTTGGCAGGAGTATTGGCCCTGGGAGAGACTACCTTCTGGGGAAAGGCACCCCCAAGAAGAAACCCCACTGCAGCATACATTGGTGGTGACATTGTCATCCAGCTTGTACTCCTTAACCCCAGGAACCAATCCCATAAACCTGAAGGGATGCCCTTGAGAGACATGTGTGGTGTATGGTATAAAGTTCTGGTAATCTGTGTGCAATATTCACCTGGGAATATTTAATATCTGTGTGTAGTGTGAATGCTACTAGTAGCTGCTGTGGAGGTGTAAGACCGTAACAATAGTACATAGGTGGGCTGCTAACACAGGTTTTTGATCTGCTTTTCTAAAGGAAAAACAGCTTCAGAGGGATTAGTACTATTACTTTAATTAAACAATGCAGATAAGTAGAAAGTAGTGAGTATCCAAGAAAGAGTCTAATAGTCCTCCAACTGTCTAAATAGAGTAAGAGAACAATTTACATCACCAAACCAGGGAATATCAGTATCTGAGTTCTCAAAACTGGGGGCCCCTTAACAATGGTTACCTGGAGTCTCATCTGGCCAAATCACAAAGACCTCAGGAGAACATTCTTCCCACAAGTGAGCCCCAAAGCAGTATCTCACCTCAGAGTATGTATACACTTTCAATTAATAGTCTCAGAGTCAGAAAGCATCACAATCCATGTGACTCAGTGCCAGTGGTGTGAAGGCCTATATGATCAGCAAGGAATATATCACAGCTGTGGACTTGGCTGGAGTTCAAAGCAGCAAGACATCTGTGATTGAGATACCTGTGTACCTTTAAACCTGGGAACACAGCCCCTGTTCCAAAGAAAAAATGGAACACATGTGGTCACATAGCCCTGTAAATGGACAGGGAAGATGTTATATTCCCTTAACTCTTCACCATGTTATGAGGTACTGTCACTCAAACGCTAAATCTCTTATTCTCACATTCTTAATATTTTAATATCCCATGCACTTATATCAAGAGTTGAGCCCAAGCAAGATTCTTCACCAGGTATGAAAAAAGACAAAAAAAGGAATGATTCCTTCTCTCAAGGAGGTCATATTTTACAAGCAGTTGGGTCTATGACTGAGTCTGCAATAGAATCAATGGTTTTTGCTATTGCTATGGCAAAATCCTCCAAACCACACCATTAAAGAACCAGCTTGTGAGAAGCCAAGCCTTTTGATTAAGCATTCCTTGGGACCATGTACCCTTACAGACACTGCCCAGGTATTTTTCCCTTCCTTGATTTCTCTTGGAACCAAAATCAAGGGTTCTTGGTTCTTCTCCATGAAGGGCATTGAAGGGATTATTCCACTCTTTATCTTTGTGATATCTCTTGTTTTCTGACCAATACTCCCCTCAATGTCTTATTTTCCCTGATAGAACACACATTTTTTGAGGGGAAAGTCTTGATTTTATATTGGTATCTTTAAGGTTTTACCATACCACTTGGCATTTAGTAAAAACTTAGGAAATCTTACTAATTCTTTAATCCATGGCTCCTGAATCAATCTCCTCCACTCCATTGCTACTGTAACCATTGTAATTCTAACTTTCATCACCTCTTTTATGGATCATAGTAGTCTCTCCTGAGGTGAAGAAACATGTGTGTCAGATTTCTTGGAGAAAAAATTCTGTGTTGCTTTAAGACAACATGTGGGTAGTCCCTTTTCATTGGCTACTTAGCTGAAACAGGGAAGTCTTTGAATCTACCAGATAGGAATAATGTTACTCTCTTTCTGTCATTGTCCAGGGGATTTAATTCTTGTTCACCCAAAGCTTATCTATGAGATAATCAATGAGATTTGTAGGAAAGATCACCCCTTTAATGTGCTGTTGCCCTGAAAATCAGTTGTAAGGTTTTGATCTTGTTTTGATTGTTTCATATCAGTTCTAGATGCATGTAGTGGAGTTCACAGATGGAGAATCTCAATCCTGACAACCCTAGAGGGAGGATTTGAGGACAGATTGAGGCCTCTAGGAGGCCCTTCGGCTTAAAACTTGGTGGGACTAAGCTAAATAGGATGGAGTTAAACTGTTTAACTCCTTTCCTTCTAACCACCAGAGATAAAGGTAGTCTAACAGGGCAAGGAGATTATGCATTCTTCTTGATGTTAGGGGGAAAGGCCTGTTTTTTTTTTCTATAAGTTTTAAATATATATTCCATTATAAAGGTTCATATGGCTCTTAAGTAGTTGAAATAGAACTGGGCATCAGGAAGACTTTTAGTCCTATTACCCAATGCCATGTCTTTTATGTAGAATCCTGAAACAAGGGGCTGAAAGATATCTACTTGAACAATTTCAGTGGAAGAAGACTCAATGTCACCCTGAATTTTAGTGTCTTCCCTCTTTTGATTATTTTCAATTTATTTTGCGCATGTTGTCAGAATATGAGCTCACTGAGGGAACTGAGCTTCTCTTTGATGTTTCTTTGAATCTCTAGGGTTTACCAGACTGCTGGACACCTAGTGGAAATGTAACAAATGCTTGTTGACTGATTCATGGGGAAACCAGCATCAGTGTTGGACTGCTCCAATTGTTGGAATGTTCTTTTCTTCCATTGGGTTGAAATCTGTCTCTCAATGGAAGGAAAAAACATTCCAACAATTTATCCTGATCCTACCTCTGGAAAACCATTGAGCCATAAAACCAGTTTTCCATATGCAACCACCTCATAGATTACTACTCAGGTGTTATGCCTTCCCTCTCATTTCCAGGCAAAAATATCCCTAAATATTTAAACCATTCCTCATGGTTCCTGAGTTATGTGCTCATAGGGTATCATTTGGAATCTTGTTTTTCACAGGAAAGTTCCAGTATAACAATATTTTTTCTAAAATACGAGGTCCAGAATGGGACAAAATATTGCAATCGTTGTCTGACCAAGTCATTCTAGAGATAGGTTATTTTCTTCCTCCTTTTGGACACTATATTTCCATTAATGTGGCCCAACTCAGGACTCATTCTAATGAGTTTAGAAAATATCTACTAAATTTGTTCTCTGTGTAATGTACCAGAGCCTGTGCCTAGTACTGGGATCACAGTGACAAAAGCTGAATGGTTTCTGCGTTCTAGGAGATTTCATTACACAAGGAGGATTAAGACCAATACTGTCCCTCCTCATCTCTGTTCTCATGGTTTCCCTGGTTCCTTTCAAGTGTCTGTTAAAATCCTACACTCAAAAAAGAACTTATCAAATCCCTCTTAACTTTTGTGCCTTCCCTCTTGATTATTTCTAATTTATCCTGGGTATAGTTGGTCTGTACACAGTTGTATTCTGTTATCTCTCCCATGAGACTGTGAGCTCTTTGAGAGTGGGAGTTGTCTTGACCTTTCCTTGCATGTGCTGTTCTTAGTACAGTGACTATACAATAATAGTTTTATTCATATAGTAGTAATAATACAGAAATAATAATTTTTTTACAAACTTATGGATTAACTGAGAAGTAAATAAAAAACATAATGCAATTTCAAGAGGGACAGTGTGTTACTTAGTGGGACAATCAAGAAAGTCCTGGTGTCTGAGTTTGCATCTGAGGTGTGGTTTTAAGGAACCTGGCGTATCTGTGAAGAATAAATGAGGAGTGAGTATATCCTAACCACCAGGGATCAACTCTAACAAGATAAATCCATGGGACATGGAGCAAAGGGTATGGAGCCCAGGCAGCAGGATAGCTTGATTATTCTGGTGAATATAGATTGCAGATTGGTTAGTTTTGTGGCATTGAAAGCCAGAATGAAGAATTTATGTTTATCCTTGAAGCTATAGGAGCCTTTTGGCTTTTTTCCCCACTTCCCTCACCTACAATATTCTCCCACTCCCAATGAAATTCACTTGGTATTCATAGAAAACAACTGCCTAAAAATTCAGGATGAGGAAGAGACAAATTTTCCTCTTCCTGCTCCCCAAGTCTGATACATCTGGAGCTGAGGAGAAATCCTGGCAAATATGTAACTCAGAGATCACTGATCCCAAGCTGATGTGATGGAAATGGTGGATTCTGAGAAACCCATTTCACTGGGCCACAAAAGTCATCTTTTGAGAAATGGAAATCCTTAGTGCTACATCATCAATGGCTTTAAAGATTCCTTCCAGCTTTCAATCCATCCTCCTATGATTTTATCTGTCTGACATCATCCCAATTGTCAAACTTCCTTTGCAGGCAAAGCTTCTGGTTCATCTAGATGGAACTTTGGAAGTTATAGAATAACATAATCTGGTAGATAAAAATCGGCAATATATAGGGTCCAAATATGGGGAAAATTAAAAGTGATGTCAGAATGGGGAAAAAAGAAAAATCATTCACATTTGGCTTACAGAATGATCTGATCTTGTAACTTTTTCAAATGTTTCCACTTTGATTCCAATTCCTTTAAGAGGAGTAGATGCTATTGGGAAGTAACAACAGTTTTGCAGGTAGAAGTTTTCCACCCCTGGTTTCAATAGGTACACAAATGTATTTGCCAGAGAATGACTTATTTACTCCAGTTAGAATGAAAGACTTGGGAGGATACTAAGTAATGACCAGGCCAAATAGGTTGCCTTCCTCTAAGAAAATTGATTGCACTGAAATTCTCTCTTCCAAACCAAACTGAAGATGTTTCTTATTTCATTTCAGTAATTAATAGCAATACCCAGTTACTAAGTTGTTTAGGATATAGAAAAGAATAAATTTAGGCTCAATAACTCAGATCTTGTAACACACATATTATTATTCCAGTCTTAGTACATGGAATAATAATTCACTGGACTAGGCAGATGACAAGTAATAATTTGCCCAGTTGTTTTGGGATATGGGATGACTACACTTTCAGGTCAAAACAGCAAGATTTCATATACTTGCATTGTGCTTAAATCTTTTACTGCCATTTGCTCTGATTATAGAAATTTGCTATAAAAAGATAAAATGGGGACAAGATTCATCAATTTCACCTCATAGCCAGACTCAGGAATAGCCAGATGAGTAACATTCCTTTTCAAAAGAACACAATGGAGAAACTGAGCCAGGAAGATCCCATCTGAGACTGAAGTTAAAACTGTTCTCTCAGTTTTTCCAGATACAGACCTCCACCTGTATTACATTCTCTCTGAGTATCTTGTAAAGGTACTTTCTCAGATGGTGGATTATTGACTGTTGATTATAGATGGATTACAGGATCATCAGACAAGTAAAAATCAGTTATTGTGCCACGGGCTTTCACCTCAAGCAGCAAGTTTAAACTAATCACAGCTTGGGAAAAAATTTACCAGGACTTACATACCAAATTTAAAATTTGTCCTGGTGTAAAAGCCCATGTAGGAATATAAGCAGATTAAAGTTAGTAAATCTTCTATGATATCCCTTTCCTGTTTACCTTTTTTTTGCTTTTCTTGAGTCTTGCATTTCAAATTTACTATTCAGCTCTGGTCTTTCCATCAAGAAGGCTTGAAAGTACTCAATTTCATTGAATGTCCATTTTTCACCCTGAAGGATTATACCCACTTTTCCTGGGTAGATGATTCTTCGTTGTAATTCTAGCTCCTTTGCCTTGTGGAATATCATACTCCAAGACCTCTGATCCTTTGGTGTTAAAGCTGCTAAATTTTGTGTTATCCTGACTATGGCTCCTGATACTTGAATTGTTTCTTTCTTGCTGCTTTCAATATTTTTTATTTGACTTGGGAACTCTGGAATTTGGCAATAATATTCCTAAGAGTTTTCATTTTGGAATATTTTTTCAGGAAGTTGTCAGTGGATTCTTAATTTCTATTTTGCCTTCTGGTTCTAGAATATAAAGGAAGTTTTCTCTGATAATTTCTTGAAAGATGATGTCTAGACTCTTTCTTTTTGATCATGAGTTTAAGGTAGGTCAATAATTTTAAAATTATCTCTCCTGGATCTATTTTCCAAGTCAGTTGTTTTTTTCAATGAAATATTTTACATTGTCTTCTAATTTTTCATTCTTTTGGGTTTGTTTTATGATTTCTTGATTTCTCATAAAGTGTTTAACTTTCATTTACTCAATTCTAGTTTAGATCTCCTTTTCCATTTGGCCAGTTCTACTTTTTAAGGCATTTTTCTCCTCAGTGACTTTTTGGACCTCTTTTACCTCTTGGCCTCATCTGTTTTTAAGGTGTTATTTTCTTGTGTCTCCTTTATAAAACTGTTGAATCGCTTTTCATGATTTTTGTATATCACCTTCACATTTTTTCTAAAATTTTCCTCTACTTCTTTTACTTGATTTTCAAAATCCTTTTTAAACTCTTCCATGGCCTGAGACCAATTCATATTTTTCTTGGAGGTTTTAGAAGAAGGAGCTTTGACTTTGTTTTCTGAGTGCATGTTTTGATTTTCCTCATCAATAATCCTCTTTCAATAATCAGAGTTCTTTTTCCCCCATTGTTTGCTCATTTCCCCATCCTATTACTTGACTTTTCATTCTTTGTTAAAGTAGGGCTCTGTTTCCAGGGTAGAGGGTGCACTGTCCCAAGCTTCAGGGATTTTATGCAGCTGTTTTCAGAAATGCATCAAGGGACCCGTTAGTTTTCAATCCTTCCAAGGTCATATGATCAAAAGAGAGGTGTTTATTCTTCTCCTGGCCTATGTTCCTGTCTGTGAGTGACCACAAGCACTCTTTTCTGCCCTGGCACCAGGAGGGTCCTGGTTTTACTGCTACCACAAGCTCTGCTATCCTTGTTCAGCTCCTCACCCTGGGACTGCCACCAGGATTAGGACCAGGATCTGAATATGGGCAAAGCAATAGAACTCTGCCTCAATGTGAGCAAAAAGACCCCTGTAATCTCCTTCTGAGCAGTTGTTTGACCCATTTACTACATATGAGCTGAGAGTTCTGGAAGCATCCATTGTTGCTGCTGATTCAGTGGCTCCAAAAACCAGCTCCCAGTGGCCTCCAAGGTTTAGTAGGGCTAGAGTTCTGAGCTGGTGTGGCCTGGGCTGGACTGAGATCCTGTCTCACTCTGGCGCAACAGACCTTTCTTGCTGACCTTCCAAGTTGTCTTGGGCTAGAAAATTTGTTTCACTCCACCTTTTTGTGGGTTCTGCTGCTCTAGAATTTGTTTAATCATTTTAAAAGGTATTTGGAGAGGTGTGGGCAAGAGCTCAGGCAAGTCCCTGTCTTTACCATCTTGGCTCTACCTCCTGAGAAGCATTTTAGATTTTAGAATATTATGAGACTTGAATAGTCCCATAGTATTTATAATGTCCAGGGAAACAATGAACTTTCCCCTAGAGCACAGATAGTCCTCATCCCCAGGCACTCATCTACACAGGAACCAAAGGGATTCAGGGAAGTACAACTTGGTGATTATCCTAAGTAAAAGTGGAGTCCTTCATTCAGTCTCTGGAGCAGAAGAATTGTCTAGCCAAAAAGGCCAGAACTATCCCCCCTACCGCAGGAACTTTAGAAACTTCAAGGACATCTGGGAGAGATAAAGGGGAGAGCCTTTGGGGAATGCTGACTTAGAGATCAATGCTCATGCTGAAAGACCACAGGAGTATTCCTGAAGAGAGTCACACTCAGCTTTTCTGGAGTCTTAAAGTAGCAAAGGTTACAGATACTAATTGAAGAGAAAGTTCATAGAGTACTTGTGATAGAACTACCCAGTGGAGAATGAAGGAGACATGACAAATAAGTGAGGGGAGACTTCAGTTATCCTGATTGCTTCTTGGGTTCTCATCTTCTTGGCCAAGTCTGACTTTTTAAGTGATCACTGTAGTTTTAAAAAGATTGAGGGAACAAGCAGGGCATCCTAAATGTGATTTTCACTGACAGGGAGACACTGGCAGCTGAGGTGGAAGTGATGAGAAACATGGAAGGAATAATTGCCCCATCCCGGAGTTTGTAAAGGAGGATAGGAAATTTGGTTTTAGTGTAACAGGCACCTTTAATTTTGGATGAGTTCATTTGAATAATTTCCATTTGATGGGCATGTCATGGTAGAGATTCCTTTCAAACATGAGGCCTCTGAAGTTCCTTCCAACACACTCAGATTCTCTGATTCTCTGACGTGCAAACCTGCGCTCCTTCAATGTCAAGGTGTAGCTTTTTTTATCACTCCTTATTATCTTTTATTTCTAGTAAAAAACTTGGAAAAACTACATACTTACTTCAAAACACTGGGCCATCTAATGCCTCCATCTGAGAAGAAGAATAGATTACATTCCATGAATTTTGACACAATGGACTTTGACTTAAGCTCCAAGTAGGGACTTCTGGATGAATCACCCATAGATAAGTAACTGACTCAGTGAGGCTTGCTAAAGAGGGAAGCCATGATCATAAGGGTGAGTATGACAGGGCATTTTCAGAATTTCAGGTGGATTATACTTTGTTGAGGAGATAATTGGGATGTCAGAGTCTAGAGCTATGCCTATTTCCTCTTAACAGGACTCCCCAGCCCTATAAAGGGGCTCTAGTTAAAACTACAGTCATCCACTGACCAGGGTTCCTCATCAGTGCTGGAGCATCTGGTGAGTCTGAGATTCTTCAGGGCTGATCATGGGGCTAGAATTTCTCTACCAGGCTGAAAGGCAGAGGAGGCAGTTTTGTGGAGTGGAGAGAGCCTTAGCCTAAGAATCAAAAGTGCTGGGGTCTGGCTTCTAGTCCTTGTTTTGTCTCTAAATAGCAGTGGGTATAATTAAATATGTCCCTTGCACTCTGTTGGCATGTTTCCTCCTTGGTAACATGTCACTCGTGGCCTACTGCTCATCTTCAAGGGCGCTTTCTACTTGTGTATTCTATGAAATATTATAAATGGAATATTTCGTGTTGCACTTTGATTTTTCCTAATTTCTATTAAAATGCACAGTGTTGATTAATGAGATCTGGTCAGAAATGAGGAGACCTGAATTTAAATCCTTGGTGTATAGCTCAAAAGACATGTGACCTTGCTAGAGTAACTTTTTTTTGAGTCTCAACTTTTCATCTGTAAAATACAGGCTCTGCACTACTTAATCTCTAAAGTCTCTTCCAGCTTTGATCTTACAGATCATGTTTTCCAAACGTTTCTTTTTCTTAGAAATCAAAATTTTTTTCTAAAAATAACATTCTGCAATGCATATTATAGCAGCAGCTAGTGTGAAAGGGCATAATTAGACTGGGAGTGAGAAGACCTGGGTTCACATTCCGGTTCTGTCACTTAGTCCAACCTGTATGTCCTTTGGTAACTTGCTAAATTTTATTTCCTTCACTTATAAAAACAAAGAATTAGATTGGATGATCTCTATGAATTCTATTCTCTTCAGATCTTCCTCCTCTGATCAAGTGAGGATCATGTGTTTCGTTATCTCATTGGGCGGAATTGGGACACAATTGTTGAAAGGTGTTGATGAAAGACTGTGTGTGTTGACTTTACTGTGTACGGGGCCAATTTCACTTTGTAGAAGAAGATAAAGAGGCTCAGGAAAAGTCTAGGAAATCTGGTTTGTCACAGACCTGGGATACTGAGCTCCAGGGAGAGCAGGGGAACCTCTCACATTTTCTTTTGACATCTCATGGCAAAGCTCCAGGCCTTAGCCACATTATCATGCTTGAGGTGATCCTAGGGATGTGGATTTATTGGGAGATTAGCCAGAATTTCAGTTCCTTTGGTCTTTTTCTTCAAGCTTTTATTCCTACACCTTGAACATTTGTAAAACTATAGACTCTGGAGCATTCATTCTGCAATGATTTACTTGTAATATTAGAGTGGGCAGGGACCTTCCAGACTTTTGCATCAAACCCTCTTAGTTTTCAGATGAGGTTAAGGAGGCCCAGAGAAACCTTCTCCTTTAAGATTAAATTCCACTGGCATTGCATATATCTAATGCCATCCTGTTATTTCACCTGTTGTCCTCCTCAATAGACTGTGAGCTCTTTGATACAGTGAGCAGTGATTTTGCCTTTCTTTATGTCCCTAGAGCTTAACAAGGCTACTACCCAGAGTAAGTGCTTCAAAAAACTATTGACTGGAATTGCTGGAGCCAAGATGGCGGAGTAGAAAGACTCACACATGCTAGCTCCGAACCCACAGCCCATAAATTTCCTGAAAAAAGAACTCCCCACAAATTCTGGAGCAGTGCAAGCCATGCAGGACCACAGTGGAGGAGATTTCCATTCCAGAGAGCCCTGAAAAACCAACCCCAAAGGTCTGTCACGCACCAGACAGCACAGCACAGCCCTGCTACCCTGGCCACATGGCCCCAGAGGAGCAGATTGGAGCAGGATTCAGGGACGGAATCTCCAGCAGCCGTGAAGGACCCTCCACCCATAGGCACTACAGGTCAGTGAGAGAGACTTCTGGGCTGGCTGAGAGGGGAGCGGGGTGTCTCTGTGACTCGGGGCCCCTCAGGAGGCAGCAGCAGAGGCAGCAGCGCTCCCAAAGCAGGCAGGACTTCAGATCCATTACTGAAGATCTCTGCATAAACCTCCTGAAGGAACTGAGCCTGGGAGGCACCCTGCCCCCACCTGAGCAGTATTACTTAATCTCTCACTGAATAGCAGCCCCTCCACCCCGCTGAAAGCCCTGAGGCTGAGGAGCAGCATTTGAATCTCAGACCCCAAGCACTAGCTGGGTGGATCTAGGTGGGGTGCAGAGGAATCTCAGAAGTCAAGTAACTGGCTGGGAAAATGCCCAGAAAAGGGAAGAAAAATAAGACCATAGAAAGCTACTTTCTTAGGGAACAGATGTTTCCACCTTTCTCTGATGAGGAAGTACAATGCTTACCATCAGGGAAAGACATAGAAGCCAAGGCCTCTGTATCCCAAACATCCGAAATAGATATCCAATGGGCTCAGGCCATGGAAGAGCTCAAAAAGGATTTTGAAAATCAAGTTAGACAGGTAGAGGAAAAACAGGGAAGAGAAATGAGAGAGATGCAAGAAAAGCATGAAAAACGGGTCAATACCTTGGTAAAGGAGACCCAAAAAAATGCTGAAGAAAATAACAGCTTGAAAAATAGGCAAACTCAATTGGCAAAAGAGGTTCAAAAGGCTAATGAGGAGAAGAATGCTTTCAAAAGCAGAATTAGCCAAATGGAAAAAGAGGTTCAAAAGCTCAATGAAGAAAATGGCTCTCTCAAAATTAGAATGCAACATATGGAGGCTAATGACTTTCTGAGAAACCAAGAAATCACAAAACAAAACCAAAACAATGAAAAAATGGAAGTTACTGTGAAATATCTCATTGGGAAAACAACTGACCTGGAAAATAGATCCAGGAGAGACAATTTAAAAATTATGGAACTACTTGAAAGCCATGATCAAAAAAAGAGCCTAGACATCATCTTTCATAAAATTATCAAGGAAAACTGCCCTGATATTCTACAACCAGAGGGCAAAATAAGTATTGAAGGAATCCATCGATCACCACCTGAAAGAGATCCAAAAAGAGAAACTCCTAGGAACATTGTGGCCAAATTCTGGAGTTCCCAGGTCAAGGAGAAAATCTTGCAAGCAGCTAGAAAGAAACAATTCCAGTATTGTGGAAATACAATCAGGATAACCCAAGATCTAGCAGCTTCTACATTAAGGGATGAAAGGGTGTGGAATAGGATATTCCAGAAATCAAAGGAACTAGGACTCAAACCAAGAATCACCTACCCAGAAAAACGGAGTATAATACTTCAGGGGAAAATATGGTCTTTCAATGAAATAGAGGACTTTCAAGCATTCTTGATGAAAAGACCAGAGCTGAAAAGAAAATTTGACTTTCAAACACAAGAATGAGAAGAAGCATGAAAAAGCAAACAGCAAAGAGAAGTCATAAGGGACTTGCCAAAGGTGAACTGTTTACATTCCTACATGGAAAGACAGTATTTGTAACTCTTAAAACTTTTCAGTATCTGGGTAGTTGATGGGACTACACATACACATACACACATGCACACACATACAGAGACAGAGAGCACAGAGTGAATTGAATAGGATGGGACCATATCTTAAAAAAAATTAAGGTAAATGTTGAGAGAGAAATGTAGTGGGAGGAGAGAGGGTGAAATGGAATGGGGTAAATTATCTCTCATTCAAGAGACAAGCAGGAGACTTTTTAGTGGAGGGAAAAAGAGGAGAGCTGAGAAAAAAAACATGATGTTTACTCTCATTCCATTCGACTAAAGGAAGGAATAAAATGCACACTCATTTTGGTATGAAAACCTATCTTACAATACAGGAAAGTGGGAGAGAAGGAAATAAGCAGGGTGTGGGGGAGGATGGAAGGGAGGGCAATGGGAGGAGGGAGCAATTTGAAGTCAACACTCTTGGGGAGGGACAGGATCAAAAGACAATAGAAACATTGGGGGGCAGGATAGGATGGAGGGAAATATAGTTAGTCTTACACAACATGACTATTATAGAAGTCATTTGCAAAACCACACAGATATGGCCTATATTGAATTGCCTGCCTTCCCAAAGGGAATGGGTGGGGAGGGAGGGATGGGGAGAATTTGGAACTCAAGGTTTTAGGAACAACTGTTGAGTATTGTTGTTGCTACTAGGAAATAAGTAATACAGTTAATGGGGAATAGAAAGTCATCTGGCCCTACAGGACAAAAGAGAAGATGGGCAGAAGAGAAGGGAGGGAGGATAGAAGAGAGGGCAGATTGGTGATAGGGGAAAATACAATGCTCAGTGTATTTGGGTGGGGGGAGGGGACAAATGGGGACAAAATTTGGGACCCAAAATTTTGTGAAAATGAATGTAAAAAGTTATATAAATAAATTTATATTAATAAAAAACAACTATTGACTGATTGGCTCAGACTCATATGTTCTACTGCCCAGATTAGTGTACCTTGCTCTATGCTTCTTTTCCTGCACCCTCAATTAGAAAGTGATGAAACAGAGGTGCATGGGAGTGGCTGAAGTTGCTCAAGTTTCCCATAGCACATTTGAGGTGGTTGCTTCCATCATGGACTGGAGCTTGCTAAAGTTTTTTTTTTTTTTTTAAACTGACCTGAAGACAGAGAGAATTTCCTAGGAGGACAAATGAATAGACCTGTTGAAAATTTCGAAGTCAGGTGAACCATACGAGAGTTTTGTAAACTCTAACTTAGGATCTTTAGTAACTTACTAATTTTAGTAAAATCTAACATATTTTCTAAGCTGTAAAAGTATTTACCTATCTGTAAATTCTGTCTTTTTTTCTTCCAGATTTGCAGAGATCTGGGAAAGATGTCCTACCAATACTACCTCCAGTGCCAACAGTCTGACCAGCCTACTCCCAAGTGTCCACAACCTTGCCAGTCTGTTTGTCTGGAGCCATGTCTTCTCCACTGCTCCCAGCCCTGTCATTCCCAGTGTGTGGAGCCATGTATCCCCAAGTGCCCAGAGCCATGTATTCCCAAGTACTCAGAGCCATATTTTCCAAAGTGTCCAGAGTCACATATCCCCAAGTGCCCTGAGCCATGTATTCCTAAATGCCCTGAGCCATGTATTCCCAAGTGTCCAGAGCCATCTTCACCAACACTGTGCCAGCAGAAATGCCCACTGTGCTCTCCATCTTGCTATTATCATTGCACAAACAAGAAGTAACAGTGCCAGCCACTGGCAGGATCATGAAACAAGGAGCTTGACCATCTGTGAAGATCTGTGCTTTCTGCCACTCTCTGAGCTCCTATACCTCTCTGCCTTTGTCTTGCCATGAATGGAACACCTGGGAAATGGGTTTTTGTTCCTGAAGCTGCTATTATTTAAAAAACAAGCTTCCCAATTTTCACCACCCTCCCCATACCTCCAGGGATGGGAGGCAACAGAGAAAGATCCACCCCATTCAAAATCAGGTTTTCTGAAACCTTGAAAAAAGGCCACCCAGAGAGACTCCCTGATCCAATGCCTTTACATCAACTCTCCTTTGTGCTCTATGCTATTACCTGCCTACTGATTCCCATTCCTCCCACTGCCCCAAATAAAGCATATTTTTCATGGTGAGCCTGCAACTGTGATTTTTCTCCCATCTCCCCAAACCCTTATAGTGATGTCAGCTTATTTCATATCAATGTTTTTCATTCACATTTAATGATTAAATATAAGTCCTGTCTATGAACGGGAAAAGCAAGACCAGTTCCCTTTTATCTAGCACTGCTTGGCTACCCAAGTCCTTTATGTTTCTCATTATTTGATTTATTTCTTACAATGACCTCGAGGTTAGCTAGCTAGGTTTGTTATCTTGATTTGTCTGATGAGAAAACTGGGACACTATGAGGTTGTATGGCTTTTCTAAAGTCACACAACCTTCTTGTTCATCTCATTTACAAAGATGATATAACTATGATTATAACTTTTTACAATCTGGTTTATTTTACTTTACATCACTTCATATTTCTTCACATGCTTCTCTGTCTTCTGCACAGACTTTATTTCTTATAGTACAATATTGTGTTCACCTTCCAAAATTCTTTTAGTCATTCTCCTTACTTTGTAAGGAAATTGATACTTACTTTGTTTCCAGATCTTTTTTTCCTTTAATTTTGCACATATGGATACTTTGGTGTCTTTGTGACTGGTCTCCCACTTTTAGAAACACAGATCTGCCATCACTTCATAGGTCTCAGTTTGTAATGCAAATACTAATGGAGAAGTTGTTTTCCTCCTGGATTCTATAACAGGCTACATGATGATAATATGGGTAGGCAACAATGAGAGGGAATAGGCTCCCTAACTCAGGGGGCTTCCTCTTGCTCCTTACCTGTCAATGGCTTCTCACCTTGTATAATTCTTGTCCAGAAGTGTATGATTTTTTTTCACCCTGATAGGAAGTTTGGGGTGTTTCTTTGATTCTTTGTAGTGTATGTGTGTATGTGTTTATGTGCATTTGTGTGTATGCGTATGTATGTATATGTATATATGGTACGTATATGTGCCTTTTTCTCTTCTTACTTAAAGAATGACAGAGAGATATCATTCCACACAATACCTGTCTGCTAAACTGACCTCTCCCTTCTTGTAAGGGACCCTTCTTGTCTCCAGGAGAACTAGAGATGTTATCATTTTTTCTATGTACTGATCTGATCTACATGTAGGGAGGGAGAGAAATGCCATTCCATCATTTCCCCCATATTTGTCCCTTCACCTGAACTCCCTAACATCCAGGAAATACTTGTCCTTCAGGCTGAAATCCTCTGGATGTTAATAAACTATCTAAACACTTCAATATTAAGTATAATATATATTATAAGTATTAATCAATTATAATGATTATTAATTAAATTTCACTCATTTAAAGCCTCCTCATCTCAATGATTCTTAACTCCTGGCTGTCAGCATTCAAAACTCGTTCTCTACCTCACACTGCCCAACTCCTCATTCCCATCAACCTCAACCCAACACTTCCAAAGTCCCACTCTAAAGCTACTTACCCCTCCCAATGTGCTCTCTGGAATGTTTGCTCCATAACTGTTATCATCTTAAGTCTTTTTCTTTTCCACTCCTTCCATCTCCTGGTTTGTTCTAAGAGAAACCTTCCTCCTAAGGATGAGACCTCTGTTCTGATCACAATCACTCGATGATCTCTTTTCCTGTAAGGAGCTCTGAATCCATTTTTACCAGCCTATCATAATTTCGGTAATTAGTCTACTCATCCCCAAGACATTCTGCTTCTCAATGAGGAAAAAAAAAAACTACTGTATTTTTTCTTCTCCCCAGCATCTGACCTCATATTAGACAACTTCAGTATGCATATCAATTTTCCTTCCAATGTATTAACTGACCTAATTCCTCCAATTTTATCAGTATTTTAAGGCAAAATAAAACATGGGAGGTGGCAGTAAGACAGGAACCATTTCTGACTCATTTCCTTATGTCCAGTAGAGTTCAGTACTGAGCCTTGAACACAGGAGGCAACAAATGTATATTTGTTGAATAAAAAAATCAAATGAATAAATAATTGTGAAAAGAGAGAACTTAAAATATTCCAGGGCAAGGGAACAATATTCTGGGATTATTTGTGGGATAATCCTGATTCTATTTCTTTGCTTAGAGGATACTTGAGTTGTTTTAGAAATTCTCGATGATTTCTAAGGATGCTGAGAATTCTGGTACCTTAGAGTGAGAAGAGACCTTGTTCATCTTTGGTTCATGTGATTTTTTATTTGTTTTATAAGTAAAAAAGGAATTGTGTTGGAAAGCATATCCCTCTTAGTTATCTCTACTTGAGAAAAACCTGACTTATTGGATTTAGGATAATAACCAGGAACTAAGTGCCATTTACCAGACAGAAGCTTTGACTTCCCTAGTAGTTAGGAGGAATTCCACAGAGTATCTGGAGTTTTAGTTCTGTGATTCTATACTTAAAATGCCAGTCAATGTCAACGTTTGTTCATGGTAAGAGTCACTGGACTGGACATCATAAAATCTCAGTTCTACTAGTTGAAAGAGAATTGGAAAAAAAGAAAAAAAAAAGAAAAGAGGCACTAGATTTGTGATCAGATAACCTAGGTGCAAATATTGACTTCACTGTTGACTCCCTATGGTTGTGACCTGTTGGAGAAGGGTCTCTTTTGATTTTGCTTGATTTATGTATAAAAAGGAAAGGACTTCCTTGGTTCATTTTGAGCCAAGATCTAGTTTGAGATCTATTTCATTCAGCTCCAATATTCTCTCCGGGTTTTCATTCTAAGCAAGGTGTCTTGAGTAGGATTCTTCCTAGAAATGTGCTGAGTCTATGGATAATGGCAAAATTTAGGCTTTAGAGAAGGATGGACATTTTGTTAAGACATGATTAACAAATACTCCAAACATGGAGTTCTGGGGGGAAATCTGATGGAAAATTGAGGGAACATTAATTAATTCAACAAACATTTATTTTCCTACATATTTGCATTGATTATGGTCATGGTTTGTTTTTTTAACCAGAGAGATTTTCTCTTGATAATGGCAAAGTGACATTGACAAATTATGAAATACCTTCCATTTTTCCTTGACCTTTTCTAAGAAATGTTTTTCAATTTATTCTTTACACGAATTCTCTTCCTTTTTGACCCATTCTAAACTTTTATGCTTGGTTTGGGATTAGTTGATTTATGCTATTTCAAGAATGTGGAACAGAATGGGAGATGGGAGAAAAATAGAAAAGTCATGAAATAAGTATTTTGATGATCTCTATCTGGACAACTTAACTTTGGCAGGAGCATGGGCATTAGGGTTGGAAGAGTGACCTAGGAGAGAATGCTTTTTGGGGAAAGGCATCAACAAGAAGAAGCCTCACTGCAGCATGCATTGGTGGTGACATTGCCATCCTGGCTGTGCTCCTCAACCACAGGAACCAATCCTATAAATCAGAAGGTATGCCCTTGAGAAACGTGGGGCATGCTATAAAGCTGTGCTAATCTGTGTGCAGTACCCACCTGAGTATATTTAATATCCATATTATAAGATAATATCACCAAACTCTAAACTTTCTCTTACTCCCACATTCTTAATATCCCATGCACTTATATCAAGGGTTGAGCCCAAGCAAGGTTGTTTGCCAGGTATGAGAAATATAAAGATAAAAAAATGAATGATTCCTTCCCTCAAGGAGTTTATATTTTACAAGTAGTTGTTACTGAGTCCTGACCATTTAACTGCAACAGTTTCAACTATTATAAACTCCTCCAAACCAGATCACTGGAGACCCAGCTTGGGAGAATACAAGCCTCTTAACTAAGTAGTCCTTGGGACCATGTATCCTTCCTGCCACTACCCATTATTTTCTTCTTCCCTGACTTCTGTCTTGCTTTATGAACCAAAATCAAGCCAACATTCCTATGTTCTCTCTAAAGGGCATTCAAAGGATTATTCCATACTTTGCCTTTGAACATTCCAGAACATTTGGGGTGGATTCTCTAAATTTGTGCATCCTACATTTACTTTGAGCTGTTTCAATTATGCTTTGCTCATAGAGCACAGCACCTTCTCTGATGTGGGCATGCCATGTGGAGGGGTCCTATGCCAGTGTCTCCCATATCACACATCAATTCCAAAGTTCTTAAGAGAGCCCTTTTGAGGGTAAGTGTTCACATGGTGGTTGGAAAAAGTGATATAAGTCAATTAGTTCTACCACCTATACAATGTCTTTTATGTACAATGTCCAAATAAGTGCCTAAAAGAGGTCTACTTGGACAGTTTCAGTGAAAGAAAACTCAACATCAAACTTCATTTTAGTGCCTTCTGTCTCTTAATTATTTTCAATTTATTTTGTAAATGTATACATCTATGTGTATGTATATGTATATATGTATATACAACACACATATATACATATGTATATATATGTATATACACATATTGTTTGCATGTTAGTATGTGAGCTCACTGAGAACTGAGCATTTCTTTCATCTTTCTTTGAATCCCTAGGGTTGCAGTGTTGGAAACAGTGAACCCTTAACAAATGCTAGTTGACTGACTCATGGGGAAACCAATATCAATGCTGGACTGCTCCAATTATTGGAAATATTTTTTCTCCCACTGAGTTA
Organism: Bettongia penicillata ogilbyi; assembly: GCA_023548195.1. Lineage (NCBI taxonomy): Eukaryota > Metazoa > Chordata > Mammalia > Diprotodontia > Potoroidae > Bettongia > Bettongia penicillata. The sequence goes on from JAJHZJ010000413.1 coordinate 12,657,862, forward strand.
AAATTTGTCTCTCTGTGTCTTTTATTCATTTATCCTGATTCTGTCTTTGGAAACCTAATGAATCATAAAACCAGTGTTCCACATGCAGCCACCTCACAGATTTCATAGTCAGGTGTTATGTCTTCCCTCTCATTTCCAGGAGAAAATTCTTAAATATTTAAATTATTTCTCATGGTTCCTGGGTTATGTGCTTATAGGGTATTGTTTGGAGTCTTGTTTTTCTTCATAGGAATATGTTTCAGATTAACAACATTTTCCCTAAAACATGTGGCCTAGAATTGGACAAAATACTCCAGTTGGTGTCTGACCAAGTCAGTGTAGAGATGCATTATTTTCTTCCTCATTTTGGACACTGTACTTCCTTTGACATGGCCCAGGACTTGCTTCCAATCAGTTCAGATAACGTCTACTAAGCATGTTCTCTGTACCGTATACTAGAACTTATGCCCAGCACTGGGAACATAATGACAAAAGTTGAATGGTTTCCATCTTCCAGGAGATTTCATAACATCATAGAGTTCATTAACACCAAATGCTCTCCCTCCTCATCCCTAAGGCCCCATACCCCTGGCTTCTTTCAAGTGCCAGTTAAATCCCGTCTTCAACAAAGAGCTTCTAAAATCTCTCTTCTTCCTCATGCCTTTCCTCTCTTAATTATTTTTAATTTATCCTAGATATATTTCATGTGTACAATCATTTCCTGTTATGTCTCTCATGAGAGTATGAGCTCCTTGAAAGCAGGGGTTACTTTAACCTTTCATTATATACCCAGTTCTTAGTATAGTGACTATCAGATAACAGGTGTATTACTATAGTAATAATAAAGAAGTAAATATTAAAAATACTTATGGATTAACTGAAAAGTAAGTATATAACAAGAGTAATGGAATTTCAAGAGGGACAGTGTGTTACTAAGTGGGACATTCAGGAAAGTCCTGGTGTCTGAGTTTGCACCTGAGCAGTGCTTTTAAGGAACTTGAGATATGTTTGAGGAATAAGTGGGGACTGTGTATGTTCTAACCATCAGGAATCATCTATGACAAGATAAATTCATGGGACGTGAAACACAGAGTATGGGCCCAGGCAGCAGGATAGCTTGATTATACTGCTGAATGTAGATTACAAAACAATGTAACAGCTCTGTAGCATTGAATGCCAGAATGGAGAATTAATGTTTTATCCTTGAAACAATAAGGAGGCTTTTGTCTTTGTTTTTCTATTTCCCTCAACCACAATCCTCTCCCATTCCCAAAGTAGGTCACTTGGGATTGATAGGAAACAACTGCATAAAACTCCAGAATGAGGAAGAGACAAACTTTTTCTCTTCCTCCTCCCCAAGTCTGATGCGTCTGGGTCAATGGAGAAATTCTGGCAAATACTGATGTCCACCCACAGATCATTGATCCCTAGCAGATGAAATAGAAATGATGGAATCTGAGAGACCCATTTCCCTGGGGATGTGTATGTTGGGGTGACTTGGTCTCCAACCTGCTCCAAAAGTCATCAGTTGAAAAATGGAAATCCTTAGCTCCACATCATCCCTGGCTTTAAGAGTTCCCAATCCATCATTCTATGATCATACCTGTCTGACATCGTCCCAATTAGCAAAATACCTTTCCAGGCAAAGCTTCTGGTTCATCCAGATGGAATTATAGAAGTTCTTGAATAGTTTAATTCCAGTGGTCTCCCAGCAAAAGAATACAATGACTTTTCCTTGACTATAGAGGGCTTTAGTGAATGCTGAGATGGAAGAAAATGTAGAGAGAAGAATGAGAATTCCTAAGAAATAGAGAAACTTCATGAATACATAGAGAATTTAAAGAGTCTAATAGGGTAAATTAAATTCATATATAGAGGATTAAACCATGGGAAAACAAATATTAAATACACTATTATTATTAAATTTTAAATAATTATTTTAAATTTAACCTTTAATTAACCTTTAATTTAACCATATGTTACCTGGGATAACATCCCTTCCAAAGGTTATAAAATTTTAAGTAATTATTAAATATATTATTAAATGTTTGCATGTTACCACAAGGAGATTCTAGTATAGTGGGAAGACAACTAGATTTAGTAATAGAAGATCTGTATTTAAATTCTAGCCTGATTACTTAGCTATGTCTGGTTTGGTGGCACGTCCTTTCATATTTCATGACTGATTATTCCTTCTGTAAAATGAAGGTGCTGGAGTAGATGATTTCTCTGGTTCTTGCTAGCTCTCAATCTCTGTCCCTTTTTTCATGGAATTATAGCCTTTTAGACTTGAAAGGGACCACTACCATCACTGAAGTAAACACAAAATAAGAAATGTCTACTACAAAATACTTGAAAAATGACCACTTAGTCTCTTCCTGAAGAAGTCCAATGAAGGAGAACTCACAACTTCCTCTGATGACCCATTTCACTCATAGGGACAATTCTAATTGTTGAGAATTTTTTCTTGACTACTAACTTAAATTCTATCTCTTTGACCTTTCTACATGTCTCTTTGCTCTGCCTTCTGGACTAAACAGAACAAATCTGATTCCTTTTTCATGCAACCAATCAAAATACTTTTGAAGACAGCTGCCATGAAACCCTAAGATTCCTCTTCTCCAGGTAAGCATTCCCAATACCTTTCCTTGATCTTTATACAATATAGTATCAATGTCTTGTATGACCACAATGGCTCTCTTCTGTGTTTTCTCTATCTTCCAATATCTTCCCCTACCTGTTTCAGTGTCGTTTGATTAGAATGGAAAAGGTAGAATAATAACCTGCTTATTCCTTGAGGATTTCCTTTTGTAATGCCACCCATAGGTCCATTAGCCTTTTGTGCTTGCACATCACACACTTGATTGAAATAGAGACAGAAGTCCACCCAAAGCCTTAGATTCTTTTCAGACAGTCATGTGGGTTTTGTTCCTTATTCTCATGACCAAGGTCCCAGAAATCAGAATGCAGCTCTATGGGAAACATGTTTGAGGCATAGTGAAAAGCTTGATTGGCTATTTGTAATTAATTGGGAAAGTTTAATTTCTCTGTCATAAGATTCTATCATCCAAACTCCTAGAGAGATCAAATGACTTGTTCCAGATTTGTAACATAGGCAGATAGTTTCTCATGCAGAATTCCATCTGAGGTCTTCTTTACGCCATACCCAGTGCTCTATCCACTAGGCCATCTAACTGCCTTGGGTTACATAGAACATACGTTACCTGGGATAACATCCCTTCCAAAGACAGATTTTCATTGTCCCCTGTGGCACAATGGTAAGAGCAGTAGTCTTGGATGTGTAGTACCTGGCCTCAAAAGCAAGTTTCTCCACTTGTCTACTAGAAATGGAAGCCCACCAGCATTGAGTAAGCCCTCCTCCATGTGTGAGATCCAGTGAGTCTCAAGAGAACCCCACAACTGTTATTAGTAAGAGAAATACAGCAAGCAAGAAGAAAATAAGGTTCTCTTCCATTGTTTAGGTATTTCTTCAGGACTTCTGAAAATAGCTTTTAGATATGTTGGAAACAGAATAGAAGATGAGACAAGAGAATCTTGGGAATGAGGACTTCCATTGGAGCCTGAAATCATTGGGAGGGTGTGAAGAGATGTGCATAAGGAGGCCGGGGGAGAGCGCACCATTTGGCCAAAGGGCAATGGGGAAGTGGAATACATGCCAGAGAAGGGAATAATACAAGAGAAAGGTCATGACATTGTGTCTGAATCTGAATGCAGACAATCCTTCTTGAGTTACCTTGTGTGGTCAAAAGCACTAATTGTACATGACAAGTTCATTTTCTCCTCAGGAAGAAGATATAATGTACATAATATCTTCATTTTATATGTAAAAAGATTTCCTTTTAAGCTGTGTAAATCTGAAGTTGAGAAGGGGCAAACACAGAGATAAGAAATGTAAAGGAAAGAAATTCCTTTATGTGTTGACAGGAAAGTTTTTATTTTTGTTGTCATAGTTCAGTTGTGTTCAGAAACGCCTGACCCTTAGTGACTCCCTTTCAGTTTTTGGTTTTTTTTTGGTTTTTTTTTTGCAAAGACACTGAAGAGATTTGCCATTTGCTTCTTTAGCTCATTTTTCATAGGGCTAAGTGACTGGCCCAGGGTCTCACTACTAGTCAGTATTTGAGAAGAATTTGAGACCTTAGAACATTCTGAGACTTGAATAGCACAATTGTATACAAAATGTCCAGGGAAACAATGAATTTTTTTCCTTGAGCACAGACATCCCTTATTCCTAGGCACTTACCTGCACAGGAATCGAAAGGATGCTGCGAAGTACAACTTGATGATTATCCTAAGTAGAAGTAGAGTCCTTCATTCAGCCTCTGGAGCAGGAAGGATTGTCCAACCTGAGAGGCCAGAAGCATCTCATCTACCAGAGGGACGTTCGAAGCATCATGGATATTTGGGAGAGATGAAGGGGAGACCTTTTGGGGAATGCTGAGTTAAAGACCTAAGTTCATGCTGGAAGAACACAGGCGTATTCCTGAAAAGAGTAGCCACATTCAGTTTTTCTAAAGTTTACAGGTAGTAAAGGCTGCAGATACTGATTGAAGAGAAAGTTCATAGAATACTTTTGATAGAACTAGCTAGTGGAGAGCCAAGGAGATATGATAAGTGATGGGAGACTTCACTTATTCTGATTGCTTCTTGAGTTCTTATCATCTTGACCAAACCACATATTTTTGGAAAGGTGGACAAAACAACCTTAAACATCCCAAATGAGATTATCACTGACAGGGGGACCCTGGTTGCTGAGGTGGAAATGATGAGCACTATGGAAGGAAGTGATTGCTCCATCCTGGAGTTTGTAAAGGAGAAGGATAGGAAATCTGGTCTTAGTAAAACAAGTACCCTTGATTTTGGACAAGCTCATTTCAATCATTTCCATTTGATGGGTATGTCATGGTAGAGATTCCTTTCAGACATGAGTTGCTTTAGATGACCTCTGAAGTTCCTTCCAATATTCAGATTCTCTGCTTCTGTGACCCCCAAACCAGTGATCTTTCAATGTCAAGATATAACTTTTCTAATCACTCCTCATTATCTTTTATTTCTAGTAAAAACTTGGAAAAACTACACACTTATTTCAAAACTCTAGGTCTTACAGTGCCTCTATCTGGGCATAGATTAGATTCAATGAATTCTGGTAAAAATGGACTTTGACTTCGGCTCCAAGCAGAGACTTCTGGATGAATCACCCACAGACAAGTAGCTGGCCAGTGAGGACTGCAAAAGAGGGAAGCCATGATCATGAGGGTGAGTGTGACCATGCATTTTCAGAATTGCAGGTGGATTACACTTTGTTGAAGAGATAATTAGGATGGCAGAGTCTAGGGCTGTGCCTACTTCCTCTTAGCAGAAATCCCTAGCCTTATAAAGGGGCTGTAGCTGAAACTATAGTCATCCACTGTCCAACTGGTTTCTCATCAGTGCTGGAGCATCTGGTGAGTCTGAGATTCTTCAGGGCTAGTCTTTGGACTAGAATTTGTCTTGTAGACTGAAAGGCAGAGGAGGCAATTTGGTGGAGTGGAGAGAGCCCTAGTCCAGGAATCAGAGGTCCTGGGTTCTGGTTTCTAGTCCTTGTTCTGTCTCTAACTTGCTGTGGGATTAACTCTGTCACTTCCATTCAGTTGGCATGTTTCCTCTTCAGTAATAGGTCACTCGTGACCTCTTGGTCATCTTCAAGGGTCCTTTCTGCTTGTGCATTCTATGAAATACTATAAACGAAATATTTCACATTGTACACTGGAGGGATTCTTGCGTTCACTTAGATTTTTCCAAATTTCTACTGAAAAGAGCAACATTGATAAATGAGTTCTGTTTAGAAATGGGGAGACCTGAATTTAAATCCTACTGTATAGGTAGACATCTGAGTACCTTGCTATAGTCATTTTTTTCTCTGAACCTCAATTTTCATCTGTAAAATGCAGGATTTGATTACATAATCTCTGATGTTTCTTCTGACTGACATTATAGATCTTATTTTCCAAACACTCCTTTTTCTTAGAAATCAAAGATTTATTCTAACATCAAAATTCTAAAAGACATATTATAGCAGCATCTTGTAAGGAAGGGCATGACTATATTGAGAATGACAAGACCTGTATTCACATCCTGGTTCTGTCACTTACTACAAGTAACTTTGGGAACTTAATGGGCTTTACTTCCCTTCCTTGAAAAAAGAGAGAATTAGACTGGATGAACTCTATGATTTCTTTTCTCTTCAAATTTTCCACCTATGACCAAATGAAAATCATGTGTTGGGTTATGTTGTAGGGAGGAATTGGAACACAATTGTTGAAGGATGTTGATGAAAGACTGTTTTTGTATGGGGGCCAATTCTACTTTGTACAGGAAAATAAAGAGACTCAGGAATGGTCTAGGAAATCTGGTCTGTCAGAGACCTGGGATATTGAGCTCTAGGGAGAGCAGGGGAACCTCTCATATCTTCTTTCAATATCTCATGGCAAAGTTCCAGGCTTTAACTAAGGTACCATGCTTGTGGTGATTACAGGGATGTGACTTATTGGGAGATTAACCAGAATTTCAGCAACTTTGGTCTTTTTTCTTCGAGCTTTTATTCCTACGTACTGAGCATTTGTAAAAACATAGAGTCTGGAGCATTCATTCTGCAATGATTTACTTGTAATATTAGAGTGTGTAGGGACCTTCTTTGCATTGAGACCTCTTAGTTTTCAGATGAGGACAAGGAGGCCCAGAGAAATCTTCCCTTTTAGATTAAACTTCATTGGCATTGCATAGATCTAATATCAGCCTGTTGTTTCACCTGTTGCTCCCATCAATGGACTGTGAGATCTTTGATACAGTGGGCAGTGATTTTGCCTTTCTTTCTGTCCCTGGAGTTTACTAAGGTGATCAGAGGACAGGAAGTGCTTCCTAAAAAACTATCAATTGATTGGCTCAGACTCATATCTTCTACAGCCCAGATTAGCGTACCTTTCTCTACACTTCTTTTCCTGCACCCTCAATTGGAAGGTGATGAAACACAGAGGTGCACAAGAGTGGCTGAAGTTGGTCGAGGTTCCCATAGAACATTTGAGGTGGTTGTTTCCATCATGGACTGGAGCTTTCTAAAAATTTTTTTAAAAATTGAACTGAAGACAGAAAATTTGGAAGTCAGATGAACAAGATGAATTAAATCATGATTTAATGGAATATGTGAGTTTTGTAAGCTCTAATTTAGGAACTTTAGTAATTTATTAACTTTAGTAAACTCTAATTTAGATTTTCTTATCAATGAAAATATTTATGTATGTGTAAATTCTCTCTTTTCTTCTTTCAGATTAGCAGAGATCTGGAAAAGATGTCCTACCAGTACTATCTGCAGTGTCAACAGCCTTGCCAGCCCACACCCAACTATCCACAACCTTGCCAAGCTGCTTGTCTGGAGTCATGTCTTCCTCAGTGTACACAACCATATCTTCCCCAGCGTGTGGAGTCATGCATCCTCAAGTGCCCAGAGCCCTGTCCTCCCAAGTGCCCAGAGCCGTGTATTCCCAAGTGCCCAGAGCTGTGTATTCCCAAGTGCCCAGAGCCGTGTATTCCCAAGTGCCCTGAGCCATGTGTTCCCAAGTGCCCTGAGCTGTGTATTCCCAAGTGCCCAGAGCCGTGTATTCCCAAGTGCCCTGAGCCATGTGTTCCCAAGTGCCCTGAGCTGTGTATTCCCAAGTGCCCAGAGCCGTGTATTCCCAAGTGCCCAGAGCCATGTATTCCCAAATGTCCAGAGCTTTGCCCTCCTAAGTGCCCTGAGCCATGCCCACCAATACTATGCCAGCAGAAATGCCCCCCATGCCCTCCACCTTGCTATTACCAATACACAAACAAGAAGTAACAGTGCCAGATGCAGGCATGGCCATGAAACAAGGAGCTTGATCATCTCCGTGAAGGCCTATGCTCTCTCACACTCTGAACCCCTACACTGCTCTGCCCTTTAATTGTCATGAATGGAATACCTGGGAAATGGGCCTTTGTTCCTGAAGCTATAATGAATTCAAAAACAAGCTTCCCAATTTTCCGCACCCTTCTCACACCTTCAAAGATGGGAAGCAGCAGAGAAAGATCCATCCTGCTTCATATCAGGGTTCCTGAAACCTTGGAGAAAAGGCAACCCTGAAAGACCAGACTCCCTGGTCCCCTGCCTCTACATCAGCTCTCCTTTGTGCTCTGTGTTGTAACCTTTCATCCTTACAACTTTCCTCCCACTGCCCCAAATAAAGCATATATTTCATGATGAGCCTGCCACTGTGATTTTTCTCCTATCTCCCTAATCCTTATGGTGGTGTCAGCTCATTTCATATCATTGTTTTCCATCCATATTTAATGATTAGATATAAGTCCTGTCTATGAAAGGCAACAACAAGATGAGTTCCCTTTTGTCTAGCACTGCCTGGCTTCCCAAGTTCTTTGTGTTTCTTAATATTTGATTTATTTGTGACAGTGACCTCTGAGGTTAGCCATCTAGAATTGTAGACTTGATTTGTCTGATGAGACACCATGAGGTTGTATGGCTTGTCTAAAGTCACACAACCTTCTTGGTCTTCCTATTTGTGTACATGATATAACCACATTTTTTAAAATTGTGGTTGACTTTGTATCAATTTATATGGCTTTTCACATGCTTCTCTGTGTTCTGTACAGTTGTTAGTCCTTATCACACAATATTTGTCTTCTAAAATTCATTTAGTCTGTATGTAGTAGGAATGTATGAATGTATGTGTAGAACCTATATAAAATTGTATGCTGACTTGGGGAGGGAGTGGGGAGAGATGTAGAAAGGAAGGGGAGGGAGGGGAAAAAAATCTAAGTTTTGGGGAAATGATTGTAGAACGCTGAAAACAAATAAAATAATAAACCCAGAAAAAAAATTCTTCTAGTCATTCTCCGGTGGATGGGCACCTACTTTCCTTCCAGATCTTTTTTCCCTTTAATTGTGCCCATATAGGTATTTTGGTGTCTATGTGACCAGTCTTCCTCTTTCAGAAAGTCAGATTATAAGATCTGCCACTGTTTCACAGGTCTGAGTTTGCAGTGTAAATTCTAATGGAGATGTTATTTTGCTCCTGGACTCTATAAAAGGCTATGTGACTATAATTTGGGTAGGCAGTAAAGAGATGGATAATGGGGTCCCTAACTCAAGGGCCTCTTCTTGATCCCTACCTGCCAATGTCTTTTCATCTTGTGTAATTCTTGGGCAGAAGTGTATGAGACTTTTTTCACTCTAATGGGAAGTTTGGACTGTTTCTCTCAAACCTGTGCAGCATATATGTATGTGTGTGTACATATGTAAGCATGTTTATGTATATAAAGGTGTGTGTATATATGTATGTATGTATGTGTGTATGTGCTCTTTTATGTTCCTACTTAAAAAGTGGCATAAAGACATCATTTCACACATTGCCTGTCTGTTAGACTGACCTCTCACTTCTTGTAAGGGACTCTTCTCATTTCCAAGAAACCTAGAGTTGTCAATAATCCTACCCAATTTTTCGACGTATCAACCTGATCTATCTGCAGCAAGAGAAATACCATTCCATCATTTCCCCCCTACTTATTCCTTCACCTGAACTATCTAACAGCCTGAAAAAACTCTACCCTGAGCCCGAATCCTTTGTGATGTTCATAATCTATCTAAACACATTGGTCAATGATGAATAAAATTTCACCCATTTATGACCTCTCCATCTCCATGATTCTTCACTCCTGTCTATCAGCATTCAAAATCTGCTCTCTATTTCACACTACCATTTTCTTCCTTTCCATATCACTTTTTGTTTTCTTTACTTCAGAAAATTCTGGCTGTTTGGGCTTAGGATGATAACCATTCACCAGATAGGGGCTATGATTGTCCTAGTACTTAGGAGGAATTCAGCAGAATACCTGGAGTCTTACTTTTGTGACTTTATACTTAAAGTGCCAGTCAAAGTCAATATTTGTTCATAGGAAGAGCACTGGACAGGGCATCAAGAAATCTCAGTTCTACTGGTTGAAAGAGAATTAGAAAAAAAAAGAAAAGAAGAGAGAGCAGTAGATTTGTGATCAGAGAACCTAGACGTAAATATTGACTTCACTATGTACTGTCTATAGCTATGATCTGTGTATTCTCTTCATATTTTCCATCTAATCATGCTGTCTTAAGTTGGGTTCTTTCTAGAAATGTGCTCAATCTATGGATAATGGCAAAATTTGGGTATTAGGTAAGGATTGACATTTTTTTAGGAAATACCTAACAAATATCGCCATCAGGGAGTTCAGTGGAAAAACTTAAGAAAATGGGAAGAATTGTATAAGCAAACATTCATTAATTCAACAAGCACGTATTTTCCTATATATTTGCTTTATGGTTATGGTTTATTTTTTTTAACCCAGAGAGGTTTTCTCTGCATAATGGCAAGGTGACATTGATAAATTATGAAATGTTTTCCTTTTTTCTTTGCCCTTTTCTAAGAAGTATTTCTCTTGGTGGAGTCAAGATGGTAGAGTAGAAAGACACACGTATGCTAGCTCTCCCCCCACAGCCCATAAAATACCTGTAAAAAAAGACTCTTAAGAAATTTTAAAGCAGCAGAAGCCACAGAACAAAAGACTGGAGGAGATTTCCAGCCCAGGGTGACCTGAAAGGTTGACAGGAAACATCTGTCACACCGGATGCAGAATGGAGTCCAACCCAAGCTTGGCCTCGCAGCATAGCTTGGCTCTGGAAGGAGGACTAAGCAGGCCTCAGGGGTGGAATTTCCAGTACCAGTAGCAGCAGTTCACAGATTCCTCAACTCACAGGTGCCAAAGTCAGTGACAGGGTTTTTTTTCAGCTGGCTGGGAAGGGAGAAGGGCCTTCCCATAGCTCCAGCCTCAGGCAGTGGCCACAGAGGCCACATTGGGCAGGCTGCAGCAGTTCCCTCAGCAGCCCCTACAGCAGCCAGCATCCATTGGATCATAAAACCCCTGGAGGCACTGAGCAGCTCATTCTTACCTCAGCCCTGTGTAGAGGCCCTGAGGCAGCTGATATTTATCTCTCACTGAATGGTGACCCTGCCCCCACAGCTTCTCTAAATCTCAGCCCCAAGTGCCAGCTTGGTGGAACCGGAGGAGAAGTGGTTGTGAATAGGAAACTCTGCTAAGATTCTGGGCACAAAAATCTCTTCCTATTCCCAGACCAGTGTACATGTTTGATTGTGCTACCTTGGAGGAACTGAGATCTTACAGATCCCCAGAGTATACCCTACTCTTAACAAAGGACCCAAAAGTCAAGTAACTGGTTGGGGAAAATGCCCAAAAAGGGGAAAAAATAAGACTATAGAAGGTTACTTTCTTGGTGAAGAGATATCTTCTCCCATCCTTTTAGATGAGGAAGAACAATGCTTACCATCAGGGAAAGACATAAAAGACAAGGCTTCTGTATCCCAAACATCCAAAATAAATATTCAGTGGTCTCAGGCAATGGAAGAGCTCAAAAAGGATTTTGAAAATCAAATAAGAGAGGTGGAGGAAAAATTGGGAAGAGAAATAAGAGAGATGCAAGAAAATCATGAAAAGTGGGTCAACACCTTGCTAAATGAGACCCAAAAAAATGCTGAAGAAAATAACACCTTTAAAAATAAGCTAACTCAATTGGCAAAAGAGGTTCAAAAAGTCAATGAGGAGAAGAATGCCTTAAAAAGCAGAATTAGCCAAATGGAAAAGGAGGTTCAAAAGCTCACTGAGGAAAATAGTTCTTTAAAAATTAGAATGGAACAGATGGAGGTTAATGACTTTCTGAGAAACCAAGAAATCACAAAACAAAACCAAAAGAATGAAAAAATGGAAGTTAATGTGAAATATCTCATTGGAAAAACAACCGACATGGAAAATAGATCCAGGAGAGACAATTTAAAAATTATGGGACTATTTGAAAGCCATGACCAAAAAAGAGCTTAGACATTATCGTTCATGAAATTATCAAGGAAAACTGCCCTGATATTCTAGAACCAGGGGGCAAAATAAATATTGAAAGAATCCACTGAGGGATAAACTAAGTGGAAGAATCCAAAACAAGAAATTCCTAGGAACATTGTGGCCAAATTCCAGAGTTCCCAGGTCAAGGAGAAAATGTTGCAAGCAGCTAGAAAGAAACAATTCAAATATTGTGGAAACACAATCAGGATAACACAGGATCTAGTAGCTTCTACATTAAGGGATCTAAGGGTGTGGAATATGATATTCCAGACGTCAAAGGAACTAGGACTAAAACCAAGAATCATCTACCCAGCAAAACTGAGTATAATACTTCAGGGGAAAATATGGTCTTTCAATGAAACAGAGGACTTTCAAGCATTCTTGATGAAAAGACCAGAGATGAAAAGAAAATTTGACTTTCAAACATAAGAATCAAGAGAAGCATGAAAAGGTAAACAGCAAAGAGAAATCATAAGGGACTTACTAAAGTTGAACTGTCTACATTCCTACATGGAAAGACAATATTTGTAACTCTTGAAACTTCTTTCAGTATCTGGGTAGTTGGTGGGATTACACACACACACATACACACACACATACACACACACACACACACACAGAGAGAGAGAGAGAGAGAGAGAGAGAGCGCACACAGGGTGAGAAGAATAGGATGGGATCATATCTTAAAAAATGAAATTAAGGCCTGAGAAATATATTGGGAGGAGAAAGGGAGAAATGGAATGGGGCAAATTATCTGTCATAAAAGAGGCAAGTAAAAGACTTTTCAGTGGAGGGAAAAAGGGGGGTAGTGAGAGAAAAAACATGAAGCATAATCTCATCACATTTGACTAAAGGAAGGAATAAAATGCACACTCATTTTGGTATGAAAACCTATCTTACAATACAGGAAAGTGGGGAAGAAGGGGAGAAGCAGGGTGGGGGGGGATGATGGAAGGGAGGATAATGGGAGGAGGGACCAATTAGAAGTCAACACTCTTGGGGAGGGACAGGGTCAAAAGAGAGAGTAGAAGAAATGGGGGGCAGGATAGGATGGAGGGAAATATAGTTAGGCTTGCACAACATGACTTATGGAAGTCATTTGCAAAACTACACAGATATGGCCTACATTGAATTGCTTGCCTTCCCAGTGGGGATGGGTGAGGAGGGAGAGAGGAAGAGAAGTCGGAACTCAAAGTTTTAGGAACAACTCTTGAGTATTGTTCTTGCATACAACTAGGAAATGAGAAATACAGGTAATAGGGTATGGAAATTTATCTTGGACAAAAGAGAAGACTGGGGATAAGGGAAGGGAGGGATATTAGAAGGGAGGGCAGATTGGTGATAGGGTAATTACAATTCTTGGCATTTTGGGGTAGGGGGAGGATAGAGATGGGGAGAAAATTTGGAACTCAAAATTTTGTGGAAATGAATGTTGAAAACAACTAACTAAATACTATAATATAATATATAAAAAAAGAAGTATTTCTCTAATTCATTCTTTTCACTAAATATCTTCCTTTTTAGCCAATTCTAAACGTTCATTCTTGATTTGGGATTGTAATGTCATGTTATGTTATTTTAAGCCTGTGGAACATAATAGGAATTGGGAGAAGGACAGGAAAGGCTTGAAAAAAGTATTTTCATGGACAACTTAACCTTGGCAGGAGCATGGGCTTTAAGGTTGGATGGGTGACCTGAAGAAGACTGCCTTCTGGGGAAAGGCGTCAAGAAGAAGAAACCTTACTGCAGCATATATTGACATTGTCATCCAGGCTGTGCTCCTTAACTCCAGCAACCAATTCCATAAATCAGAAGGGATACCCCTTGAGAAACCTGTGGAGTATGTTATAAAGCTGTGCTAATCAGTATGTAGTGCCTACCTGGGAAAACTGAATTTCTCTACCATAAGATATTATCACCTAAACTCTTAGCCATCTCTTACTCCAGCATTCTTAATATCCTAGCTACATATATCAGGGGTTGAGTGCAAACAAAATTCTTTGCCAAGTGAGAAATGTAAAGACAAAAATACTCCCTCAAGGATTTTGTATTTAAATGCACTTGAGTCAGTTGCTGAGTCCTGTCTATTCTACTCTGTAACAGTACCAATAGTTTTTGGTATTGCAAATCCCTCCAAACAGATCACTGGAGACCCAGCTTGGGAGGAGCCAAAACTCTTGACTGAGCACTCCTTGGGACCATGTACCTTCCTTTCCATTGCCCAAATATTTTTTGCTTCTCTGATTTGTTTTGCTTTAAGAACCAAAATCAATGCAACACTACCATGGCCTCTATAAAAGGCATTCAAATGATTATTCCACCCTTTATCTTTGTGACATTCCAGACCATAACTCTTTTTTCTGACCATTGTTCTCAAAATCTTGTTTCCCCTGATAGAATGCAAGTTCTTGATCTCATATTGGTGTCTCAAGGCTTTAGCCTACTATTTGGCATTTAGTAAAAACTTAGTAAATGTTATGAATTCATTCCTCCACAGCTCCTGAATCAATCTCCTCCATTCCATTGCTACTGTAACCACTCTAATTCAAACATTCACCAGCTCCTTTCTGGATCATAACAATACTTTAAGTGCAATTCCTTTCCTATTCTCTATGTGCGTGCATTGCCTCAGCGTAAACTTGAGAACCTACTTGCTCACATCTTTGTATCACTTCCTCTATTGATGCATCCTTTTTTAACCCAATCATAGCTTTCTTACAATCTGGATTACGATTTGCTTTTACTACTTGTTTAATAACTACTTCTATTCCTTGAACTTCTTCCATCGTCCTAGCCATCACCTCTTGTACTCGGGAGAGGAAATCTATAAACGGTTCTTTTGTCTTCTGTCTAAGCTAAGTGAATGAATGGTCCTTGTGATTCTCCCGCAACGGGATTGGTTCCCCAAGCCATTTCAACGCAACTAGCAATTCTTTCATATGTCTCTATAGGGAATTCAATTTGTGTATTGTCTGTAGCGTTCCTCTCTGTACCAGAAAGTTGTTAGAAATATAATGTGGCATTAGTGGGATTTCTAGGATTATGTTGAAGAGCCATTTGTCTGCATTTTTCCATGTAGGCAGTAACCCAGGAAATGGCTTGCCCTGGTTCTAGCACTGCCCTAGCCACTGCCTTCGGATCATTTGGAGTGAGTACGTAAGCAGCCAAAGACTTCAATTGCAATAATACATATGGTGATTTTGGCCCATATGCTACTACAGCCTTTTTCAATTCTTTTATTAAATTTACTTCTAACGCCCCATGTTTTCTTAAAGCACGTCTCTGTCCAGAATTCTGAGGATCGTCCTCATGATCCTCTACTACAGGCAGAGCCATATGCAACCCCAACTCACTGAGATCCTCCCCTAGTGCTTCTGCATTTGCAGTCTGTTGTAGCGGGGATAAACCACAAGATCATTCCCATTGTACAAGCCTTTTCTGTTTGGCTATTATAAGTTATTTCACCCCACCCCCACATCCCGTAAAGCCGTATGTATATTCAGTTTTTGGAGCCCAGTGTACTTCCTTTTTCTGTGGGATGGCAATTTCTCCTGTCTCAAGTCCTGATATTTTCTCTTTATCGCAGGAAAATTTCAATTTATCAAGTTTCTTTTCAAGCTAATTTAATTTCAAGCTGTCTTTAATTCCTGAATTTTATTACATTTCTCTATCTCAACTTTTCTACCTTCCTGGAGTATAGACAAATCAGGATAAATCGAATTATATACCCTGACCTTCTCTTCTCGTATCCCCTCTTCCTCAGCATTGTTCTTCTCCGGTGTTTGTGTACCCAAGGAATTTCTAGAGGACGTCTGTGTTTGTGCCTCAAAGCACCTCCTCTCTGCTAAACAGAGTGGGTCAGACAATCCTTTCTCGACAAGATTATATATAACAAAACTATCTATGGAGATTTCCTCAGGGTTCTGTCTGTGAAATTCAGTAAGCTGTTCTCCAACCACTTTCCAAGAATCAATATCACAAGAAGGATTTTCAGCAAGCCACGGAGATACCTTGTATGCTCTCTCTAGGAACGTTTTAATTTGAGAAGGCCGTACCAAGCAACCCTGCTTCTTTAACATTTTATGAATAAGTCTTGCAGAAGTTTCCTTTTCCTCTGTTCCTAATCTCTGCCCCATGACAAGAAAATTTATACTTATCTCTCCGAAGTCTTCTTTCTCCTCCGGGAGTGCTGCCTGGAGACTTCCCTCTTCTGGGAAGCTGTATACAGTGACTGCCCTGTGTCCCGGTCCAGAACTGTGGGTGAGACTTCCCCCGAGTCCAGAGGTCCCGTCGGGTCCTATATCTTCCCATCTCTTGTCTATTCGAAGAGGTCACACCTTAGGCGTCAATCTGCTACAGCCGGTTCAGTGGAGAGACCCCTCACCCTCAGGACGTCTCGATCTCAGGCACACAGTGATGAGGCGGGAGACAGAGATGTTACAAGTTCTGTTTATTATTAGCAAGTACAAGCCTTATAAGCTGTGCAGCCGTAAGTTCCATACTCTTGGCAAGCTCGTGCTGTGATTACTTTCACCAATCCTCTTTCATCAACAAATGCACAGTCCCAAGGACTGCCTCAGGCTGTTTGTCAAATACTAAGACAAGAAAGCCTTGGGGCTATTGCAAGATCCCGGAGGGACCGAACCAACAACTTTTGCTCCATTTGCACACTAGAGTGGGCTTATTAGGCCATCATGAACTCATGGAACTGATGTTGCGCTCAACGGTTCCCTACGATATGTGTATGTGTATATATATGAGCGTATATATGTATATAGAGACCATTTTCTATTCCTATTCAAAAAAGTGGCAGAAAGACATCATTCCACACAGTATCTGTCTGTTAGACTGACCTCTTACTTCCTGTAAGAGACCCTTCTCATCTCCAGAGTCCTAGAGATGTCAATATCCTACTCAATTTTTCAACCTACTAACCTGATCTACCTGAAGTGAGAAGAAAAATACCATTCCATCACTTCCCTCTTCCTTGTCCCTTCACCTGAACTGCCTAACAGCCAGAAAAGACTGACCCTGAACCTGAACCCTCTGTGATGTTCATAATCTATCTAAACACATTGGTCAGTGATTGATAAAATTTCCCCCATTTATGGCCTCCCTATTTCAATGATTCTTCACCCCTGTCTGTCAACATTCAAAATCTGTTCTCTACCTCACACTGCCCACTTCCTCCTTTTCTTGTCTCCTTTTATTTTTTCTACCTGAGAAAATTTTGGCTGGGTGGGTTTAGGATGATAACCAGGAACTAACTGCCATTTACCAGACAGAAGCTATGCACTTGTCTTTCCTAATACTTAGGTGAAGTTCCACAGAGTATCTGGACTCTTAGTTTTGTAACTGTATACTTAAAATATCAGTTAAAGCCAAAGTTTGTTCATAGGAAGAGCATTGAACTGGGCATCAAGAATTCTCAGTTCTACTGGTGAAAGAGAATTGGAAAAAAACAAAAGAAGAAAGAACTCTTGTGATTTGTGATTTGAGAACCTAGGTGCAAATATCCGCTTCACAATTTACTCCCTATGGTTATGATCTGTGGAAGGAGAGCCACTTTTAATTTGGTTTTGTTTTTGTATAAAAAAGGAATGGACTGCTATGGGTCGAGTTTAATATCTATTTCAGCTCCAATATTCTCTTCGTGTTTTCCATCTAACCATGCTGTCATAAACTGGTTCCTACTAGAAACAGGATGAGTCTATGGATAACGGCAAAATTTAGGCATTAGGTAAGGATGGACTTTTTTTTAGAAAATGTCTAAGAAATATCTCACTCAGGGAGTTCAAGGGAAAATATTATGAAAATGAAAAGAATTGTATATACAAACATTCATTAATTCAATAACCACTAATTTTCCTATATATCGGTCATGGTTTGATGATTTTTTTTTAACCAAGAGAAGTTTTCTCTGGATAGTGCTGACACTGATAAATGATGAAATACTTTTCATTTTTCTTTGCCCTTTTCTAAAGAAGTACTTCTTTAATTTATTCTTTTCACTAAATCTTTTCCCTTTTGGCCCATTCTAAACATTCATTCTTGAGTTGGGACTGATTAGGTTATGTTATTTTAAGACCATGGGACATAATGGGAGATGGGAGAAAGACAGAAATGTCTTGAAATAAATATTTTGATGGTCTGTGTCTGGACAACTTAACCTTGGCAGGAGAATGGGCTTTAAGGCTGGAAGAGTGGAGAAGACTGTCTTCTGGGGAAAAGTATCAACAAGAAGAAACTCCACTGCAGCATGCGTTGGTGGTGATATTGTCATCCTGGTTGTGCTCCTTAACTCCAGCAACCAATTCCATAAATCAGAAGGGATGACCCTTGAGAAACATGTGGGATATGTTATAAAGCCATGCTAATCAGTATGCAGTGCCCACCTGGGAAAATTGAGTTTCTCTACCATAAGATATTATCACCTGAACTCTAAACCTTCTCTTACTCCCACACTCTTAATACCCTAGCTACTTATATCAGAGGTTGAGTATAAACAAAATTCTTTGCCAAGTGAGAAATGTAAAGACAAAAAAAAACTTCCTCAAGGAATTTGCATTTAAATGCAGTGGGATCAGTTGCTGAGTCCTGTCTATTCTACCCTGTAACAGTACCAATAGTTTCTGGTTTTGCAAATTCCTCCAAGCAGATCACTGGACATCCAGCTTGGGAAGAGGCAAGAACTTTGACAGAGCACTCCTTCCAACCATGTACCCTTCCTTCCGCTGCCCAAGTAGTTTCACTTTCTCTGATTTGTCTTGCTCTATGGCCTCCGTAAAGGGCATTCAAATGATTATTCCACCCTTTATCTTTGTGACTTTCCAGACCATAACTCTTTTTTCTGATCTTTACTCTCCTCAAAATCTTGTTTCACCTGATAGAATGTAAGTTCTTGATTTTATATTGGTATCCTAAGACTTTAGCATACTGTTTGGCATTTAGTAAAAACTTAATAAATGCTGTGAATCCATTCTTTCACAGCTCTTAAATCAGTCTCCTCCATTCTATTGTTACTGTAACCACTCTGATTCAAACCTTTACCACCTCTTTTCTGAATCATAGAAATACCTCAAGGGTGCATCTTATTCCTATTCTATATTTTCACTTTTATAAACAAGCTTGGTTGAAACACAGGTCACCTAAGGTGGAGACATATGTGTGCAAGATTTCTGGTCCTGGGAGAAAGCATTCTGTGTCCTTTTATGACGACATGTGGGTAGCCTCTTTTTGTTGGCTACTTAGCTGAAACTGAGCAGTCTTTGAACCTACCAGATGGGAATATTCTGACTCTCTTTCTGGCAGTATAGAGGGAAGAAAATTTTTGTTCATCCAAAGCTTTTGTACCAGAAAATCAATGAGATGTGCAACGAAGACCATCCCTTTCATATGCTGTTGCCCTGAAATCAGTTGTAAGCTTTTGATCTCTCTTGATTGCTTCATTTCAGTTCTAGATGAATATAGTGAAGTCCACAGACAGAGGGTCTTAAGCCATGACAACCCTATGGTGAGTGTTCTAGGACAGAGTGAGGCCTGCAGGGGGCCCTTGGGCTTAAAACTTTCTGGGACTAGGTGATATAGGATGGAGCCAAACTGATTAACTGTTCTCCTTCCAGTCACCAAAGACAGAAGTAGTCTAAGGGGTCCCCAGGAGATTATGCTTCCTTCTTGATGTCAGGGGAAAAGGTCTCCTTTTTCTATACTTAAAAAAATATATATGTATTTATATACAATAATGTGCATATATATTTATACATACATATATATATGTCTTCCCTCTCTTGACTATTTTCAATTACATGTTTATATGTAGATATATATATAATATAATGTAGATATATATATATAATTTTAAACCTTACATGCCTCTTACGTGGTTTAAAAGGAACTGGGGATCAGGGCTACCTTTAGTCCTATGCGCAAAGACATCAACGTAGACAAACTCAATGAAATGGAAGCTCAGCATCTCCATGCATTTTAGTGTCTCCCCTCTCTTGACTATTTTCAATTACATGTTTATATGTATATATATATATATTCATACATATATATGTATTTATGGGGAGAGAGAAAAAGAGAGAGAGAGAGAGAGAGAGAGAGAAAGTTTGCACATTGTCAAAATGTGAAGCCACTGAGAACTGAGCTTGTCTTTCCTTTTTATTTGAGTCCCCACTCTGAATCCCACACTTTTTGCAGTGTTGGAAACCTAGACAACACTTAACAGACGCTTGTTGACTGTTCATGGGGAAACCAGCATCAGTGTTGTGCTGCTCCAATTATTGAGATTTTTTTTTCTCCCGTTGAGCTGAAGTATCTCTGTATCTTTTATTCATTTATCTTGATCCTGCCCCTGGAAACCCATTGAGTCATACAACCAGTTTTCCACATGTAACCACCTAATAGATTATTAGTCAGGTGTTCCCTCTCATTTCCAAGAAAAACATCCCTAAATATTTAAACCATTCCTCATGATTTCTGAGTTATGTGCTTATATGGTATGATTTGGAGTCTTGTTTTTCTTCATAGGAATGTTTCAGATTAACAATATTTTTCCTAAAATATAAGGCCCAGAATTGGGCAAAATACTATAGTTGTCTGACCAAGTCGGTGTAGAAATGGTTATTTTCTTCCTCATTTTGGACACTGTATTTCCATTAACACAGCCCAGAACTTGCTGCCAGTGAGTTTAGCAAGTGTCTATTAAACATATTCTCTTTATCATGTACCAGAGCCTTTGTCCCATACCATGAATATAGTGGCAAAAACTGAATGATTTGTATCATCTGGGAGATTTCATTACACATGGAGAATTAAGAATCATCCCTGTCTAATGGCTTCCCTGGTTTCTCTGAAGTGCCAGTTAAAATCCCACCTTCAACAAAGACTCTTCCAAATCCCTCAATTCTTGTTTCTTCCCTCTGGGTAAAGTTGATGTGTACATAGATGTATCTTGTTGTCTCTCTCATTAGACTTAGATTCTTGAGAGCAAGTGTTGTCTTTGACCTTTTGGTCAAAGTGTCTATATGGTAATAATTGTATTAATTTAGTAGTAATAATAAAATAATAGTAAATATCAGAAGTACTTATACATAGCTGAGAAGTAAGTAAAAAGAAACATAATGAAATTGCAAGAGGGAGAGTGGGCTACTAAATGGGACTATCAGGAAAGTCCTGGTGTCTGAGTTTGCACCAGCAAATTGTTTATAAATAACCTGGGATATCTGTGGAGAATAAATGAGGATTGAATATGTTCTAACCATCAGGAATCAATTATAATGTGATAAATCCTTGGGACATGGAACACAGAGTATGAAGCCCAGGCAACAGGATAGCTTGATTATACTGATGAATGTAGATTGCAGAACAATATAAGTTAGCTCTGTAGCACTGAACGCCAGAAGGAAGAATTTATGTTTTATTCTTGAAGCATTCATCTTTCCTTTCCCCTCCTTTCACCCCTGATCCTATTTCACTCCCAGTGGAGGTCACTTAGGATTCATAGGAAACAACTGTCTAAAAATCCAGAATAAGGAAGAGACAAGTTTTTATCTTCCTGCTCCCCAAGTCTGATGTATCTGGGTCTGGGGAGAAATCATGTCAAATACTAATGTCACCCACAGATCACTGAATCCAAGCTGATGTGATGGAAATGGTGGAATCTGAGAGACCCATTTTACTGAGTATGTGTAGGTTTGGGTAACTTAGTGTCTCCATCCTGCCCCAGAAATCATTACTTGAAAAATGGAAGTCCTTAGCTCCTCATCATCACTGGCTTTGAAGGTTCCTTTCAGCTTTCAGTCCATCATCCTATGATCACACCTGTCTGACATCATCCCAATTGGCAAAATACCTTTGCAGGCAAAGCTTCTGGTTCATCCAGATGGAATTATGGAAGTTCTAGAATAACCTAATGTTGAGCACTCTCCCAGCAAAATGATATAATGAGTTTTCCTTAGGTATAGCTTTAGTGAACACTGAGATAGGCAAAAATGTGTATACAGAGATGAGAAGTCCTAAGAGGTGGAGCACCTCCATACCCAAAGTTTAAAGAGGCTAATGGTAAATCAAATGCACACATACAGGATTAAACTATGGGAAAACATTGTAAAACAGACCATGTTTGTCCCCATTCTACAACAATGAGACAGTAGTATAGTGAGAAGATGACTAGATTTATTAACAGAATGCCAGTACTTAAATTCTAATCTGATAATTTAAATTCTAATCTGATCACTTAATTCTGTCTGATATGGTGGCAAGACCCGTCACTTTTCTTAACTTTGATTATTTCCTCTGTAAAATAAAGATGCTGGACTAGATGATATCTCCAGTCCTTGCAAGCTCTCAGTCTCTGACCCTTTTTTTCATGGAATCACAGCCTTTTAGATTTGAAAGGGACCTCTGGTACCATCAAGGTAAATGCAAAATAAGAAATGTCCACTATAAAATACTTGACAATTAATCATTTAGTCTCTTCCTGATGAAATATAATAAAGGAGAACCTATGACTTCCTCCAGTAACCCATTTCACTGACAGGGACAATTCTAATTGTTGAGAAACTTTTCTTGAGTCCTAAGTTAAATTCTATCTCTTTTCTCCTTCTACACATGCCTCTTTGCTCTGCCTTATGGCCTAAACAGAACAAATTTAATTCCTATTTCACTTGACCAACCAGCATAGCCTTGAAGACAACTGCCACGAGCCCCTAAGATTCCTCTTCTGTGTGGTAAACATCCCCAGTACCTTTTCCTTATCTTCCTATGACATGATCTCAATGTCCTACATGAACACAATTACCCTTCTCTGTCTCTTCTCTACATTCCAATATCTTCCCCTACTTGTGATTTATACTTAACTATACTTAACTATTTCTATACTTAACTATTTCAAGTCTCCTTTATTTAGTATGGAAAAGGTGGAATGATAACCTGCTTGTTTTCTGAAGCTTTCCTTTCTTAATGCCACCCATGGGTCCATTAGCTTTTTGGGCTCTGAAAGAGGTGCCCTATTTCTCCAATTATTAGAGTCAAAATCAAGTGCTTGTAATTAGGAGAAGCCATCTTCACTATTATATTCTTATGGTAAACTGCAAAGGGAGTATCATAGTATGCATCTGCATTTCTGATCATTATGGCAGTCTTCATTACCTCCTCCTTTAACTTTCTTATACAGTCCCCTAAGTGAATAGGAGGGTCTCTCTCCACTAGGCCACATGGAGTCATTAGGATACTGCCTACTGCAGCCCTCTGCAGCCAAAGCTAACACATCAGTTGTGTTGTTACCTTCTTGCATATTATAATGTCTAAAAGTTTGCTGTACAAAAGGATTCTGAGTAATACCTATAAATTTCAGGCAGTCTACAGGATCAATAGTTATTCCTCCAGCTCCATCATCACCGATTCTTACTATCCAAGATATTAATGATTCTCCCATCCTTTGGGTGAATTTACTCAAAATTTCTGTGACCTCCTGCTGAAGAAAATCCTCAATTATTTTCCTAAACACTGAGTTACCTCCTTGGTTCTCCTGTTTCCACCTCACTATTGGGTGTGCTTCTGACTGAGAAACTTCTTCCTCTAAAATTATTTTACTTCCTTTTTCACTGTGACAACTAGTCTGAGCCTGTACAAAGGTCAGATGTGCATTTCTTTTGCTAGCCTCCAGCTTCTGAGCTAAGTGAACAGCCTTTCCTTCCACCTGAGATCCCCCCAGACTGCTCTTGTACTCTTTTTCCATCTGAATTTTTGCCTTAAGCAGCTCATCCCAGTTTTCACAGGGTCTAGTGCTTTTAGCCCATTCCCTTGCTAGTGAGGAAAACAGCATATTCTCCCATTCTGGGATATTAATGTCTTCCTCTAAATCGTTTTTGCCTCCAAATCTTTTACTTCGCGATCCTGTTTGTGATGCCAAATGCATCGCCAAGGCAATATTCACAACACTGGTGGTGACTATGAATATGCCAGCATTGTTCTCAATCGCAAAATATAAAAGACTCTCCATATAGAAGGCAGAAGAAAAACATTTATTTAAATACCAGAAAGCAAAATCCATTATAGTGACAAAAAAGTTAATAAACATGATCACAGCAGAGGTCAAAGCCACTCTCAAACCTCCCTTCCCTCATCCAGGGCCTTCTCAGCTGTCAACTGTCTCAATGTATCAGTTGTATCTCAATGTATCCCTTCTAACCTAACCCTACTTACTTACTTCCCCCGGGTTCTGCTTCACCCTTTCTGTTCTGCCTCATCATCAAGCTCCTCCCACCACATGTGACCCAGACTTTCAGATCATATGGGCCTATTAATTAATGAGAAAGATCTTTCCATTTTAAATTACTATTACAGTGGCTCTTTGTAATCAATTGGGGAAGTTTAATTTCCCTGTCATAAGACCCTATCACCCAAACTCCTGGAGAGACCAAGTCATTTGTTCCAGATTTATAAAACAGACAGTATGTTTCTTGTGCAGAATTCCATCTCAGGTCTTCTTTACTCCATACCCCATAATCTGTCCACTAGGCCACCTTACTGTCTCATGTTTCATAGAATGTATGCTATCTATAACATCCCTTCCAACAATAGATTTTTCAGTGTCCCCTGTGGCACAATGGTAAGATTTCTAGTCCTGGATGTGTAGTACCTGGCCTCAATCCCAAGTTTCTTCACTTGTCTGGCAGAAATTGAAGACCACCAGCATTGAGCAAGCCCTGCTCCATGTGTGAGACTCAGTGAGTCTCAAGACAGCCCCACCACAATAGTTGTTAGTAAAAGGAATACAGCAAACAGGAAGAAAATAAGGGTCTCTTCTGTTGTTTTGGCATTTTTTCAGGACCTGAAAACAGCTTTTAGATGTGTTGGAAACAGCATAGAAGATGAGAGGAGCTAATATAATCTTGAAAATGAGGACTTCTGATAGAGTGTGAAAAAATTTTGAGGGCATAAAGAGGTGTACATAAGAAGGCCAAGAGGAAAATGTACCATTTTGACAAAGGACAATGGGGAAGTGACAGTAGGCAGAGAGTGGAATGCATGCCAGGAAAGGGAATAAAACAAGAGAAAGATGTCATGGCTTTATAGTGTTCTAAATCAGAATACAGATAATCCTTTTTGGTTTAACAGGAGAGTTTATATTCATGAGGGGGCATTTGGGGGTAAGAAGCACTAAATGTATAAGTTCATTTTCTCCTCAGGAAGAAGATATAATGTATAAAATAACATCTTCATTTTATATGTAAGGCGGTTTCCTTTTAAGAAGTGAAAATCTGAAGATTAGAAGGGGCAAAAACAGAGAAGTAAGAAATGTAAAGGGAAAGAAATTCTTTTATGACATGAAAGATTTATTTCTGATGTCTTGATTCAGTTGTTTTCAGTACCTGACCCTTTGTGATTTCTTTTGAGGTATTCTTTGCAAAGGTACTGAAGTGATTTGCCTTTTCTTCTCCAGCTCATTTCACATATGAGAAAACTAACTCAAATAGGATTAAGTAACTGGCCCAGGATCTCACACCTAGTGAGTGTCTGAGAAGAATTTTTGACCTTAGAACATTCTGAGACTTGAATGATCAAATCCATGAATAGCACAAATGTATATAAAATGTCCAGGAAAACACTAAACTTTCCTGGGAGCACAGATAGTCTTCATCCCCAGGCACTCATCTACACAGGAATCCAAAGGATTCTGGGAAATGTAACTTGGTAATTATCCTAAATGAAAGTGGAGTCCTTCTTTCCATCTCTGGAGCAGGAAAGATTGCCCAATCATAGAGGCCAGAACCATCCCCCCTACCACAGGGAGGTTAGAAACTTCAAGAACACCTGGGAGGGATCAAGGGGACAGCCTTTGGGGAATGCTGTTAAAGACCTATGGACATGCTAAAAGTGCACAGAAGTATTCCTGAAGTGAGTATAGTCACACTTAGCTTTTCTAGAGCCTACAGGTAGCAAAGGCTGCAGATGCTGATTGAAGAGAAAGCTAATAGAATACTTATGACAGAACTAGCTAGTTAAGAACCAAGGAGACGTGATAAATAAATTTAATTTATTTCAATTATCTTATTTGCTTCTTGGGTTTTCATCGTCTTCCCAAAATGTGAATTTTAATGTGATCATTTTAGCTTTCAAAAGATGGAGTCAACAATCAGGGATATCCTAAATGAGACTGTCACTGACAGGGAGACCTTGGTTTCTGAGGTCAAAGGGATGGGAAACATGGAAGGAAGTGATTGCTCCATCCTGGAGTTTGTAAAAGAGAAGGAGAGGAAATCTATTCTTAGTATAAGAGGTATCCTACATTTTGGACAAGCTCATTTCAATAATATCCGTTTGATGGGCATGTCATGGCAGAAATTCATTTGAGACATGAGTTGGTCTAGATGGCTTCTGAAGCTCCTTCCCACACTCAGATTCACTGACTCTGCAGCCACTAAATCAGTGCTCTTTCAATGTCAAGTCATAGCTTTTCTTATCATTCCTTATTATCTTTCATTTCTAGTAAAAACTTGGAAAAATGACCTACTTCAAACTCTAGGTCATTCAATGCCTCCATCTGGGAGAAAGAATAAATTAGAATCAGGGAGTTTTGATGCAATGGACTTTGACTTTAGCTCCATGCAGGGGCTTCTGGATGAATGACCCACAGACAGGTATCTAGCTCAGTGAGGCTTGCAAAAGAGGGAGGCCATGACCATGAAGGTGAGTGTGAGAAGGCATTTTCAGAATTGCAGGTGGATTACACTTTGTTGAGGAGATAATTGGGATGGCAAAATCTAGGACTGTGCCTACTTCCTCTTAGCAGGACTCCCCAGCCCTATAAAGGGGCTCTTGTTGAAACTACAGCCATCTACTGACCAGCTGATTCCTCATCAGTGCTAGAACATCTGGTGAATCTGAGATTCTTCAGGGCTCTTCCAGGCTGAAAAGCAGAAGAGGCAGTTTGGTAGAGTGGACAGAGAGAGCCCTGACCTGACTTCTGATTTCTAGTCCTTTTGACTTCTAATCCTAGTGATTCTGCCTAGCAGTGGGACTAACTTCTACTCATTTGACATCAGTTTCCTCTTCAGCAACAGGTCACTCAAGGCATTTTGGTCATTGTCAAGGGCCCTTTCTTCTTATGCATCCTATGTAATAGTATAAATGCAATATTTCATATTGTATGCTTGAGACATCCTTGTAGTCGTTAATTTTTCCTAATTCTACTGAAATGAGCAATTTTGATTAGTAAAATCTGGTCAGAATAGAAGAGTTCTGATTTTAAATCCTTGATCTATAGCTAAACATCTATGTGCCTTGCTAAAGGCATTTTTTTCTCTGCGCCTCAAGTTTTCATTTGAAAAATTCAAACTTTGCATTAGATAATCTCTAAAGTCTCTTCTAACTTTGACTTTATAAATCTTGTTTTCCCAACACTTCTTTTTCTTAGAACTCAAAGACTTATTCTAAATCAAAATTCTAAAATACATATTATTGAAGCTCTTTGTATGGAAGGCCCTGACTAGATTGAGGATGAGAAGACCTGGGTTCACATGCTGGTCGTATCACTCACTCCAACCTTTGGTAATTTACTGGACTTTATTTACCTCTTTTGTAAAAAGATCGAATAAGGTTGGATGATCTCTATGATTCCTTTACTCTTCAAATTCTCCTATAACCAAGTGGGGATCTTGTGTTTGGTTATCTCATTGGGAGAAATTGAGACATAAATGTTGAAGGATATTGATGAAAGACTGTTTGTGTTGACTTTCCTCTGTACAGGGGCCAATTCCAACTTGTAAAGGAAAATAAAGAGGCTCAAGAAAAGTCTAGTAAATGTGGTCTGTCAGAGATCTGGGATACTGAGCTCCAGGGACAGCAGGGGAGCCTTTCACATTTTCTTTCAATATCTCATAAGAAAGCTCCATCCAGGCTTTAGTCAGGGTAATAAACTTGTGGTGATCATAGGGAGATGGATTTCCTGGGATATTAGCCAGGATTGTAGTGATTTTGGTCTTTTTCCTTCAAGCTTTTATTCCTACACACTGAGCATTTGTAAAACTATAGACTCTGGAGCGTTCATTCTGTGATGATTTACTTGTAGTATTAGAGTGGGCAAGGACCTTCCAGACCTTTGCATTCAAACCCTCTTATTTTTCAGATGAGAACAAGGAGGCCGAGGGGAAACTTTTCCCTTTAAGATTCAATTCCATTGGCATTGCATATATATAGTATGAGCCTGCTTTTTCACATGTTGTCCTCCTCAATAGATTATAAACTCTTCGATATAATGGGCAGTGATTTTGCCTTTCTTCTCTGTTCCTAGAACTTAGCAAGTTGATCAGTCCACAGTAAGTGCTTCCTAAAAGACTACTGATTGATTTTTTCAGTCATATGCTACACAGACCAGACTAGTGTTTCTTTCTCTATACTACTTTCCCTGCATACTCAATTGTTAGATGATGAAATGGAGGTGCATGGAATGGCTGAAGTTGCCCAAAGGTATTGTAGCAATTTGAGGTGGTTGTTTCCAACATGGGCTGGAGCTTTCTAAAGTTTTAAAAAACTGAACTGAAGATAGAGAGAATTGGGGGGAAGGACAAGTGAGTGGACATGTAGAAAATTTGGAAGGCAGGTTAACCAAGTTGAATTAATGAAATCATGTTCTGTTGCAATATGAGAGTTTTGTAGACTCTAATTTAGGAATTTTAGTAACTTACTAACTTTAATAAAATTTAACTTAGATTTTCTTACCTGTGAAAATATTTACCTGTATGTAAATTTTATCTTTTCTTCTTCCCCATTTGCAGAGATCTGGGAAAGATGCCCTACCAGTACTATCTGCAGTGCCAACAACCTTGCCAGCCCACTCCCAAGTGTCCAGAACCTTGCCAATCTGCTTGTCTGGAGCCATGTCTTCCCAAGTGCCCACAGCCATGTCTTCCCCAATGCGAGGAGTCATGTATCCCCAAGTGTCCAGAACCATGTATTCTGAATTATTCTGAACCATGTTTCCTCAAATGCTCAGAGTCATGTTTTCCCAAGTGTCCAGAGTCTTGCCTTCCTAAGTGTCCAGAGTCTTGCCCACTAACACTGTGCCAGCAGAAATGCCCCCCATGCCCTCCACCTTGCTATCGTCAATGCACAAACAAGAAGTAACAATACCAGAAGCTGGCTGAATCACGAAACAAGGCCAGTGAAGGACTGTGCTCTCTGCCACTCTCTGAACCCCTACACTCCTCCTTGATTTGACATTAATGGAATACCTGGAAAATGTCCCTTTCTTCCTGAAGCTACAGTTATTTCAAAAGCAAGCTTCCTAATTTCCACACTATGCAGGAATGGGAAGCTACGGAGAAAGATCCACTCTAGTCAATATCACAGTTCCTAAAACCTTGGAGAAAAGACAATTCTGAGAGACTCCTAGGCCCCCTGCCTCTACATCAACTCTCCTTTATGCTCTATGCTGTAACCTGCCTGCTAATTTTCATCCTTTCCATCCCTGTAACTTTCTTCCCACTGCCCCAAATAAATCGTATCTTTCATCGTGAGCCTGCAAATGTGATTTATCTCCTATCTCCTATCATCCAACTCTTATGGTGGTGTCAGCTCATTTTATACCAATATTTTCCATCCATGTTTAATGATTAGATATGTCATGTCTATGAATAGGAATAACAAGACGAGTTTCCTTTTGTCTAGCACTGCTTGACTTCCCACGTCCTTTATGTTTCTTATTATTTGATTTGTTTCTGAGGCGACCTCTGAGGTGAGCTACATAGCTATAATGTGGACAGGCTGCAATGAAAGGGACAATACATTCCCTAACTCGGGAGCCTCCTCTTGATCCTTACCTGTCATTGCCTTTTCATCTTGTGTAATTCTTGTCCAGAAGTGCATGAGAATTTTTTCACTCTGATGGGAATTTTGGACTGTTTCTTTGTCTCTAACTTGTGCAGTATATATGCATTTTGTGTGTATGTATGTACTTATGTATGAGTATATATACATATAAGCATATACACATACACAAATATATATTATATTATATTATATATATATATATATTCTCTTTTGTGTTCCTGCTTAAAAAGTGGTAGAGAGATATCATTCCACACAGTGCCTCTCTATTAGACTGACATCTCACTTCTTGTAAGGGACCCTTCTTATTTTCAGGAGACCTAGAGATTTCAATAAGCCTACTCAAATGTTCAATCTACCAACCTGATTTACCTGCAATAAGGGAGAGACATGCCATTCCATCATTTCTCCCCTACTGGTCCCTTCATCTGAACTGCCTAACAGCCTGAAAAGACTCACCTAAGGCTTAACCTCTTGTGATGTTAATAATCAATTTAATCACTTTGGTCAATGATTAAGAAAATTTCACCCATCTATGTCCTCCCCATCTCAATGATTCTTAATCCTGTCTTTCAGCATTCAAAAACTGTTCTCTATCTCACACTGCCCACTTCCCCATTTCCATCACCTTCAATCCAATACTTCCAATGTACCACTGTAAAACTTCTGAAACCTGCCACTGTGTTCTCTGGAATGCTTCCTCCATAACTGTTTTCATCTTAAACCTTTTCTTTTTCCACTCCTTCCATCTCCTGGCTTGCTCTAAGACATTCCTCCCTCCTAATGAAGAGACCTGCGTCCACCTTTTCAAACACTGAGAGTACTCGCACTTGTTCTCTCTGAATTCCTAGTCAAGGTGAGGTAGGTTTGATACTTCTTGCTCCCTATCTCCATTTCCCTGCTCACCCTTGATCATACTCACTCCTTGATCACTTTTCCTCTAAAGTGCTCTCCATACATATTTACCAACCCATCCCAGCTTTGCCAATTATTGTCTACTGACCCCTAAGACACTCTCTGTTCCTGAATAAGGAAAAAAAAACAACCATGCCTTTTCGTTTTCTCCTTCCCAGCACCAGACTTCATATGACAGGATGTCAACATGCATGTTGATATTCCCTCTAATGTGTTAACTGCCCTAGTTCCTGGATTTTTATCAGTGCTTTGAAGCAAAATAAGGGGAGATGGAGCCAAAATGGCAGAGTAGAAGGATGGACCTGTAGAAGCTCTCTCCCCATATTCCATTAAATACCTGTAAAAATGACTCTAAACAAATTCTAGAGAAGCAGGAGCCACAAAACGACAGAGTGAAAGAGATTTCCATCCCAAGGCAGCCTGAAAGGCTGACAGGAAAGATCCATCACATCCAGGCTAGGAACGGAGCACAGCCCAGCCTTAACCACACAGTGCAGTGTAGACAGGACTGAAGCAGGCTTCAGGGCACATAATTGTGGGCAGCAGCTGCAGTTCCCAGATTTTTCAACCCACAAATACCAAAGACAGCTTCAAAGGTCAATGAGAAAACTCTTTCACATGAGTGAGAAAGGAACCTGGTCTGGCCCTGACCCCAGGGCAGTGGTAGCCCACATAGTGTCCATTTTTGGAGCACTTTACCTAAAGACTCTTGGGGAATCGAGCAGCTGATTTGGGTCACAGTTCTGAGTGGTGGTCCTGAGGAGAAGAGGAGAACTTGTACTGGCATGGTAGAATTGATGGTGGCTATGGAGAGGGAATCCCAGATCGTGGGCAGAAAAGAGTGATTGTGGTTGCTCACAGACTAGAGTGCAGGCCAAAAGAAGAGCAAACTTCTCTCCCTTGACAAAGGACTCAAAAGTCAACTAACTGGCTGGGAAAAATTTCCAAAAATGGGGAAAAAATAGGACTACAACAGGTTACTTTCTTGGTGAAAAGGTATTATCTTCCATTCTTTCAGATGAGGAAGAACAAAACATACCATCAGAGGGAGACATAAAAGTCAAGGCTTCTACATCCCAAACTTCCAAAACAATATGTAATGGTCTTAGGTCATGAAAGAGCTCAAAAAGGATTTTGAAAATCAAGTAAGAGAGGTGGAGAAAATATTGGAAACAGAAATGAATGTGATGCAAGAAAATCATGAAACGTGAGTCAACAGCTTGCTAAAGGAGACTCCCAAAAAATTCTGAAGAAAATAAAACCCTTAAAAATAGACTAACTCAAATGGCAAATGAGATTCAAAAAGCTAATGAGGAGAAGTATGTTTTTAAAAAGCAGATTTGTCCAAATAGAAAAGGAGATTCAAAAGCTCACTAAGGAAATAGTTCTTTAAAAATTAGAATGGAGTACATAGAAGCTAATGACTTTATGAAAAACCAAGAAATTATAAAACAAAACCAAAAGAATGAAAAAATAGAAAGTGTGAAATATCTCATTGAAAAAACAACTGACCTGGAAAATAGATCCAGGAGAGTAATTTAAAAAGTTATTTGTCTACCTGAAAACCATAATCAATAAAAGCCTAGACATCATGTTTCTTGAAATTATCAAGGAAAACTGCCCTAATATTCTAGAATCAGAGGGTAAAATAGAAATGGAATGAATTCATCAATCACCTCCTGAAAAAGATTCCAAAAGAAAAACTCCTAGGAACATTGTAGTCAAATTCCAGAGTTCCTAAGTCAAGGAGAAAATATTACAAGTATTCTACAAGTAGAAAATATTACAGAAAGAAACAATACAAGTAGGATAACAAAAGATTTAGCAGCTTCTACACTAAGGGATCAAATGACTTGAAATATGATATTCCGGAGATCAAAGAAGAGAGGATTAAAACCAAGAATCACCCACCCATCAAAACTAAGTAAAATAAATACTTCAGGGGAAAATATGGTCATTCAATGAAGCAGAAGATTTCCAAGAATTCTTGTTGAAAAGACAGAATTGAATAGAAAATTTGTCAAATACAAGAATCGAGAAAAACATGAAAAGGTAAACAGGAAACAGAAGCCTTAAGGAACTCATTAAAGTTGAACTGTTTATATTCTTACAT
This sequence comes from Bettongia penicillata ogilbyi, assembly GCA_023548195.1. Classification (NCBI taxonomy): domain Eukaryota; kingdom Metazoa; phylum Chordata; class Mammalia; order Diprotodontia; family Potoroidae; genus Bettongia; species Bettongia penicillata. The sequence goes on from JAJHZJ010000413.1 coordinate 12,690,671, forward strand.
GAAAAGATGTTATTTGTAACTCATGAGACCTTTACCAGAATTAGGGTAGTTAGAGGGAATACACGCACACACACACACACACACACACACACACATACACACGTAGGTGTGTATGTGCATATTATATATATGTAGGTATGTATATGTACATGGGTGTATATGTGTATATATGTACATATAGACAGAGACAGGGGGTACAGTATGAGCTGAATATGAAGGGAGAATACCTAAAAAACAATAAAATTTACTGTTGAATGAAATGTACTAGAAGTACAAGAAAGGGAGATGTACAATGTAGCAAATCATCTCACACAGAAGGAAGAAAGAGTTTTTACAATGGAAGGGAAAGGGGAGATGAAAGGAAATAATTGAGCCTTACTCTCATGGGATTTGGCTTAAGGAGGGAATAACTCACACTCAGTTGGATATGGAAATCTATTTTACCCTGCAGGAAGGCAAGGGGGAAGGGAATAGGAGCAGGAAGATAATAGAAGGGACAGCAAATTGGGGAAAGAGATAATCAGAAGCAAACACTATTGTGAGAGAACAGGTCAAGGGAAAGAATGGAATAAATGAAGGGCAAAATAGGATAAAGGAAAATGTGATTAGTCTTTTACAACATAACTATTATGGAAGTGCTTTGCATTTTTACACATGTGTGACCTATATTGAATTGCTTGTTTTTTCAATGAGGGTGGGAGGGGATGGAGAGAATATGGAACTCAAAGCTTTAAGAATTAATGTTAAAAATTGTTTTAGCATACAACTGGAAATTAAGCTATACAGGCAATGGAGTATAGAAATCTATTTTGCCCTACTGGAAAATAGAGGGGAACGGGAATGGAAGAAGGGTGGATATATTGAATATCCTATTGAAGGGAGAACAGACTAGAGGAAGGGGTGGATGGGGTGCATGCTATCCTGGAGTGGGGGTGAGAGATGGAGAGAAAATTTTGAATTCAAATTTTTGTGGAAGTGAATGTTAAGAACTGAAAAATAAATAAATTAAATAAAAAGAGAGTAAATGCCTCAAAAATATCCCAATCAGAAAGTTCAGGTGGAAATCTTATTTAAAAAATTGAAACAATTGAACATATAAATATTCATTAATTCAATAAGAATTTATTTTCCTATTTATTAGCATTATGGTCATAGTTTGCTTGTTTTTTTACCCAAAGATGTTTTCTTTGAATATTGACTAACAGACATTGAGAAATTATGAAATACTTTCCCTTTCTCCTTGCTTTTTTCTAACAAGAATTTCTTTAATTTAATCCTTTCACTAATTCTCTTCCTTTTTAGCCATTCCAAACACTTATTCTTGATTTGGGATTGGTTGGTTTACATCATTTCACACCTGTGGAACATAATGGGAGAGGGTATAAAAAAGGAAAGTCTTGAAATAAAGATGTTGATGGCATCTCTCTGGACAACCTAATCTTAGCAGGAGTATGAACTTTAGGGCTGGAAGAGTGACTTGGAGAAGACTGTCTTCTAGCAAAAGACATGATCAAGGAAAAACCCCACTGCAGAATACATTGGTGGTGACATTGTCATCCTGTCTGTGCTCCTTAAGTCCAGGAACCAATCCCATAAATCAGAAGGAATGCCCCTTGAGAAATGTGTGGTGTATGCTATAAAGCTGTGCTAATATGTGTGCAGTCCCCACCTGGGAAAATTTAGTTTCTCTAAGATATTATCACCTAAACTCTTATCTTCTTTTACTTCCACATTCTTTATATCATACCTACTTATATCAAGAATTTAGTACAAACAAAATTCTTTGCCCAGTAAGAAATATAAAGACAAAAATACTCCCTCAAGGAACTTGCATTTTATATACAGTTGCATCAGTTGCTGAGTCCTATCCATTCTACTTTGTAACAGTACCAATCATTTTTGATATGGCAAAATCCTCCAAACTGATCACTGGAAACACATCTTGGGAAGAGCCAAGACTCTTGCCTGAGCATTCCTTGGGGCCATAAACCTTTCCTTCCACTGTCCAAGTATTTTTCCCCTCCCTGATATGTTTTGCCCTAAGAATCAAACTCAATGCAACGCTACTATGCCCTCTATAAGGAACATTCAAATTCCATTCCATTCCTTTTCTGTGACATTCCAGACCATAACTCTTTTTTCTGACCATTACTGTCCTCAGTACCTTGTTTCCCCTGATAGAATGAAAATTCTTGATTTCATATTGGTATCCTAAGATATTAGCATACCATTTGGCATTTAGTAAAATTTAATTTAGTAACATTTAATAAATGTTATAAAATCATTGCTCCACAGCTCCTGAATCAATCATCTCCACTCCATTGCTACTGTAATCACTTGAATTCAAACCCTCACCACCTCTTTTCTGGAGCATAGCAATTACTCAAGTGATTCCTATTCTCTATTTTCACCTATATAAACAAGCTTTAGTTGAAACACAGGTCACCTAAGGCAGAGACACATGTGCGAGATTTCTGGTCCTGAGAGGAAAAATTCTGTATTTTTTGACAATGACATGTGGGTAGCCTCTTTTCACTGGCTACTTAGCTGAAACCAGAAAGTCTTTGAACCTAGCAGATGGGAATAGCCTTACTTTCTTTCTGGCAGTATCCAGGGGAGAGAATTTCTATTTACCCAAAGCTTTTGTACCATTAAATCAATGAGATGTGTGGGAAAGACCAACCCTTTTATCTGCTGTTGCCCTGAAATCAGTCATAAGGTTTTGATCTGTTTTGATTGTTTCATTTCAGTTCTTGGTGCAGGTGGTGAAATCTACAGACCAAGGATCTCAAGCTATGACAGCCATACAGGGAGGACTTTAGGACAGACTGAGGCCTTTAGGAGGTCATTGGACTTAATATTTGGTGAGACTAGACTACATGGCGATGGAGTTAAACTGGTTAACTCTTCTCTTTCCAGTCATCAGCAACAGAGATAGTCTAAGGGGCCAGGAGATCATGCTTCCTTCTTGATGTCAGGTTTCTTTTTTCTATACCTTTTAGATAGATAGATAGTGATAGACAGACAGATAGATATATAGACAGACAGAGAGATACATTTATAAATAATTTTAAACTTTACATGACTATTAAGTGGTTTAAAAGAAACTATGGATCAGGAGGCCCTTTATCCCTATAACCTAGTGCAAACCTATATTCCTATAACCTTCTGCCTGGACCATTTCAATGAAGTGGAAACTCAATGTCTCCTTGCATTTTAGTATTCTCTGCCTCTTGGTTATTTTCAATTATGTATGTATGTATATATGTATGTATGTGTTATGTATGGAGAGAAAGAGACAGATGAAGAGACATAGAGACACAGAAAGAGTTTGCATGCTCTCACAATGTGAACTCATAGAGAATTGAGCCCATCTTTCATCTTTCTTTGAATCCCAGGGTTTGTTACAGAGTTGGACACCTAGTAAACATTTAACAAAAACTTGTTGACTAACTCACAGGGAAACCAACATCAGTTTTGGACTGCTCCAACTATTGGAATTTTTTTCCTTCCATTGAGTTGAAATCTGTCTGTGTATTTTTCTTTAATTTATCCAGATCTTGCTCTCTGGAAATGCTTTCAGTCATAAAACTAGTTTTCCACGTGCAAACCACCTCATAGACTAATTGTCAGTTGTTATACTTTTCCTCTCATTTCCGGGGAAAAAATTCCTAAATATTTTAACCATTCCTTATGGTTCCTGAGTTATTTGCTTCTAGGTTATGATTTGGAGTCTCATTTTTCTTCATAGTAATGTATTTAAGATTAATAATATTTTCCCTAAAATACGTAACCTAGAACTGCACAAAATACTCCAGTTGTCTGACCAAGTCAGCGTAAGGATGGGCTATTTCCTTCATCATTTTCGACACTGTATTCCCATTAACACAGCCCAGGACTCGTTGCCAGTGAGTTTAGAAAATGTCTGTTAAATATGTTCTCTTTATCATGTGCCAGAGTCTGTATCCAGTACTGTGAATACAGTGACAAAACCTGAATGGTTTCTGTCTTCTGGAAGATTTCATTACAACTGGAGGAGTAAGACCAATGGTCTCTCTCCTCATCCCTGTTTCATGGCTTCCCTGGTTTCTTTCAAGGGCTAGTTTAAAATTCTACCTTCAACAAAGAACCTACCAAATCCCTCTTAATTCTTGTGCCTTCTTTCTTTTGATTATTTCTAATTTATCCTGAGTAAAGTTGCTGTGTACACAGTTGTATCCTGTTGTCTCTCCCGTGAGGCTATGAGCTCCTTGAGAGTGGGGGTTCTCTTTGATCTTTCCTTCTTTGCCCAGTTCTTAGTACATGGACTGTATGGTAATAACTATATTAATATAACAATAATAATAAAGTGAAATGATAGTAAATATCAAAAATTCTGACAGATTAATAGAGAAGTAAGTAAATAAGAAATATAATGGAATTTCAAGAAGGAGAGTCGGCTGCTAAATGGGACTATCAGGAAAGTCCTGGTATCTAAGTTTGTACCTGAGTGGTGCTTTTAAGGAACTGGGGTATCTGTGAAGAATAAATGGGGAGTGAGTGTATCCTAACCATCAGGAATCAACTCTAACAAGATAAATCTATGGGACATGGAACACAGCATATCGGGCCCAAGCAGCAAGATAGCTTGATTACACTGTTATTATATATATATATATATATATATATATATATATATATATATATATAGATATATATATATAGATATATATATATAGATATATATATAGATATATAGATATGTATATATATATATATATATAGAGAGAGAGAGAGAGAGAGATTGTAGATATAATTTATATATCTACATTATAATTTAGATTGCAGAACAATATAAGTTAGCTCTATAGCATTGGAAGTCAGAATGAAAAATTTGTTTTATCCTTGAAGCAATAAGGAGCCTTTTGTCTTTGCTTTTCCACTTCTCTCACCTACAATCCTCTCCCACCCCCAATAAAGTTTACTTGGGATTCATAGGGAACAACTGCTTAAAACTTCAAGATGAGAAAGAGACAAGTTTCTCTCCTCCTTGCTCCCCAAGTCTGATACATCTGGGTCTGGGGAGAAATCCTGGTAAATACTGGTAAACTGGGGTGTGACCACTGCACATGCTGGTATCTGGTAAAAATATCTGGTAAATACTGGTATCTGGTAAAAATGTCTCCATCCTGCCCCAAAAGTCATCTGTTGAAAAATGGAAATCCTTAGCTCTACATCACCACTGGCTTTAAAGGTTCCTTTCAGCTTTCAATCCATCATCTAATGATCATACCTGTCTGACATCATCCCAATTGGCAAAATACCTTTGCAGGCAAAGCTTCTGGTTCATCCAGGTGGAATTTTCGAAGTTCTTGAATAACTTAATGTCGAGTGTCTCCCACTCAAAGAATCTAATGAGTTTTTCTTGGCTATACAAGGTTTTAGTGAACACTGAGATAGAGGAAACTGTGTGTAAAGCGGTGATAACTGCTAAGAAATAGAGAACCTCCATAATCATAGCTTGAAGAGTCTAACTGGGTAAATAAAACCCATGCATTGCGGATTAAACTATGGGAAAGCAAATTGCTAAATACACCATGTTTCTCTCCATGTTACAATAATGATACAGGATACAATAGGATATTGGGAACATGACAAGATTTTCTAAAAGAAATGAAATTCTAGAATTTAAATTCTAATCTGATCGTTTAACTGTGTCCATATGGTGGCAAGTCCCTTCTCTTTTCTTAGCTTTGATTATTTCCTCTGTAAAATGAAGATGCTAGAGTAGATAATCTCTCCAGCCCTTTCTAGATCTCAATCTATAACCCTTCTTTTCATGGAATCACAGCCTTTCAGATTTGAAAGAGAACTCTGCCACCATCAGGGTAAACGCAAAATAAGAAACATCCACTTCAAAATACTTGAGAAGTGACCAATTATTCTCTTCCTGAAGAAGTTCAATGAAGGAGAACTCACAACTTCCTCAGGTAACCCATTTCACTCATAGGGACAGTTCTAATATTTGAGAACCTTTTCTTGAACCTTTCTTGACTACTAACTTGAATTCTATCTCTTTGCCCCTTCCACACATGCCTCTTCACTCTGCCTCATGGGTTAATAAGAACAAATCTGATTCCTATTTCATGTCACCAACCAGCATAGTCTTGAAGACAGCTGACATGAATCCCAGTGACTCCTCTTCTCCAGGGAAAACATCTGCAATACCTTTCCCTTATCTTCATATGACATGGTCTCAATGTCCTATATGAACACAGTGGCCCTCCTCTGTGTCCTCTCTATATTCCAATATCTTCCACTACCTGTGAAACTATTTCAAGTGTCATTTGATTAGGACGGAAAAGATGGAATGATAACCTGCTTCTTCCTTGAAGCTTTCCTTTTTTGATGCCATCCATGGATCCATTAGCCTTTTGGGCTTCCATATCACACACTTGACTGAAAAAAGAATCAGAGGTCCATCTGAAGGCTTAGATTCATTTCAGACAATCATGTGGTCTTTGCTCCTTCTTCCCATGGCCCAGGTTTCAGAAATCAGAATGATTGCTCTTTGAAAAACATGCTTGAGTTATGAAATAAAGCTTAATTGGCTATTTGTAACCAACTGAAAAAGTTTAATTTCTCTGTCATAAGATCCCATCACCCAAACTCTTAGAAAAGTCAAGTGATTTGTTCCAGATTTATCACACAGTTAAGTTTCTTATGTAGAATTCCATCTCAGGTCTTCTTTAGACCATATTCAGTGTTTTATCCACTTGGCCACCTAAGTACCTCATGTTATATGCAACACATGTTTCTTAGGATAATATCCTTTCCAAAGAAAGATTTTCATTGTCTCCAGTGGCACAATGGTAAGAGCTCTAGTCTTGGATGCGTAGTACCTGGCTTCAATCCCAAATTTTTTCACTTGGCTGCTAGAAATGGAAGCCCACCAGCATTGACTAAAGCTCTGCTACCAATGTGTGAGACCCAGTGAATCTCAAGTGAACCCGACCACAATTGTTATTAGTAAGAGAAGTACAGTCAACAAGAAGACAATAAGGGTCTCTTCTTTTGTTTGAGGCATTTGTCCAGGACTTCTGAAAATAGCTTTTAGATTTGTTGGGAACAGAATAGAAGATGACACAAGAGAATCTTGGAAATAAGGACTTATGTTGCAACATGAAATCATAGGGAAGGTGTGGAGAGGTGTGCATAAGGAGGACAAGAGGGGAGGGCATCATTTGGTCAAATGACAATGGGGAAGTGACAGCAGGCACAGGGTAGAATACAAGGCAAAGAAGGGAATAATACAAGAGAAAGAGGTCATGACTTTATGGTGTTCCAAATCTGAATGCAGATTATCCTTCTTGGCTTAACAGGATAGCTTTTTTCAAATAGTCCCTTGTGGGATCAAAAGCACCAACTGTACTTGAGTTCATTTTCTCCTCAGGAAGAATATGTAATGTGCATAATAATGTCTTCTTTTTATATTTAGGGAGGTTTCCTTTTAAACTGTGAAAAATCTAAAGGTTGGAAGGGACAAAAACAGAGAAATGGGTAATGTAAAGGAAAAGAAATTTCTTTGTGATATGAAGGGAAAGTTTTCTTTTTGTTTTTTTGATTCAGTTATTTTCAGAATTGCCTAAACCTTTGTAATTCCATTTAAAGATCTCACACCTAGTGAGTGCCTGAGTAGAATTTTAGACCTTAGAACATTTCTGAGACATGAAAAATCCAATTGCATATAAAATGTGCAAGGAAACATTGAATTTTCCACTAGAGCACAGATGGCCCTCATTCCTAGGCACTCATGTGAACAGGAATCCAAGGGATTCTGGGAAGTACAACTTCATCATTATCCTAAGTATAAGTGGAGTCTTTCATTCCAGGAGCTGTCTCTGCAGGTGGGATGTAGGGCATGTTCAGAGAGGATTAGTACTTTTGATGTGATGACTGTTGAGCCCTTTGGGGGGCTCTTTCCACCTTTGATGTCCACCTGTTCCACCCAACTCTCACTTGTGGCTCCAATAAGCTGCAGCATGTGCAGTGGCCACACCCCAGTAAACTGTTTCGGCAGATGGGCCAAACCAGGTTGAGAGTAACCAAGGGTTGTTAAGTTGGAGGGTATCTATACCAAGCATGTGAAGACTTCTCTTGGTGGAGTGGGCAGATGATAACAATTTGTTCCAATGGCCATGAAGGCAGCTGAAGCAGGCGATGTGGAGCACTTAGATCTTGGTTAGACACCAAAGATGCCAAAGTCATCCACTGCATCTTGAGCCATCTCCAATTGTCTTGACTCTCTCCTGCCACTGGACTGTGATGACTCTGGAGGAGAGAGTGAGGCTGACAACTTCGTTCAACTCTGTCTCACTTAAATCCAATTTATGCACAAATCAAAAGACATCACCCAAACCATTTTACTATTGTACCTCAAAGTCCTGCAGTGACAGGCAAGTGATGAAGCAGCAAGAGCAGGTACACTGGGAGCTCTAGCCATAACCCTGCATACAGGTGACCCAGGCTATAGGGTCGTTTCTCACTGGAAGCAGCAGTAGGACTCAGCAGCTCCCTGGGCGTCTGAGAAGTCTTTTTAAGTACAGCACTGCTCACCTCCTGGTGTGAGAAAGGGGGCTAGAAAAGGTGCCTTAGACATTGTCTGCTTACCCAATCCTGGCCTGGGAATCCCACTCTGTGGTCAAAATCCAAAAAAATATACAAAATGTACAAAAATGTCTGCAAAACTGATTCCACCCACCATTGGCACATAGAATATGTGTACGCTTATAGACAACACAAAATCCAGTAGGCCTGAAAGACAAAACTGCTCTTGTTGCAAGAGAACTCAATAGGCATCACATCCAAATAGCAGCCCTTAGTGAAACAAGGCTGGCAAATGAAGGCCAGTTTATTGAAGCTGGAGCTGGATACACATCTTTCTGGAGTGGCCACAGTGAAGGGGAGTGCCGTGAAGCTGGCACAAGTTTTGCAATCAAAACTAATCTAGCTAACAAGCTGGTATGCCTGCCAAAAGGAGAGAATGACAGGCTCATGACAACGTGATCACCACTTGCAGGAAAACTCCATGCCAACATCATCAGTGCCTGTGTTCCCACCATGACGATCCCTAATGAGGTCAAAGAAAAATTTTATGAGGATCTAGAGGCCCTTATCATGAATGGGCCAAAAGAGGACAAACTTGTACTTCTGGGTGACTTTAATGCTAGAGTTGGCTCAGACTATCAGATTTGGCAGGAAGTCCTAGGGAGGAATGAAGTTGGAAACAGCAACAGCAATGGTCATTTACTGCTGAAGACTTGTGCATCGAATGACCTTCTTATCACCAACACTGTTTTCCATTTACCTAAATGCAATAAAACTTCATGAATGCACCCTCACAACAAACATTGTCATCTCATAGACTATGTGATTGTTAGGATAAGAGACAGATAAGATGTGAGAGCAACAAAGGCAATGTGTAGTGCAGAGTGCTAGACTGATCCTAGACTTATCCTTTCCAAACTAAATGCTCCCAATGATCAAAATGACTACCAGAAGAATTAAGGTCAACAAATTAGAGCTCTTCTCTGAGCTTGAACAGTTTTTTGCTAACTTGGAGAGAAAGTTGAGCTGACACACAGTTGGCAACAGTGGGACAGGAAAGGAGTGGGCAGCTTTCAGAGATCTGGTGTACAACCCTGCATTTCCTCATCTGGGTCAGAACACTCTCAAACACCAAGACTGGTTTGATGAAAATGATGGGGAAATTCAGAAGCTGCTAAATGAAAAACGAGAACTCCACAGGATTTACCAGCAGGATAGTTCATCCACCTCTAAGAAGGCAGCATTTAATTTCATCAAAAGTAAAGTGCAAGGAAAGCTTAGAGAGATGCAGGATTCCTGGCTCAGTAAGAAGGCAGATGAATTCAGTTGTATGCTGATAGTAATAATCCAAAGAGCTGTTATGATTCCCTGAAAGCTATATATGGACCAAAAACCTATGGTGCATTACAGCTACTCAGTGCTGATGGAGCCATATTGATTAGTGATAAGGATGTGATCCTAGAGAGATGGCCTGAATACTTCCATAGTGTTCTCAACAGACCATCATCAGTCAGTGCTGAGGCCATTGACCATTTACCACAGATTGAAGTCAGTCTCTCCTTAGCTGTACTTCCAACTGAAGAGGAAGTTTTGAGGGCCATTAGGCTCCTTTCCTGTGGTAAAGCACCTGGTTCTGATTCTATTCCACCTAAGATTTACAAGTTAGGGGGACCACTGCTCATACAAAAGCTTACTGAAATATTCTAGGTTACATGGCAAGAGGAGGTTATCTCTCAGGAGTTCAAGGATGCCTCCATTGTCCATCTCTTTGAAGGTAAATGGAATAGATTGCCCTGTGACAATCACAGGGGGTCTCTGTCTTAGTCATTACTGGCAAAATTCTTGCTAGAGTCCTTCTTAATAGGCTGATGCTTCACCTGGAAAATAGCCATATCCCTGAGAACCAGTGTGGCTTCAGAAAGGACCAAGGAACAGTCACTATTGTGTTCACTGCCCAGCAACTCCAGGAAAAATGCCAGGAGCAGAACAGAGGCTTGTACATAATGTTTGTAGATCTGACTAAGGCCTTTGATATTGTTAGTTGTGAGGGTTTATGGAAAATTATGTCAAAATATGGTTGCCCAGAGAAGTTCATCAGTATTGCACATCAATTTCATGATGGCATGTTTGCTCAGGTTATGGATAGTGGATAATGCTCTTGTACCTTCCCAGGCACCAATGCAGTGATACAAGGCTATGTACTTGCTCCCATGCTTTTTAGCATGATATTTTCAGCCACATTGTCAAATGCTTTCAATGAGGATGAAAACAGCATCAAGATCAACTACCATATTGATAAGTTCTTCAATTTGAAAAGGCTACAGCCAAGACCAAAGTGGAAGGAATGTTGGTGCATGATTTTCTATTTGTAGATGATTGTGCACTCAGTGCAGCCTCTGGAGCTGAGATGCAACAAAGTGTGGATAAATTCTCTGCTGCTTGTGCTAATTTTGGTCTAATAATTAACACCAAGAAAACACAGGTGCTACATCAACCGCTACACACCATTCATATGAGCAACCTTCAGTTACAACAAATGAAGAAGTTGTGAATGCTGTGGATAAGTTCATCTACCTTAGTAGTGCACTGTCCAGGGATATGCACATTGATAGTGAAGTTGATGAATGCATTGCCAGAGCTAGCTCAGTGTTTGGGAGGCTCTGAAGAAAAGTTTGGGAGAGAAGAGGTATTAGACTGACTACCAAACTGAAGATCTACAGAGCTGTTGTGCTGATCTCATTGTTGTATGCCTGTAAAACCTGGACAGTATACCAGTGCCATGCCAGGAAACTGAATCACTTCCATTTGAACTTTCTTAGGAAGATTCTGAAATCACCTGGTAGGATAAGGTACCAGACACTGAGGTCCTTGCTCGAACTAACTACCAAGCATTTAAACTTTGTTTCAGAGAGCACAACTTTGATGGACTGGCCATGTTGTTCGAATGCAAAATATATGCTTGCCAAAAAGACTATTTTATGGAGAACACACATGGGACAGGTGATCGCATAGTGGCCAGAAGAAGTGATAAAGGACACTCTCATGATTTCTCTCAAGAATTTGGATTTGATTGGGCAACGCAGGAGACACTGGCACAGGACCTCTCAACATGGTGTGCCCATATCAGAAAAGGTGCTGTGCTGTATGAGCAAAGCAGAAATGAAATAGTACAAAGCAAATACAGGATGTGCAAATTTGGAGTAAACACCCCAAATGTTCACACAGACTGCATTCCGAGCTCATGTTGGTCTGATCAGCCACAGTTGGACATATTGAAACTTCACTTTATCATGATGATGTCATTTTGGTCCTTTTTGAGAATCAAGAACAACCATAACCACCTCTGGAGCACGAAGGGTCGTCCAACCAGAGAGATTAGAAGCATCCCACCTACCACAGGGATGTTAAAAACATCAAGGACATATGGGAGGGAAAAATGGGAGAGCCTTTGGGGAACACTGAGGTAAAGATCTATGTTCATGTGAAAGAGCAAAGTGTATTCCTGAAGAGAGTATAGTCACATTCAGCATGTCTAGAGCCTACAGGTAGCAAAGGTTGCAGATACTGAGCGAAAAGAAAGCTCATAGAATACTTATGATAGAACTACCTAGTGGAGAACCAAGGGGACTTGACAAATAAGTCAAGGGAGACTTCAGTTATCCTGATTGCTTCTTGTTCTCATCATTTTGCCCAAATCGCATAGCTAATAACGTCCTGAATTTTAAAGTGATCAAAATGTGGAGGGAACAATCATGGACATACTAAATGAGATTGTCACTGACAGGAAGACCATTGTTGCTAAGGTGGAAGTGATGGGAAACATGGAAGGAAGTGATTATGCTATCCTGGAGTTTGTAAAGGAAAAGGATAGGAAATCTATTCTTAGTAGAAGAAGCATCCTTCATTTTGGACAAGCACAATTCGATAATTTCCATTTCATGGGTATGTCATGATGGAGATTCCTTTCAGACATGAGTTGCTCTAGATGCCTTTGAAGTTACTTTTCATATTCTGATTCTGTGGTCTCCAAATCAGCACTCTGAGGTTAACCAGCTAGGATTGTAGACTTGATTTGCCTGATGAGGAAACTGGGACACCATGAGGTTGTGCATTTTGTCTAAAAATCACACAACCTTCTTGGTCTTCTCATTTATGTACTTGGTATAACCTTGTTAACAACTTTTTTTAGTCATGTTTACTTTATTTGCATCAATTTATATAAATTTTCACATTCTTTTCAGTCCTTTGCACACTTTTTGCTTCTTATAGCACAATAATATACTTATCTTCCAAAATTCTTTTAGTCATTCTCCAATGGATGGGTGTGTACTTTGTTTCAGGTCTTTTTTTTTTTGCTAGATTATCAAATCAGCCACCAATTCATAGGTCTGAGTTTGCAATGCAATTTTTTAAACAGCATTTTATATTTTTCCAATTGCATATAAAGATAGTTTTCAACATTCACTTTTATAAGATTTTGAGTTCCAAACTATTATTCCATTCCTTCCTGCACCTTCCCTCCCACAGAGAGCAAGCAATCAGATGGAGGTTATACATGCACAATCAGATTTAATTTATTTCCACATTAGTCATGTTGTGAAAGAAGAATCAGAACAAAAGAGAAAAACCAAAAGAAAGAAAAACAACAGCAAAAGGGTGAAAATCATATGCTCTGATCTGCATTCAGACTCCTTACTTCTTTCTCTGGATTTGGATAGCATTTTCTTTCATGAATCTTTTGGGACTGCCTTAGAGCATTTTATTGCTCAGAAGAGCCAAGCCTATCAAAGTTAATCATCTCCATGTTGCCATGACTGTGTACAATGTTCTCCTGGTTGTACTCACTTCACTCAGCATTAGTTCAGATAATTCCTTCCTGGTTTTTTCTGAAATCCACCTGCTTATCATTTCTTATAGCAGAATTGCATTTCATTACAAATTCTAGAGTAGCAGATGCCACAAAATGGCAGAGTGAAAGAGATTTCCAGCCCCAGGTTGCCTGGAAGGCTGACAAGAAAGGTCTAGCACATAAGAAGCAGAATGCAACCCACAAAGTCCAGCCCAGGCTGAGCAGCACCAGCAGGAACAAAACAGGAACAGGCCTCATGGTCAGAATCCTCGGCAGCAGTTGCAGTTCCCAGATTCCTCAATTCACAAATGCCAAAGACAGCTTCAAAGGTCAGTGAGCTTTTTCACCTGGGTGAGAAGGGAGCAGGGTTATCCCCTAGCCCTGACCCCAGGCAGCAGAGGGAGCAGCAGCAGCCTCCATTTTTTGAATGTTTGACCTAATTGAGCCATGGATCTGGGTTGCAGCCCTGAGTGGCAGCCCTGAGGTGAGGAAGAGTGCTGATTTGGGGAAAATGGTGGAGGTTCTTGAAAGGGAATTCTACATGCAGATCCTAGGCAGAAAAGCTTTGGTAGCTCCTAGACCAGAGTGCAGGCCAGGAAAGGAGCAAACTCCTCTTCCTTGATTGTATACCTTGGAGGAACTTAGAACTTACAGGTCCCCGAAGTATACCCTTTTCTTGACAAAGGACTCAAAGGTCAAGTAACTGGCTAGAGAAAGCCCAAAAAGGGGAAAAAATGAGACTATAGAAAGGTATTTTCTTGGTGAACAGGTATTTTCTTCCTCCTTTCAAATGAGGAAGAACAATGCATACCATCAGAGGAAGATGCAAAAGTCAAGACTTCTGCCTCCAATACCTGCAAAATAAATAAGCAATGGTCTCAGGTCATGGAAGTGATCAAAAAGGATTTTGAAAATCAAAGAGAAGTGGAGGAAAAATTTGGAAGAGAAATGAGAGAGATGCAGGAAAATCATGAAAAGCAAGTCAACAGCTTGCTAAAGGAGACCCAAAAAGTGATGAAAAAAAAATAAAACCTTTAAAAAAAGGCTAACTTAATTGGCAAAAGAGGTCCAAAAAACCAATGAGGAGAAAAATGCTTTAAAAAGCAGAATTAGCCAAATGGAAAAGGAGGTTCAAAAGCTTACTAAAGAAAACAGTTCTTTAAAAGTTAGAATGAAGTAGATGGAAGCTAATGACTTTATGAGAAACCAAAAGATTACAAAACAAAGCCAAAGGAATGAAAAAATAGAAGGCAATGTGAAATATCTCATTGGAAAAACAAATGACCTGGAAAATAGCTGCAGGAGAGACAATCTTAAAATTGTGGGATTGCCTGAAATCCAGGATCAAAAAAAGAGCTTAGACATCATCTTTCTTGAAATTATCAAGGAAAACTGCCTTGATATTCGAGAAGCAGAGGGTAAAATAAATATTGAAAGAATCCATTGATCACCTCCTGAAAGAGATCCAAAAAGAGAAACTCCTAGAAATATTGTAGCCAAATTCCAGAGTTGCCTAGTCAAGGAGAAAATATTGCAAGCAGCTAGAAAGAAATAATTCAAGTATTGTGGAAATATAATTAGAACAACACAAGATCTAGCAGCTTCTATGTTAGGGGACCAAAGGGCTTGGAATGTGATATTCCAGCAGTCAAAGGAACAAGGATTAAAACCAAGAATCACCTACCCAGAAAAACTGAGTATAATACTTCAGGGGGAAAATGGTCTTTCAATGAAATAGAGGACTTTCAAGCATTCTTGATGAAAAGACCAGAGCAGAATAGAAAATATGACTTTGAAACACAAAATTAAGAGAAGCAAGAAAAGGTAAACAAGAAAGAGAAATCATAAGGGACTTATTATAGTTGAACTATTTACATTTGGACATGAAAAGATAGTATTTGTAATTTTTAAAACTTTACTCGGTATTTGAGCAGTTGGAGGGATTGTACACATGCGCGCACACACACAGCACAGGGTGAGTTGAATAGGAAGGGATGATATCTAAAAAAAATAAAATTAAGGGGTAAGAGAGGGACATATTGGGAAAAGAAAGGGAGAAATGAAATGGGGTAAACTATCTCTCATGAAAGAGGCAAGAAAAAGTTTTTTTATTTTTTTTTAATTAATTAATTAATTTATTTATTTAGCTTTTTACATTCATTTTCACAAATTTTTGGGTTCCAAATTTTCTCCCCGTTTCTCCCCTCCCCCCACCCCAATACCCCAAGCAATCTAATTTTCCCTATCTCCAATCTGTCCTCTCTTCTGTCATCCCTCCCTTCCCTTGTCTCTATCTTCTCTTTTCTCCTGTAGGGCCAGATGACTTTCTATTCCTCATTAACTGTATGTCTTCTTTCCTAGTTGCAACAACAATACTAAACAATTGTTCCTAAAACTTTGAGCTCCAAATTCTCCCCATCCCTCCCTCCCCACCCATTCCCTTTGGTACGGCAGGCAATTCATTATAGGCCATATCTGTGTAGCTTTGCAAATGACCTTCCTGATAGTCGTGTTGTGTAAGACTAACTGAATTGCCATCCCTCCTAACCTGCCCCTCATTGTTTCTCTTCTGTCCTTTGATCCTGTCCCTCCCCAAGTGTTGACTTTCAATTACTCCCTCCTCCCTTTGCCCTCCCTTCCATCATCCCCCCCAATATCTCCTTCTCCCCCGCTTTCTTATACTGTAAGATAGGTTTTCATACCAAAATGAGTGTGCATTTCACTCCTTCGTTTAGTCAAATGTGATGAGGGTAAACTTTTGTTTGTTTGTTTGTTTGTTTGTTTTCCCTCAGCTCTCCTCTTTTTCCCTCCACTAAAGACATCTCCTACTTGCCTCTTAACATATAGTTACCCCCTTCCATTTCCCCCTCTTTCCTCTCACTACATTTCTCTCTCACCATTTACCTTAATTTCTTTTAAGGTATGGTCCCATCCTATTCAGTTCAATCTGTGCTCTCTGTCTCTGCATGTGAATGTATGTGTGTATGTGTGTGCATGCGTGTACATGTGTATGTGTGGTCCCACCAACCACCCAGATACTGAAAAGTTTTAAGAGTTAGAAATATTGTCCTTCCCTGTATGAATGCAAACAGTTCATTTCTGGTAAGTCCCTTAATACTTCTCCTTGCTGTTTACTTTTGCATGCTTCCTCTCATTCTTGTGTTTGAAAGTCAAATTTTCTTTTCAGCTCTGGTCTTTTCATTAAGAATGATTGAAAGTCCTCTGTTTCATTGAAAGACCATATTTTCCCTTGAAGTATTATACTCAGTTTAGCTGGGTAGGTGATTCTTGGTTTCAGTCCTAGTTCCTTTGCCTTCTGGAATATCCTATTCCACGCCCTTCGATCCCTTAATGTAGAAGCTGCTAGATCTTGGGTTATCCTGATTGTATTTCCACAGTACTGGAATTGTTTCTTTCTAGCTGCTTGCAAGATTTTTTCCTTGAGCTGGGAGTTCTGGAATTTGGCCACAATGTTCCTAGGATTTTCTCTTTTTGGATCTCTTTCAGGTGGTGATCGATGGATTCTTTCAATACTTATTTTGCCCTCTGGTCCTAGAATGTCAGGGCAGTTTTCCTTGATAATTTCATGCAAGACGATGTCTAGGCTCTTTTTTTGATCATGGCTTTCAGGTAGTCCCATAATTTTTAAGTTTTCTCTCCTTGATCTATTTTCCAGGTCAGTTGTTTTTCCCATGAGATATTTCACATTCTCTCCCATTTTATCGTTCTTTTGGTTTTGTTTGGTGATTTCTTGGTTTCTCATAAAGTCATTAGACTCCATCTGTTCCATTCTAATTTTGAGAGAACTATTAAATTCAGTGAGCTTTTGAGCCTCTTTTTCCATTTGGCTCATTCTGCTTTTGAATGCATTCTTCTCCTCATTGGCTTTTTGAACTTCTTTTGCCAATTGAGTGAGCCTATTTTTCAAGGTGTTAATTTCCTCAGCATTTTTTTGGGTCTCCTTTACCAAGATATTGACCTTTTTTTCATACTCTTCTTGCATCTTTGTCATTTCTCTTCCCAGTCTTTCCTCCACCTGTCTAACTTGCTTTTCAAAATCCTTTTTAAGCTCTTCCAAGGCCTGAGCCCACCCAACACCCCCCTGGGGTGTCTGGGGTACTGAGGCCCTGCCCTCCACATCTTTCCCTGATGGGAAAAATACGTTCTCGTCCTCCCCATCAGATCCGAAGGTCGGGATCATTTGCATTTGTTGGAAAAAACTCTCTAAAGTCTTATTCTTCCCCTTTCTAGGCATTTTCCCAGCCAGTTACTTGACTTCTGAGATTCCTTTCCACCCCCGCCTGGATCCGCCCAGCTAGTGCTTGGCCTTTGAGATTCAAATGCGCTTTCCCGCGGCAAGCTTTAGTTCTGGCGCAGGGGTGGGGGCAGGGCCGCCTCCTAATCTTGGGCCCTCAGGGGCTTTCTGCAGAGACTTTCAGGAACGGAGCGGGTGGGGGCGGGGTGGGGGGCCCCGCCTGCTGTGCTCAGCTCCCTTGGGGGTTTTATTCAGAGGCATTCAGCAGTAGAACAGGGTGGGGGCAGGGCCGTCTCCCCTGCTCGGCTCCCTCAGGTTGGAAAGACCTTCAGTATTGAAGATCCTACCTGCTGCTGGGGGATTCCTGAGTCCCGGGCCGCTGCTGCCTCAGCCGCCCGCCCACGCCTCTGCCTCCGCAGCTTCCTGCCCCCGTCTCTGCCGCTGCCGCTTCCTCCCGAGGGGGCCCGAGTCACGGAGAGGCTCCGCTCCCCTCCCCTATCGCAGCCTTCTTTCTTACTGACCTGTAGCTTCTGTGGGCGGGGGGACTTTCCCGGCTGCCGGAGCTTCCCCCGGAGCTTTCCTCTCTCAGAAAAAGCTTTTTTAATGGAAAGGAAATGAGGGGAGGTGAGAGGGAAAAAATGAACCTTACTCTCTTTCTATTTGGCTTAAGGAGGCAATAACATGCACACTCAATTTGATATGAAAATCTATCTTACACTACAGGAAAGTAGAGAATAAGGGGATAAGAGGAGTGGAGGGGATGATAGAAAGGAGGGAAAATGGGAGGAAGAAGTAATTAAAAATAAACACTTTTGGGGAGGGACAAGGTCAAAAGAGAGAATAGAATAAATGAGTGCAGGATAGGATGGAGGGAAATATAGTTAGTCTTACTTATTATGAAAGTCTTTTGCAAAACTACACATATACAGCCTATATTGAACTACTTGCCTTCTCAGAGGGGATATGTGGGGAGAGAGAGAGGTTGGAATTCAAGCTTTTAGGAACAAATGCTGAGAAATGTTTTTGCATGCAATAGGGAAATAAGAAATACAGGTAATGGGGTATAGAAATCTATCTTGCCCTACAAGAAAATAGAGAAGATGGAGATAAGGGAAGAGAAGGGTGTGATAAGAAGGGAGAACAGATTGGGGGGCTGGTTAATCAGAATGCATGTTGTCTTGGGATTGTGGAGGGGAGAGATGGGGAGAAAATCTGGAACCCAAAACCTTGTGTAAATGAATGTTGAAAAATAAATAAACATTAAAAAAAAGTTCTAGAGTGGCAAAACTCACAAGAAAATGGAGTGAAATGATGTCCCAGAGCAAGACAACTTAAAAGGACAGCAGGAGAAGTCTGTTGCATCATGGATGAGAGAGGAGCACAGTCTGAAGTAGGCTACACCATCGCAGCCCTGGTCCCGACGACCAAGCAACAGACCTTAGGAGCCACTGAATCAGCACTGGCAGCAGCAGCAGAAGCAGAAGCATCTGCTTACTGAGCTCATAGCCCCGAAACAATAATGGAGTCAAACAACTGGTCAAAAGGAGATTACAAGGGTCTTTTTGCTAGCACTGAGGCATGACTGTTGCTTTGTCCATATTTGGATCCAGACTTAACCTTGAGTGGCAGTACCAGGGTGAGTAAGAGTATTACCATAGCAGAGCTTACAGCAGCAGTGGAGCAAGGATCCCCCCCACAGTGCCAGGGCAGAAAAGAGTGCTTGCAGTAACTAACAGACCTGGCACAGATCAGGAAAGTAGTAAATACACCTCTCCTTATATCATTCCATCTTAGAAGAACTGAAACCTTCCAGGTCCCTAGAAGTATCTCTTAAAATAGCTACACAAAACCCCTGAAGCTTGAAAGAGTCTACCCTAAACCCTGGAAGCAGAGCTCTACTTTAGCAAAGAGTGAAAGGTCAAATACTAGAATGGGAAAATGAGCAAACAACAGGAAGAAAAATTATAACCATAAGAAGTTACTATGGTGGTGGCAAGCAAGATGAAAACACACAATCAGAAGAAAATAACCAAGTCAAAACTCCTACATTACAAAAAGCCTTCCAGCAAAATGTAAATTGGTCTCAGGCCATAGAAGTGCTCAAAAAGGATGCTGAAAATCAAGTAAGACTGATAGGGGAAAAGTTGAGAAAAGAAGTGAGGATGATGCAAGAAAATCATGAAAAGTGAGTCAACAACTTGGTAAAGGAGACAAATAATACTGAACAAAATAACTTAAAAAGACTTGGACAAATGCTAAAAGAGGTACAAAAGGCCAATGAAGAGAAAAGTGACTTTAAAAAGTCAAATTCACCCAATGGAAAAAGAGGCACAAAAATTCACTAAAGAAAACAACTCCTTAAAAAGTAGAATTGGTCAAATAGAAAATGAGGTACAAAAGCTCACTGAAGAAGATAGTTCCTTAAAAATTAAAATTAAGCAAGTAGAAACTAATGATTTTATGAGAAACCAAGCAACAATAAAGCATGGAATGAAAAAATAGAAGACAATGCGAAATATCTCCTTGGAAAAACAACTGACCTGGAAAACAGATCCAGGAAAGATCATTTAAAAGTTATTGGTCTACCTGAAAGCCATGATAAAAAGAAAAAGAACATCTTTCAAGAAATGATCAAGGACAACTGCCCTAATATGCTAAAACCAGAGGGTAAAATAGAAATTGAAAGTATCCACCTATCACCTTTTGAAAGAGATCCCAAAATGAAAACTCCCAGGTATTGTATAACCAAATTCCAGAGCTCCCTGATAAAGGAGAAAATATTGTGAGCAGTATTCTAGTATCCATTCAGATTCAAGTATCATGGAGTCACAGTCAGGATAACACAAGATTTAGCTGTTTCTATATTAAAATCTTGTAGGGTTTGGAATGTAATATTCTGGAGGACAAAGGAGCTAGAATTACAATCAAGATTCACCTATCCAGTAAAACTGAGCATAATCCATTAGGGGGAAAATGGACATTCAATGAAACAGAGGACTTTCAAGCATTTTTGGTGAAAGAAAAGAGCTGAACAGAAAATTTGACTTTCAAATACCAGAATCAAGAGAAACATGAAAAGGTAAACAGGAAAGAGAAGCCATAAGGGACTCATTAAAGTTGAACTGTTTACATTCCTATGTGGAAAGATAGTATCTGTAATTCATAAGAACTTTCTCATTATTAGGGCAGTTGGAAGGAGTATATATAGACAGAAGGTACAGATATGAGTTGAATATGAAGGAATGATATATAAAAATAAAATTAAGGGGTGAGAGAGGAATGTATGGTGAGAAAGAGAAAGGGAGAGGTAGAATGGGGTAAATTATCTCATATAAAAGTGGGAATGGGGTGGAGCCAAGATGGCAAAATAGCAGCACAGACTTGTTAGTGCTCTCTTCTGAAATCCAGAAAAGTATCTATGAAAAATGACTCTAAACAAATTCTGGAGCTTCAGAATTCACAGAATGATGGAGTGAAGCAAATCTCCAGCCCAACACAGCCTGGAAGGTTGCCAGGAAGTGGCTATCATACCACGTTGGGAGCAGAGTACAGGGCAACCTGGGTCATGCCAGTACAGACAGGACCTGAACAAGCCTTGGGAAGACTGAATCTTGGAAATCTGTGGCAGTTTCCAGACTTCATGACCTCAAAATGCAGAGGAAAAATTTGAAGGTCAGTGTAAAAAAACAATGGGACCTGTCTGAGAGAGTAGAGTGGTCAGGCTCCAGCTCCAGGGCAGCAGAGGGAATAGAGGACTCCGTGGCAGCGGCAGGGGCAGGGGCAGCAGTAGTAGCAGTGACTGTTTCTGGAGCTCGAGGTCCAGAGATTGTGGGGTGTCTAAGGTGCTGACAGTACACCCACCCAACCCCACTGGAAGCAGAGAACTACCTTAACAAAGAGCTCAAAAGTCAAGTAAATAGCTGGGAAAATGAGCAAAAAACAGAAAAAGAATCAGTCTATAGAATCTTTTTTTTTGACAAGAAAGATCAAAGCATATGAACAGAAGACAATAAAAGCAAAACTCCTACATCCAAAGGCTCCAAAAAAAATATTAATAGGTCTCAGGTCATTGAAGAGCTCAAAAAAATTTTTGAAAATCAAGTAAGAGAAATAGAGGAAAACTTGGGAAGAGAAATGAGAACAATACAAGAAAATCATGAAAAATGAATCGATTGCTTGTTAAAGGAGACCCAAAAAAAATACTGAAGAAAATAACATTTTAAAAAATGGACTAACCCAAATGGCAAAAGAAATTTAAAAAGCCAGTGAGGAGAAGAATACCCTAAAAAGTAGAATTGACCAGATGGAAAAGGAGATCCAAAAGCTCACTGAAGAAAATAATTGCTTAAAGATTAGAATGTAGCAGAAGGAAGCTGATGACTTCATGAAAAATCAAGAAATCATAAAACAAAGTCAAAGGAATGAAAAAAATAGCAGACAATGTGAAATGTCTCATTGGGAAAACAGCTCACCTGGAAAATAGATCCAGGAGGGAAAGTCATGATGAAAAAAACTCTAGACATCATCTTTCTTGAAATTATCAAGGAAAACTGCCTTGATATTCAAGAACCAAAGGGTAAAATAGATACTGAAAGAATCTACCAATCACCTTCTGAAAGCAATCCCTAAAGGAAAACTCCTAGGAATATTGCAGCCAAATTCCATAGCTCCCAGGTCAAGGAGAAAATATTGCAAGCAGCCAGAAAGAAACAATTTGAGTATTGTGGAAATACAATCAGGATAACACAAGATCTAATAGCTTCTACATTAAGGGATCACAGGACTTGGAATATGATATTCCAGAGGTCAAAGAAGCTAGGATTAAAACCAAGAATCACTTACCCAGCAAAACCGAGCATAATCCTTCATGGGAAAAAATCGCCATTCAATGAAATAGAGGACTTTCAAGCATTTTTGATGAAAAGACCAGAGCTAAATAGAAAATCTGACTTTCAAACACAAGAATCAAGAGAAGCATGAACTGTTTACATTCCTACATGGAAAGATAATAATTGTAACTCTTGAGACTTTTCTCAGTATTAGGGTGGTTGGAGGGATTATATACATATAGACAGAGGGCACAGGGTTAGTTGAATAGGTACTGATGATATTTAAAAACATAAAATTAAGGAATGAAAGAGGGATATATTGGGAGGAGAAAGGGAGAAATGGAATGGGGCAAATTATCTCATGTAAAAGAGGAAAGAAAAAGTTTTTTCAGTGGAGTGGAAGAGTGAAGAAGGGAGAGGGAAAGAGTGAACTTTATTCTCATTGGATTTGGCTTAAGGAGGGAATAACATGCACACTCAATTTAGTATGAAAATCTATCTTACACTACTGGAAAATAGGGGGAAGGGGATAAGTGAGGGTTGGAGGAACCATAGCAGGGAAGGCAAACAGAAGAAGGGGGTAATTAGAAGTAAACACTTTTGAGGAGGAGTATGGTCAAAAAAGAGAATAGAATAAATGGGGGAAAGGATAGGATAGAGGAAAATACAATTCCTCTTCTACAATATGACTGTTATGGAAGTGTTTTGCATAACTACACCATAACTATTTATGGAATATTTATTTTTTTAAAAAAATTGGTCTATGTTTTATTCCACAACTATTATGGAAATATTTTGCATGGCTACAGATGTATAACCTATATCAAATTGCTTACCTTCTCAATGGGAAGGAGACAATTCTGACCTCAAAGTTTTAAAAATGAATTTAAAATTGTTTTTTCATGAAACTGAGGAAATATACTAAATACTTTTTTAAAAAAAACCACTTTAGTCAATAATTAATGAAATTTCACTTAACCCTTGTTGGTCAGCATTCAATATCTACTTTCTACTTCCCACTATCCACTTCCTCATTCCCATCAGTCTAAATCCAACACCTCCAGAATCCCACTCAAATGCTACTTACCTCTTCCACTGAAATCTCTGGAATGCTTACTCCATAACTATTATCATCTTAAATCTTTTCCTTTTCCACTCCTTCCATCTCCAGATTTGCTCTAAGACCTGCCTTTCTCCTAATGATAAGACCTCTGTCCATCTCTTTCAGCACTGAGAATACTTGTACTCATTCTTTACGAATCCCTACTCGAGATGAGGTAGTTGGGATACTCCTTGCTCCCTATCTCCATTTTCCTGCCCACCCATGATCACAATCACTCAGTGATCTTTTTTCCTGTGAGGAGCACTGAATCCATATTTACCAACCCATCACAACTTTGGTAGTTATTTCCTACTGACCACCAAAACACTCTTTTTTTGTTCTTCAATGAGGGAAAACACCCTACAATTATTGAGACATTTTTCTTCCATTGAGTTGAAATCTGTCTCTCTGTATCTTTCATTCATTTATCCTTATCCTGCCCTATGGAAATCCCTTGAGTCATAAAACCAATTTACCATATGCAAGCATCTCATAGATTACTAGTCATTTGTTATGCCTTCCCTCTCTTTTCCAGGAAAAATATCCCTAAATATTTTAACCATTCCTCATGACTTCTAAATTATGTGCTTATAGGATATGATTTAGAGGCTTGCTTTTCTTCATAGGAATGCATTTCAGTTTAACAATATTTTTCCTAAAATATGGGGCCCAGAATTGGACAAAATACAGCAATTTTCTGAACAAGTCAATGCAGAGATGAATTATTTTATTCCTCATTTTGGACACTGTAATTTCCATTAATGCACCCTAAGATCACTTTCAATCAGTTCAGATAATATCTACCAAACATGTTCTTTCTATCATGTTCCAGAGCCTGTGCCCAATACTGGGAATATAGTGACAAAAGGTAAATGGTTTCTATCTTCTGACTTGGAAGGAGTAAGGTCAGTGCTCTCCCTCCCAGTATCATGTATTCCCTGGTTTCTTTCAAGTGTCAGTTAAAGTCCCACCTTCAATAAAGAACCTATCAAATCCCTCTTAATTCTTGCAGCTTCCCTCTTTTGATTATTTCTAATTGATCCTGAATATAGATGGTGTGTATACAATTGTTTCCTGTTGTCTCTCCTATTTTCTTCTTAGATCCTTTGACCTTTTCTTGTATGCCAAGTTCTTAGTACAGTGATTATAACATGGATTAACTGAGAAGTAAGTAAATAAGAAACATAATGGAATTTCAAGAGGGAGAGTGTGTTACTAATTGGGACTATCAGGAAAGGAAACTAGGATATGTGGAATAAGTGAGGCATGTCTGTGCCCTAACTACTGAGAATCACTTATGACAAGAAAATGCATGGAATTATCCTGGAGAATGTAGATTGCAGGACAATATAACTTAACTCTGTAGCATTGAATACTAAAATGAGGAATTTTTATTTTGTCTTTGAAGAAATAAGAAGCTTTTTGTCTATTCTTCCACCTCCCCTCACCTATCATCCTCTTTCACTCCCAGTGAAGGCCACTTAGGATTCACAGGAACAGTTGTCTAAGAATTCAGAATAGAGAAAGAGACAAGTTTTTCTCTTCCTGCCCCCTACACCATAAGCATCTAGGTCTGTGTATTTCACTCGCAGATCAGTGATCCCTATCAGATATCATGAAAATTGTGGAAGCTGAGAGATTCATTTCAATGGATGTGTCTATATTTGGGTGACTTTGTGTCTCCATCCTCCTCCAAAAGTCATCAGGTGAAAAATGGAAATCCTTAGCTCCTCATCATCACTGGCTTTAAAGGATCCCTCTAGCTTTTAATCTACCATTCTATGATCATTAACCTGTTGGACATCATCCCAATTGGTAAAATTCCTTTCTAGGCAAAGCTTCTGGTTTACCCAGATGGAATTAGAGAAGTTCCAGAACAACTTCATGTCGAGTGTTCTCCCACCCAAAAAGATACAATGAGTTTTTCTTGAGTATAGCAAAGGAATACTGAGATAGAGGAAACTGTGTACAGAGGTGGGAACCCCTAAGAAATAGAGAACCTCCAAACTCACAGAGGGTTTAAAGAGTCTAACTGGGTAAATAAAATCCACACATAGAGAATGAAACTATGGGAAAACAAATTGTTAAATACTCCATGTTTGTCCTTATGTGACAACAATGGGATATTACAATGAGATACAATAATGAGATAGTGGGAAGATGACTAGATTCAGTAAGAGAAGATTTATATTTAAATTCTAACTTGAGTGCTTAACTATATCTTATTTGGTGTCGAGTCCCTTCATTTTTCTTTATTTTAATTATTTCCTCTGTAGAATGAAGGTACTGGATGACCTCTCCATCCTTGCTAGCTTTCAACCTCTGACCCTTTTTTCATGGAAACACAGACTTTTAGATTTGAAAGAGGCCTCTGCCACCATCAAGGTAAATGCAAAATGAGGAATGTCCATTACAGAACGCTTGACAAATGACCAAATAATCTCTTCCTGAAAAAGTCCAGTGAGGAAGAACCACAACCTCCTCAGGTAACCCATTTCACTCACAGGGAAAGTTCTAATTGTTGAGAACCTTTTCTTGACAATCAACTTAAATTCCAACTATTTGCCCCTTCCACACATGCCTCTTTGTTCTGTCACTGATTCCTTTTTCATGTGAACAACCAGCATACTCTTGAAGACCACTGCCCTGTACCTCTGGGACTCCTCTTCTCCAGGGTAACCATCCCCAATACCTTTCCCTGATCTTCACACAACATGATTTCAATGTCTTTGTATGACCACAGTGACCCTCCTCTGTGTCTTCTCTACATTCCAATGTCTTCCCCTACCTGTAGAGCTCTAAACTGAACTATTTCAAGTGTCACTTCATTAGGATGGAGAAGGTGGAAAGATAACCTGTTTATTCCTTGAATATTTCCTTTCTTAATGCCATTCATGGATCCATTAGCCTTTTGGGTTTCCTTATCACACTCTTGATTGAAATAGAGCTGAAGTTCACTCAAAGTCTTAGATTCCTTTCACTTTTTTAAAAATTAACTTATTAGCTTTTGGTTTTCTACAATCACTTCCACAAATCTTAAATTTTCTCTCCCTCTCACCTTCTTTCCCCTTCCTTCCCCTTTCCCTCCCCAAGATGGCATGTAATCTTATATGGGTTCTATACATACATTCTTACTAAACACATTTTCGCCTTAGTCATGTTGCATGGAAGAATTAAAATGAATGGGAGAAACTATGAGAAAAAATAAAACAAAATAAAACACAGGAGAAAATGATCTGTTTCATTCTGTGATCTAATTCTATAGTTCTTTCTTAGATTCCTTTTGGACATTAATGTGGACTTTGCTCCTTGTTCCCATGGCCCAGGTTCCAGAAGTCAGAATGACTGCTCTTTGGGAGACATGTTGGAGGTATGTTATTAAGTTACAATTATCTATATGTAATCTCTTGGGAGAATTTAATTTCTGTGATAAGATCCTACAACTCAAAGCCCTAGAGAGGTGAAGTGACTTGTTCCATATTTATAACACAAGCAGTAAGTTTCTTGTGCAGAATTCCAACTCAGGTCTTCTTTACTCCATACCCAGTGCTCTGTACACTAGGTTTCCTCACTGCCTCATGCTACACAGAAAATAGGTTACCTAGAACATCCCTTCCAGCAATAGATTTTCATTGTCCTCAGTGGCACAATGAAAGAGTTCTAGTCTTGGACACGTAGTCCCTAGCCTTAAAACCAAGCTTCTCCATTTGGCTGCTAGAAATGGAAACTCATCAGCATTGACTAAATCTCTGTGACATATGTGTGAGACTCAGTGAGTCTCAAGTGAGCCCCACCACAATTTTTGTTAGTAAGAGGAATAAAGCAAACAGGAAGAAAATAGGGATCTCTTTTGTTGTTTCAAGCAGTTTTTCAGGACTTCTGAAAATAGCTTTTACATGTGTTGAAACAAAATCGAAATCTTGGACTTCCAATGGAACATGAAATAATTTTGAGGGTATAAAGAGGTGTGTATAAGGAGGCTAAGGGGAAAATGTACATTTGACCAAAGGACTATGGGGAAGTGACAGTAGGCAGAGAGTGGAATACACGCCAGGGGAGGGGAATAACACAAGAGAAAGAGGTGATGACTTTATGGTGTTCTAAATAAGAATGCAGACAACCTTCTTGGGCTATACATACAGCTTGTATTCAAGTATAGTCTTGAGGGGGTTCAAAGCACTAAATCTATATGACTTCATATTCTCCTCAGGAAGATGATACAGCTTACTTAATAATGTCTTCATTTTATATGTAAAAAACTTTCTTTTTAAGGTGTGAAAATCTGAAGACTGGAAGGGGCAAAAACAGAGAAATGAGAAATATAAAGGGAAAGAAATTCCTTTGGGACATGAGGGGAAATTTTTATTTTTGTTGGAGTTATTCAGTCGTTTTCAGAAGTGCCTGATCCTTTGTGACCCCACTGGTGATTTTCTTTACAAAGATACTGAAGTGATTTGTCATTTCCTTCTCCAACTCATTTTACATATGAGAAAACTAACTCAAATAGGGGTAAGTGATTGGTCCATGATAGCACACCTAGTGAGTGTCTGAGAAGAATTTTAGACCTTAGAACATTTTGAGACTTGAATAGCATAATTGTGTATAAAATGTCCAGGGAAACAATGAATTTTTGAGTAGAGCACAGATAGTCCTCTTCCCCAGCAATGTATCTGTACAGGAATCCAAGGGATTCTAGGAAGTATAACTTGCTGATTATCCTAAGTAAAGTGGAGTCCTTCATTCAATCTCTGGAGCAGGAAAGATTGTTCAACTTGCGAGGCTAGAACCATCCCACCTCCCTACCACAGGAAGATTAATAACATCATGGACATCTGTGAGAGATAAAGGGGAGAACTTTTGGTGAATGCGTTAAAGACCTATGTTCATGTGCAAGATCACAGGAGTATTCCTAAAGAGAGTACAGTCACAATAAGTTTTTCTAGAGCCTACAGGTAGCAAAGGTTGCAGATACTGATTGAAGAGAAAGCTCATAGAATACTTATGATAGAACTACCTAGTGGAGAACCAAGGGGACATGGCAAATAAGTCAGGGGAGACTTCAGTTAATAACTTCCTAACTTTTAAACTGATCGTGTTAGTTTCCAAAAGGTGGAGGGAACAACCATGGACATCCTAAATGAGATTGTCACTGACAGGAAGACCATGGTTACTGAGGAGGAAATGAAGGAAAACATGGAAGGAAGTGATTGCTCCACCCTGGAGTTTGTAAAGGAGAAGGATAGGAAATCTGGTCTTAGTATGACAAGTACTCTACATTTTGGACAAGCTCATTTCAATAATTTCTACTTGATAGGCATGTCATGGTAGAGATTCCTTCCAGACATGAGTTGCTCTAGATGGCCTCTGAAGTTCCTTCTAATACTCAGATTCTCTGATTCTGGCACCCTCAAACCAGTGATCTTTCATTGTCAAGACATAACTTTTCTTAGCACTCATTATCTTTTATTTCTAGGAAAAACTTGGAAAAACTACATACTTATTTCAAAACCTTAGGAAGTTCAATGCCACCATCTGGCAGGAAGAATAGATTAGATTCACTGAGCTCTGATACCATTAATTTTGCCTTGAGCCCCAAGCAGGGACCTCTGGATGAATCACCCACAGACAAGTAGCTGACCCAGTGAGGCTTGCAAAAGAGGAAAGCCCTGATCATGAGGGTGAGTGTGACAGGGCATTTTCAGACTACATTTTGTTGAGGAGATAATTGGGATGGCAGAGTGTAGGGCTGTGCCTACTTCCTCTTAATAGGACTTCCCAGCCCTCTAAAGGGCTCTTGCTGAAACTACAGCCATCCACTGACCAACTGCTTCCTCATCTGTGCTGGCCTGGGAATCAGAAGTTCTGGGATCTGACTTCCAGGCCTTGTCCTATCTCTAATTTGCTGTGAGACTAACTATGCCACTTCCACTCAGTTGATATCAGTTTCCTCTTGGTCATCTTCAAGGGCCTTTTACTCTTGTGCATTCTGTGAAATACTATAAATGGAATATTTCATGTTGCATACCTGAGAGATCTTTGTGTTCACTTTGATCTTTCTTAATTTCTAGTAAAATGAGCAATATTGATCAATGAGCCCTAATCAGAAAAGAGGACACCTGAATTTAAATCCTTGATGTATAACTAAACAGACACATGACCTGCTAAAGTCATTTCTTTTTCTGAGGCTAGATTTTTTCATCTGTAAAATGCAGGTTTTGCACTAGAAAATCTCTAAAGTCTCTTTTGGCTTTGACCTTAGAGATCATGTTTTTCAAACACTTCTTTTTCTTAGAACTCAAAGGTTTATTCTAAAACAAAAATTCTACAATACCTGTTATAGCAGCAGCTTGTGGGGAAGGGTGTGACTATATTGAGAATGAGAAGACCTAGGTTCACATTCTGGCGCTGTCACTCTTACCTGTATGACTTCTGACAATTTACTGGACTTCAGTTTCCTCACTTGTAAGAAAAGGGAATTAGATGAGATGATCTCTCAAATTCTGTTTTGCTTCAAATCTTCTTCCTATGATCAAGTGAGGTTGACAAGTTTGGTTGTCTGGGTGGGAGGAACTGGGACACAATTGTTGAAGGATGTTGATAAAAAACTGTTCTGATTGACTTTCCTGTGTGCACGGTTGAGTCCAATTTGTTCAGGAAAATAAAGAGGCTCAGAAAAGTCTGGGAAATCTGGTTTATTTGAGACCTGGGATACTGAGCCCCAGGAACAGCAGAGGAATCTCTCACATTTTCTTTCAACATCTCCAAGCTTTATTTAGGATGCCATGCTTATGGCATTCTAGGCATGTGGACTTATTGGGAGTTTAGCCGGGATTTCAGTGACTTTGCTCTTTATCCCTCAGGCTTTTTTCCTACATTCTGACTATAAAACCATAGAGTTCTCAAGCATTTATTCAGCAATGATTTATTTGCAGTATCAGAGTTGATGGGGACCTTACAGATCTTTGTATCCAACTCTCTCATTTTTCAAAAGAGGACAAGGAGACTCAGAGAAAACTTCCCCTTTAAGATTCAAGTGCATTGCCATTGCATATTTCTTTTTTTTTAGTTAAATTTATTTATTTAACTTTTTACATTCATTTTCACAAAATTTTGGGTTCCAAATTTTCTCCCCATTTGTCCCCTCCCCCCACCCCAATACACCAAGCATTCTAATTTCCCCTATCACCAATCTGCCCTGTCTTCTATCATCCCTCCCTTCTCTTGTCCCCATCTTCTCTTTTGTCCTGTAGGGCCAGATGATTTTCTATTCCCCATTAACTGTATTTCTTATTTCCTAGTAGCAACAACAATACTCAACAGTTGTTCCTAAAACCTTGAGTTCCCACTTCTCCCCATCCCTCCCTCCCCACCCATTCCCTTTGGGAAGGCAGGCAATTCAATATAGGCCATATCTGTGTAGTTTTGCAAATGACTTCCATAATAGTCGTGTTGTGTAAGACTAACTATATTTCCCTCCATCCAATCCTGCCCCCCATTGCTTCTATTCTCTCTTTTGATCCTGTCCCTCCCCAAGAGTGTTGATTTCAAATTGTTCCCTCCTCCCATTGTCCTCCCTTCCATCATCCCCCTACCCTGCTTATCCCCTTCTTCCCCACTTTCCTGTATTGTAAGATAGGTTTTCATACCAAAATGAGTGTGCATTTTATTCCTTCCTGTAGTCGAATGTGATGAGAGTAAACTCCATGTTTTTCTCTCAGCTCCCCTCTTTTTCCCTCCACTAAAAAGTCTCCTGCTTGCCTCTTCTATGAGAGATAATTTGCCCCATTCCATTTCTCCCTCTCTCCTCCCAATACATTTCTCTCTCACCGCTTAACTTCATTTTTTAAAGCTATGATCCCATCCTATTCAATTCACTCTGTGCTCTCTGTCTCTGTGTGTGCGTGCATGTGTGTGTGTGTGTGTGTGTGTGTGTGTGTGTGTGTGTGTGTGTGTGTAATCCCACCAACTACTCCTGCCTGCTTTGGGAGCCTCTGTCCACTGCTGCCTCCCGAGGGGGCCTGAGTTATGGAGACACCCCGCTCCCCTCTCGGCCAGCCCATAAAGCTCTCTCACTGACCTTCGGCATCTGTGGGTGGAGGGACCTGCATGACCTCTGGAAATTCTTTCCCTGAAGCCTGCTTGGATCTGGTCTCTGCCACTTCCTGAACCCCCACACTGTTCTGCCCTTGATTTGTCATGAATGGAATACCTGGGAAATGGGTCTTTGTTCTGAAGCTATAATTATCTCAAAAACATGCTTCCCAATTTCCACACCATCCCCACACCTCCAGGGATGGGAGGCAGCAGAGAAATATCTAGCCTATTCAATATCAGGTTTCCTGAAAACTTGGAGAAAAGAAAATCCTGAGACACCAGAGTCCCTGGTCCCCTGCCTCTACATCAGCCCTCTCTGTGCTCTGTGCTGCAACCTGCCTAGTGCTCTCCATCCCTTAAATTCTCATAACTTTCCTTCCACTGCCCCAAATAAAGTGTATTTTTCATGGTGAGACTGGAACTGGTTTTTTTTTCCTCCTATCTTCCCAACCCAAATAGCAGGGCTCATTTTTCAGGTGGTATCAACTTGTTTCATATTGGTATTTTCCTTCCAAGTTTAATTCTTTTCCAGAAGTGGATGAGACTTTTTTTCACTGTGATGGAAAGTTCGGGCTGTTTCTTTGTCTTTGACTAACTGTGCAGTGCATATATAGGCTCTGTCCTCTTTATCATTCCACACAGGGCCTGTCTGCTAGGCTGACCTCTCACTTCTTGTAAGGGATCTTCTCTTATCTCCAGGAGACCTAGAGATGCCTACCAACCCTACTCCCTCTTTCTATATACTTTTGTCTACCTATAGTCAAGGGAGAGAAATGTCATTCTATCATTTCTCCCCTAGTTGTCCCTTCACCTTAACAGCCTGAAAAGACTCAACCCTGAGGCTGAACCCCTTGTGATTTTAGTACCTATCTAAATACTTCAGTCAATGATTAATAAATGATTACTAAATTAAATGATTAATAATTCTTAACCCCTGTCTATCAGCATTCAAAACCTGTTCTCTTATCCCCCACTGCCCACTTCCTCATTCCCATCAGCCTCAATACAACACCTCTAATGTCCCACTCCAAAACTACCTACCTCTTCCACTATGCTCTCTGGAATGCTTGCTCCAGAACTGTTTTCACCATAAATCTTTTCTCTTTCCACTCCTTCTATCTCCTGGTTTGCTCTCATACCCAGTTTCTTCCTAATGATGAGACCTCTGTCCACCTTTTCTAGAATTAATAGTATTTGTACTCATTTTCTCCAACTCCGTGGTTGATGTGTGGTAGTTGGAATATTCCTTGCTACCTATCTTTATTTCCCTGTTCATCTTTGAACATAATCACTCAATGATTTCTTTTCCTGTAAGGTTTACTCAATCTGTATTTACCAGTCCATCCCAATTTTGGTAATTATTGTCTACTCACCCCTAGTCCATTCTTCCTTGTTCTTCAATGAGGAAAAAACTATCTGTGCCTGGTTCATGGTATTTTTATCTCAACTAACATCAGACCTCATACTAGAGGGCTTCAACATACATATTGATATGGCTTCCCAATCCCGCCAGTTATCAGGATTTCAAGGCAAAACAAGACAAAAGATGTGGCAGTAAGATAGAAATCATCTCTGATCCATTCCCTTATGTCCAATTGAGTCCTGAACACTGAACCCTGAAAATGAGAGACAATAAAATATATTTGTTGAATAAGAAAAGGTCAAATTTATGAACAAATATGAAAATAGCGAAGCAAAATATTCAGGGGCAAGAGAATAGTGTTCTGGGTAGGATTTTTGGTGGGATAATACTTGTGCTTTTTCCTATGCATAGAGGATAATTTTTGTTTTAGAAATTCTTGATGGTTCCTAATGACTGAGAATTCTGGTGCCTTAGAGTAAGAAGGGACTCTGTTCATCTTTGCTACATGTGACTTATTTGTTTTTTAAGCAAAAACAGAATTGTGTAAGAAAGCACACCACTCTCAGTTTTCTCAACTTGAGAAAACCTGCTGGTTGGACTTAGGATGATAACCATGAATAACCAGGTAGAAGCTATCCACCTGGCTTTCCTAGTATTTAGGAAGAATTCCACAGAGTATCTGTATACTTAGTTTTCTAAATTTATACTTAAATTGCTATTTAGCACCAAAGATCAGTGGACTAGGCATCAGAATGTCTCTGTTCAGTTGTTGAAGGTGAATATGATAAATGAAGTACTCTGAATTTGTGGTCCAAGAACATAGAATCAAATACTGACTTCACTGTACTTCACTGTATCAGGTGTTTCCAGTTTTCCTCTATCCATTTTGAGATTTTTTTAGTAAAGATATGGGAGTGGCTTGCCATTTCCTTCTCCAGTTCATTTTACAGATGAGGAAACTGAGGCAAATGGATTAAGTAAGTTGCCTAGGGTCACACAGCTAAGAAATATCTGAGGTCACATTTGAATTCAGGACTCCATCTATTGTGCCATCCAGCTGCCATTACTTACCTGACTTCTGTATTTACTTCCTATGGCTGTCACACTAAGGGAGGAGGAGAGTCTCTTTTGATTTTTCTTTTTTTATGTATTAAAGGGAAAGGCCTGGGGGCAGGGTCAAGATGGTGGAGTAAAAGCAGGGACTTGCTCCCCCAAACCCTTCCAAATACCTGTGGCAATGACTGAATAAATTCTGGAGCAGCAGAACTCACAGGGTAACACAGTGAAGTAGATTTCCAGCCCAGAACAGCCTGGAGGGGCTGCAGAAGAGGTCTGTTGGATGGGGCTGGGAGAGGAGCACAGTCCAGCATGGGCCATGCCAGCACAGATGGGGCCTGAGCAGGCCTCAAGGTACTGAATCACTGGTGGCTGTAGCAATTTCCAGACTTCTCAACCCCAACATGCCAGGGACAACTTGGAAGGTCAGTAGGGGAAGCTTGTCAGACCTGTGTGAGAGAGGAGTGATACAAGATAGAAGTGAAGGCAAATGGGAGGATGGGGCAATCAGAAGCAAACACTTTTGAGAAGGAACAGGGTCTACTATTCTCTAGTAGATAATAGAATAAATGGGGGGGTATAGGAATTGTCTTTCACAATATGACTGTTATGGAAGTGTTTGGCATGACTACACATGTATAACCTACATAGAACTGCTTGCCTTCTTAATGGGGGTGAGTGGGAAGGGAGGAAGGGAGAGAACTTGAAACTCAAAGTTTTCAAAATGAATATTAAAAATTGTTTTTTATATGCAACTGGGAAATAAGACACACAGGCAATGGGTTATAGAAATCTATCTTGTACTACAAGAAAATAGAAGGGAAGGGAATAAGAGAAGGGGGGTGATGTGATAGGAGGGAGGTCAGATTGGAGGAAGGTATAATCAGAATGCATGCCATCTTGAGGTGGGGGGAGGGGAAAGATGGGAAGAAAACTTGAAACTCAAAATATTGTGATGTGAATATTGAAAACTAAAAATAAATTAATTAAAAAAATAAAATTAACCTCAAAAAATAAAAATGAAAAAAAATAAAATAAAGATGAAAGGACGACCTTGACTAGTATTTAAGATATATTTCAGCTCTTATATTCTTTTCATATTTTCAGAAGAAGCATAGTGTCTTGAGTTGAGTTGAGTTCTTTCTAGAAATGTCCTGAATCTACAGATAATGGCAAAATTTGACAACTAGATAGGGATGGATATTTGGTTAGGAAAGTGTTTAAATACCCCAACCAGGAAGTTCTGGGGGGAAATTGCAAGAGTTGCACATGCAAACATATACTAATTCAATAAGCATTTATTTTACCTTAGATTTGTGTTGGTTATGGTCATGTTTCTCTTTGTTTTGTTTTTAGAAGAGAGATTTTCTCTGTGTAGTGGCTGACCAATAAATTCTGGAGTGCTTTCCTTTTGTCTCTGCCCTTTTCCAAGAAATATTTCTTTAACTCATTTCTCCTTCTCTGCCTGGTAGTTTGAGCTGCCCCACTAGGGACCCAACTGACCACTTCTAGTATGGTAATGCAGCTCCTTCTTTCCTTCCCTCCTTCCTTCCCTTCTCTTCTCTTTCCCTCCCTTCCCTTGCCTTCCCTTTCCTTCCCTTCATAAATTCATTCAATCTCCTCCATTTCATTGCTACTGCCATCATCCTAGTTCATGATTTCAACTCTCTTTTTGGATCATAACATTACCTCTTAAGTGATGTTCTCCAGTTCGACTTATATAAAGAAGTTTTGAAAACACACATATGGGAGTTTTCTGGTCCTGGGAGAAACATTCTGTGCTCCCTTACCTTGAGAGAGTGGGTAGCCTTATCTATTGACTACTTAGCTGGAATAAGGACGTTTTTGAAACTGCCAGATAGGGATAGTCTTGCTCTCTTTTTGGCAGTGTCCAGGGGATGAAATTTCTGTTCACTCGAAGTTTATGCACCATGTTAATCATGAGGTGTGAGGGAAAGGGCACCCCTTTTATGAACTGTAGTCCTGAAAATCCGTTGAGTTTTGACCTATTTCATCTGTTTCATTTCAGTTCTGGGTGCATATGGTAGAGTTCACAGACCTAGGAGCTCAATCTATCACTACCCTAGAGCGAGGATTCAAGAACAGATGGGAGCTCCCAGCATGCCTTTGAATTCAAAATTTGGTAGAACTATGTTTCAAAGGAATGCAGTTAAATTTTATATACTTCCTCTCCCTCTAATCCAAACAGATTGAGGCTTTCTAAAAGGGATAAGATACTAAACCTTCTTGATGTTAGGGAGGATTTTCTTTTTGCTCTACCTTTGACACATATATTCCTGTGTAAATACTTATATAAGTCTTAAGTTGTTAAATGGAATTGGGGTTCAGGAGTCCATTAAGTCCAATCACCTAATGTCACATCTTTTCTACAGAATCCCCAAACAAGTGACTAAAAGTCATCTTCTTGAACACTTTCATTGAAAGGAATAGGTTATCCTAGATTTTAGAGCCTTCCCTGTCTTGATTATCTCCAATTTATTTTATCTATATCTTACTTTACATATTGTTTTCATGTTGTTTCTGCCATTAGAATGTGAGTCCATTGAAAATGGGACCTGTCTTCTGTCTTTTCTTTGAATCCCCAGGGTTTATCATAGTGCTGGATACATGGTCGGCACTTAACAAATGCTTGTTGACTGACTTGCTGGGAAACCAACCTCATTGTTGGACTGCTCTAATTATTGGGCTTTTGTTTTCTTCCAATGAGTTGAAATCTGTCTTTCTGTATCTTTCATTCACTTATCCTAGGACTGCCCACTGGAAACCCATTGAGTCATAAAACCATTTTTCTACATGAAATCACCTCATAGATTAATAATCAGGTGCTATGCCCTTCTTCTCTATTCCAAGATAAATATCCTTAAAATTTTAAATCGTTTCTCATGATCCTCGAGTCAAGTCTTCATAGGAAATAATTTGGAGCCTTGTAGTGCTTCATATGAATGTGTTTCAGTTTCACAATGTGAAACTAAAATAAAATTCCTAAAATATGGGGCCTAGAACTGTACAAAATACTCCAGATGCTGTCAGACCAAGTCAGACAACCAAGCAGAAAAGAGTTATTTTGTTCCTCATTTTAGACATTGCATTTCCATTCGGTCCCAGAACTCAATTCCAATCAGTTCAGTAAAGGTACTAAACAGGCTCTCTGTTCCATGTCTCAGAGCCTGTGCTCAGTACTGGGAATACAGTGCCAAAAACTGAATGATTTCTATCTTCTGGGAGATTTTATTTACACCAGAAGTATTAACACCAATGATCTCACTCCTCATTCCTGTCTCATGGCTTCCTTGACTTCTTTCAAGTGACAGTTAAAATCCCACCTTCAACAAAAAATCTATCAAGTCCCTCTTAATTTTTGTGCTTTCCCTCTCTTGATTATTTCTAATTTATCCTGGACATAGTTTATGTGTACACAGTTATTTTCTGTGGTCTTCCCCATTAGACAGTGAAATCCTTGGCATCAGAGGCTTTCTTTGACCTTTCTTTGAGTCCCCAGTTCTTTTATTTATTTATTTATCTATTTATCTATCTATCTATCTATTTATTTAACTTTTTACATTCATTTTCACAAAATTTTGGGTTCCAAATTTTTCTCCCCTTTTATCCCCTCCCCCCCACCCCAATATCCCAAGCATCTAATTTTCCCTATCTCCAATCTGCCCTCTCTTCTGTCATCCCACCCTTCTCTTGTCTCCATCTTCTCTTTTCTCCTGTAGGGCCAGATGACTTTCTATTCCTCATTAACTGTATGTCTTATTTCCTAGTAGCAACAGCAATACTAAACAGTTGTTCCTAAAACTTTGAGTTCCAAATTCTCCCCAACCCTCCCTCCCCACCCATTCCCTTTGGGATGGCAGGCAATTCAATATAGGCCATATCTGTGTAATTTTGCAAATGACTTCCCTGATAGTCGTGTTGTGTCAGACTAACTAAATTACCCTCCATCCTACCCTGCCCCTCATTGTTTCTCTTCTGTCTTTTGATCCTGTCCCTCCCCAAGTGTTGACTTCAAATTGCTCCCTCCTCCCATCATCCCCCCCCTTGCTTATCTCCTTCTCCCCCACTTTCCTGTACTGTAAGATAGGTTTTCATACCAAAATGAGTGTGCATTTTATTCCTTCCTTTAGTCAAATGTGATGAGGGTAAACTAATTGGTTTTTTTTTTTTCTCAGCTCTCCTCTTTTTCCCTCCACTAAAAAGTCTCCTACTTGCCTCTTAAATGACATATAATTACCCCATTCCATTTCACCCTCTTTCCTCCCACTACATTTCTCTCTCACCATTTACCTTAATTTCTTTTAAGATATGGTCCCATCCTATTCAATTCACTCTGTGCTCTCTGTATCTGTATGTGTGTGCATGTGTGTATGTGTGTGTTCGTGCATGCGTGTACATGTGTGTGTGTGGTCCCACCAACTACCCAGATACTGAAAAGTTTTAAGAGTTACAAATATTGTCTTTCCATGTAGGAATGTAAACAGTTCACTTCTGGTAAGTCCCTTAAGACTTCTCTTTGCTGTTTACTTTTTCATGCTTCTTCTCATTCTTGTGTTTGGAAGTCAAATTTTATTTTCAGCTCTGGTCTTTTCATCAAGAATGATTGAAAGTCCTCTGTTTCATTGAAAGACCATATTTTCCCCTAAAGTACTATACTCAGTTTAGCTGGGTAGGTGATTCTTGGTTTGAGTCCTAGTTCCTTTGACTTCTGGAATATCCTATTCCACGCCCTTCGATCCCTTAATGTAGAAGCTGCTAGATCTTGGGTTATCCTGATTGTATTTCCACAGTACTGGAATTGTTTATTTCTAGCTGTTTGCAAGATTTTCTCCTTGAGCTGGGAGTTCTGGAATTTGGCCACAATGTTCCTAGGAGTTTCTCTTTTTGGATCTCTTTCAGGTGGTGATCGATGGATTCTTTCAATACTTATTTTGCCCTGAGTCCCCAGTTCTTAGTACTGTGACTATCAATTAATAGGTATAATAGCATAGCAATAGGAACAGACTAATAATATATAAACAATGAGTATTAAAAAATACTTATGGATTGATTGAGAAGTAAGTAACTAAAAATATAAAGGGATTTCAAGAGAGAGAATATATGAATAAGTAAAGATATCAGGTAATTTTTGGTATTTAAGGTTATACCTGAAAAGTGCTTTTAAGGAAACTGGAATATCTATGAGGAGCAAGTGAGGAGGGAGAATATTTGAAGCATCAGGAATCAGTTATTCAAAGACAGAAGCATGAGGCATGGAGCACAGGCAGCAGAAGAACTTGATTGTATTGGTAAATGTGACAGTAGCACAATATAACTTAGTTCTGTGGAGAGCCAGAAAGGCCAGGATGAAGAATTTTCAGTTTATCCTTGAAGCAACAAGGAGCCTTTTGTCTTTGTTTTCCCACTCTCCTCAGTTACAATCCTCTCCTCCTCCCAATGAAAGTCCCTTGGGGTTTATAGGGACCAACTACCTAAAAAATCAAGACAAGAAAGGGACAAGATTTTCCTCTTTCTGCTTCCCAAGTCTGATGCTTCTGAGTCTGTGGAGAAAGTATGGCAAATACCGATGTAACCCATAAATCACTGATTCTTAGCAGATGTGATGAAAATGATAGCATCTGAGAGGCCCATTTCATTAGGTGTGACTATGTTTGGGTGATTTAATGTACTTACCCTTCCTGAAAGTCATCTTTTGAAAAATTCAAATCCTTAGCTCCACATCATCAGTGACTTTAAAAGTTCCTTTCAGTTTTTAATCTATCATCCTCTGCTTATTACCTGATTGGCATCATCCCAACTGGCCCCTTTCCAGATGGAATCTAGTTCATCAGGATGGAATCAAGGAAATTCTAGCATAAGGAAATGTTGAAGAGTTTCCCACCCAAAGGATATAATGAGTTGTCCTTGGACATAGAAAGCTTTAGTGGACCCTGTGATGGTGAAGAAAAATGGGTAGAGGGAAGAAAACTCCTGTTAAATAGAGAACCTCCATACTCATAAAGAGGTTAAAGAATCTAATTGGGTAAATAAAACCCCCACATATATGGGAAAAATTGTTCAATGCACTACATTTGTCCTAGCGTTACAATAATGAAATAGTATAGTGGGAAGACCACAAGATTTGCAAAGAGAAGACATGTTCAACTTCTCACTGAGTCACCTAATTATGTCTGATTTAGTGGCAAGTCCCTTATTTTTCTTAACTCTGATTATTTCCTCTGTAAAATGAAGGTTCTGGACTACATGATCTCTCCAGCTCTTGCTAGCTCTCAATCACCAAACATTTTTCCGTGGAATCACAGCCTTTTTGATTCGAAAGGGACCTCTGCTGCCATCAAGGTAAATGCAAAATGAGGAATGTCCATTACAAAATATTTGACAAATGACCATTCAGTTTCTTCCTGAAGAATTCCAATAGGGGAGAACCCACAAGTTCCTGAGATAACTCATTTCACTCTTAGAGATAGTTCTTATTGTTAAGAAGGTTTCTTGAAAACCAACTTAAATTCTACCTCTTTGCTCCTTCCATACATGCCTCCATGTTCTGCCCTCCTGAGTTAACAGAAGAAATCTGATTCCTTTTTCTTGTGGATACTCTTGAAGACAACTGTCATGAACCCCTGAGATTCCCCTTCTCCAGGATAAACTTCCCCAACACTTTTCCCTGATCTTCATGTAGCATGGTCTCAGTTTCCTATATGACTACAATGGATCTCCTCCGTGTCCTCTTATATTACCAATATTTTCCTCTAACTATGGAACTATGACTTGAATTCATTATTTCAAGTCTAATTTGATTAAGATAGAGTAAGGTGGAATAATAAGCTAATTCCTAGAAGCTTTCTTTTCTTAATGCCACCTATGGGTGCATTAGTTTTTAGACTTCCATATCACACTCTTGATTGAAATAGAATCAAAAGTCCACCAAAAGACTTAGATTCTTTTCAGACAGTCATTTGTATTTTGATTCTTATCCCCATGGCCCACATCCCAGAAATCAGAGGGAGTTCTATTTGAGAAACATATATGAGGTATGATATAAAGCTGTGGTCATCCATGTGCAGTGTATGTAGTGTTTCAGAGAGGCTAGTACCTCTGACATGAATGTTTACTGAGCCCTTTTAAATGCTGCTCATTCACATTTGGTATTCACCTTTCTCCCAACTCTCACCTGTGGCTTCAAGAAGTTGTAGCATACTCAACAGTCACACCTTGGTAAACCATCTCAGCAAGTGAACTAAAACATGTGTGTAACCAACAAGCCTCAAAGCCATCTGTGAATGAGGGGGATGTCTACCCCCCAAATTTTAAGACTTCCCCCACTGGAATGGGTAGGTCAGAGCAATTTGTTCCGACAGCCAAGAAGGCAGCTGAAGCAGACACTATGGAGTATTTAGAGCTTGATCAGACATCAAAGACACCAAGATCACCCACTGCATGCATTGACTTTTATCCTGCCACCATTGAAGAGAAAACTCTTAGAATATATCTGATAGAACTATCTAGGGGAGATACATAAAGACAAGATCAATTATCTTGATTATCTTTAGTTTTCTTCATCCTGTCCAAACCATTTAGCTAATAACTTTAAAAGTGATAATTTTCATTTTCAAAAAATGGAGGAGATAAACAGGGGTATTCTAAATCAGAGTCTCACTGATGGAGAATTTGGTGGAAATGATGGGAAACATGGAAGGAAGTGACTAATCCATTCCGGAATTTGTGATGGAGAAGTATGAGAAATGGGACCTATGTGTAACAGACACCCTTGGTTTTGGAAAAGAACATTTCGAGAATTTGCATTTGATCAGAATGTCCTAGTGGACATTCCTATCAGGCATGAGTTAGTCTAGATGGCCTCTGAAGTCCTTTCCTACTCCCAGAGCCTGTAATTCTGTAATTCCCTAAACCAATGCTCTTTCCATGTCAAGGTCAAACTTTTCTTATCACTTCTTATTATCTTTTATTTGTAGTAAAACTTGGACAAGCTATGTACTTACTTCAAAACTCTAGGTACTCCAATGGTTCCAGGTGAGGAGGAAAAATGGATTAGGTTTAATCTTTTCTGCTACCAGGGACTATGATGTCAGATCATAGCAGGGATTCTGGATGAATAAATCACTCACAGGCAGGTGGCTGCCCCAGTGAGGGAAGTTCTAGTCATGAGGTTGAGTGT
This sequence comes from Bettongia penicillata ogilbyi, assembly GCA_023548195.1. Classification (NCBI taxonomy): domain Eukaryota; kingdom Metazoa; phylum Chordata; class Mammalia; order Diprotodontia; family Potoroidae; genus Bettongia; species Bettongia penicillata. Next base: position 12,733,002 of record JAJHZJ010000413.1, read on the forward strand.
GGCAAGTCGTTTTCAGAATTGTAGGTGGGTTGCACTTGGTTGAGGAGATAATTGGGATGACAGAGTCTAGGACTGTTCCTGCTTCCTCTGGGCAGGACTCTACAGCCTTACAAAGAGGCTAGTGCTGACACTACAGTCATCCACTGGTCAGCTGGCTCTCATTTGGCGCTGGAACAACTAGTGAGTCTGAGACTCTACAGGTCTGATATCAGAAATAAAATAAAATCTGAAATTTCTCTTGGAGGTTGAAGAGCTGAAAAAGCAGTATAGTGGAGCAGAGAGAACCCGGGCCTGGGACTCAGAAGTCCTGAGGTTTGGATTCTAATGCTTGTCCTGCCTCTAATGAGCTGTGAGACTTGAAGAATGCTATTTCCACTCATTTGGCATCAGTTTCCTCCTCTTTAAAAAAAATCATTCTCAACCTATTGGTAATCTTCTGGCGAACTTCCTGTCTTTAAATTATATGAAATAATATATGTTGATTATTTCTTGTTTTATCCTTGAGCTATCCTCATGGTCACTTTGATCTTTCCTAACTTCCACCTAAAAGAGCAATATTGATTAAAGAGCCCTAGTCGGAAATGAGGAGACCTGAATTTAAACCCTTGATGTGTTGCTAAATAGTTATGTGGCCTTGGTAAAGTCATTGTTTCTCTGAGTCTGAACAGAAGACTAGAGAGGTAAGGAAGAGAATTAGTCAAAGGAATGAGGTGAGGAAATACTTTATAGAAAAAGGCAGAGAATAAGGGAAAATATTTCATAAGCTTTCAATCTCAGATATCCACTCTTGATGAAAGCTTCTCTCAGTTAAAACACATGACCATAACCAACAAAGCATATAGGAAAAATGAATACTTATTGAATGAATGAAAATGTACAAATTTTTAAAATTTCCCTCAGATTTTCTCCCAGAACTCTCTGGTTAGAAATGTTTAAACACTTTCCTAACCACATGTCCATCCCTACCTAATTGCCAGATTTTGCATTATCCATAGACTCAGTCTTCAAGATGAATCAACTTAAATATATAGATCTATGAAACCTATTGAGGGTTCTTTCTTTTATTTCAATTAAAACACAATTTCTAAATGAAGAGAGGTTAGAATTGAACCACCAAGTCTTCCCTGATAGTAGATTCTAAAGGAAGTAGCCAAGACAATATTAAGTAGATTATGAATACCTATCAATTCCATAACACATATTACATATATGTAACCATAACACAAATTACAGTACATGAACGTAATATATTACTGAAATAACAAGTGTGAGGAATTCAGAAAAACATGGGAAGACTCACATGAATAGATGCACAGTGGCTAGAGGGTTAGGCTTGGAGTCAGGGAAACAAACTCATCTTCCTGAGTTCAACACTTCAGACACTAGCTATGTGACCCCAGGCAAATCACAAAGAGTCAGACATGACCAAAAAGACTGAACAATAACAAATTATTATTAAATATGGAAAATATCTTACCTCATTCAATGGTTAATTCCTTTATTTTCCTAAGGTGCTATGTCTAGATAATCTTGAAGAGTATCTCAGGAAGCCAATGCTGCATTCTCAATGCAAGGGTTAAACAGGGTGCTTTTACACTCTTTCACCCAATCTTATCTACTATTATGTTTACTTACTCTTCTTCCAAATATTTCTACCTAAGGAGAAATATATAAGCTTAGAGTAGGCAAATATTCAACCAGTTAGGCAAATAATCCATTATCACCAATCTGTTTGGTGGAATATATATTATTATTTTTATTGCTTAAAATTATTATTTATTTTTAACTTTTAAAAAATTTTGATTTCCAAATTCTCTCTGTCCCTCTAACCCAGGGATGGGAAACCTGCAACATTGGGGCTACATGTGACTCTCTAGGTGCTCAAGAGAAGTCCTTTGAATCCAAACTTCACAGACTAAATCCTTCTATTAAGAAGACCTGAGGACCTAGAGGGTCACATGTGACCCTGAAGCCACAGATTCTCCATCCCTGCTGTAGCCCCTCCCCAATCAACCATTGAGAAGGCAAGCAATATGGTATCAATACATGTGAAATCTAGTAATACATATTTCCATATTGGCCATGTTGCAAAAAAACAAGAAAATTTAAAAAGGCAAAAAAAAATATACCTCAATTTGCATTCAGAATTTATCAGTTCTCTCTTTGGGGGCAGACAACATTTTTCATCATGAGGCCTTCAGAACTGTCTTGGATTGTTCTCTTAATCATAGTAGCCAAGTCTTTCCACTCAATCATCATTACAATATTGCTATTACTGTGTACAATGATCTCCTGGTTATGTTTACTCCACTCTGCGTCAGTTCATGTAGACCTTGCCATGAAAAGCGTTGCTATAAATGTTTTTGTACATATATGCCCTTTTCCTTTTCCTTTGATCTCTTTGAGATACAAACCTAGAAGCGGTATTGCTGGGTCAAAGGGTATGCAGAGTTTTTTGGCCCATCATTCCCACATCCTTAATATCTAACATACTTTTTTCAAGGGCAAGTACATGCAAGGTTCTTTGCTAGGTATGAGAAACACAAAGATAACAAAGGAAGGATCCTTCCCTCATAGAGTTTATATTTTATAAGCATTTTGGTCAGTTGCCAAGTTCTGTTCATTCTACTTCTGCAGCAGCATCAAGAGCTCTTGCTATTGGAAAAACCTCCAAATTAGATCACTACAGACCAAACTTGGAAAGAGCTAAGAGTTAAGATTGAGCACTCTTTGGGACCATGTACCATTCCTGCCACTGTCCAAGTATTTCCCCCTTTTTGATCTCTGTCTTATTCTGAGAACAAAGCCAAGTTAAAACTACTATTACATATGAATTGTGATGTGTGGATTGATTGAATGACAGAGGAAACATAGGTTTGAGCTTCCAAGAATAATGATTTATTGGCAGAGCATACAATTTCAGAACAAATCGGGTCCAGGCCCCTTCAGCGAGGCACTGGACCCTGAATACAGAGGGAGACATTTTTAATACATTTAAAGAAGACAATTAACAGGATATAAACTGGGATACAAGATTAGGTAATTTGATTTCGAATTGGAAGAAAGATTAGGGACTTTCCAGGTTGGGAGGGTGAGAGTGAACAGATGCAATTTCCTGAAATCAGAAAAAGAGATGTGCCACTCCCTCTCAAGTGTCTATCTGTATTCAATCAAAGGAACAAAAAGTAACTGACTGACCTGTATGGGACCAGTTTTCAGGTAAGATATATGGCTTGCTTGAGAGGTATAAACTCTTTGCATCAGTCTTTGGATATGACTCAGTTTCTGGTTCACATAACCTAGGTCCTAAGTTAAGCATTAAACAAATATGATCTCTAGGTAACAGGTAGAGGTGGTCCAGCTTCCAGGCCACACAGGACTAGGTTCAAACAATTCAATAAAATTTTCTCACAATTTTCATAATTGAACAAAGCTTTCTCACAAGACAGACATTAGACTAGGCCCATTTTTCAATAGAAAGGGAGCTGAACTAGATTTGGAATTGAGTCACAAGATGAAGTCTGTGTGGTTCACTCAATTCCCACAAATGGATTATATTCCATTCTTCATCTTTGTGACTTCTCAGACCATAACTCTTTTCTCTGATCACTGATCCCCTAAATATCTTGTTTCATCCGTTAGAATGCTAGTTCCTTTTGTTTTGTATTTGTTTCTCTAGAGCTTAGCATGCTACTTGTCATTTAGTAAGAGACTGAGAAATGTCATTCATTCATTCTTTCATTCATCCATTCATAGTTCCTAAATCAATCTCCTCCTTTTCATTATTACTGCCAACATCCTAGTTCAAGCGTTTATCACCTCTTTTCTAGATCACGGCAATGCTTTCAAAGTGATATTCCAGTTCCTATTTTCTAATCTCATCTGTGTAACTGAACTTTGGTCCATACCCAGATCACCTAAGATGAAGGCACAAATGTGGGATTTCTGCCCCTGAGAGAAAACATTCTCAGTTCCTTATCATATGGTTGGAGGGTAGCTTCTTTCCACTGGTTGCTCAGCTGGAGCAGGGGTGACTTTAAAATTACCAGATGACAGTCCAGCTCTCTGGCAGAGTCCAGGAGCTGAAATTCCTGTTCATCCAAAGTTTGGAAGTTGAGCAAGGTGGGGTATGAGGGCCACTCCTTTTATGAGCTATGACCCTGAAAAGAAGATTCAGAGTTGGGTCTGTTTTGTTTGTCTCCTTTCCATTCTATATACATGTGATGGAATCCACAGAACTAGGAGCTCAAGTCATGGCAACCTTAGATCTTAGATACCAGGACAGATGAAATCCTTGAGGATGATTCTGAATGTAGATTTTGATGAGACTGTGCTATATAGGAATACGGTTAAATTGTGAACCTAATCTCCCTTCAATATCAATATAAAGTGTATGGGGCAGTATAAAGAGGGTAGAAAGTTATTTCCCCTTTCTGATGTTAAGATGGAAAAAATTTTTTTATCTATACCATTGAAATAAACACACACATATATTCCTTTTTAAATGTTAATCTGGCTATTAAATGGCTAAATGGAATCAGGATTCAGGGCCCAATGCAACATCTTTTCTACAGAATCTCCAAACAAGTGGCCAAAGAATCTCTACTGAACAACTCCAGTGAAAGGAACTACAGTATGCCACCCTGAATGTCATTATCATCTCTCTCTTGATTATCTCCAATTTATTATATATATGTGTGTGTGTGTGTGTGTGTGTGTGTGTGTGTGTATCTTGTTTTACATATTGTTTTTATATTGTCTTCCCAATTGGACTGCAAACTCCTTCAGAGCAGAGTCTGTTTTTTATCTTTATTTGAATTCCCAGGGTATATCACAGTGTCTAGTATATAGTTGGCACTTATTAAATGCTTGCTGACTAATACATGGGGAAATCAACATCATTGTTGGATTCTTCTAATTATTGGGATTGGTTTTATCCATTGGGTCAAAATCTGTCTTTCTTTGTCTTTCATTAATTTATCCAAGTTCAGCTCTCTGGAATACCACTGAGTTATAGAATAATTTTTCTACAAGATTACCCCTCATAGATTAGAAGCCTCCCCCCTCTCTTTTCTAAGATAAACATCCCTGAGTCATGTCTTCATAAGATATAACTTGGAGTCTTCTTTTTATTCATATGAGTGTATTTCAGTTTAACAATGACTTTCCTAAAATACAGGGACCAGAACTGGACCAAATCCTCCAGATGTTGTCTGAACAAGGTAGTGTAGAGATGGATTATTTTATTCCTCATTATGCAGCTATATTTCTATTAGTAGGGTCCAGGACTCAATTCCATTCAGTTCGGCAAGCATTTATTAAGCATCTTCTCTGTACGATGTGCCAGAACCTGTGCCCAGTACTAGAAGCTTTTGTTACACATGGAGAATAAACACCAATGCACTCCTTCTTCATCCCCATCTCCTGGCTTCCCTGGCTTTCTTCAAATCAAGTAAAAATCCCACCTTCGACAGAGAACCCATCAAATCCCTCTTAATTCTAGTGTCTTCCTTCTGTTGATTATTTCTAATTTATCCTGGATATACTTGGCACGGAGTTGTTTCCTGTTATCTCCCCCATTAGACTGTGAGCTCCTGACAGAAGGGTCTGTCTTTAACCTTTCTTTATATACCCAGATCTTACCACAATGACTAGCACTTTGTAGGTGTTTATTAAATATTTACCGATTGACTGACTGACAAGTAAATAAAGAAGAAATATAAAGGAATTTCAAGAGGAAGTGAGTGCTACTAATTGAGGGTTTCAGAAAAATATCTGGTGTTTGTGTTGGCATCTGAGCTGTTCTCTTAAGGAGGCCGGGAAATCTAGGAGGAAGATGTGAGGAGAGAGTGTATTCTAATCATCAGATTTCACTTAGCCAAACACCCAAGCATTGGAAGTGGGATATAATATATAGCAGTAGTTTGATAATAATATAGAATATAGAATAATATAGACTATAGAATAATATAGAATGCCGGTTGTCAAGTACTATGACATAAGACTGTGGAAGACATTAAAGGCCAGGGTGAAGAATTTGTATTTTATCTTTAGATGCACTTTGCCATTGTTTTCTTCTTCTGTTTCCTACTCCTCTCACTCATGGGTTTGGGTCTGTTTTGTCTCCTTTCTGATGTATGTGCATGCAGCAGAGACCAACTGCCTGAAATTTCAGGATGAAGACAAATTTTTCTTTTTCCTGATTCCCAAGTTTGATGCATCTGGGTCTGTGGAGAAACCTTGATGTTACCTACAAGTCACTGATGCATAGCAGATGTGATGAAAATTACAGAGTCTGAAAAAATTGTTTCACTGGGAGGAGGTGTGTTTGGGAGATTGAATGTCTCCACCTTGCCCATAGGACAGATGTTGAAAAATGAAACATTCTTAGCTCTCTGTCATCACTGACCTTAAGTCTTTTCAGGCTTTTAATCTATCATCCTATAATTATTACCTGTCTGGCATCATCCCAATAGGCAAAACCCTTTCCAGGAAAAGCTTCTAGCTCATCCAGATGGAATCAAGGAAATTCTAGGATAGGGTCACAGAGTGGTCTCCCACCCAAAGGATATAATGAGTTGTCCTTGGACAAAAAAAGCTTCGATAGACACTGAAAGAGGTGGAGTGAGGGAGAGAACCCCTGAGAAAAGATAACCTTCATAATCATAAAGAATTTGCGGGATCTAACTGATTAGATAAAACTCACACATTCAAGATTAAGCACGGGGAAGAAGATTTTTAAAGACACCATGTTTTTCTTAATGTTACAACAATGAGATTGAAGTATAGTGGGAAGACCACTAGATTTGGAAAGGAAAGACCCACTCAAATTCTGACAGTATCACTTTACTACATATGATTTGGGCCAAGTCACATAATTTCTGGTGGCCTTCATTACTTAATCTACAAAATTCTGGTACTGGACTATATGATCTCTCTAGTCCTTTCTAGTTCTAAACCTATGATTCTTTTGTTCATGAAATCACAGCTTTTAAAAATTGAAGGGAATCTCAGCTACCATCAAAAATGAAAAATGTCCACTACAAAAGACCTAACAAATGATTTTCCAATTTTTTCTTGAAGTTTTCCAATGAGTGAGAAACCCACAACAGCCTGAGGCAATCTGTTTCACTCTCAGGAATAGTTCTAACTGTTAGGAAATTTTTGTTGACATTTCATTTCAATTTGCCACCTTCCATATGTTCATATTTTTCTTTCCTTCTGCACTGAAAATAAACAAATCTGATTCTTTCTCCATGTGATAGCCCAGTATATCCTTGAAGACAACTGTTGCAGACTCCTCTTCTCCAGGATAAAAATCCCAGCTGCCTTTCCTTGATCATCATATGTCATTATCTCAATATCTTGAACAACCATGATGAACCTCCTTTGGATTCTCTACATATTACCAATGGCTTTCCCTAACTGTAGAATTCTATTGAACTCACTCTTTCAGTTCTAGTATGAGCAGGATTGATTATCTTATTCCTTATTCCTGCAAGTTTTCCTGTCTTAATGGTACCCATTGACCTTTGGGGCTGCCAAATCATACTATTGATTTAAATAGAGCCAGAAGGCCAACAAAACCCTCAGTTTCCTTCCAAATAGTCATCTAGGTTGTAGTTTACCCCATGGTCCAGGACCCAGAAATCAGAAAGAATTTGCCTTGGGAAACTTGTTTAAGGTATGATATAAAGCTGTGCAGTGTTTATGTGCAGTGCCCTAATGGGAAAATGTGATTTTTCTTTCATAAGATACTATCACCTGACCTCCAAGAGAAGTGACATGTTTCGTTCAAGGGCTATAACATAGGTAGTGAGTTTCTCATGTTGAATTTTAACTTGACTCCAAGTCCATTCTCTATCCACTATGTTGCTTAACTGTCTTATGAAACACATATGACCTAATGTAACATCACTGACACAGATAGAACAGAATTATCACCAGAATAAAGTAAAGATTGCACTAGTCTTAGAATCAGTTCCAAGATTTGCTGTTTAGCTGCTATTAACTGAAGCCCATTTCTCTTTATTAAGCACCCACTATTTATGAGTGAGGCTTGTATGGGTGAGTCTCTATTGTTGCCTGGTACAATTATTGTTCTCAAGAGGAATATAGCACACAAGAAGAAAGCAGCATTTATAATACTTCTTTAAATAGCTTTGGGATGTGTTGGAAAGAGTAGGATCTGAGAAGAGCAACAAAAGCCATGGAAATGAGAACTTTGGGGAGGGAGTCATAAGGAAACCAAGGGGAAATTGTACCATTTGGCCTAGGATCAATGGAGCAGAGGCAGTAGGCAGGGATGGACAAATTATATAAATAATACTAAGGAAAGTGACCTTGATATTATGGCTTTCCAAATCAGAATGCTGGCAGTCCTTCTTGGGTTACCTTGATAGATTGCATAGAGCCTTAAGGGAAGCAAAGTTAATGTATACTTTACTAACAACCTCATACATAAGAATATGCCCCCTTAAACTGTGTAAAGCTGAAGGTCAGAAGGGGGCAAAAACAGAAATGGAAATGTAAAGTGAAAAAAATTCTTTTGACATATAAGAAAAGCATTTTATGCCTTGGAATTTTCTGAGACTTGAATAGCTCAAAATATTCAAAAAGGCCAGGAAAGCAATGAACTTTCCTCATAGGGCACAGATTTCCCTAGGGCCCCCGTACCTGCATTGGACCCAATCGGAATTATAATTGAATTATAATTGGGGACTTCAAGTTCTCCTGTATTTCTCAATCTAAAAGTGGCCCTGGCTTAACTATCTAGGTCTAAGGCTCTACCACATGCACCTAGAAGTGACATCAGACAAATGAAACATACCAAAATCATAAACCTAATTTTCAGGACCACAGCTCATAAAAGGGGCTGGCCTTCTTTCCATCCCCCATTCATTACATCCTCACTCACTCCCTAAGTTTTCAGTGAACAGTAGTTTCACCTCCTAGAGACTGCCAGAAAAAGAGCAAGACTATTTGCATCTAGTAGTTTTAAAGACAGTCTTGTTCCAGTCAAGTAGAGTCTTATGGTAAGGGAACCAATGTTTTCTCACAGGAGCAGAAATCTCACAAGTGTGCAGCTTTATCTTAGGTTACTGGGGAGTGGCCCAAAACTCAATTACATAGGTGAGACTAGAGAGTAGGAATGGGAATACCACTTGGATAGTACTGCTATGATCCAAGAAAGAGGAGGCGAAGGCCTGAAAGAGACTGGTGGCCAGAGGGATGGGAAGGAGGAGATAGATTTTCAGGGAATTCTCCTGCTTTTCTCATACTTTCACAACAAAGAATAAGAATTTAGAGTAGACAGAAAAGAAAGAGGGTAAGTGAAAACAGTGGGGTTAAAAAAATCACATAGGAAAAGGTAGATGAAAGGGAAAGAATTTCATAATATATCAGTCTCAATCATCCTCTCTTCAGAAAATCTCTGTGGTTGAAATACATGCACATAACCAATACAGTACTGCATAAAAATATTTACTGGATAATATAAAATTTTCTCCCAGATTTCTCCCACCCACCCAGAAATCCCTGGTGAACAGTGTTCAAACACTCTATAAAACAAATGCCCACCCAGAATTTTTAAGTAAAGATAACTATATATTCTTTCTGACACATTTTTGGTTTTCCTTGGAAAACAAATAGTAATTAGAAATAAAATTTAAAAAAAACATGCTGCTCATTCTAAACCACTAAGATTCTCAGGATCTTTCTGGATCATAAATAACTTCCCCCCCAAAAAAAATTATCCTCTAAGCAGGAGGGATAGCATGAATATTTCTACTCCAATAAAGAAGCAAAGAGCTCTGATGTTCAGTCATTACTTTTGTTGATGGCAGAGATAGATGGGAAAGGTCACCAGAATCTTACTTTGAAGCCCTTTAATATTGTTGATTCTCTCTTTTGAAATCCATTCATTCATTTAATTGTTCATTTATTTATTTAATAAATATATATTGATTATCTTCCATTTTAAGGGCTTCAAAATTCAATATTTAACTCTGTTTGGCATATAGAAAGGAAAAAAAAAATTGTATCAGCTTTTGCCTCCACAACTTGTATCTTACTTTGCCTTAAAAAAAAAAAACAAGAAGAGGGACTTGGAGGTTAATGCATAGTCGGGAATTTCAATATGTATGTTAAAATTCTCTATTATGCAATCAGAAGTTGGGAAGGAAAAAAGGGCTGTGAGTTAGGCACAGTCATTTTGTAGTACAATGAGGTAAAAAGACTGCCCTGGAGGTCAGTAGACATTAACTGCCAACATTGTGATAGGCTGATCTGATTCTGGTGACCTTTCCCAAAGTAGACCTACAAGCTAAGGTCAGAGTGCTTTTCTTAATTGACATTGACTTCACCATCATTTAACTTCTTAAGACTGACATAAATTTATTTCATTCTTCATCTCAGATTCAAGTTGCCCACAAAGGGAAAAAAACTTCAGCTTTATTACCTACAATAGCCCTATTATTGAAGTTAGAAAGTTGTCAAGCTGATATATTTAGGAAATTCAAGTAACAATTGAGAAATCAGAATGTAACTAACCTCTTTAAATACCTGATTTGTGCAGGGGGTGAACAATACAATTGCATGTATAAAATTCTGCACCTAATTTTTACAATTTGTTATTAACACATTCTCAGGGCTTTTGTATCCCATTATAATCATTTACATTTGACATACATAATCATCTTATCTTGTTTTCTCAAAAAATTTTCACTACAGCTATTCATTTCCCCCTTAGGAGGATAAAATGCTGCTAAGGATGGAATCCTATACTTGAGCACACAGATACGACACTTCTGGAAGTAGATAACATCTGTGCCTATGTTTTATGGCCACAAATAAGAGTAAAAAAATAAGATTATAGAAGGTTACTTTCTTGGTGAAAACACATCTTCTTCCATCCTTTCTGATGAGGAAGAATTAAGCATACCATCAGAGGAAGACAGTAAAGTCAAGGCTTCTACACCTAAAACCTCTCCCAAAAAATGCAATGGTCTCAGGCCATGGAAGAGCTCAAAAAAGATTTTGAAAATCAAGTGAGAGAGGTGGAGGAAAAATTGGGAAGAAAAATGAAAGCAATGCAAGAAAATCATGGAAAGAAAGTTAATAGTTTACTAAAGGAGACCCAAAAAAATGCTGAAGAAAACAATGCCTTTAAAAATAGACTAAAACAAATGGCAAACAAGTTACAAAAAGCCAATGAGGAGAAGAATGCTTTAAAAAGCAGACTGGACCAAATGGAAAAGGAGGTTCAAAAGCTCACTGAAGAAAATAGTTCTTTAAAAATAAATATGGAAGTGGGGGCAGAGCCAAGATGGTGGAGTAGAAAGACACACATATGCGGAATCTCCCCACACAGTCCATAAAATACCTGTAGAGAGGGACTCTCAACAAATTCTGGAGCAGCAGAAGTGAAGAACAACAGAATGGAGGAGATTTCCAAGCCAGGGTGACCTGAAAGGCCCATGGGAAATGTCTGTTGCACCAGACATGGAGTGGAGCCCAGCCCAGCCTTGACCATGCAGGGCAGCACAGCTCTCAGAGGAGGACACCTTGGGGACAGAATATCCAGTCCCAGTAGCAGCAAATTCCCAGTCACAGTAGCGGTGGTTCACAGATTCCCCCAACCCACAGGTGCCAAAGGTCAGTGACAGGGATTTTTCAGCTGGCTGGGAAGGGACAAGGGCCTTCCCATAGCTCCAGCCTTAGGTAATGGCCACAGAGGCCACATCGGGCAGGCTGCAGCAACTTCCACAGCAGCCCCTACAGCAGCCCGCATCTACTGTTGGATTGTAAAGCCCCTGAGGGCACTGAGCAGCCCATTCTTACCTCAGCCCTGTGTAGAGGCCCTGAGGCAGCTGATATTTATCTCACACGAAATGGTGCCCCTGCCCATGCAGCTTATCTGAATCTCAGCCCCCAGTGCCAGCTTGGTGGAACTGAAGGAGAAGTGGTTGTGAATAGGAAACTCTGCTAAGATTCTGGGCACAAAAATCTCTTCCTACTCCCAGACCAGTGTACATGCTTGATTGGGCCACCTTGGAGGAACTGAGATCTTACAAATTCCCAGAGTATACCTACTCTTGACAAAGGATCCAAAAATCAAGTAACCGATTGGAAAAATGCCCAAAAAGGGGAAAAAAATAAGACTATTGAAGGTTACTTTCTTGGTGAACAGATATCTTCTCCCATCCTTTCATATGACAAAGACCAATGCATCCAAAATAAATACTCAATCGTCTCAGGCCGTGGAAGAGCTCAAAAAGGATTTTGAAAATCAAGTAGAGAGGTGGAGGAAAAATTGGGAAGAGAAATGAAAGAGATGCAAGAAAATCATGAAAAGCAGGTCAACATCTTGCTAAAGGAGACCCCAAAAAATGCTGAAGAAACTAACACCTTTAAAAATAGGCTAATTCAATTGGCAAAAGAGGTTCAAAAAGCCAATGAGGAGAAGAATGCTTTCAAAAGCAGAATTAGCCAAATGGAAAAGGAGGTTCAAAAACTCACTGAAGAAAATAGTTCTTTCAAAATTAGAATGGAACAGAGAGACTAATGACTTTATGAGAAACCAAGAAATCACAAAACTAAAAGAATGAAAAAAAGGAAGATAATGTGAAATGTTTCATTGAAAAAACAACTGACATGGAAAATAGATCCAGGGGAGACAATTTAAAAATTATAGGATTACCTGAAAGCCATGATCAAAAAAAGAGCCTAGACATCATCTTTCATGAAGTTGTTGGGGAAGGCTGCCCTGATGTTCTGGAACCAGGGGGACAAATAAATGTTGAAAGAGTCCACCGATCACCCGCTGAAGGTGATCCAAGGAAAGAAACTCCTAGGAACGTTGTGGCCAAATTTTAGAGTTCCCAGGTTGAGGAGAGAATATTGCAAGTGGCTAGAAAGAAACAATTCAAGTATTGTGGAAATACAATCAGGATAACACAGGAGTTTCTACATTGGGGGATCTAAGGGTGTGGAATGTGATATTCCAGAAGTCAAAGGAACTAGAACTGAAACTAAGAATCACCTACCCAGCAAAACTGAGTATAATATTTCAGGGGAAGAAATGCTCATTCAATGATATAGATGACTTTCAATTATTCATATTGAGGAAAGACCAGATCTGTATAGAAAAATTTGACTTCCCAAGACAAGAATCAAGAGAAGCATGAAAAGGTAAACAGAAAAGAAAAATCATAAAAGACTCTCTAAAGCTGAACTATTTACATTACTACATGGAAAGAAAATATTTTTTTTTTTCTTTTGTACTTTTTTTTTTTAATTTATTTATTTAGCTTTTTACATTCATTTTCACAAATTTTTGGGTTCCAAATTTTCTCCCCTTTTCTCCCCTCCCCCCCACCCCAATACCCCAAGCAATCTAATTTTCCCTATCTTCAATCTGTCCTCTCTTCTGTCATCCCTCCCTTCCCTTGTCTCTATCTTCTCTTTTCTCCTGTAGGGCCAGATGACTTTCTATTCCTCATTAACTGTATGTCTTCTTTCCTAGTTGCAACAACAATACTAAACAATTGTTCCTGAAACTTTGAGTTCCAAATTCTCCCCATCCCTCCCTCCCCATCCATTCCCTTTGGTACGGCAGGCAATTCATTATAGGCCATATCTGTGTAGCTTTGCAAGTGACCTTCCTGATAGTCGTGTTGTGTAAGACTAACTGAATTGCCATCCCTCTTAACCTGCCCCTCATTGTTTCTCTTCTGTCCTTTGATCCTGTCCCTCCCCAAGTGTTGACTTTCAATTACTCCCTCCTCCCTTTGCCCTCCCTTCCATCATCCCCTCCCCAATATCTCCTTCTCCCCCGCTTTCTTATACTGTAAGATAGGTTTTCATACCAAAATGAGTGTGCATTTCACTCCTTCGTTTAGTCAAATGTGATGAGGGTAAACTTTTGTTTGTTTGTTTGTTTGTTTGTTTTTTCCCTCAGCTCTCCTCTTTTTCCCTCCACTAAAAACATCTCCTACTTGCCTCTTAAATGACATATAGTTACCCCCTTCCATTTCCCCCTCTTTCCTCTCACTACATTTCTCTCTCACCATTTACCTTAATTTCTTTTAAGGTATGGTCCCATCCTATTCAGTTCAATCTGTGCTCTCTGTCTCTGCATGTGAATGCATGTGTGTATGTGTGTGCATGCGTGTACATGTGTATGTGTGGTCCCACCAACTACCCAGATACTGAAAAGTTTTAAGAGTTAGAAATATTGTCCTTCCCTGTATGAATGCAAACAGTTCATTTCTGGTAAGTCCCTTAATACTTCTCCTTGCTGTTTACTTTTGCATGCTTCCTCTCATTCTTGTGTTTGAAAGTCAAATTTTCTTTTCAGCTCTGGTCTTTTCATTAAGAATGATTGAAAGTCCTCTGTTTCATTGAAAGACCATATTTTCCCTTGAAGTATTATACTCAGTTTAGCTGGGTAGGTGATTCTTGGTTTCAGTCCTAGTTCCTTTGCCTTCTGGAATATCCTATTCCACGCCCTTCGATCCCTTAATGTAGAAGCTGCTAGATCTTGGGTTATCCTGATTGTATTTCCACAGTACTGGAATTGTTTCTTTCTAGCTGCTTGCAAGATTTTTTCCTTGAGCTGGGAGTTCTGGAATTTGGCCACAATGTTCCTAGGAGTTTCTCTTTTTGGATCTCTTTCAGGAGGTGATCGATGGATTCTTTCAATACTTATTTTGCCCTCTGGTCCTAGAATGTCAGGGCAGTTTTCCTTGATAATTTCATGCAAGACGATGTCTAGGCTCTTTTTTTGATCATGGCTTTCAGGTAGTCCCATAATTTTTAAGTTGTCTCTCCTTGATCTATTTTCCAGGTCAGTTGTTTTTCCCATGAGATATTTCACATTCTCTTCTATTTTATCGTTCTTTTGGTTTTGTTTGGTGATTTCTTGGTTTCTCATAAAGTCATTAGACTCCATCTGTTCCATTCTAATTTTGAGAGAACTATTAAATTCAGTGAGCTTTTGAGCCTCTTTTTCCATTTGGCTCATTCTGCTTTTGAATGCATTCTTCTCCTCATTGGCTTTTTGAACCTCTTTTGCCAATTGAGTGAGCCTATTTTTCAAGGTGTTAATTTCCTCAGCATTTTTTTGGGACTCCTTTACCAAGATATTGACCTTTTTTTCATACTCTTCTTGCATCTTTGTCATTTCTCTTCCCAGTCTTTCCTCCACCTGTCTAACTTGCTTTTCAAAATCCTTTTTAAGCTCTTCCAAGGCCTGAGCCCACCCAACACCCCCCTGGGGTGTCTGGGGTACTGAGGCCCCGCCCTCCACATCTTTCCCTGATGGGAAAAATACGTCCTCGTCCTCCCCATCAGATCCGAAGGTCGGAATCATTTGCATTTGTTGGAAAAAACTCTCTAAAGTCTTATTTTTCTTTCCCTTTCTAGGCATTTTCCCAGCCAGTTACTTGACTTCTGAGATTCCTTTCCACCTCCGCCTGGATCCGCCCAGCTAGTACTTGGCCTCTGAGATTCAAATGCGCTTTCCCGCGGCAAGCTTTAGTTCTGGCGCAGGGTGGGGGCAGGGCCGCTTCCTAGCTTGGGCCCTCAGGGGCTTTCTGAAGAGACTTTCAGGAACAGAGCAGGTGGGGGCGGGGTGGGGGGCCCCGCCTGCTGTGCTCAGTTCCCTTGGGGGTTTTATTCAGAGGCGTTCAGCAGTAGAGCAGGGTGGGGGCAGGGCCGTCTCCCCTGCTCGGCTCCCTCAGGTTGGAAAGACCTTCAGTATTGAAGATCCTACCTGCTGCTCGGGGATTCCTGAATCCTGGGCCGTTGCCGCCTCAGCCGCCCGCCCACGCCTCTGCCTCCGCCGCTTCCTGCCCCCGTCTCTGCCGCCGCCGCTTCCTCCCGAGGGGGCCCGCTCCCCTCCCCTAGCGCAGGCTTCTTTTTAACTGACCTTTAGCTTCTGTGGGCAGAGGGACTTTCCCGGCTGCCGGAGATTCTCCCGGAGCTTTCCTCTCTGAAGTCTGCTCAGGTCAGCTTCTCTGGGTCGCGGCCAGGAGTGTGGGTGGGGTCCGCTTTCCGGGGTGCGATGGACCCCGGGGACGGCTCTCCAGGGTTCAGTGGAACGGAAATCTCTTCCCCTACGTTTGTGCACCCCCTGCAGAGATTCAGAATTTATGGGGCTCTCCTTTTACCTCAATTCCATGGGTTGTGGGCTCGGAGCTCGTGAATGTGCGTCCTTCTACTCCGCCATCTTGGCTCCGCCCCCCCAGAAAATATTTTTAACTCTTGAATCTTTTCTCAGTATTTGGGTAGATGGAGAGATTATACATACACACATACACACACACATATATGCATGCACATATATAGATAGAGAGTACAGGGTATGTTATATCAGAGGAGATGATGTCCACACACAAAAAAATAAAATAAAAATTAAGGGGTGAAGGAGGAAAATTCTGGGAAGAAAAAGGGAGAAATGGAATGAGGCAGGCTATAACTCATAAAAGAGATAAGAAAAATCTTATTCAATGGAGGAGAAAAGGGAAAAGGGGAGAGGGGAAAAATGAAGCTACTCTCTCCACATGTGGTTATTGAAACTTGCCATTTTTAGATGCTATAGGACTATTAAGTGACTGTTCTTCTGAGTCTAACTCCAGGTATGGATAGCAAGAAAGGCAGTCTGAGCCTCCAATGCATAATGCCAGTAAGCCAGTGAGATGCTGGTATGAACTGCAAAAGGTGATCTCATGGGAAGGGTGGGAGAGTGAATGTTCAGCATGGACTGAGGTAGGGTTCTCCCGACTCAATTTCCCCACTGACACCTGGCAGACTTTAAGCCTGACTGAATGCAAGTGGACAATCTAATCCTGCCTGGAACTGATATGAAGTTGGAGTGATATTGTATCCCTGCAATGTCCCTACTCATGGTGGCAATTTCCTATAGTCAAAAGGTTTATAAGCTTAATACCAGATCTATTAAATTATAGATTATTGGTAGGGGAACATCTGAGGTTAAGTCTAAAATTAAGCTGCTAGGCATAGGACTTTGGACCACCAACAATAAGTTAGGGTCCTTTAATTCTTAGTAACACTGTGGAGACAATTAGGTCAAGAGCCTGTGAAGTTAGCAACATAAATATTATTTGTGTCTCAGTTGGTTAACGTTCAAAAAAAATTCTTTTGTGGTCCATATTGTAAATGCTTTAAAAAGAAGTGTCACCTGACCAAAAGTTTGAATTGTTTTATCTGTTATAAACTGTGTTAAAAATGAAAAATTAAAATTAAAAAATAAAAATTAAAAATAAAAATTAATGTTCAAAACTATCTTTACATGTAATTGAAAAAATAAAATATTATTAAGTGCCAGAAAAGAGAAAGAAATTGATATTACACCCACATAGACCACTGTTCTTAAACTTTCTAAACATGGGGGCATATTTATAATAACTTGTATAATTTGCTTCCACTTCAGAGTATGCTCTCTCTCTCTCTCTCTCTCTCTCTCTCTCTCTCTCTCTCTCTCTCTCTCTCTCTCTCTCTCTCTCTCTCTCTCTCTCTTTCTCTCTCTCCCTCCCTATCTATCTCTCTCTCTCTATCTCTATCTGTATTAAAGTTTATTTCAAAGACCTGGTCTTATACATGAATATGTAATTATTAGTAGACAGGCAAATGACAAACAAAATTACCTCTTAGTATAGTTGTTTATGACCTGGAAAGGACTATAACTTCAGGTTAAATAACTTAAATCTTACATATTTACATCTTATTATAGTAACTTAGATTTGTTCCAGCATTAGTCTGGACAATTTAATACAGACAGTTTTAATATTGCGTTCTTGTCTTTTACTGACTACCCGCCATGATTATAGAAATTTGTCATAAAAGGAAAAAGTTACATAACTGTAGGAAAGGGGAAATGTTGCCCTAAGTTGATGTTAATTCTAGACAAAAGTCATATAGGCAATCAATTGCATTGATGGAATGTCACAGGCAGGCTCAGAATTAGCCAGGTGAGAAAATTTTCTATTCAAGATAAAATATCACACTGAGGAAAAATGAGTCAGAAGAGTCATACCTAAGTCCATGTTAAAAGTCACTCTTCCTACTCTTCCCTGAGGCAGAAATTCACCTTCATCTTTTCACAGATGCTATTCCTATAGGTCTGCTGGTGTTCTGGATCATTGGTTCAATGATATTCCCAGATTACCACAGCTTTATATCATACCCCAAACATGTTTCCCAAGGGGCATTCCTCATGACTTATAGGATTGGTTATTAGGAATAAAGAGCACAAACTGAATGGCCATGCCCCCCACCAGTGTATGCCGCAATAGGGTTTCTCCCTGGCAGTGCCTTTCCCCAGAAGGCAGTCTCCTTCAAGTCACTCTTCCAGCCCAAAAGGCTATGGTCTTGCCAAGGTTACACTGTCCAAACAGAGACCATAATGCTGGTTGAGTGAATATACAAATGTTGAAATTTCTCTTAGATTTCCCCACCACCATAAGAAATGCCTAATCAGCAGTGTTTAAACACTTTACAAATGTCCCTCCTTACCTAGTCTCCAGGTTTTTCCAGTTCTCATTCAATCAATTGAACTGAAACCTCCTACTCTCTAGTCTAATGTTCTTCCTATAGACAAACTTGACAGTGACTATTGCTTTAAGTACAAGGTTATGAAACTCAAACTTCAGAATCTCTCTGGGATTCCTCTCAAGGACTAGGAAAGCAAGCTGGCTAGCTTCTACAAAATAAATGGTAGTTCCTGGTTATGATCTTAGACCTAACCAGACAGACTTTTTTAGTAAGGATAATGGAAAATGTTGTGCTTTATCACACAGTTTTGATTTTTCTTTAAAAACAAACAATAATTCCAAGTAACAAAACCTGAATAAGTTTCCTTCTCATCTTAAACCACCAGGATTTTGCAAATTCTCCTGGATCATAAAGAATCTTCAAAATAAAAATTATCCTCTGCTCAGAAGGAATGGCATAAAGATTTTCCTTCAAATAAAAAAGCAGATACATGGTCATTTGTTTGAATGATGGCATAAATAGATGGGAAACATCAACCAGATTAGCACTTCCTAATCCATTAATATTTTTGACTTTCTATTTTAAAATTCATTTATTCATTTAACAAATGTTAATACATTACATACATACATATATATATATATATATACATGCACACACGCATACATATGTTGCCTCCCATTTTCAGGGCTTCAGAGTTCAGTACTGAATTTTGTTGGACACGTAGGAATGGATCATAGATAGTGTCTGTCTTGGCCCCCACAAATTATTTCTTGCTTTGTCTTAAAACATTGATGAAGTGACAGCAACTCATAGGACAGAATATCAATATGTATGCTTAAGTCCACTAGTATGAGATCAAGATTTGGGTAAAGAGGAAGGAGTACAGCCAGCAAAGTCATTTTTTTTTCCTTATCAAGAAAAAAATAAGAGTGTCCTAGAGATCGACAGACATCAACTACCAACATTGTGATGGGCTGGTAGATATGAACTGAGTGAACCTCAAAGGAACAGACAAGACTCTAAGGACAGAGGAGGAAGGTGAGTGTGGAAATGACAATGGGGAACAAGAGTTTTACAACAGTCCCAGCCTGACCAAAGAGTTGGACGTAATGAGTAGAAGTTCAAAAAAACAGGGGGACAAAACGTCTTGTCAATATGAGGGAGCCAGATCTCAATATAAGCCAGGGGACAGAGGGAGTGGGAAAGGTAGAGATTTAAGTTGAAAGCACTTACGGAGCAAGCATTCCAGCCCAGTGGAAAGCAGAATAACTTTACATTAGGACATTGAGGATATTGGTTTGAAGCTGATGGGAAAAAGAGAGTTGGAAAGGAGACAAGGTGAACAAGGTTTGAATGATGATAGACAGGTTAAGAATCACTAGGATGAGGAGAGTATGACTGGGTGAGGATTTATAAATCATCAAGAAAAAACATTTGATGTGTGTTCACATCAGTGGGGTTTAGCCTCAGGGGTGAGTGCTTTCAGGACACTGTTAAAGGACAACTGGGGTGAACTGAAGGAGTGGAAATATGTCTCTCATCCTCCCATCAGTCTGAAAGAGAAAAAAACCAATATAAGTGACATAGCTTGTCAGATACAAAGAAATAGTCCTAACATATACATTTGAACAATAATTACACAAGATGAGAAGCCTTGAGAAGAAGCACTACAGAGGAGATTGTAGACAAGGAGCTCCATTATACCACTAGCGGCAGCCAAACCACATTATAGCCATAGAGCCTTTCATAAGATCTACAAGGAAGCCATCTTCTCCACTAGAATTTGTGTTGAAAAACCTAACCTATGAAATGATGACAGATCTGATAACTAGAATTTCTGAAAGTGGGGAACCAGTCATATAAACACCAAAATACCCATTGGAGCACAATTACAGGGGGAAAAGGTCTGGAACCAATGTAAATACCCATTCCCTAAAGAATGACTAAATACACTTTGGGAGTAGAATAGAATACTCTGCAATAAGTAATAAAGACTGAAGAAAACAGAAGCACGTAAAGATTTCTATGAATTAATGTGAAGTAGAATAAGCTTGTCCAGAAAAACAGCAATATAAACAATGATCATGCCACTGTAAACGGGATTAATAAAATGCATTGTATGACCTTGAACAAGTCACACAATTTCATGGGGTCACAGACATCAGATAAGTCAATATAACAATCCTACTTTGTTCAATGCAGGGTGGTTGTCAGAAATGAATGAAATGATAACAGGTATGAAAAACTTGGGAAGCCAAGAAATGCTATCCAAAAGGAAACTGATCCTGTTATTCCAAATAATAAAGGGGACCTAGAGCTTATCATTAAACATGAATGAAAAACATTGATATGAAACAAAGTGACACAACTTGACAAATGAGGGGTGGAAGTTGGAAAGTTAGGGCAAAAGCAACAGGTCCAGTCTTACCAAAAAACATATACTTTCTTTGGGGCAGTAGGAGAAAAGTACCAAAAGGGGAAATCAACAACCAGGTCCTGGCACACAGTACAAAGGAGAGTTGATGTAGTAGTGCGGGACCAGAGAGCCTATCATTCAGAACTGCCTTTCCTCTGAGATTTTAAGAAATTTGATAATTAGTTGAAGTTGACCCTTTCTCTGCTGTCTTCCATCCCTGGAGTTAGAAATCAAGAGAGACAGAATCTTGTTTCTGAAGTGACCGTAGCTCCGGGAACAAAGACTCTTCTCCCAGGGACTCCATCCAAGGCACATCAAGGGTAGAGGAACATGAAGGTTCAGAGAGGGGAGCAAAGAGCATGGGCTTCCGTAGAGATGCTCAAGCTCCCTGTTTCGTGGCTCTGCCATCATCTGGTACTGTTACTTCCTCTTGGGTGGCTGCTGCGGCTGGTAGGGTGAAGGGCATTGGGTGCGATTCTTCTTCCACATTGGTGGTGGGCATGGTGGAGTGTGCAAGGGAATACATGGTTTGGGTAAAATGGGAATACACGGCTGAGGGACCCAGGGTTGACAAGGTTCTGGGCATTTAGGTGTTGGCCTGCAAGACTGTATGCACTGCTGATTACACTGGTAGGACATCTTTCCTAGATCTCAGTGACTCTGAAAGAAAATAGAAAAAACATGTAGGTACACCCATGGTTAATTAAATAAGCCTAAGTCCTAATTGGATGCAGTCTTAGAAAGCTCTTGGGCTAGATATGGGGGTAATTAAATGTGCACTGGATTGGAAACGAAAGACGTTTCCAAACAGTAGGTCTGACACACGCACTAGCAGTATGACCTTGAGTAAGTTATTTAACATCTCTGAGACTTGGTTTTACCATCCCCCAAAGAGGTATAATAAGATCACCTTATTTGCCTAATGAATTCATGGTGCAGTTCTAGGAGAAAAATTCTGTGTAAACTGTAAGGTGCTATATCATTATAAGCTGATCATATATATATATATGTAATATATATATATATATATATATATATATATATCTCCTTTATTCACATCCTCCTTGAAGATTTAATCAGAACAGAACAGTGGTCTTGGGGCCTCAGAGCCTAAGTCTAAGGAATACAAGCACTACCAGGTCCTTGCTAGCTGGAAGGGTTTCTAATACAGGACAAGAAAAAATGCTTTGTGTATCACCTGTACTTTATCATCAGGTAATAAACTGTGGAAACCAAAAGAAGTCATAGAGACCATTCTCAAGGCAAGGATAGATTGGACAGAATTCTCAGACCTGTGAAATGGCAGGTCTTCGAAGAATTTTTATTATTATTACATTTATCTAACTGGGATCCCCTGTCTTTCATATTTACCATTCATCTACTCATTGGTGCCCTCAGTCAATTCTCTCTGTCTTCAATTCTTTTCTAAAAACTTTAGGAAGCCCCAGTCCATGATGGGGCCACAAACATCCCATGAAACCCTTAAACAAGGTCTGCTACATCCCTGGACCTCTGTTTTACTATGTGTAAAATGAGGGTGTTGGACGGGTGGTATAGAGATAGAAGCACTGGTCTAGTGGTAGAATGTAGGAGTCTGCATCAGTCGATAGATCTTTAGTAAGCACTTCCTACGCATCAATCACTAATCTAAGTTCTGGAGACAGAAAGAAAGGGAAAATCACTACCCATGATAGCAAAAAGTTCACATTCTACTGAGGAAAATAGCATGTAAAAAAAGTCAGGTTCATATGAGATATGTCCAATGTCAATGAAATTTAATCTTAAATGGAAGTTTCTCTGGGCTTCACTATCCTCATCTGAAAAATGAGGAGCCTTGACACGGGGATCTGCCAATGCTAATGTTACAGATTATTGCTTGTTCAATGAATGCTCCATCGTTCCACGGCTTTAAAAAATGATAAATGTGAATGTTTAAACACTGAAAGGAGAAAAGACTGAAGTCCCTGAAATTCTGGTTAATCCCCTGACAAATACAACTAATCATGATCACCACAAAGATGGGGTCTTGATTAAAACCTGGAGGGAGCTGTACCAAGACAAGTATGGAGAAAATGGAAGAAATACCCCTGCTCTCTCAGAAGCTCAGCAGCAGATGTGTCTTTGACAGACCAGGAAGAGACTCTGCTCTGATCTCCTTTGGAGGTGGATGGGAAAGAGAAGACTTTCACATCTTCTGCAGCATCCTTTAGCTCAAAACCTTCCTAGCTTACTCCTGGACCTCCTTTATGTTTTTGTACAAACTGGAATTAAATGTAACAAAATTTAACAAAAACATTTTTGATCAACTCCTTTCCACTATCCTGTCCCAATCAACCCCAATCAGATCTTAATCTTAACTTGAAAATAGGATGAAGATTCAGAGAAAAAAAAAAAAGAAATCTCAGAGATCATTTAATCTAATTGCCTCTTTTTATAAGTAAGATACCCAGTAGTTCCTTAAAGGTCATAAAGGTAGTCATAAATGAAAGAATCAGGATTTGAACTCAGGTCTTCTCATTTTCCATCTAGTCACTCCCTTCTGACATGTTGTCACCATAGCATATATCATAGAATCTAATTTAAAAATATATCCTAAGAGTATAGGAAAATGAGGTGTTTGGAATACATGATTTCTAAGGTCAAAGCTAGAAGAGACTTTAGAGGTTATCTAATACAAAGCTTTCATTTCACAGATGAAAAATTAAGGCTCAGCGAGAAAGTGACTTGACCAAGGCATGAAAGATCTAGAATTGAAACTCAGATCTCCTCATTTCTGACCAGGGCTCTTTAATCAATATTATTGGTTTATTTCAGTGGAAATTACATCAGATCAAAAATGCTCACAAGGACATCTCAGGAATGCAATATGAAATTGTTCATTTATAGTATTTTATAGAAAGTACAAACAGAAAAGGCTCTTGAAGAATGACCTTTTACTGAGGAGGAAACTGATGCCAAATCAATTGAAGTGATGTCCTTAGAGTCCCACAGGTCTTTACAGGCAGAACAAGGAGAAGAACCCAGGATTTCTGATCCCCAGACCAGGGCTTTCTCTACTCCACCAAACTGCCTCCTCTGCCTTTCAGCTTCCAAGACAAATACAGCCCCAAGATTTGCCTTCATGGAACTCATACTTACTAGGTACTCCAGAACTGATTGGGAACCAGAGGAAATTGGGACAGTCTTGGAGTCTGTCATCTCAATTATCTCCCATAGAAAACATAATCCACTTGCAATTCCTAAAATGACATGCCCCAATCACTCTTATAATCAGAACCTCCCTTTTGAATAAACTTCATTGGGGTGACTGCCTCCTGTGAGTGATTCATACATTAATTTGATTGAATGTAATCTATTATTCTTCTAGCCAGAGGCATGGGACTACCTAAAGTGTTGAAATAAGTAATATGTAATTTTCTGAAATTTTTCCAAGAAATAAATGATGCTAAAGTTTGTTTAGAAAAGAGGCACCCTGGAATGGAAAATTGGGACTTTGGGGGTTGGTCACAGAATCCCAGAATCTGAGAATTGAAAGGGATTTCAGGGACCCCCTCATCTAATCTGGCCTGAAAGAAATCTCCACTGTGACATATCAAACACCAAAATCTTGAAATCTGCTTTCCCAAGATCAAGGCTGCATGTCACTCCAAACCAGATTTGGTATCCTTCTCTATCACAAACAAAAGTGATGCACTTGCTTCCTTCCTTGTTTTCCCATTCCACCTCAGCAGCCACCAACGATGTTTTACTAGGTAAAATATATTCTATGTAGCATGCAGCAAGTAGTTGGCATAGTGCTTAACCTTGAACTCAATTCAACCTAAACAACTCACCACATCTTGTTATAAGCCTTGAAAAACATCACTTAACTTCCCTCAGAGATTGGGCAGCAGAAACTAATGACAGAGAAATTACCTTTTCCCAGAAGGGCACTGCACAAGGAATACTTTATAACCAAGCCTGCACACATTTTCCAAAAAGCATTCCCTCTGATTTGGTGGGATCTGGACCATGGGGATAAGGAGTAAAGTCTGGATGACTGTCTGAAAGGAGTCTGAGACTTTTGTTGGATTTTTGCACCCATGGCAATCACTAATATTATTAGAAAGCCCGAAAGGCTCATGTAACCTTGCTTAGTATTAAGAAATGAAAGTTTCTTGCAATAAGGAGATAATCATTCCACTGTAGCCCATTTAAATCTAACTACACCTGAAATAGTGTTTTCATTACAGAGCTCCACATTTAGGAGAAAACATTCGTAATACAGGAAGTATCCAGGGCAGAGTCACACTGATAGAATAGGGTATTGATGCCACAGCATAAGAAGATCAAGTAAACACACTAAGGAGGTTTATCCTGAAAAAGTGGAGTCTCGGGGAGTTCTGGACAGCAATCTTCAAAGGTATTGTGGGCTATCACATATTATCCCATAGGATAAAGGGATGAGATTTGTTTTGTTTTGCTCAGGAGGGAAGAGGAATGCATGGAAGGTAAAAGGAGGTAAATTAAAGTGAAATTGTCAGGAAAATTTTCCTAATCATTAAAACTATCTCTGAGAGTGAAATGGGTTGCCTCAGAAATTGTGGGTCTTCCCTCATTGGACAACTTCATGAAGAAACTGGATAATTATTTTGCCGGGTCTTTTGTAGTGGAAACACCTCGTTCATGTATTGAACTTGTTGGTGACTAAGGTCTCTTTCACATATTAAAAAGCTGTGTTTGCTTGAGCAAAGATGTCATAGATTTAGAGCAAGAAAGGATTGGAGTAAATCATCTAATCTTGTACCTTTATTATACATATGAAGTAACCTCTGCCCAGAGAAATGATGTGACTTGATCCAAATCATATAAAGTTAAGTGATAGGGTTATAATCTGAATATAGATCTTCTCTTTCCAAATCTATTGATCTACCCATTATACTATTGTCTCACTGTTATAGCATCAGGATAAACATGATGTATTTAATAATTTTGTTTCTCATTTGTTAATCCAGTAGATATGAGCTGTATTTACCCAAGTAGACTCGCTAAGTTCTCTATGAGTATGGAGGTTCCCTATGTGATAGATGATTAATTAGTCCCCTGTTTTATTCCAATGAATATTAATCAGAGGCAGTGAGTATAAGTTCTGTATATTGGACCCCATAGCTATAAGCTATAGATTGTAAGTTCACTTGCTTAATCACAGGAAGCTAACTAGAAGACCTCCACTGTTGTTTTTGCCTTGTTATCATGACCAAGTCCAGGGTGGTGGGGGTGATTTGATGACATAGAAAGTCCCCCAGTTATTTTTGTTTTCTCCCCATCCATTGTCATTCCTCTATTGCCCAACATGGGGAGGTGGCCATGAGCACTTGACCAACAAGTGGTCCTGTTTTCTGGCCTGGCCCTGTGGATATTTTGACATTTGTTTATCAGCCCAGCCCTTGGGTCTGCTCATCAGCTCAGTAGGATCTCCTGAAAAGCTAAAATAGGTCTTTCAAAGTCTTCATGTTGGCTCAGTAGGATTTCCTGGAAAGTCAAGATATAAGTTTATTAATCAATGGGATTCTTTATTTTATATTCACCCTCCTGGAGGGTTAAGATCAAGATCTACCAACCAGTGAGACTCTGTAATTTTAGTTTGCCCTATTTATATTGTCCTGGTATCAAGTACTATAAAACTAAGGCCCTGGAGGAAGGAGGTATCTCAGATCATGAGGAAGATCTGAAGTCTCTCTCACTAAAGTGGGGCAAGTCCCTTCAATAAATTGTTATTGGCTTAGAGCTCTGCCTCAGTTTCTTTGATTGTAGATTGGACAGTTTTGAATCATACTTTAGGAAGACTCTGCAGGGACAGTGATGCATGGACCCCCCACCTCTTTAGACTGGCCCACAAGGGACCCAAAAAAGACGTGCATACCTAGATAAATTGATGCTGTTTGGCACACAAATAGACACCACCCTGGGAGGTTAGACTCCTTTTACCATTCACACCCAAATTCTCTGAATCTACCTAACTCTCTCCAAGATGGGTGGTGAGTCTGCCTAATTCACCCCCTAAATTTTTTTCCGTTAAAAGAAGGTACACAATTGGACTAAGAAGGACTGTTTAGATTTATAAGCTCTGGAGCACTTAAATGAATTATTTATAAAAATCATGTGGTCATGATTTTAACTCTTAAAGTATAAGCTAATGTGGTCTTTTCCCCTTTGTTTTCTTTTCTTTCACTTTGTTAAATAAGACTGAATAAGGAGATTCAGAAATGAAACTTCTAGTTCTTCATTTTTAAGCATCTAGCCGGTTGCTAGAAAAACTTCCTTTTGGCAGAGTTAGAACAGGTTTTTGCTTTTTAAAGAGTAGTTTTCAAGAAGGAATAATTAAATCACTTTTGTCATTAGTAGAGCAATCTCTCAAACTGGTTGAAAAGAACTCTCAGTGGCTCAGAGACCCTATGACCAGTCCCTGGTTGGATAGGGCTTGGGGGAATGATTCTTCCCTCAAGTACTCTGACATCACTTTGAGAGAGCAAAAATTTGGCCCAGGGGCTAACCTTAAGGGAGAGTTTCCCCACTTCGATGGTAAGCTGACAAGGCATGTGATTACACTGGGAACAATTCCACCCTTTTCTGATCAGAGAAAGCTCATTTTAGTTTTACAGACATGGGGAAAGGAGACAACTCCTATTCAGTTAGTAAGTAAGGCTATTTTCCATTTATAGTCTTAGGATTAAGTCAGTGACTGAGAAGCAGTTAGTTTTAAAGGAAATCTGATATAAATTTGGCTGAAAATTTGGGATCAATTGAAATTATTTTATAAAATGGGTCCTTGAGTTTCTTTAATATTGAGTTTCCAAACATCAGTCATTTGATTTTTAATGTTTCAGTTCATTTATAAAGGAGCTTTGGGCTCCAGTTGACCAGTCTTAGGTTAGGTCTTGATATTGGGAATTAATAAAATTTACCACAACAAATTCATGAATAATTGACTATCAGACATAGGAAAGGATTCACATTAAGATGGTCTCAGATTATAGATGTCTTAAGTGTGGAACTTTTCAAAAATATTTCCAGAGAAGTTGTGCCTTGGAAATTTAGTCCAATTCTCTTAGGAGAAATTTTTCTGAGGATTCCCACTCCTGAGTAATAGCACCCATATGAGAGGGGGTCAGGCATAAGCATTCTTACAGGTTTCCTATAGGCAAGTTTTGGTGCCCTGAGTCAAAGGTGGACTCCTTGACCAACAGGAGATAACTATAAGCAAGAATCAAGGGGATTGTTTTGCCCAAAGTATGGAATTTTTGGTTACTCCATCCTTAGAAAGTTATGGAATTTTACTGAACAAATCTCCCAAAACCAGTTTAGAGCAAGTGAACTATTGATACTGCCAGATCCTCTATCTTGACAATATTTGAATCATTTCCATTTCAGTTGAAACATTCAGAAGCTGGATTTAGCTTTCAGTAGAAACTGGGGAGAAAGATTTTGCCAAAGCACATCTCTTTCTGTAAGGATAGTAAATAAAAATTCATGAAAAAGATGGCAAAGACTAGAAAAATATTATGACACTAGAAAGGAAGTCAGCTTGGCAACTGTAACTGTCTTCTTTTTCTCATTAGAGAAACTAAGAATAGAACTATGGGACTATCTGCTGCTGTTTAGAGGGTGTATTTGTGCGTCTGCTTTGTCTGTCCTATATTATCCTTGTTTTGTGCTAATCCATAACCTACAGGTGTTTTACCTATGTCATTTTTTTTTGTATGATCAACCAAATAAACAGGCTGGAAAAAGTAAAACTTTCAAAAAGGTCTTAAGAGAAAACAAATCTTTCTTTGTGATCTGTTTCCAACATTATTCATGTTGGAGATGGCCGAGGAGAAAGATACAAAAAATAATTGGAAACCAGATTTGTGAAAGAGAATAATTAATTGCTCTCATTATTTTTATGAAGTATTTTATGATATTTTAATATACCAACAAACTTTAAAAGGGTTAATGAAAACAAAAAAAAATCCCAGATTAGCCAAAGGAACTTTAAAATAACTAAAAGATTAATTTTAAAAGCTGCAGACTGAATTCTAAGAACTGTCTCATTAATCATGGAACCTTTTAAGGCATGATTCAGTGAAATGAAGATTCAGTAAAAATCAAAAGAAGTGTCCAAATAAGAAAAAAATTAGGAAATTAATGCAGGAGAAATTAGAACTCACTCTTGTGAGTTTAAATAATTCCACAATTCAGAATTTAAAAAGAAACGCATTTGCTAAACCCTAGACAGTTTCAGCAATTAATCTGTGAAATTAGACACTGTATGTAAATTGAGACAAATTTGTTGCGAGAAAGAAGTGAGAATTTTTATTATTAAAAGACAGAACAAAAAAAATTAGTTCATCTTCAGATTAGTAGAATTGGAATTTGTTTACCCTTCTGTTGATTAATGTATTTAAACAGTCAAACTGAAGACATCAAGCAAATTCTGATGAGACTCTTACATTGAAAGTGAATCCCAAAATGCTCCCAGAAAAAAAAAAACAAAAAAACTTGTTTTGAGATCAGGAAGCAACTGAAGGTAAGTGAGATATGATGATACTGCTGTATTTCAAATCAAATTTTTAAGTAAATTAAAACACAGTAAAACTTGTGTTAAAATCAATGAAAATAAAAATAAGTTCAAAACTATTGATAAGTTAGAGTAGAATAAAATTGAGCATAGAACACAGGAATAAATGATGTGCATGTATATCTGATAGAGGATGCTTAGCTCACAAAAGACCAACTTAAAATGAATGTATGGTTAACAATACTATAGTTTGGACTGGACAAAGCAGAACCTGTAAATTATTTTAGAACAAATAAACATTTTAAAACAAATTTTTATCAATTGGAAGCTTACTATGCCATAAAATAATCCACAGAACTCTGGAATTAAAGTAGATTTGACTTTGCATGATTTTAAAGGGAATAGAAATAAGCAGAACAATTCCTGTTAACTCTGTATGAAAATATATATGTTTTAATAAAAATAGAAACTTTAAATAAAAAATTATTTTATACAAGTAAGAGGATCTTGCTAGGGATTGTTGTCATATATTAAAACATGAGCACATTTATGATATTTGGCCCTGAAATTTGAAATCTTGGCAGTTAATGACCCTTGTAAAAGTAGAGATTTCAAAATTATTACCATTAGTAATCATACAACCATATTTCATTTAGGTAAAATCAGAGTTAAATTAATGTAATAAGAACTTCTGTTAAACCATTAGGAAATTAAATCTTCTTTAAAAATACTAACTAAATAACCCACAGTATAGGAAAATGCTGAAACTATGTTAAACAAAGAGGCAATTAAGAATAAAGATCATTCACAGTCAACAGCACTACAATGGAAGCTTCTTTTATAGCTGAGACCATTTAAGGTACCAATATTTAAGACATTCCTGTACTGTAGTTGAACTTTGGTTAATCCCCTTGGTCATTGCTAAATGAACTCTTCATGAGTTAGCTGGATGAATGCTTTTCCAGAATGAGGGAGCTTAATTTTGAGATGTTAGTTAATTTCTTCTCCAAGGTCAGCAATGAGGAGCTAGGAGAGACTTTAAACTCAAATTCAGTTCACTTAAGGTTTGTTTGCTTGTCACTTATAAAATTAATAAAGCTTAAAGAGATTAGAATGAACTGTGCATTTGTAACCATTAAAAAAAAGGATGACTGTATTGCAATTAATTGGTTTTATGTAATAAAACTTTGTGCTAAAGTGTAAAGTGAAATTCAGTGGAGTAAAAATTAAGTGTGTATGATTGAGAAGTAAAGACTGAAGGGATTAAGCAAGTAGAAGAAAGTAAGAGGGTTGTTGGATTAAGGAGACAAGAAAAGTCAAATTTTGGAAGCCTTTAATCAAAGAGGAATGTGAAATGAAAGAAATGATGCCCATTTGAGCAAGTAGGGATGAGAGAAGAATGGATACAAAGTTTGAGGAAAGTTGGAGGTCTGTTTCCACTGACGCTGTATGCATGCAAGATTTGAAGGCAAATAGTTTGGGCTTTTACAAGTATATCATAACATCATCTGCGAAAAAGAGAAAGTTTTATGACCTCACATCCTGTTCTGATTCGTTTTATTTCTTTTTCTTCTCTTATTTCTACTGCTAGGATTTCCAATACAATACTGAATAATACTGATGACAAAGGGCATCCTTGTTTCACACCTGATCCAACATTTATTGCTTTCTGCATCAATCATTTTAGTCAATGCGGTAGGTCTAAAATGATATCTCAAGGTTGTTTGAATTTGCATTTCTCTAGTAAATAATGAGTAAGAGCATCTTTTCATACAACTACAAATTGCTTTAATTTCTTCATCAGAAAACTGCCTCTACATATTCTTTGACCATTTATCACTTGGGGAATGACATACTTTTATACAGTCGAAAAAGTTCTTTATCTATTTGAAATATGAGACCTTTATAGGAGAAATTGTCTATGTTTTTCCCCCCAAATTTTCTTCTTTCCTTCTGATCTTGGCTACATTTGTTTTATTTGCACAAAACTTTTTTAATTTAATGTGATTGAAATTATCCAATTTAAAGCTCATACTGGAGTCTCTTGTTTATTCATAAATTATTTGCCTATCCATAAGTCTGATAAATAATATATAATAATATCATTTTCTCAATCAATATAAAGATCACAAAATTAGTTTCACAAGACTTTGAAATTATTAAGTAGTTTAACAAATGTATATTAACTAACTGATTGATAGAGAAAGAATTATTTCTTTACTCTGGTCTAAATAATGATGCTAAAGGATTAGTCATTCAAAATTTTTAAAGGAATCTCTTTGGCTCTTTGGGTGGTTCAAAGTAAAAAAAGAGTGAGTAATGGAGGCTGGGAGTATTACCATGAATTCTTTAATAGGAGTCAACTTAAAATAAGGGGTCCTTATGAAAAAGGAGGTTTAGTTATTGCCACTAGTAATTATAACTTATATTTTAGTTTTAAAGCTACTTTGTAATTGTAGTGTATTAGAAGATTTAATCAGTCTGAAAGGGAGTAATAAATATTTGCACCTAATTCCCAAAGTTGTTGAGAGAAGCACATTATTGTGAAGTGCTTAACATGGTACCTGATTTATGCAGGAATTCAATAGGACATAGGAACTTTTCCTAATTAGCAGGAAATGTTAACAAATTTGCTGACAAATTTCAGGAATCCAAATTCTAACTAGAAAAATCACAGACTAAACATTTTAAAGCACTTCTGAAAACAGACTTTGAAATTCTTTAATACAATTTTTAAGATCTAGAAAAAGCTTGATATGAAATAAACACTATATCAACTACTATTCTGCGAAAATACCAGGGATTATAAGACAAATGACTTTCTATGAATTGTTGAATTTCAAAAGCATTTGACTAAGTTAATACCACCTAGTAGATTTTGTTTTAATATACTGGAAAATATTTACTCACTGTTGGGAGAAGAGAATGGCAGAGTCCCATTCCAAGTTCTTTCTGAGTTATGAAATTTTAACAGCCCTGCAGATAAGACATTGTGAAATTCTGCAGCACTACCATTTAAGAAAGTAGGACCTCTCCCACCCAAAAGCAGAGAAATGAAACTTTAAACACTAAGTATGAGTCATTTAAGATCATTTGGGAGTTCGTGTAATAGTATTTTTTAATGCTAACTATTTTTAATGACTAATTATTGTGTATGAACTTGTAAAGAAGTGGAGAGAGCAGTTAAAAGTTTCACAAGTCTCTTGGTCTGGGTAACTAAGGAAGATAAGCCACCCCTCCCCAAAACTTCTATCACCAGGTATACTCGTTGGTCTCAACGAGCTCGCAGTTTAGTGAGGGAAATAACAGGAAATAACTGTGTGAAATAACTGTAAATACAATCAATTGGAACAAATCAAGAGAGGTGCTACCTTTGAAAATTATGGTAAACTGAGAAATAATGATCTAAGCATGATCCACTCACTAGTTAGATTAGCAATAACCAAAAGATTGGGTCAGTGTCCTCTCTTAATGGACAAAGACCCTGAGGTACGATTCATCAGCCTTAATAGAGTTTTGAGGAGGAGAATTAGGTCGGGAAGACAATACTATTGCTTACAGCATAGACAGCATCATGGGAGTGGAGAAAACATCATTGTTTTCAAGAAAGTGGGCTATCACCCCCGGCTAGAGCTAGTGAATGCTCCTCTCTAACATTAAGGAATGTTAATTATTCTATAGGACCCTTCAGCATCTTCAGGCTTTGTTAGTAGACCTCCATTAGCAAACTCCCAGGCACCTAAAAGGATGTGCAAGGACAGGAAATGATGAACAATCCCTTTTGGAGATGACAGCAAGTTGACTTGTAACTCTAAACAAACTCAGAGGAAATGCTGACTCAGAGACAGAGAAATGTGAATTAAGCACTTATGTAAAATTGAATAGTAATAAAGAATAGGATCAATTACACAATATAATCGATCATTAAATGACAGAGAATGAGTTTAATTTTCTTAAAGAAAATGCACTAGAATTAAAGAGGATCCTGACAGACTTCCACTAGAAGGTATTATTTCTGCTGGCATTCGTAGCAAGCCTGGGAAGCCAGGAGGCAGGGATGAAAAAGGAGAGTTTATATGTTTGTCATCTCAGTGTGATGAAACCTCTCTGAAGACAGAGACTATTCAGTTTTTGTTCTTAATGCTCAGCACTGGGGAGATTCCCACACAGTTACGGTTTTCCTTTGAAAACAAGTAGTAATCAGAGGTAACAAAACATAAGTAAGTTCCTTTCTCATTCTAAGCCACCAGGATTCTCAGAAATCTTCTGAGTCAGAAAGAATCTCCAAAATAAAGATTATTCTCTAAGCAGGAGTAGAAATAAGATTTTCCCTCAGATAAAGAAGCATAGAGCTGCTCCACATGGTAATTAGTTTTGTTGATTGCAGAGATTAATGGGAAAGGTCACCCAGAACATTATTTTGTAGTCCCTTAATATTTTAGTTCTCTCTTTTGGAATTCATTCATTCATTTGATCATTTATTTATTTATCCAACATATATGTGTAGATTGCTTCCTGTTGCCAGGGCTACAGAGTTCAGTGTTGAACTCTGTCAGAAATGTAAGAATGAATGATAGAGAAATCTCTGTCTTTTCCTCTACAACTGAAGTCTTGCTTTGCCTTAATATATTAGCAAGGTGAAGGATTGGGAGGCTAGTGCATAGGAAAGGAATCCAATATGTATACTGAAGTCACTTCATATGGGATCAGGAGTGGGGAAAGAGAGAAGGATTGTGAGCCAGGCATAGTCAATTTTTTCTACATTGAGGAAAAAAGAAAAGTGTCCTGGAGATCAATAGACATTACCAACCAACACTGTTATGGACTAGTAGATATAGATTGAGTGAACATCAAAGAAAAAGAGGCAACTGAGTGATGGTGGAAGAGAATGAGCATGGCTATGGCATTGGGGAGCAAAGAATACTTCAACATCCCCACGCTAAGCAGACAGTTGGACAGAACGAGTGCAAGTGCAACCAGTGCTGGAAAAGGGGAACCTAGAGTCTTTGTGAATATGAGGGAACCAGATCTTAGTTTGAGTCGGATGATGGAAGGAGTCAGAAAGGAAGATGCTTAAGATAAAAGCAGTAATGGAGCAAGCATCCCAGAGAGACCAGTGAAAAGATGAGTAGCTTTCAAGTAGGACACCGGT
Organism: Bettongia penicillata ogilbyi; assembly: GCA_023548195.1. Lineage (NCBI taxonomy): Eukaryota > Metazoa > Chordata > Mammalia > Diprotodontia > Potoroidae > Bettongia > Bettongia penicillata. Next base: position 12,767,628 of record JAJHZJ010000413.1, read on the forward strand.
GGCATTGGGTTGAGGCTGATGGGAATGGGAAAGTGGGTGATGGGGCAAGGAGACCAGGGTCTGAATGATGACAGATGAGGTTAAGAATCACTGAGATTAGGAGACCATAACTGGGAGAGAACTTATTCATCACTGACAAAAGATTTCAGGTGAGTTCTCAATATTATTAGGGGTTCAACTTCAGGGTTGAGAACTTTCAAGATGTTAGGCAGCTCAGGTAAAGGACCAAGCGGTATGAGTGGAAGGAATGGCATCTCTCTCCTTTCATTGTAGGTAGACCAGGTCAGCAGGTAGGCAGAGGGACCACGATGTGGTAGCATCTGTATGTCTCCTGCAGACAAGAAATGTTCTTGAAAGAAGGAAGCAGTTAATCCAAAAGACAGACCCTCTATGGAATAACATTTCTCTGCTTCTTATCATGCAAGGAAAGAAAACTGCCAATATGAATGCTGAATAGCTGTCCAAATACAATAAATACTCCAAAAAATATTAAAAGACCTTATACAAATTTGAACAATAATTAAGGTGAGAAGCTGTTGAGAGGCAGTAATCAAGAGGAGACCCCAGATAATTGGCCCCATCACCCCACTAGTGGCAGCCAACCCACATTATAGCTATAGAGCCTTTTAGGGGGCCTACAAGGAAACCATCTTTTCCATTTGAATTTGTGTTGGAAAAACTTAGGCCTGTGACACGATGGCATAACTGACAACCAGGATTTCTGAAAATGGAGGACCAGTCATATAAACACCAAAATACCTATTGGAGCATAATTACAGGGAGGGGAAAGACCTGGAAACAAAATAAGTGCCCATTCACTAGAGAATGGTTAAATGTACTTTGGGAGTGGAATAGAATATGTGCCGTAAGTCAGGGAAGACTAAAGCATTCAGAAAAAAGAATATAAAGGCTTCTTTTTACTGATGCAAAATGAAGTAAGATGGCCTAGGGAAAAAAAAAACCAATATAGACAATGTTGAAGTCAATATAAATAGAAATTACAACAAGATTCTGTGACTTTGGGCAAGTCACATAATTTCATGGAGTTTCAGTTTCCCAATTAGACAAGTGAAAATAACATCCCTAGCTTATCAGAGTCACAGGGTAGTTGTCAAAAATAAATGAGATAAAAAGGAGATATAAAGGACTTGGGAGGACAAGATTTTCTATGCCATGGAAATTAATCCTATTATTCCCGATGATAGAGGAGACCTAGAGCTCATCATTAAACAGGGATAAAAAAACATTGATACGAAAAGAGCTGATACAATTTGATAAATGAGAGGTGAGGGTTGGGAAGGTAAGAGAAAAACAATTAGGCCAGTCTCACAATGAAACATATGCTTTATTTGGGGCTGTGGGATAAGGTACAGGGTACAAGGGCCCATAGATGGACATCAACAACCAGATCACCAGATCAGGAGAGCTGATATTGTACCAGGGGACCAGAGTCTGGTCTTTCAGAGTTGCCTTTCCTTCAAGATTCCAGAAAGCTCGATATTAAGTTGACATTGCTTCTTTCTCTGCTGTCTCTCATTTCTGTAGGTGGAAATTGGGAGAAAGACAGAATCTTGTTTCTGAAATGACTACAGATCCAGGAAGAAAGCTCTTCTCCCAGAGATTCCATCTAGGGCACATCAAAGACAGAGGTATATGGAAGTTCAGAGAGAGGGGGAAAGAACATAAGTCTCCTAGAGAAGCTTAAGCTCCTTGTTTCATAGCTTGATCAGCATCTGGTGCTGTTAATACCACTTGGGTGGACACTGTGGCTGGCAAGGTGGAGGACATAGAGAGTAATTTAGCTGCCACTGTGGTGGTAAACATGGAGGAGGGCACACAGGGATACATGATATTCCCACTATGTGAGAATACATGGGTAAGTGGAAATGTATAACTGAGGGACATAGGGTTGACAACATGGTGGTCACTGGAAAGCTTTCTGGGAAGACAGTTGGACTTACTGATTATCCTGGAAGGACATCTTTCCTAGAGCTCAGGAAATCTGAAAGAAAAAAAGATAGTGTTCACAGCTAGGTAGGTATTTCCAAGATGAAGAAAGCCTTCAGGGGTGGGAAATCTACGTCCTCAAGGCCACATATGGCCCTCTAGGTCCTCAGGTGTGGCCCTTTGACTGAATACAAACTTCACAGAACAAATCTCTATCATTGTGAGCTGAGCTTATATATTCTTTAATCACATTCTCCTCCAACATCTCATCAGAGCAAAACAGTGTCCCTGGGGCCTTAGAGCTCAAGACTAAGGAATACAAGCACTACCAGGTCCTTACTAGTTGAAAGGATTTCTAATAAAGGACAGGCAAGAGATGCTTTGTGCATCACCTGTACTTTATCATCAGATGATCAATTGTGGAAGCCACACCTTCTCATAAATAACTTTGTCCAAGAAATGGACAGAATAGACAGAGTTCTCAGACTAGTGAAATTATGGGTCTTTCAAGGATTTTTATTAATACTCCATTGATTCAACTGGGTTCCCTTGTCTTCCACATTTACTACTCATCTACTCAATGGTTCTCTCAGCTAATTCTGTTTTAAATTCTTTTTCTAAAATCTTTAGAAAGACCCAGTCCATGAAGGAAACAACCACCACAAATATGCTATGGGACCCCTGAGCAATGTCTGCTACATCCCTGGACCTGTTTTACTTGTTATGCAATGAGGTTGTTGGACAGGTAGCATAGAAAAAGAAACAATGGTCTGGATGGTAGAACACATTAATAGTCCTTAAGAAATCAATTACTATGAACCAATCACTGAGCTAAGCTCTGGGGACAGAAAGAAAGGAAAACTCATTGTCTAGGATATGAAGGATCTCACATTCTATTGAGGACAACACATTTTAGAAAAGAAAAGAAGCAGGTTATTGTTTATTGTTAAACAAGATAGTGTTGCTATTCAGTCATGTCCAACTCTTTGCGATCCCATTGCTTTTCATTCTCAAAGGGGACCATGCGATCAGGAAGATGATGTCATGACTTGCAAGTGAAGTAGATTTAAATGAAGGAGTGCTGTGCAAAGTCACCACCTGCACTTTCTCCTTAGGAGCCATCTGGACCCAGGGGCAAGACGTAAATCAGGATGACTGGAGATGGCCCCGGATGTAGTGGAGAACTTCACCTTCTTAAACTAAGCTCTTTTCAAGCTCTCACTTTGACTGAGGCTACGTCCATTCAGTAATTAAGGCTAGCTAAGAAATGAGCCAAGGAATGGCCCCTTTTACCTAATTTAAAAAAAATAAATAAATCTGGGAGGGGAAGACCTTCAGGGTTTCTGACCAAAACAGAAACAATTATTATTTACATTCACTCCGAGTCCATCAGGGTCCAAACACTGAGAAGTAGCAGTCAAGAGGAGGTTCTAGACAAGGGGTCTCATTACTCCATTAGTGGCAACCAACACACATTGTAGCCATAGAGCCTATGGGGAAGCCATCTTCTCCATTAGAATTTGTATTTATAAATCTCTGTATCCAACTGAGTGTATGCTATTCCCTCTTTGAGCCAATTTTAATGAGAGTAAGGTTTAAGCCTCTCTCTCTCTCTCTCTCTCTCTCTCTCTCTCTCTCTCTCTCTCTCTCTCTCTCTCTCTCTCTCTCTCTCTCCCTCTCTCTCTCTCTCTCTCATGCACACACACACACACGCACACACACACACACACACACACACCATCTTCCCCTCCATTATAATGGCTCTTTCATACTGCTTTTATGTGTGATAATTTAGTCCATTCAATCTTCCCTCACCTTTCTTCTTCTAGAGAAGTCTTTCTCACTCTTTTATTTCGTTTTTTGGGTATCATCCAATCAGATTCACCTTTTATCCTTACCATCTTTGTATGCTCCTTGTAATTGACCTTATAGTAATAATGCTCTTAAGTTTATATATATATATATGTGTGTGTGTGTGTGTGTGTGTGTGTGTGTGTGTGTGTGTGTGTGTAATCTTGCCACATGGAAACATAAACAGTTTAATCTTTTTGAATCTCTTATGATTTCTCTTTCTTTTTTTTAAATCTTTCTATATTTACTTTGAGTCTTCTATTTGGAGATTAAATTAGAAGGAAAAAGACAGAGAGGGATAGAATTTTTGGAACTCAAAACTTCTTTTAAATGTTAAGAACTGTTTTAACATATAACTGGGAAGATAGATAGATAGATAGATAGACAGACAGACAGACAGACAGACAGACAGACAGACAGACAGATAGATAGATAGATAGATAGATAGATAGATAGATAGATAGATAGATAGATAGATAGACAGATAGAGGGCAGATCTGATAACCAGGATTTCTGAAAGGGACAGACCAGTCACAGAAACATTAAATTACCTATCGGGGCACAATTAGAAAGGAAAAAATCTGGAAACAAAGTAGGTGCCAATTCATTAGAGAATGACTGAATGAACTTTGGGAGTGGAATAGAATACTTTGCTCTAAATAATAAAGACTGATGAATGCAGAGAAGCATGGAAAGACTTCTACAAATGGATGCAAAGTAGAGTAATCAACAATAACATAAACAATAATTGTGCCACTGTAAATGGTAAGAATAGTAAAAAGCATCATATGAACTTGAACAAGTCGCACAATTTCATGAGGTCTCAGTTTTTCAATCAGACAAGTCAATGTGACAATCCTAGTTTGTTCAATGCAGGGTGGTTATCAGAAATAAATGAGATAATAAGAGACATAAAGGACACAGGAAGCCAAGAAGTGCTATATAAAATGAAGTTGATCCTGTTAATTCCATTGATAGAGGGGACCTAAAGCTCATCATTAAACATGGATGGAAAACATTGATATGAAATGAAGTGATACCACTTAATAAATGAGGGGTGAAGATTAGAAAGTTAGGGGGAAAAGAATAGGTCCAGTCTAACCATAAAATGTATGTTTTATTTGTGGCAATGGGAAAAGTGGTACAAGGGCTTCAAAATGGAAATCAACACCCAGGTTCCTCAGTACATAGTACAATATGTAGGAGAGCCAATGTAGTAGCAGGAGATGAGAGAAACTGATCTTTCAGAGTTACGTTGCCTCCAAGGTTCCAAGGAGCTCAATATTAAGTTGTGACTGTCCCTTTCTTTTCTGTCTCTCACCTCTGAAAATGGAAACTGGGAGGGAGATAGAATCTTGTTTCTGAAATGACCATAGATCCACATGTGAAAACTCTTTCCCCAGGAATTCCATGAAGGGTGCATCAAATGGCAGAGGAACATAGAGGTTTAAAAAGAGGAGGAAAGAACATAAGCTTCTACAGACATACTCAAACTCCATGGTAACTGTCTGGCCAGCCTCTGGTACTGCTAATTCCATCTGTTTGGGAATTATGGCTGGTAAGGTGGAGGGCATGGGTGCAATCACTGTGGTGGTTGGCATGATGGAGGGCATATGGGAATACATAATGTTGAGCAAATGGGAATACATGGCTGAGGGACATAGGACTCGCAACATAGTGGGCACTGGAGAGGTTACTGGGAAGACAGTTGGATCTGCTGATTGATTATCCTGGAAGGACACCTTTCCTAAAGTTCAGGGAATCTGAAAGAAAAAAAGACAGTGTTCACAAGTAGGTAGACATTCCCAAGGATTCATTGACACGCTCTTTATAGAAGCAAAGGTAGTGTTGGCTTGAATTGTGTTGACAAAACAGAAATCTTGGGGTGAGGGGGGTGATCATCCAAGAAGTTTCCCTTCTCTTTCCATGACAGGTTTCTCAACATCTACACTGATGGGCTTTTCAATAGCAAAATCTCTTGAACTGATGCAGAGGTAAAATGTATGGGACTTGAAAATTGATTGACCTGATTACCAAATACTAAGCTCTAGAGGGAAGGGTTCATTCCTGTGTTGTCTTTATAGCTCTCACATCTAGCAAAGAAGCCTGTATATTCTCAGTCTATGACAAAAGTTTGTTGAATATTAAGACTATGGAAATGGGAGAAGGTTTGTTGCTTGAATAATGGTTATCTTATCACACAAACATTAAATTTCCCTGAGTGGACATGAACAAAGACTATCACAGTTTTATGGCATACTCCAAACATGTTTCCTAAGGGCCACGTCTTATAATTTATGGTATGAGATACTAGGAACAAGGAGCCTAGATGACAATGTCACTCACCAATGTTGACTGCAATGGCATTTCTTCTTGGTGAGGCCTCTCCCTAGAAGGCAATCCCCTCTTCTAATACAAAAGGCTATGCTCCTGCCAAGATAACACTGTCCAGATATAGATTATAAAATAATTCATTTCAAGATTTTCCTGCCTTCCTCCCTTTTCTCATGCTGTTCTACATATTTGAAATAGTATCCCATATTAAATAATGAAAGTTTAGAACAGACAGAAAAATAAGAAAATTAGTGAAAAGAATGAGGTAAAGAAGTACTTACCCTCGAAAAGGGTAAAGAAAAAGAGAAGGCATTTCATAATATATCATTCTCAGTAATCTGTACTTGAAAAGTCTTGCTGGTTGAAATTCACAATTGTAATCAATACAAGCAAGTGCAAAGTATAATCAATCTTTGTTGAAAGAATGAATTAATGAATGCACAAATGTTGAAATTTTCTCTCAAATTTTCCCCCAGAACTTCCTAGTCAAGGGTGTTTAATTCATTTGGCATTGGTTTCTCCCTCTTGAAAAGTCATTCTTAGCCTATTGATGATCTTCAAGAGCCTTTTTCTGCTTTGACATTCTATGAGATACTATAAGTGGATCATTTCACATTGCATTCCTGAAATATCCTTGTGGGCATTTTTGATATGTCCTAATTGCCACCGAAATGAATGATATTACTAAAAGAACTTTAGTCAGAAATGAGGAGACCTGAATTTAAATCCTGTTATCTGTTGGTCTTGTTCGAGTCACTTTTTCTCTGTGCCTCAATTTTTCTTTTGTAAAAGGAAGGGTTTGAAAAGTATTTAAAGTGACATCCTGAAAGTCCCACAGTTCATTAGATGCAGAACAAGAACTGGATGTCAGACCCTAGGATTTCAGGGTTCTCTCCACTCCACCAAACTGCCCCCTCTGCTTTTCAGTCTTCACGACAAATCCAAACGGCAAGATTAGCCTTGAAGTATCTCCGATTCACCAAATGTTTCAGCAGAGATGAGGAACAAGGTGGTCAGTGAGTGTGGTGTGGCTGTGTGTGTATGTGCCAGGGGCTGTGGTGTCAGTACAAATCGCTTTACAGAGCCAGGAAGTCCTGCCCAGAGGAAGCACCAGCAGTCCCAAACTCTGCCAACCCAACTGTTTTCCCAAAAAAATGCAATCCCCCTGCAATTCTGAAAATGAGTTGTCACCCTGGCTCTCATGACCAGAATTTCTCTCTTTTGTAAGCCTCACTGGGATTGCTGCCTGATTATGAATAATTATTCCAGAAATTCCTGCCATGATTAAAGTCACTTCCCCTTGTCATGGAATCGATTGGAGTTAATCCATTCTTCTTCCTAGCTGGAAGCATTGAGCTAGCTAAGATTTTGAAGTAATCAGTACATAGTTTTTAGTTGTTATTTTGGGATTTTTTTGATGCATATTCATTTATTTGGAGTTTTCAACATTCACTTCCACAAAATTTTTAATTTCAAATTTTCTCCCCATCGCTCCCCTATCCCTGCTCCAGGACAGCGTGTATTCTGATTGCCCTTTCCTCCAATCTGCCCTCCCTTCTATCACCACCCTCATCCACTTCCCTTCTATTTTCCTGTAGGTAAGATAGATTTCCATACCCCATTGCTTATAGTATATAGTTTTTTCAAGCTATTAAAGGATGATGGGGAAAACAGGACCCTGAAATAGAAAGAACACTGGTCTGAGTCTGAGAGAATCCCAAAATCTGAGAGGCAGAAGAGACTTCAGTGGTCACCTAGGAGTCTGGATTTCCCATCCTTCTTCATCACAAACTCCAGGATAAAGCAGTCACTTCCTCCCATGCTTGTCAACATTTCCACCTCAGCTCTCCAACCTAGAATTTACCTGAGGTTTCCTCTACTTTTTGAAAGCTAAAATTATCACTCCCTGTGACTTCCTTTCTCTCCATCTTCCTATTTATCAAACTCCCTTTCAGAAGTGCTCATTTCCAGGATATTGTTTGCTTTTCTCAGATCTTGCTCTGCTTTCTGCACATTCCAAAGTTATTTCCAAAAGTCTTGAACAAATGTGTTCTACAACTGAAGAGATTCCTGCTTTCTTCTTGTGTGCCCTTTCCTCTCACTAACGACAATCGCGGCAAACATCAATAAACACTCACTCACAGGGCATCAGTTTTTATTTTCTAAGTGACAAAACCTGATCTTGAATGCAGGTACCCCAACTCCAAGACTAGTGTTTGTAGAGTTATGCCTTGGATGTTGAAAACTAAAAATAAATTATTTTTTAAAGGCACTATACTTTAGATGACTTGATCTTGGATGGTATGTTGGGTGAAATGTGTTCAGAATAACATGAGGCAATGGGGTAGGATAGTAGATAGAGTACTGGATTCGGAGTTAAGAAAACTCAAGTTCCAACTTTGCATCAGGCACTTAGTACCTTTGTGTCCCTAAGCAAGTCATTTAACCTTTTTCAGCCTAAAAAGAGATAACAATAACACTTACATCCAAGAGTTGGGAGAATCAAACAAGACACTATATGTAAAGACCTTAATAATCATTAAGTGCAATGTGAATTCTATTTCTGCTTGCCCTGAAAAATGGCAGCATTACAGTGCTGACTTCGAGTCCACTTGTTTATCCTCCTCTTAGTGTCCCCAGATCATCTTTTGCCAGACCTTTCATTCCAGAACACTGGGCTTTGCAACAAAGTTCCTCATTCTCTTTGATGAATCCTTGTTGGATATTTTCTCCGTCACTCTTTATCATACACATGTATCCTTTTTTACTTCAGTATATCACCTGGCTCACTCAGGTCACTTCACCTCTGGTATCTGGAGTTTTATTTCCCTCATCTTGGGCTGCTCTCCAGTTTTGACGCCACCTGCGTATTCAACCCAGCAAGCTCTTTCATCCTTCTCCCCATGTACCAATTCTGAGCAAAGTTCTTCTTTTGGTAAGTTCCAAGTGCTGCTCAAAATTCAAAATAGTGTTTTAGTTTGTGCCAATGCTGTTTGCAAAGCTCATTCACTACAAAAAAAACACTCTCTTCTAGGATCAGTTTGGCCACCTCTACTCATGATCATGAACATCTAGTTTCTCCTTACTGTCCTCCTGTGGTAGAGCCTTCTAAGGGCATATTGGTCTAATCAGTCACAGTCAGAAACACTGTACCTTGACCCCAGTGTAATGATGTCATTTTGGTTCACTTTGAAAATGAAGGACCACAAACATTTCCATTCTTAGGTCACAGGCAAATTAATTTCCAAGGCCCTTACCATATTGACTCTTGGTTTTTCTCCTACTGCTTCTTTTATAAGTGATCTCTCCGTCATCTGATCTTACAGGATTCTGTAGAGATTATACAGACCTTAAAAATCATCTAATGAAATCTCCTTATTATACAGGCAAAGAAATTGAGACCCAAAGAGGCTAAGCAATTTGTCCACAGTCATTTTGGTAATAATTGTAAGCAGAGAAATTCAAAACTAGAAGGTTTAATCCTTGTTAAGAACTTATTTTGACTTCATTATTTATTGAATTGAATTGAACAAAGCTGACTCCAACTGAACTGAATTGAAGAAGCTATAGGGTGAAGCAACAAGAACATTACATTTGGGCCTGAGATCCAATCCTGAGTCTGCCATTTATTATCTGTATGTTTCTTCAGTCATTTTTCAGTTGAGTCTGACTCTTTGTGATCACATTTTGGGATTTTCTTGGCAAAAAATGCTGGAGTGGTTTCCTATTTCCTTTTCCAGCTCATTTTACAGATGAATAAACTGAGGCAACAGGATTAAATAACTTGCCTAGGGTCACACAGCTAGTTAAGCATCTGAGGTCAGATCTGAACTCAGAAAGGGGAGTCTTCCAGTTCTAGGCCTAGCACTCTATCCATTGCGCCATCTAGCTGGCCATCATTTTCTGTATGACACTGATAAAAATCATTTCCCCTCTCTGGTTCTCCATTTCCTAATTTCTCAAGATGGTTTTAACTAGATGACTCCCCCCACCCCACCAAACAAAATAAAGAGAAAGTCAAAGGACAACTAACTACCTTTGATGAATTCAAGCTACCTGATTCAACTGAACTATATCCTTAGATACAGAAAGATCTGACAGATTCAATATATTTAAAAGATCATGGAGAACTATGATTCCTGAGAATTCATAATGAAACATGCTACTAACCTCTGAACAGAAAAGTAAAGAGATGAGTACTAAAAATCCCGAAAAAAGAAGTGGCAGTCACTGAGAGGTAGCATGACATCATAGAAATAGAATCATGTTAGAATAATTTCATTTTCTGTTTTCAACACCATTGGTCAACTGGCAAATCATGAGAACACTATAGATAAAGCTCAAATTAATTTGACAAAGAGTTTGACAAAGTATAACACTCTACCTTTATGGACCAAATGAGATTTGAAGGTTAGATGATGGTACATTTAGGTGAATCCAGAAGTGGTTGATTTGACAAATTCAAAAAGTAGTTACCAATGGTTCAACATTTCTTTGGAAGAATGATTCCAATAGAGAACCCCAGAGAGCTATGCTTGGCTCTATACTATTTAGTGTTTTTATAATTGGCTCAATTAAACACAGATCTCATATTTTATCAAATTTGCAGATGATGCAAAGTTGGTAGGGAGAAAAGCAACACTAGTTAGAAATCAGAATTGAAAAACAATTTGTCAAACTGAGCTGAATCTAAGACATGTGAAATGGGATAGGAGGCAGTATAGTCTTGGTCTCAGATTCAAAAAACTACTCTGCAAATACAGGATGAGTGAGACAAGATTCCAAAGCCATTTGTTTGAAAGAAATCTACAGGGTGTTGATGGACATTGAGTTCTAGGCATGGAAGGCCCCAACTACTACAATACTATGAGGTATTTAAGAAAGGGAGTTTTCAGGGATGAGGTGCTCATTCCATTGGACAGTGTCCTGGTTTAATTAAATCTGGAATAGTGTGTTCAGTACAGAGCTCCACAATTTAGGAAAGATATCAACAATGTAGAGAGCATCCAGAAGAGAAGCTCCATGGTGGTAAAGGCTATTGAGACCACAGCAAATGAACATCAGGGAAAGGAACTGGGAAATTTGACCTAGAGAAGAGTCTCGGAGGGTTGAGGTTATCTGTCTTAAAGGGGAACTACACAGAACAGGAATCAGATTCATTGTTTGGCCCAGGAGAAAAGAACAAAGAGGAACGTAGAGAAAACAAAGAAGTCAATTAAAGTGGGATGTCAAGAAAAGCTTCCTAACAATTGGAGTGGAACGGATTGACTCAGGAAATCTTGGGTTCCCCATTATTGGAGATCTTCAATAAGACACTGGATAGCCACTTGTCAGTTATGTTGTTGTGGGAATTCCTTTTCATTTATGAATTGAATTTAATGGTAGTTGGGTTCCCTTTCAATTCTCATAGATTTCAAGATTGAAAGGACTTTAGCCGTCATTATTCCAGGACCTTCATTTTATAAATGAGGTAACCAAGGAGAAGAGAAATAAAGTGACCACATCACATACAGTTATGGGATAGGGTCAGAATTTGAACACTTACAAAATCTAGCAGCCTTTCCATTACATGACTGCCTCCATGATGCAATATCAGGACAATCTCATTGTTCTTAATAATTTTGTTCCCTGTGGGCTAGTTCTATATGTGTGAGTTCTATCAGTTCAGTTAGACTCCCTAAGTTCTCTATGAGTAGGGAAGGTCTCTGTTTCTTAGAGATGCTTTATCTCTACCCACAGCTTACCCCACTTCAGTATTGACTAAAACTCTCTGTACCCACAGACAACTATTTTTGGCCTTTGAATGAGAGATAAACCAATGCAATCCTATCCTAGAATTTCTTTGATTCCATCTGGATTTGTCTGGAATAGGATTTTGTCATTTGGATGATCCCAGACAGGTAATGATCATAGCATGATAGATTGAGAGCCAGAAGGGACCTTAAAAGTTAGTGACGATGTGTAGCTAAAAGTGTTCCTATTTTTCATAAGTTGTCTTGGGAACAGGGTGTGGGCATTGAGTCACCCAAACATAACTCCACCCAATGAAGTAGATCTCTCCATCTGTAGTTATTAGTGACTTACTCATGATATCAGTTTTTGCCATTATCTTTCCATAGACCCTGAAGCATCAGACTTAGGTATCAGGAAGAGGAAAACTTGTCTCTTCCTCATCCTCAATTTTTAGGCAATTGATTGCTATGAATCCCAAGTGACTTTGATGGGGGAGGGAGAAGTATTACAAACCAGGGTTTCCTTATTACTTCTAGGGAAAAATACAACTTCTTTCGCCTAACATCTAATGCCCTCTACAATCTTATGTGATAATACTCCAGTTCCCACATTCTCCATTATAATCATGCTGGTCTACTGGTCATGGCCCATACATTACTCTCCTCCTGCCATGCCTGTACCTTTACATAAGTAATCCCCTCTGTTTAGAGTACACTCCCTCCTCATCTCTTCCCCTTAGATTTCCCAGATTCCTTAAAAGCATAACTCATGTGCTAACTCAAATACCCATCTTTTCCTGATCTTCCCATTTATTAGCATTCTCTGAAACTCTTTTATGTTTCTTACCTTCTCATCAATCAATAAACATTTGTCAAGCAACTGTTATGTTCTAGAAACACAAAGAAAGGTGAAAGATAGTACCTGTCCTCAGGGAGCTCACAAAAGGGAGACGATACATACACAACTATTATAAAAAAAAAATTCTACAGGCAAGATAAATTGGAAATAATCAATAGAGGGAAGGTACTAGAATCAGGTAGATCAGGTAAGGCATCTAGTGAAACCCTTTTAAACCAGAACTTGAAGTCAGGAGGCACAGACAAGAAGGGAGAGCATTTATATCGTATCATTCAAGTGTATTGAAAATTCCTTGAAGGGAGAAATTATTTAGCTTTATTTTTTGTGTTCCCAGAGCCTGGCACAGACTTGTAGATAACTTGGCTCAGAATTTAGTACATAAAACATTCTTAGTAAATGTTTACTGAATTAAGATTTTTTGAGCCCTGACCCATAGTAATAGAAATGTACTATCAGAATGAGGAAGGTAATAATTCACCTCTACACTACCTCAATCAGGCTATATGTGAAGGATTTTGTCCAGTTCTATGCACCATATTTTAGGAAATATATTGAGAAGCTGAAATACATTCATATGGAGGCAAGCAAAACTCTAAACCATTTCTGATGAGGAATGGTTAAAAAAAAAAAAAGTAATGATGTTTACCCTGGAAAAAACAGGAAAGGCATAAAGATTAACTCAGTCTTTAGGGAGTATGATGTAGAAGACTGATTTTATGAATCAATGAGTTATCAGAAGGTATGACAAAGAGAAATGGATAAGATTAAAAACGACAGATTTCAATTCCATAGAAGAAAAAATTCCAGTAGCTAGAACAGTTCAACAATACTAATGATTTCCGCCTTGAGTCCATCAAAAGAATTTACAAAGTGCCTACAGTTTGTCTGGCACTGTGACAAATCCTGGGAATTCAAAGAAAGATAAAAGACAGGACTTCCATCTCCGGGAGCTTGCAATCTAATGAGAGAGAGAACTTACGAACAATGTGTAAAAATAAAATATATGCAAAGCAAAACAGAAATGATCAACAGAAGGAAGGCACAAGCAGCAAAAGGAACATAGTGAGTTTTCTCTCACTGTGGAAGTGTTCAAGCAGAAATTGAATGGCCATTAATTGATGGGCTCTTTAGAAAAGATCCTGCCTTGGGTATTTCAACTATATGGCTTCTAAAAGCCCTTCCCACTCCAAGATGGTAAGATTTGATAAAAGCTACAAGTGCCTACATACTCTATACAATATAGGCTCACCAGCAGCTTGGCAGCAGGGTAACAAATGCTTCTGCCATGGCAGCTCTCAAAGTCCATCAGCTAAGGCACAAATGGGTTACAATCTGCTTTGAGTAAAGGAGTACTCAGGCTAACAAAATTAAGTATTGTTGAACATAAACACTGAAGCCCATGCCAGTAACTGTGTTAGACAATTAGAGGAAAGCAAAGATTTACAAGGAAACCCATGAATCTGACAACATAGAAGAAATAAGATGTATACACCAATACGGATAATACAAAATAGAATATACCAAAGGACAATGGGGAAAATGGATAAGAACAAATTGCTCTAAGAAATCTGAGGTAAGATATGTCACTAATGGGGGATCAGTAAAGAAAGGGTGGGTGATGGAGGTACTACCTGAGCTTGGTATTGAAGCAAGGAAAAGATCTTAAAAGTAGTATATGGGACCATTCTACACATTATAGATGGCACAAGCAAGTGTATAAAGGTGAGAAATTACAAGTATTGGGAAATGTACTTAGTCCAGTTTGGCAAGATGAAATACTTGGAGAGAAAATATATGAAAAAAAAGGTTGAAAAGGGAGGTTAAAGCTCTGACCATACTTTGAATACTAGGCTAATAAACTTTTACTGAATTTAGTAGGAAATAGAGATCTTTTGAAGATTTTTGAGTGAGGAAGTAATGTGATTAGAATTACACATAAGAGAGAAGATTCTGGGAAAATGATAGAATAAGGCAGAAAATTACCTGGCTCTCTTAAATTCCCCCTAAAGCAATATGAAATAATGCCTCAAAGTGAATTTTGAGTGGCAGAAAAAATTAAAAGTTGGAATAAAGCAGTTGTCCCCTAAGACGAATTGGGAGAAAGTTAGGAAAACCCCAACCTCCTGGGGTCATTGTTTGATGTGAATGAGATGCAAATACTTCCAGGTAAAAAACGCTGAATCAACAAATGATAAGCCCTGGGAGCTTGTTGTCAGGTAGCAGCCTCTGCTTTCAGAACTTTCACTTCATGGACTGGGTGAGGACCCAACTGCTGATCTGAGGAAGACTGAAGGACTAGTAGTATTAGAATCTTATTTTCATCAGAACAGGATTAAAGAGAGAATAACATAAACATCTAAAAGGGTATAAAAGTATTCTTAACTTACAGAGAAATAGGAGGGTGAAGGGAGAAACTCTTAGAAGGGTGGAGAAATCAAGGAATAGGAGAATAAGGTGGAAGGATAAGGGAGGGATTCTTGAAGGGGTGCAGATTAGGGAGACAATGGTTAGAGGTCAATTAGATATTTGAGGAAAGATAAGGTAAAAAGAGAGGGAGAAAAGGATAAACAGTGATGATAATAAGATGAAAGGAAATACACAACTTGTGATTATAACTTTGAATGTGGATAGAAAGTGCTCACCCATAACATGGAAATAAAACGGATTAAAAAACACAATACAAAAATACGTTGTTAACAAGAAACATTTAAAAATGAGGGATATGTGTAGAGCAAAATTTAAAAGCTGAAACAGAACTTACTATGCTTCAGGTGATGTGGAAAAAAGCAGGGACAGCAATCATGATCTCAGACAAAATTAAAGATAAACTAGATTTAATTAAAAGAGATAAACAGGGAAAGTACATTATGATAAATACTATAGATAATGAAGAAATATCAATAGTAAATCTATGCACCAAATGTTATGACATCTAAACTTTTAAAGTAAAAGCTAACTGAATTATGGGTGGAAATAGATAGTAAAACTCTAGTAGTAGAGGACTTCAATCTCCCCTTCTCATAACTAGATAAATCTGATAAAAAAATAAATAAGAAAGACAAGGAGGAGATGAATAAAATCTTAGATAGGCTAGATATAGCAGGTATCTGAAGAGAATTAAATAGGAATAGAAAGGAATACATCACTGACCATTAAAGCATAAAAATTTTATAGTTCAATGAAGTAAAGCAGAAATATTAAATGCATCCTTTTTAGATCATAATTCAATAGAAATTATATTTGATAAGAGACCATGGAAATACAAAAAAAAATTAATTGAAGACTAAATAACCTACTCTTGAAAAATGAGTAAGTTAAAAAAAGTTATAGAAACAATAAATAATTTAAAGGAAATAATAATGAAATAGTGTATCCAAACCTACAGGATGCAACAAAAACAGTAGTCAGAGAAAATTTTATATCTCTAAATGCTTATATCAATAAAACAGACAAAGAACAGATCAATAAGATAGAAAAAGAGCAGAATTGAGCATGCAATTTTTAAAACTAGTAAAATAACAAATTTTAAAACCCTAATTAAACACCAAATTGGGAATTCTAAAAATAAAGATGAGATTAATAAAATTGAATATAAGATAACCATTGAATTAATTAATAAAACCAGAAGTTTCTTTTATGAAAAAAATAGATAAATTATTAGTTAATATGAAATGGAAAGAAGAAACCCAAATTAGTAGTATCAAAAATGAAAAGGGTGAATATATCACTAATGAAGATGAAATCAAAGCAATATTGGAATCATCTCACCCAATTATATACAAATATATTTAACAATTTAAGTGAACAGGAAGAATAGTTACAAAAATATAAACTTCCTAGATTAACAGAAAATAGAGTATCTAAATAGAACTATTTTAGAAAAAAGAAATAAATGACCTTTCTAAGAAAAAAACCTCCAGACCAGATGGATTTACAAGTTAATTCTACCAATCATTTAAGGATCAATTAATTCTGATAATAAATAAATTATTTGAGATAATGGATAAAGAAGGAACCCTACCAAACTTCTTTTATGAAACAAATACTGTGCTGATATCTAAACCAGAAAGAGCAAAAACAGAGAAAGAAAATTTTAGACCAATTTCGTTAATAAATATGGATGCAAAAATTCTAAATAAAATACTAGCCAGGAGACTACAACAATATATAGCAAATATTATATATGAAGATCAAGTGGAATTTAGACCAGGAATAAAGGGATGGTTAATTATAAAGCAAACTATTGACATAATTGCTTATGTCAATAGTGAGAGTGACAAAATCGGAGGCGGAGCCAAGATGACAGAGTAGAAAGACACATATACTCTAGCACTGCCCCCACAGCCCACAAAATACCTGCAAAAAATGACTCTCAACAAATTATAGAGCAGTAGAAGCCACAGAACAACAGAGTGAAAGAGGTTTCCAGTCAAAGGTAACCTGGAAGGTTGACAAGAAAGGTCTATCTCATGGGACACTGAGCGTAGTGGAACCCAGGCCAGGCCATGCAGCACTGGGAGGAACAGGACTTGAACAGACCTCCAGGGCAGAATTCCCAGTAGGGAGGGTCCCAGATCTCTCAACCCATAAGCTACAAAGAAAGCTCCAAAGGTCAGTGTGGAATGGCTCTCCCAGCTGAGAGAGAGGAGAACAGGGTTGCCTCAGCACTGGCCCCAGGTGGTGGCAGCAGCAGGTAGCAGATGGCTACGCAGAAGCAGCCTGGGCCATTGTCCAGGCAGTTCAGCTTAAAGCCTCTGGCAGAAGTGAGCAGCTGATCTGAACCATAGCCCTCAGTGGAGGCTCCACTCCCACCCAAAGCCCCTGGGGGAGCTGAGAAACTGATCTGAATCTCAGCCTTGAGCACAGTACTGGGGAGAGGAGTAGCACTAGGACCCTTCTCTTGACAAAGGATTCGGAAGTCAAGTAACTGGCCAGAAAATGCCCAAAAAAATGGGAAAAAAATAAGACCATAGAAGGTTACTTTCAACAGTTGTCTCCTTCCATCCTTTCAGATGAGAAATAGCAAGGCATGCTGTCAGAGGAAGTCCAGGTCTCTGCCTCCAGAACCTCTACAATGAATATGAAATGCTCTCAGGCCATAGAAGAGTTTAAAAAGCAGGTCTGGGAGATCCAAAAAAAGTGCTGAGGAAAATAACACCTTTAAAAAGAGGCTAACTCAATTGGAAAAAGAGGTCTAAAAAGCCTGTGAGGAAAAGGAGGCTTGAAAAAGCAGAATTAGCCAAGTGGAAAAGAAGGTTCAAAAGCTCACTGAAGAAAATAATTCTTTAGAAGAGAGAATCGAGTTCAGGGAAGCTAATGACTATGAGATAAACCAAGAAGTTAGAAAACAAAACCAAAAGTTTGAAAAAATAGAAAATAATGTGAAATATCTTATTGGAAAAACAACCGACCTGGAAAATAGATCCAGGAAAGACAATTTAAAAATTATGGGACTACCTGAAAGCCATGATCAAAAAAAGAGCCTAGACATTATCTTTCATGAAATTATCAAGGAAAACTGCCCTGATATTCTAGAACCAGAAGGCAAAATAAATATTGAAAGAATCCACCTATCACCTCCTGAAAGAAACCTAAAAAGAGAAACTCCTAGGAATATTGTGGCAAAATTTCAGAGTTCCTAGGTCAAGGAGAAAATATTGCAAGCAGCTAGAAAGAAACAATTTGAGCATTGTGGAAATACAATCAAGATAATACAGGATCTGGCAGCTTCCACATTAAGGGATCGAAGGGCTTGGAATAGGATATTTCAGAAGTCAAAGGAACTGACATTAAAGCAAGAATCACCTACCCAGAAAAACTGAGTGTAATACTTCAAGGGAATTCAATGAAATAGAGGACTTTCAAACATTCATGATTAAAAAACCAGAACTGAATAGAAAATTTGACTTTCAAACACAAGAATCAAGAGAAGTATGAAAAGGTAAACAGGAAAGAGAAATCATAGAAGACTTTCTAAAGCTGAACTGTTTATATTTCTACATAGAAGGATAATATTTGTAACTCTTGAGACTTTTCTCAGTATTTGGGTAGGTGGAGGAATTATACACACACACACACATACATATAGTCAGAGAGTACAGGTTGAGTTGAAACAGAAGAGATGATATCCACAAAAAAATAAATAAATAAAAATTAAGGGGTGAGGGAGGAAAATACTAGGAGAAGAAAGGGAGAAATGGAATGGGGAAGGCTATAACTCATAAAAGAGATAAGAAAAATATTGTTCAATGGAGGAGAAAAGGGAGGAGGTGAGAGGGGGAAAGTGAAGCTTACTCTTCACATATGGCTTAAGGAGGGAATAACATGCTCACTAAATTTGGTATGAAAATCTATCTTACACTACAGGAAAGTAGGGGAGGAGGGGACAAGTGGAGTGAGGGAGATGATAGAAGGGAGGGCAAATGGAAGAAGAGAGTAACTAGAAGTCAACACTTTTGGGAAGGGACAAGGTCAAATGAGAGAATAAAAAAAGGGGGAACAGAGTAGGATAGAGGGCAATATAGTTAGTATTACACAGCATGATTATTATGGAAGTCTTTTGCAAAACAACACGTATATAGCATGTATTGAATTGCTTGCTTTCTTAGTGGGGGTGGGGAGGGAGGAAGGGAGGGAGGGAGAGAAGTTGGAATTCGAAGTATTAGAAATGAATGTTGAGAATTATTACTGCATATAACTGGGAAATAAGAAACACAGGTAACAGAGTATAAAAATTTATCTTGCCCTACAAGAAAAGAGAGAAGATGTGGATAAGGGAAAGGTGGAGTGTGATAGAAGGTAGGGTACATTGAGGGAAGGGGTAATCACAATGCAAGACATTAGGGGGTGGGGGAGAGGAGAGATAAGGAGAAAAATTTTGTGGAAATGAATGTCAAAATCTAAAAATAAATTAATACAGTAAAAAATAAATAAAAAATAAAAGTGACAAAAATGATTACTGCTGTTATGGAAACAGTAATGAAGGGCAAGAGTCATCTGTTGTACTCCTTCTCCTTCCCCACCCCCACCCCAGTGTGGCAAAATCTTCTTGAAACTTATCAAATCTTCAAGGCAATTTGCTGGCACCACTGGAGATAAGATGGGAGCTGAAAAGGCCCATGAAAAGGAAGCATGTGTTTATCAAGAAAATTCAGCAAAAGGTTTTGACCATATAGGGAGCATAGAACCTCAACTCTGAAGAACAAAAGAGGTTCAATGAATTCACTTACTCTAACCCAGCCATGAGTAAGGGCAAGGGAACTTTCTCTGGTGGGGGAGAGTAAACAATATCTTGAGAACTTCCTGAGAGACCTTTTATGAATTTTTTTCTGTAATAAAGGGATGTGGTTCAAATCTGTTTGATAAAAATAGTTGGAATATGTTAATCACCAGCTTGTTGTCTCATAGTGACAGATCACTCAAATGAACTGTAATCTCCTTTAGGGAAGAAGCTATCTTTTATTTTTCCTGGTATTTCCCCCCAACTCCTGACATAATGCTTTATTCATCCTTGCTATTTGGATTATCAGGAGAATTCTACAGGAAATCATTCCATAGGAACCACTTTCTCAGGGAGAGTGCCTTTTGGCAACATCTTTGTGTTGTTCCTATTTCTGCCCAACTGGACCAAGGAGATTCTCCATGCTAAGCATACCCATATTCTTAATTCAATCCTCAAATGTGAAAGGTTCAAGGCTCTTCACTCTCTCCATGTTCCTCTTCAAGAGAAATTATGTGCTCTAAAATTATTTCCGTCTTTATTTTGGGTATCAACTTCCTATTAGTCACTTTGTTCTGTCATTTCTGGTGCCAAGGCCAATCACTTTAGGTGAAGAAAATAAATGAAATAAGAAATTAGTGACTCAGATGTCAGTTATCATTATTTCATCAACCTCAAGGAAATATTCTATCTCTTCTTTGATCCTCTTTTTTTCTTCCTTCACCAAAAAAAAACCCTTTTGTTGCTTTTACATTTCCTTCACCATCTATAGCTCATTCTGAACCTTAGCATTCCTGCACTATTTTTATAGGATATTGGAGAGAGAGAGACAGAGAGAGAGAGAGAGAGAGAGAGAGAGAGAGAGAGAGAGAGAGAGAGAGAGCACAATTATCTACAAACAAAAAATCATACACCAATACTTTCTCAACTTTAGTCTTCACTAATAGCCTTGTCAAGTTGAAGAATTTACAAGGTAGCTCACCTTGATGCCATGTTGGTCCTCATTGAAGGTGTTTGACAACATGGCTGAAAACATCATCTAAAAAGCATGAGAGCAAGTCCACAGTCTTGCTTCACTCCATTGGTCACTGGGACAGAGTGAGAGCACTGTCCATTATCCAAAACTTGGGCAAGCATGCTATTGTGAAATTGATGTACAGTGCTGATGAACTTCTTCAGACAACTGAATTTTGACATAATTTTCCATAATCTCTCACAACTGACAATATCAAAGACCTTTGTCAGATCTACAAACATTATGTACAGACCTCTGCTCTACTCCTGACATTTCTCCTGGAGCTGTTGAGCAGCAAATACCACATCAACTGTGACTCTGCCCTTTCTGAAGTCACTGGCTCTCAGGTAGAGGACCATCTTCAAAATGAAAGATTAACCTAGTAAGAAGGACTCTGGAAACTCTGGCAAGAATCTTGCCAGCCATGACTAAGAGAGGAAACTCTCCCTGTGATTGCCACAGAACAATCTATTTCCTTTACCTTAACAGAGATGGACAGTGGAGGTGTCCTTGAACTCCTAAGGGACAACCTCTTCTTGCCATATAACTGGAAAATTTCTGTTAACTTTTGAATGAGAAATGGATCCTCCACCTTGTAAATCTCAGTTGGAACAGAATCAACACCAGGTGCTTTGCCACAGGAGAGGAACCTAATGGTGTTCAAAACCTCTTCTTCAGTTGGAACTTCAGTTAGGGAGGGTTTAACTTTGGTTTATGGTAAATGGTTACTAGTTTCAACATCAATTGATGATATTCTATTAAAAACACTATGGAAGTGTTCAGCTTATCTCTCAAGGATCACATCCTTATCACTGATCATTATGGCTCTATCAGCATTGCATAGTTGAGATGTGCCATAGGTCGTTGGCCCATAAATAGCCTTCAGGGCATCATAAAAGCACTTTGAATTGTAATTACCACCATAAAACTGAATTTCATCTGTGTAGCTGCTGAAGCAGAAATCCAACAAAGTATGGATTGATTCTCTGCTGCTTGTGCTAATTTTGACCTACCAACTAACACCAAGAAAATGCAGGTGCTCCATCAGCCACCACCACACCATACATGTTTGGAACCTTCAGTTATAGCAAATGGAGAAGTTTTGAGTGCTGTGGATAAGTTCACTTACCTTGTCTATATGCTTTCTAGGAATGTACACAGAGCTGTTGTGCTGACCTCATTGTTGTACACCTGTGAAATTTGGACAGTCTAGCAGCACCATGCCAAGAAACTGAACCACTTCCATTTGAATTGTTGTAGAAAGATTCTGAAGATCACCTGGCAGGATAAGGTACCAGACACTGAGGTCCTTTCTCAAACTGTCAAGCATTCAAACTCTACTGCAGAGAGCACAACTCTGAGGGTCTGTCCACATTATTTGAATCCTAAACATATATTTGCCAAAAAAGACTTTTATGTGTTGTTTCGAGGCAGGATCAAGATGGCAGAGCCAAGACTTCCTAGAGTTCTCCCCCAACCGCAGTCAAATATCCATAAAAAATGGCTCTTAGCAAAATCTGGGGCTCCAGAACCCAAAGAGTCTCTAGGTCAAGATAGCCTGGAAGGTCACCAGGAGGTGCCAACTGCACCGTGCGTGGGGCAGGGTGCAGTCCACCATGGGTCATGCAGTCCAGAGGGGTCTGAATAGGTCTCAGGGACACTAAATCTTGGGCACTTGTGTCAGTTTTAAGACTTCACAACTCAAAAACCCTGAGGACAAATTGGAAGATCAGTGGAAAAAGCCTGTGGGACCAGTGTAGGAGAGCGGAGTTGTTTGGCTCCAGCCCCAGAGCAACAGTGGGGGAAGGGGGTGGAGGAAACTGCGGCAGTCACAATAGCAGCAAGGGTGGAAATAGGAGCTGTTTCTAGAGTTCTAAGCTCACAGATTGTGGGGGGAATCAAGCAACTGACAGTCACCCCCCAAATCCACTGGAAGCAGAGATCTACCTTGACAAAGAGCTCAAAAGTCAAGCCTGGGGAAATGAGCAAAAACCAGAAAAAGAATCAGACTATCCAATCTTACTTTGCTGACAAGGAAGACCAAAATATGCAAACAGAAGACAACAAAGTCAAAGCTCCACCATCCAAAGCCTCCAAGAAAAATATGAGTTGATTTCAGGCCATGGAAGAGCTCAAAAAGGATTTTGAAAATCAAGTAAGAGAAGTAGAGCAAAAATTGGGAAGAGAAATGAGTGATGCAAGAAAATTATGAAAAATGAGCCAACTACTTCCTAAAGGAGACCTAAAAAACAGACTGAAGAAAATAACACTATAAAAAATAGACTAACTCAAATGACAAAAGAGATCCAAAAGGCCAATGAAGAGAAGAATGCCCTAAAAAGGAAAAGGAGGTCCAAAAGTTCACTGAAGAAAATAATTCCTTAAAGATTGGAATGGAGCAGATGGAAGCTAATGATTTTAAGAAAAATGAAGAAAATATAAAACAAAACCAAAGGAATGAAAAAAATAGCAGACAATGTGAAATATCTCACTGGAAAAATAATTGATCTGAAAATAGATCCAGGAGAGACAATTTAAAAATTATGGGACTACCTGAAAGCCATGGTCAAAAGACAGCTTAGAAATCATCTTTCAAGAAATTATCAAGGAAAATTGCCCTGATATTCTAGAACCAGAGGGTAAAATAAATGAAAGAATCTACTGATCACCCCCTGAAAGAGATACCAAAAGGAAAACTCCTAGGAATATTGTAGCCAAATTCCAGAGCTCCCAGATCAAGAAGAAAATATTGCAAGCAGACATAACGAAACGCTTCGAGTATTGTGGAAACAATCAGGATAACATAAGATCTAGCAGCTTCTACATTAAAGGATCGAAGGGCTTGGAGCATGACATTCCAGAAGTCAAAGGAATTAGGATCAAAACCAAGAATTACCTACCCAGAAAAACTGAGTATAATCCTTCACAGGGGAAAATGGTCATTCAATGAAATAGAGGACTTTCAAGCATTCTTGATGAAAAGACCAGAGCTGAATAGAAAATCTGACATTCAAACACAAGAATCAAGAGAAGCATGCAAAGGTAAATGGGAAAGAGAAATCATAAGGCATTTATTAAAGTTGAAGTGCTTACATTGCTGCATGGAAAGATAATATTTGTAACTCTTGAGACTTTTCTCAATATTTAGGTAGTTGGAGGGATTATATTCATATAGACAGAGGGCATAGGGTGAGTTGAATAGGAAGGAATGATATCTAAAAAAATAAAATGAAGTGAGAGAGGAATATATTGGGAGGAGAAAGGGAGAAATAGAATGGGGCAAATTATCTCTCACATAAAAGAAGCAAGAAAAAGCTTTTCCAATGGAGGGAAAGAGGGAGAAGGTGAGACGGAAAAGGTGAACCTTACTCTTTTCACATTTGATTTAAGAAGGGAATAACAAGTACCTTCAATTTTCTATGAAAATCTATCTTACATTACAGGAATATAGGAGGGAAGGGGATAAGTGAGGTTTGCGGGGATGATACAAGGGAGAACAAACAGGGGAAGAGGTAATTAGAAGTAAACACTTTTGAGGAGGGATAGGGTCAAAAGAGAGAATAGAATAAATGGGAGCAGGATAGGAGGGAGGGAAATATAGTTAGTCTTTAACAACATGAGTTTTATGGAAGTCTTTTGCTATACTACACATGTATACCAAGTGTCCAATTGCTTGCCTTCTCAGTGGGGATGGGTGGGGAGGGAGAAAGAGAGAGAAGTTGAAACTCGAAGTTTTGAAAATGAATGTTAAAAATTGTTTTTACATGCAACTGGGAAATAAGATATGCAGGCAGTGGGGTATAGAAATCTATCTTGCCCTACAAGATGAGGATGGGGATAAGGGAAGGGAAGGATGTGATAAAAGGGAGGTCAGATTGGGGTAAGTGGTAATCAGAATGCATGCTGTCTTGGGGTAGGCAGAGGGCAGAGATGGGGAGAAAATTTGGAACTCAAAATCTTGTGGAAGTGTTGGTTGAAAACTAAAAATAAATAAATTTTTTAAAAAAGAAAAAAGGATTTAATTGGTGCAGGTGACTGAAGCTCTAACCTTTTATATAGTTTCATATATGCTTAAGAAGGTATAAAAAATCAGTCCACAAATATTGTTCTCCCTTCAGATTTGTCTGATATCCCACTTCCCTTTGAGTCACCATCCCTTCTGACTTGTAATAGCATCCTAGCAAATTCCAGTGCAAGGAAGCTTGTGCACAATTGAATTAAAGTTGCATCTTTGCTGAATAAAAAAAGAAAAGACTATTTTATGGAGAACTCATACAGGACAGGCTACACATGGTGGT
The DNA here is from genome assembly GCA_023548195.1 of Bettongia penicillata ogilbyi. Classification (NCBI taxonomy): domain Eukaryota; kingdom Metazoa; phylum Chordata; class Mammalia; order Diprotodontia; family Potoroidae; genus Bettongia; species Bettongia penicillata. Next base: position 12,792,883 of record JAJHZJ010000413.1, read on the forward strand.
CAGAAAAAGTTATACAACGATACTCTCAAGGTCTATCCTAAGAACTTTGGAATTGATTGTGTGACATGGGAGATACTGACACAGACTGCTGAGCACATCATGCCCTTATCAGAGAAAATACTGTACTCCATGAGTACTCAATTCAATCAGAATTGAAGTAGCCCAAAAGAAACGCTAGAGGTGCAAACTTAACAGAGAATCCACACCAAATGTTCTCATAGACTATTTGTGCCCGACTTGTGGTAGAAAATTCTGAACTCATATTGGTCTGATTAGCCACAGTCGGACATTTTGTTACATGGTGATGTCATTTTAGTCCTCTTTGAGAATGAAGGACATCAGCTAAACCAACCGTGTGTGTGTGTGTGTGTGTGTGTGTATGTATGTGTGTGTGTTCGTCCTTTGTAGCCAAAGAAAACCATGCCATCAGAGAAATGATGACATGACTTGCACTTGACTTTGTTTTGAGTGAGGGAGGGCTGTGCAGGTCACCAGCCTCACTTCTCCTTCAGAGCCATCTAAATCCAGTTCATCAGAATGACTGTAGATGACCCAGGATGAGGCAATTGAGGTTAAGTGACTTGTCCAAGGTCACACAGCTTGTGAGTATCAAGAATCTGAGGTAAGATTTGAACTCAGGTCCTCCTGACTCCTGCACTGGTGCTCTATCCACTGTACTACCAAGCTGCCCCATGTATATATGTATATGTACATGAAACTAAGAAAGATGAGAGCAAACCAAAGTCAATTAATATTAGGGAAGAATAGTGTCATAAAAGACCACTGGACAACAAGAAAAAGGATTGAGATTTGCATTCAACATTAAACCCTTGCATCCCTTGCATACTGTGTGATCTTGAAGAGGTCATACAACCTCATAGTGCCTCAGTTTTATTACTTTAAAAATGAAGATGACAATGCCAGCTTATCAAGAATAAATGAGGTATCATAAGTGATAGAAGCCAAAAAGTGTTCCATACAAGGGGAATGAGCCTGTTATTCCCACTGATGGAGAAAGCCTAGATAAAATTATGAGAGATGGAAACCATTCACCAAGACAAATCTGACACAAGCTGAAAATCTGAAGGTGAGGACTAGGAAGGCAAGAAAAACAACTCAGGTGTCACCATAAAACATATGCTTTATTTGAGTCAGTGGGAGGGGAGTTACAAGGGCTCAGGGAATGGAAGTCACCACCCAGGTTGCAGCACAGAGGAGAGCTCATCCAGTGGCAGGGGACCAGGGAGTCTGGTCTTCAGGGTCATCCTTCCATTGAGGTTCCAGGAAGCCAGGAGTTGAGCAGGTTGATACTTTCTCTACAGTCTCTCATCCCAGGAGAGGTGAAGATGAGAGGGAGGCAGAGGTCTCGTTTCTGCCATGACTGCAGCTCTAAGAACCAAACTCTTCTCCTCGACTTTACTTTCAGGGAAGAACAAAGAGAAGAGTGGAGACACAAGGACAGGGACTGGAAGCTCAAACCTCCACAGGATTGTTCAAGCTCCCTGTTTCAGGGTGCTGCCAGCAGTAAGCCGTGTTACTTCCTCTTGGGTGGACACTGCTGCTGGCAAGGTGGAGGGCATGGGGGACATTTCTGCTGGCACTGCTGTGGTGGGCATGGCTCTGGGCATTTGGGCTGGCAAGGTGGTGGGCACTTGGGAGGGCATGGCTCAGGGCACTTGGGCTGGCAAGGTGGTGGGCACTTGGGAAGGCATGGCTCAGGGCACTTGGGCTGGCAAGGCGGTGGGCACTTGGGAAGGCATGGCTCAGGGCACTTGGGCTGGCAAGGTGGTGGGCACTTGGGAGGAGGTTGGCAAGGCTGTTTGCACTGCTCCTGATACTGGTAGGACATCTTTCCTGGATCTTAGTGAATCTGAAAGAAAAAGAAATCAGTGCTCACATTCGGGCACTTTTAAGGGCAGGATGGCCTGGACCCTCCTGTTGAACTAGATATGATCTTGGAAATCTTGGGCTAAATTTTAGGATTTCAAATGCCACTTGACTGGGGGTTAGAAAACCTAAATTCAAATCCTGGGTCTGACAATCACTAGCTGTATGATTTGTGCAAGTAAATTAACTTTTCTTAGACTTGGTTTTTCCATCTCCAAAGTAAGCATTATCATATCACCCTATTCATCTACTTACTTTGTGGTGCTGTTAAATAAGGAAAGTTTCATATAAATTTTAAAGTGCTGTAAAGTGAGCTGATATCATACTTTCTCCCCTCACATCCCCCAACATGGCATCACAGAAAAGTTATCCTGGAGTCCCAATGCCTAAAATGAGGAGTACAAGCTCTAGTAGGTTCTTCCTAGCTGGAAGGGATTCTAATTCAGAACAAGCAGTAGATGATTTGTGGGTGACTTGCCAAGTTAAGCTCAGTTTTTTCAGGAGATGATAAATTTTGGAAACTATAGCAACTCACAGAGACCATGGATTGAGGGATGGACACGTGGGAGGGAATCCTCAGACCAATCAGATTGTTGATGTTGGGGGGATTTTTATTATTATTATTCCAACAGCATTCCCCTGCCTTCAGCTCTTCAGTGCTCATCTGCTCCTTGCTCCCTGTCTAGCTAATTTCTCTCTGTCCTCATTTCATTTTCTAAATATTTTAGGAACTCCCAGCTCATGGTGGTAACAAATACCACAAGTAACCTATAGAACAGTGAGTAATTTCTCTCACTTCTCTGGATCTGTTTTGCCTTCTATAAAATGAGAAAGATGGTCATGTTAAGACAGAGGAAGAAATTGGTCTGGAAGGTAGAACACGTGTCTGAGTCAATCAATCAAGAGGCATCGAGGAAGCTCTTATTGTATACCAGGAACTTTGCTAAGCACTATAAATGCCAAGAAACCAGAAATACATCCATGCCCTCAAAGAGCTCACATTATAATGGGGGAGAAAAGAGGTGTGTAAATTGGTGTACATATGATACACACACAGTCTAAGAAAAGTAACCATAGAGGGGAAGGTTTCTCTGAGTCTCAATGTCCTTGTCTGAAAACGGATAGGATTGAGATGATATGCAAGGTCCCTAATGCTTCTAAGAGAATTACAAATAAACGTTTGCTGAATGAATGTTCAATGGCTATATGATTTTATAAATGGTTTGTGAGTATCAATAAAATATTGAGGGGAAAGGAACTAAAGTCATTAAAATTCTGGCTAATTCATGATGAATGCCATCATCACCACAACCATGAGTCTTAGTATGTCACAAGTTATATGGAGACAGTGTCAGAGGCTCCCACGCTGCCCCAGGAGCTCACCCTCAGATGAGTGACTCTTATGGCCCAAGGGAAGCTTCTGCTCTGACCACTGGACTCTCCTAAAGGAAGATGGAGTTTCATCACCTCCTAAAGCATCCTTCAGTTCAAGGCCCTTCCTAGATGTCTCCTGGGTCTCTTTACTTCTTGTACAAAGTATGTTTCAAGACTACCCACAGGTAAGTCAACAAAAACAGTCTATTAAGACCCTTTCAACAACCCTTTCATGAATACCCCAAACCAGACAACCAACAGCATAATCCTCATTGAAAAAAGGTTGAAGATTCAGAGGAAAAATGAATTTTAGATATTGTCTAATCCTCCTCCCTTTTTACAAGTAAGGGAACTGAGGCCCAGTAAATTTCCAAAGATCACACAGGTGGTAGTAAGTGACACGATGTGAACTCAGGTCTTCTGACTCTAAATTTAGCCATACCCTACCATTCTGCCTCTATAACATGTATCATAAAATTGTAGTTTTAGAAATTATCTTGGAACTCAAAAAAGAAATAAGCGGTTTGAACAATAGAATCTCTTATGACAGAGCTAAGAGAGTTTAGAGATTATCAAAAGGTTTTCTCACCTTTTATTGTCATTGTTCAATCATTTCAGTTATACATGACATTTTGTGACCCCATTTAGGGTTTTCTTGGCAAAGGTACTGGAGTAGTTTCCTATTTTCTTCTCCAGCTCATTTTACAGATGAGGAAACTGAGGCAAACAGAGGTAAGTGACTTGCCCAGGGTCATACATCTGCAGGTTTAAGTATTGGAGGCTAGATTTGAACTCGTGAAGATGATTCTTCCTTACTGCAGACCATTCCCTAGCCACTGCACTACCTAGCTGCCCTTTTCACCTTTGATCATTTAAAAGATGATTGAGGCTCAGAACAAAAGTGACTTGATCAAGGTCACATTGTCGATTAATAACACATGTAAGATATAAATTCAGGTCTCCTCCTTTCTGAGAAGTTCTCTTTAATCAGTTTTGCTAATTTCAGCATAAACTAGGACAAATCAAAAGTGTTCCACAAGGACATCTTACATATTTAATATGAAATGATCTAGTTATGATATTTCACAGAAGCAATGAACAGTCAACTGATAAACCTTTAAAGCCTACTATGTGCCAAATGATTTGGTAAGTACAGAAAGAGGGGAGAAGCATTCTCTGACCTTCCAGTACACAGATACCTTCAAGATCACTAATAGACTACTAAAGACCTTATACAGAGGAAGAAACTCAGGCCAAAAGAGAGTAAGTCATTTCCTCAAGGTTCTGCAGCTAGTTAGAGGCAGAGCAAGGACTAGAACCCAGAACCCAGACCAGACTCTCTCCACTCCACCAGACTTCTTCCTCTGCCTGTGAACCTCTGAAAGAAATCCCAGTCCCAAGACTAGCCCTGAAATCAGACTCACCAGATTCTCCAACGCAGATGAGGGCCAGGTGGCTGGTGGATGGCTGTAGTGTCAGCTAGAGCCCCTTTATAGAGCTGGGAAGTCCTGCCCAGAGGAAGTAGGGACAGTCCCATCACTGCAATCCCAATTATCTCCTGAACAAAACGTAATCTACCTGCAATTCTGAAAATGACTTGCCACCCTCACCCTCATTACCAGAACCTCCCTCTTTTGCAAGCCTCCCTGGGGCAGCTGCCTACCTATGAGTAATTCATCCAAGGAGTCCCTGCCTTGATTGGAAGTCACAGAATTAACTTAATTTAACCCATCTTTGCCACTGCTGAAAGCATTGAGGTATCTAAGTTTTGCAGTGCATGACCTAGAAGTAAAAGTTATTCAAGATAAGAAAATCCATGCCTTGACATGGAAAAGACACTGGTTTGGGTGCCAGAAGATCATGGGATCTGAGAGTTGGAAGAGACTTTAGTGACCATCTGGCTCAATCTACACATTAAAGGAAGCCCCACTCTAACCTGCTCATCAAGTGGCATCCAAACTCTTCTTGAAGACCTTCAAGAAAAGGGAATCCATTACCTCTCACAGCAGCTCATTCTTATTTTGATTGTGAGGAAATTTTTCCTTTTGTGAAGCCTAAAGTTGACTTTTTGCAAAGTTTTTGTGCTGCACCAATGGGATCAAAGAGTTAACTCCAAGTTAACACCCTTAATTCAATCCTCCTTTGTCATAGATTCAAGGCACTTCACTCTCTCTCAGTGTTCCTCTTCAAGAGCAACTAGGTGTTCTCAAATTATTTCCTTCCTTATCTTGGGTATCCAAGATACTCAATTAAGCACTTTTTTCTGTCATTTCTGGTGCAAAGGTCACTCTCCTTAGCTGAAAAAATGAAATAAAAATTGAGTGATTCTTATTATTGTTCTTGACAGTTATCATCATTTCATCCACCCCAAGGAAATGTCCTGTCTCTTCTTTGATCCCCCCTTTTTCTCTTCCAGCATCCCCAGAGCAAAAACCCTTTCTGTTGCCCTTACATTTCCTTCACCATCTTCAACTCATTCTGAGCTTTGGCATGCCTGCACTACTTTTATAGGACTAGGCTTCCCTTTTCCACACATCATCTGTTATCTGCACTTCCATTTTCTACATCTTTCTTTAGTATTTAAGTTGGTTGGTGAATTGCCTGAACATCCACATTGGTCTTTTCAGACTAATCTCAGTTTTTCTCCTAAATGGGATTTACTTTTCCCTTTGTGCCTTCCAAATTTCATTCTTTATCATTCCCTTTGAGCAGACTTTCCCTGAAGCATATTATTCCATGAAATCTTATCCCTGTTGTCCCAAAACTGAGGGTGCCTGTCAGATTAAGCCCAGATTTCCTAACCTTCTCCTCCCCAACCTCAGGATGGAGCAGTCACTTCCTCCCAAACCTCCCACTGTTTCCACGTCAGCAATGGCTGCCTCCATAGCAGTGAGAATGAAATCTGGTATACCTGGGTGCATTCCTCTACTTTTTGAAAGATTAAATTATCATTAAACAAGTCAAGAAGTCATTACCTCATCTGTTCTTGGTAGGGAGAGAACTCAAGCAGATATCTCAAAAATTGCATCATCATTTTATCATGCCTTTGCACAAGTCTTGTGATGTGTTTCTTAAACTCCCTCTATTTCCTCTTTCTATCCATCCAGAATATGACCCTAGTTTCTTAATATTTTTCATTATCTAGTTGGGCATTCATTCACTCATTTGATTGTTCATTTATTGATTCAATAAACATGTAATGATTGCCTTCCATTTTCCTAGAGGCATCCGGGTGACTCAGAGGATAAAGTGCTGGACCTGGAGTCAGGATAGATCTGAGCTCAAATTCAGGCTTCAGACACTTACTAGTTCTGTGACTCTTAACAAGTCACTTAATCACTGTCTGTCTCAGTTTTCTAAACTGTAAATTGGGGATAATAGCAGCACATACCTCCTAGAGGTGTTTTGAGAATCAAATGAGATATTTGTAAAGCACTTGGTAGAGTGCTTTATCTAGCACTCACATGCTAGGTGCTATATAAAAGCATATTCCTTTCCCTTCCCTTCCCTATAGGGCTCAGTGTTAGGGCTCAGTGTTAGGACTCAGTGTTGGACTCTGCTGGGTATGAATCAGAGACAGTCCCTGGCTTCCAGTAGCTTGATAGTGTCTTTAACTACATATTTATTTTTTTCTGTACCTTAAAACATTGGTTTACAATTGCTAAACATCTGGGAAGGCAGCAAAATAACCCAGGAAGCTACTTGGCAGTTGGGAAAAACCTCCTTAAGATTAAAAATAAGTGACTGCCAAAGATTCACAATTTAAATAATTTCCAAAGGGAAATAGAATAGAATGAACTTTTTACTGTCTCCTAAAACAGAAGGGCTAAGATGGAGATTGGGGGTGAAAAACTTTTTAACTTGGTACAGGAGTCAAAGGACTTGGTTTCAAATCCTGCCTTTGACTCCGATTGACCTCAGGAAAGTCACTGAAGCTATCTGGGACCAGATGTCCTAAATTATAAAATTAGGGGTCTGAATTCCTACTAGTTGTGTACTGTTTAGTAAAACAAATAAGCTGCCACAGAAGGAAGTGAGGTTCCCGACACTAATGATAGCTGACATGTAGACAGCTCTTCTAAGTTTGCAAAACACATTACATCCTTTGATTATCTCATTCAATCTGTGATCAACAAGTCTGTGAAGTAAGTAGTACAGTTTTAGGCCAATTTTACAGATGAAGAATCAGAAACTTGAAGAAAATTCATAGAACAAGGCTATCGGGTTTGAACTCAGTTTTGAACATCATGCCCAGAATTTTACACTACGTACCCCATGCTGCTTCTCACTAAAAATATTCAAGCAGAAGGGCAGCTGAGCAACTCAGGTCAGGAGGAGCTGAGTTCAAATTCAGCCTTGGACACTTACTAGCTGTGTGACCCTAGGCAAGTCACTTAAACCCAATTGCTGCTACAGCTGCTGCTGCTGCTACTGTTGATGATGACGACGATGATGATGATGATGATGATGATGACGACGATGATGATGACGACGATGACGATGATGATGATGGTGACGATGATGATGATGATGGCGATGATTATTCAAGCAGGGCCTTGAATGATTATTCATTGGAAATGTTAGAGAGGGGATTCTGACTCAGGTAGAGTCTAGGCGTCTAAGGATCCTTACAAGTCTGTGATTCTGTGAAATACTAACTGCTGACCAATTATTAACAGTCATAGGATCATAGAATCTCAGAATTGGAAGAAACTTGAAAGGCCATTTCTGGTCCAACTTGTTTTCCAGTGTTTGAATAAGAATAATAGTTAGCATTTATATAGTGCTTTGAGGTGAGGTGTTTTATCAATATGATCTCGTTTTTATCAATAACCCTGGGAGGCAGGCGCTGTTCTTAACGTATGTCTGCCTCACTTTTCCCATCCACAATTTGGGAATAATAATGGCACCAACCTCCCAGGGTTGTTAGAAGGACAAAAACAAGATATTTGTAAAGCACTTTGCCAACTGGAGAGAGCAACTTAAATTCTAACTGTTATTGTTTTACAGATGAGTAAGCTGAGGCAAAGAGAAGTTATGGAACTTCCCCGGAGTTGCAGTGTCTGAGGTTAGATTTGAATTCAGGTCCTCTTCACTCCAGGGCTACAGCATTCTATCCACAGTCGTACCTCGATGAATGTGTCATTTCTTACGTACAGTATTCTCAAGTAGACAGTCATTTTTTTAGTACCTCCAAGGACACTGCTTCAGTCCACACATTTTTAAAAGAATGTAAAACTTAGACTGAGACTCTCTCTCTCTCTCTCTCTCTCTCTCTCTCTCTCTCTCTCTCTCTCTCTCTCTCTCTCTCTCTCTCTCTTTCACACACACACACACACACACACACACACTTATGGAAAGAAGAGTCAGGCATTTACAGTCCCAACCATCTTCTGAAGCCAAAACCCCTTTTTTCCAAACTGACTCAAAGAGAGACCTCAAAATGCTGCTCTTCTCTGGGTATGTTAGAATTAGCAACTATAGTGCGTCCAAATTGGACTAAATTGGGGAGGGGGGAATCAGAGTATAGAAGACTTAGAGAGGAGGGGTAAGTACCTTGGCCTAGTACCTGAAAGGCTAATTAATTATCACTTTGGAAATCTCATTCTCTGTACCTAGGAGGGACAGTATGGACTTTATCCCTTTTACCCTCCCATCTGCAGATCTGGAGCAGATTTAGGGTGGATTAAGGAAGTTAAACCCAGGCAGCAGTGCCAGAGAGAACTGGGACAGATTCTTAATCTACCTCCTAAAATGGCCCTTTCTGTTGAAATCCCATGAGTTAAATGTGATATCAGTTCTGCTTTGTGCAGAATCTCCCAGGTGTCAATCATCTCCCCTCCATGACTCCATAACACTCGGAGCCCTTTGCCTTTACTTGATTTCAAATCATTCTGAAAGTCTCCTATCCACAGTATAGAATCCATGTGATTCTGATTTAACCTGGGGTTGAATTTTGCTTCCAAAGTCAACCTTTGCTTCTGACTAGACTCATCTGCTTCAGTTTTAGGGACTGGAAAAAAGATACCACCCCAAGAAGCAGAAGTAAGGAAGAAAAGCATTGTGGACAAGGGGTACAGCCAGTGAAAAAGCACAGAGATACAAAGTTAAGTAGATCTCAAGTAGTCTCATCAGGCTATAGAACGGTGACAGAGAGGTTTCATATTGTCCAGAGCCAGGGGAGGGGAACCTGCAGCCTCAAGGCCACATGTGGCCTTCTAGGTCCTTGGGTGTGGGCCTTTTGACTGAGTCCAAGTTTTACAGAACAAATCCTTTTATTAAGGGGATTTGTTCTGTAAAGTTTGGATTCAGTCAAAGGGCCTCACTTGAGGACCACATGTGACCTCAGGGCCACAGGTTCCCCACCCTTGCGCCATGCAATGTAGTTGTATGAACCACTCATTGAGTAAGTTCATCAAAATGCATATCTAGTATAGGAATTTCTCATAATACAGTGAACTGGTCTTAGATTTGAGTTCATATTCTACAAAGTGATTTTTCTAAAGTGCAGGTCAAACTACATCAACCCCCTATTCAATAAATTCCAGTGGTTCCCTATCCTTTTCAGAATCAAATACAAAATCCTCTGCTTGGCATTATAAACCCTTCATAGGTTTGCCCCTTCCTACTTTTCTAGCCTTCTTAAGCCTTACTGCCTTCCATGTACTTGGTGGACTACTGGTCTCTTTGTTTTGAACAAAAAACTGTTAGCAGAGATGGCTTTGATGGCTTACAATGGCTTGTAATGGCTTACTCTTTTACAAAGAGTAAAGGGAACATGTCATTCTTGCTTGTGTATATGAGAAAACAACATGAGGTGGTCACATAAGAAGAATGAGAGATGGCGGAGTGGCTAGACCCAAGGGATACACTCTTGTCCCTTCGATATACATATAAAAAAAAAAAACAACTAGGGAAACACCTTCAAGGTATTGGATAAAACTTCTATGCTACATTTACAAGGTTAAAATCTACTTCTGAGAAGGAATATCCTTACAGAAGAGATCATTCGCTCACAGAAACACCCAAGTACCAAGTACCAAAATCAACTACCAATATAAGGATGTTTAGCCTGGAAGGCTCAGGAGATAACATGGTAGCTGTCCTCTAATATCTTAAATGCTGTTACATGGAAGAAGAATTCAACCTTTTCAGATTGGCCCCAGAGGGCAGTATCAGAGGATGGAAGTCACAAGGACCCTGGGTAAGTTACTTAACTCCTCTAATTTTCTCATCTATAAAATGAGGGTGTTGCACTTACTGTATGGTTTCCAAAGTCCCTTTCAGCTCTAAAACATCTTTTGTTTTGAATGCATGAATCCTAGGGCTAACCTGTAAAAGAAACACATCAGTAGTGGCTCATAAGCTCTAGTTTTGTGAATGAGTATTGAACCACAGAATGTCTCAAATATGGAACATCTTTTCTGGGGGCCCAGTCATGGATGGTATGCCCCAAGGATTACGTCTTGATTGAAGAAGGCAGAAAGTCAAGAGGAAAATTGCATTACATTCCAAAGAAACAAGTGGGCAAGAGAAGCAGGTAAGGAAATCATAATGAAATCTGTCCTGCCACTATGCATGGTACATTATCCCACATGCATCGCCTTCTTTGTCTCCTTTTCAATGTTATACATTGTAAGGGAGTAAGCATTTATTAAGCACCTACTATGTGGGAGTCAAGCACTGTGCTAAGTGCTTTACTGACATCTCATGGATAATGTAAGATGCACAGAGATTAGATTAAAAGCTTGCACTGTTTCTTGCAAAATCCAGAGAATAAAGAGCTACGGAAATTAAAATGAAGGAATAATGCTTTTCCATGCCGCTGCCATTGCTGTTTTTGGTCTTGGAGGCATGACGAGAACTTCTATGTTGGTTAAAGAACTTCCAGGGAGCAAAATACAAAGCCAAGGTTCTGACAAACAGTAAGATGGAGTAAATGTACCACCCTTTGATTTGGAGGGGGGGATTGCTCAAATGATTTTAATAATTTGAATGTATACTTTTCCAAATGTGCAAAGAAAAAGTTTTAAAACTTGGGGAAATAAGCAAAACAGTCTCAAAAATTCCTGAGGTCGTAAGCCAAACACACCTTTAAAAATGATAAGATCATAGATTCAGGGCAAGATGTAGGAACCTTAGAGCTTATCTAGTCCATATGCTCTCATTTACAAAGAAAACTGAGGCCCTGTAAGATTAAATGATATATGGGGCAGCTAGGTGGCACAGTGGATAGAGCGTCAGCCCTGGATTCAGGAGGATCTGAGTTCAAATCCAGCCTCAGACACTTGACTCTTACTAGCTTCCTAACCCTGGGCAAGTCACTTAACCTGATTGCCTCACCAAATACATACATACATACATACATACATATATACATACATACACACACATATATGAAATAACTTACACAGGGTCATAGAGCTTTTAACAAGAAAAGCTATAATTTCACAATGAAGATGCTAGTTGTTGATTTCCCAGAATCCCCCATTTCATTAAAATTATCAGCTTCTTAGAGTGCGGTAAATCCACATCATGGTGAAGACAGATCAACCCATGTGTTCAAAGGCATGTAGGCAAGGGAGTACAACAAGAGACTGAGAAACAATGAGTAGACTGGTTAGACTGAAACCTACACAAATCCATCCTATGCAAAATGGCTGGGAAGGTAACTTGAATACAGATTGTAGAGGGTGAGGCTATTTTCATTCTATTTAATAGACAATAGGAAGACGCTGAAGGCTTTTGAGCAGAGAAGTAACGACGTTTTGGGCTCTGGCAGTGATGTGAAGAATGGATGGAGAGGAAGGAAAGGATCCAAGAAGTCCACTTAGTTACTTAATTTTACAGTAGTAATGGTGAAAAGAGATTGAACAAAGATGATAGCAATGATAATGGAAAGAAAAGGGAGGATGTGAGACATATTTAAGAAACGGAATAGACTGGACTTAGCAATTGATTAGATACAAAGGAATAAGAAACTTGTGATGTCAGACAAAGAGTACTGGGTTTGGAATCAGAGGATCTGAGTCCAAATCCTAATTCTGTCTGTCACTACTTGTATGACCTTATGGATCATTTCCTCTCTCTGGGCCTCTCTGAACCTCAATTTCCAAACTGGACTAGATTAGTAGCGTTAGAGTTTGCCACTAAACTGCCACAAGGATCCCTGCTAGCCACACATTAGAAAACCACAAAGGAACATTCTTTATGTTTTATTGTATTTTTATTTATTTTGTTAATATTTTCCAATTGATTTTAGTCTGTTTTGGGTTGCACTAAGGCATGTTTCTGACCATACCTGGCAACTCCTGTTTGAAACCTCTGGTCTAAACATACTCCTTTCATATTCTTACACATTGACTTATATCATTAGATATCTTTATATATGGTTATTTCAAGTGCTTCCATCTAGACTGGTTATTCTCCAGGGCATTTACTAACAATATGTGATATTTCTTTGTATTAACCGCAGTTCCTAGCAAAGGGATGGGTATATATGTTAGGGGCTCAGCAAATAAAAACTTTTTGAGTAGTAAACTGCAAAAGATCTTTGAGGACTTGCATTGTTTTGTTTTGGCATTGTAGTCTCAGCTGCTAGCACCGAGTGCAATTTCTTAACCAAACTTTGTTGAATGGAATGGAATTCAGTTGAATAAGCTTCACAATACTGTATCCATCATGAATCATGCTTCCCAATTCCAATGCTGAGATTGCCACTCCACGCACCACCAATGACATCCCTTTGGGAATATGTTATATCAAGAACTGTCAGATTATTCTTTCATCTATAGTATGGAGTACCACATAAAGAACTGACCTCTGAGCCAGGAAAACCTAGGTTCAACCTCTGATACTAACCAACTATGCCTATGTAAATCACTTAAAACTCTCAGTGTTAAAGGCAACTCTCTAAGACTATAAGTTGCAAACATCTGACCTGCGTTGAATAGAAGGAGTTACCTCATAGTCCCTGTCTCTACGTAGAACCAACCATGCACGACTCTGTCCAAAACATTTCAATGGCTTGCTATAGCTTACTGAATAAAACCCCAATTCCCCAGCCTGGAACCAAAGACTCTCTCCACAAACTGAATTGTACCACTAATTATCGCCCTAAACTGTCTTGCATCTGCCTCTACTTCCTCACTTTCAGCATTCTCCATGCCAGAATATTCTCCTCCAACCATTCCATTTCCACCTATTGAATTCTAAGCATTCAGTAATTACTCAAACCTTTTTCAACATCAAAGAATTTTTACCCGAGTGAATCTATATAATGTTTTAAAACATTGGAAAGCCCTCAGACAAAGCTGACAACATCACAGAATGAGTATGAGAGAAAACCTAGCTGCAACTGTTTCTAACTAGTTATATCTGTTTGTATTAAAGACTATGATAATGAGTTTCTTTATGAATCCCTTCTGTCATTTTTTTCATTTGATAGAATTCAGGTCATTTATTCAGAACACATTTTATTGCAACAAATTTGATTTGCATTCTGAAAAAGAAATTCTATCCATCCCTTAAGATCCAGCTCAAATGACATTAAGAGATATCATATACAATCCTTATCTTTAGTAGCTCATAGTCATCTTGAGAAGGCTTGATCTGAGAGAGACAGAGACAGAGACAGACAGAGAGAGAGAATGTTGTCCCTTTAATTTTGAGGAGGCCAAGCAGGTCAGCCCTCATTCTCCTCCCAGCTCTCCTTCTGAATTTCTGGATTTTGCTACCATGCCTCAGCTGAGATCTCACCTGGACCTTCTGTGCCTGCTCACCCTGGAACTTCCATCCTCACCAGCTCTTAGCGCAGTGACTGGCATTTAGTAAAGGCTTAATAAGTGTTTGCCTTTTAGAATGCAGCAGTCTCCTTGAGGGTAGGGACTACTCATTTTTGTCTTTATATCCTGAGGGCTTGGCACACAGTAGGCTCTTAGTAAAAGCCTGTTCGTTGACTGATGGATTACATTTTTATGTATGTATATCAAGTTTTCCCAAGATGAATACACACATAAATACTTACATATACATATATATGCACATAAAAATAACAAAACAAATGCAAGAGAATTTAGGGAGGATAGTCACTACAGGGGAAGGAAAGATTTTACATAAAAGGTGGTACTAAAGGAAGCTACAAGTAGGCAGTAAGAAGGGAGTGCACAGTGCCCAAATGTGGAGATGGGAGACAGAGGGTCACATATTAGGGGTGGCAAACATAGCTGACAGTAGAGTGTGGGAGGAGTAGTATGTTCTGAGTCTGAAAGGGGCAGGTTGAGGCCAGGGTGTGAGGAATTTTAAAAGCCAAACAGAAGACATCATATTTTATTTTATTCTAGAGCTGATATGAAGCCATTGGAGTTTACTGAGTGGGAGAATTACAAAGATCTACACATAGAAACAATCACTTTGACAGTTGTGTCAAAGACGGATTAGAGAGGAAAGAGTGTTGAGGTATTCAAAGCAGTTTATGGGAATCCCAAATGAGTCTCCCAACAATGTGTTACAGAAGTTCAAAGATCACAGTAGCCATATAAGTATGATTATTGTTATTTTATAGGTATGGAAACTGAGGCTCTGAAGGTTTGATTTGTCCATGGTTATATAATAAGTATCTGAAGCGGTATTTGAACCTACATCTTCTGACTCTAAACTTAGCACATTTTTCCCAATGCCATGCTACTTTTAAGAGGATGAACCTTTAAAAAAAAATGGTACTTGAATGCATATGCATTAGAGCAGAGTGGGGGGGTAGAAATGAAAATGAGAATGATCTCTAACCAAAATGTGTGTTCATTGACAAGAAGACCATGCCATCAGAGAAATGATGACATGACTTGCACTTGACTTTGTTTTGAGTGAGGGAGGGCTGTTCAGGTCATCAGCCTCACTTCTCCTCCAGAGCCATCTGAATCTAGAGACCAGATATTCATCAGGATGACTGGAGATGACCCAGGATGAGGCAATTGGGGTTAAGTGATTTGCCCAAGGTCACACAGCTAGTGAGTATCAAGTGTCTGAGGTAAGATTTGAACTCAGGTCCTCCTGACTCCTGCACTGGTGTTTTATCCACTGTACAACTTAGCTGCCCTTTAACCAAAATATGACTAGAGGGGAGAGAAAGCTTTTGAAAGGCTTATGCTGGACTTTGTTAGAACGAGGAGAAAGAGAAGATCAGAAGTAAAGTTGACCTTTGGGAGAAACAGTGAAGGGGGTCTGCAATGACTGCCAACCTCTCCTTCCAGCTCCTCAGTCTCTCCTTCACATCTAAACTATGTCCCATTTCTACAGGAACAATGTCTCAACTACCTAATTCCCCAGAAAATATTAGCTAACAACTGAGGCTAAATACTGAGTGGGAAGCTATAGGTGATGGAACAGCTAGATGGCACGGTGAAAAGAGCACTGGCTCTGAGGTCAGGAGTACCTGAGTTCAAATTTGACTTCAGACACTTACTAGCTGTGTGAGACCCTGTTTGCCTCAGTTTCCTCATCTGTAAAATGAGCTGGAGAAGGAAATGTCAAACCACTCCAGTATCTTTGTCAAGAAAACCCCAACAGGAGTCATCAAGAACGGGCCAAGACTAAAAGCAGCTAAACAACCACAACAACAACTAGGTGGTGTAGTGGATAGAGCGCCTACCAAGAGCTGAGAAGATCTGAGTTCAA
Organism: Bettongia penicillata ogilbyi; assembly: GCA_023548195.1. Lineage (NCBI taxonomy): Eukaryota > Metazoa > Chordata > Mammalia > Diprotodontia > Potoroidae > Bettongia > Bettongia penicillata. The sequence goes on from JAJHZJ010000413.1 coordinate 12,808,816, forward strand.
ATCCAGCCTCAGACCCTTACTAGCTGTGTGACCCTGGGCAAGTCACTTAACACCTATTTGCCTCAGTTCCCCATCTATAAAATGGGAACAGACTGGAAAAGGAAATGGCAAATCATTCTAGTATCTTTGTCAAGAAAAGACTCTCCAAGAGTTGGATGTGACTGAACAACAAATACTGAATATTACTTTTCCCAAAGGAAACTTGCATTTTATGAGGGACTGTTGAAGACCAGAAGTCTTCAAGACACCTAGATGGGTAGAATTTTAGGATCTGGTGGATATTTGGGAGCAAGGTGCCCCCCTAAATCATACTGCATACTCTCTCTATTCTGTTAACTCATAGGGTCAGACTAGGAAAAAGAATAGTTCAAGGGGAAAGAGCAGAATAAGAGAGAGAAATAAAAGGGAAAAGGGAGAGAAGAAAGTGGAATAAATGACTGAGAAGATGATGAGAAGATGAGAAAAAGAGAAGAGAAGGGTCAGTTTTTGTTCACCTTCGCACATCATTTAGGTCAAGATCACAGGCGTATGTGTTGGTGACCCAGTCCTGGAGCTGCCTCTGAGGGGCAAAAATGACAACTGAAACTGTACTCAGGAGACTTGGAAGCATCGTTCTGTAGAGAAGAGAGTGCTAGACTTGGATCTGGAATGCCCAGGTGCAAGTTCTTATTCTGTATGACTTCGGGCAAGTCATTTCTCTGAACCCTGGTTTCTCCTCCTATGTAAAATGGGGATAATTGCCATTTTCCTACGTCACAGAACTGTTATGGGACTCAGATGAGAGTGTAGATATAAAAGTGCTGTGTAAACTTCCAAGTATTATATATAAATGTAAAGTAGAAAGAGGCTTGGTAAATTCGTGAATTGTCTTTTCAGCAATTAGCACAGTGCTCTGCACCAAGGAGAGCCCTCAATAAATGTTAACAGCCTTGGAGTCTTTTACCTACGGTGAATGAAAAGGAATGAGAAAAATAGAGATGCCTAGTGGACAATGACTAGAAGTGAACATATGCTGACTAACTGCCTAAGCATAGATGCCAATCTCCATAAGAAATCATTACCAATAAATTAGATGCAGGTATGTGTGGGCCTCCTACCTAGATCTGAGTTCATGTTCCAGTTCTGCTCCATGTACCTGATACCTATCTGCAGGTCTTAGAAGAGCTGACACATGAAAGAGGGAGGAGACATGTTCTGTTTAGCCCCAGAGGGCAAAACTAGGAGCCAGTGGGTGAAAGCTGCAGAGATGATTATTTAGACTTGATAGAACGAAAATCTTCCCCAAAACTGGAGAGCTGTCCAAAAAGCACAAAGGATTTTTTGGGAGGTAGTAGGACCCCACTCTTTGGAGGTCTTCAAACAGAGGCTGGATGGCTTATTGGCTGGGTTGTAGAATGGATTCTCTTTTCAGGTGCTGGATAAGATGTGCTCTTTCCAGTTCTGAATTTCTATGACCTCATATGAAGGTTATCTATGACCTCAGATGAAGCAATTCCTCTTGCTCGCCTTGGTTTCCTTATCTGTAAAATGGCAAATTTGAACTAGTGATCTTCTATGATGTTTTTCAGCTCTTGCCTCCTTTGGTTTAATAACTCTAACCCAGGCCTTCTTTTTAAACATTCCTGAGAGGATGGGGAAGGAGTCTGGATGAGGGTAGAGAGGACATTACTAAGTACAGAAATCTTAAATTGTTCCCTTCCAACACACACACACACACACACACACACACACACACACACACACACACACATACACACACACACACTTCAACTCTCCCCTCCCAAGCAAAACTGTTAGCTCATCAGCAAAGACTACTGTTCTTTCCCACTCCACTCTCAGCCAAGATATCAGAAAGGCCCATATGCTATGAGTCAAAAACAAACAAAAACAAACAATAGCCCAAGAAATCAACCATGTTTGCAGAATCATGGAAAGGATAACTAACATATTAGATGGCAGAGTCAGCCTACAACACAACCTCAGCAGCCTAGACGGATGGGACAAATTTGGTGCAAATAAATTGAGTGAAAATAAATGTAAAGTTCTACACTTGAACGAAAACAATGTGCAAGCACCGGTGGGGGCCATGGCCAGCCAATAGTATCTGAAGTTTTAAGTGAACTGTTAACTCAATAAGTCAACCCTGTCACATGGGCAGTCAAAAAAGCTAACAGATGAAAAAAGGTCCATTGTCCAGAGTGATGGATTTGATAATCCTGCTGTACTGGGCAGCTAGGGGGTACAGTGAATAGAGTCAGGAAGACCTGAGTTCAAGTCCAACTTCAGACACTTATAGGCTGTGTGATCCTAGGCAAGTCATTTAACCCTTTTTGCCTCAGTTTCCTCACGTGTAAAATGAACTGGAGAAGGAGATGGTAAACCAATCCAGTATCCTTGCCAAGCAAACTAAAAGAAAAATGGGAGGGGGGTGTCACAAAGAGGACAAAATTGAAAACAACTGAACAATTGTATCCTGGTCAGATTATGTCTAATCCATTCAGTTCTAGGGGCCACATTTAGGAGGAAAGTTGACTATCTCTATAATGTCCAAAGGAATCAATTAGAAAGACCTGGAAACAACATCAAACAATGTTCCATTAAAGGGAATGAGACTGTGTAATCTGAAGAGGAGATGGCATGATAGAGCACCGGACCTGAAATCAAGAAGACCTGAGTTCAAATCTAGCCTCAGACACCTCCTAGTTGTGGGACCCTAGGCAAGTTACTTAAGTCAGTCTCAGCCTCCTCGTTTATAAAAGGTGAAACATAATACCTGCCTCACAGATGTGTAGAAAGAATAAAATGAGATATCTATAAGGCACTTTGGAAACTTTAAAACATTATACAAATGTTAACTATCATTATTGTTATATCTGGAAATATTTGAAGAGCTGTCATGTAGAGGATACAATAGATTTATTCTGACTGCCCCATATGGGGAGAAGTCTATGCACACTGAAAGAAAGTTACAGAGAAGAGAATTGAGGCACCAGGTAAAGGAAATTTTCCTGCCTGCTAGAGCTGACCAAAAGTGAACCAGGCTACCTTGGGAGGTGGTTAGCTCATCATTTCTGGAAGTGTTCAGGTGGAGGTTGGACCACCACTTGGGAGAGATGTTTTTGTTGAAGAAGGGATTACTGCTCAGATATAGATTGCTCTCTTTGTCCTCTGAGAGCTATTCCAACGATGAGATCCTGTAATTACACTTTGGCCATTCTGTAAAGCTAATAATTAACGCTACATCGTGGTCACCAGTCAAAAGAACCCTAGATTTAGAGTCAAAGGATCTGAGCCCAACTGTGTGACCTTGACCATATGTCACTTCATTCCTTTAGATTCCAGTCTTTTCATCTATAAAATAATTGAGGTTGGATAGAATGACCTCTAAGAACCCTTTCAACACTAAATTCTATAATCCTAAAATTATCTTGGAGGTTAAGCACAGTATGAATATAGAATATTACGAAAGCCCCATTTACTAGAGAACTCAGGCTTTTCATTAAAAGTTAATTTTCCTAAGATTAGATTACTCAGACTTTGATAGCCTTAGCTCTTCTCAGCAGTGCAGTGATGTAAGACAACTCCAAAAGACTCATGATAGGAAGATGCTATCCACATCCACAGGAAGAACTAGGGAATCTAAATGCACATAGAAGCATATTATTTGTTCTTTCTCTCTCTCTCTTCCTTCCTTTCCCTCTCTCTCTCCCTGTGTCTCCCTTTCTGTCTCTCTCTCTCTCTCTCTCTCTCTGTCTCTCTCTCTCTCTCTCTCTCTCTCTCTCGATTTGCTTTTGTTTTGTTTCTTCTTTCTTGTGGTTCATCCCTTTCATTCTAATGTTTCTTTACAACATGACCAATGTGAAAATATGTTTATCATGAATGTATATGTAGAACCTATATCAGACTGCACGCTGTCTTGGGGGGCGGGAGCAGGTGGAGAAAACTTAAAATTCAAAAGCCTGTGGAAGTGAATGTTGAAACCTAAAAATAAATTAATTTTTAAAAAGGTTAAATTAGATTACTATTTTTTATTTATTTTATTTTTAATTTATGGACTAAAACTAGCATTTCCATAGCATAATAAAAATATTATTGCACATGAAATTGCAAACCTACAATGTACCATTTGCTATGTATATTTCTTTTTTTCCTTTTATTATCTTCAGTTCAGGACATATGAAGGATTACTCAGCTTCTTGAGGCATGAAGAAAATGAGCAAATATCAGATAAAGAAAGGAGACATTATTAACCCCAATCTGTTCTCTTTTTCTTTCTCTTCAAACTTAAATCCTGAGATTCCTCTTGTATTTTTAAGAGGGATAAAGGTATGTAATGAAAAGAATGTCTCTATAAACTTTTGGGGATGAACTAAACTGAGTGTCAGAGTTCACTAGCCTTTATTCTAGGAGAAGGTAATGATTGCATTATTGTCTTTTATAGATTCTCCCTTGACACTTTCCTTTTACCTTTTGGGAGAAAAAAGAGGAAGGCTTCACTCACTTTGGTTGTCTCACCAGAAACTCATCAGAAAAGGCATTTGTGCACTCTGGAATATATGCTGGGGGTAAAGAGGAAGGAAGGAGATAATTAATGTTGGCAAGATTTGGCAATGGCAGCAGAAGAGCTAGGAATGGCTGACTTGGGCTTTGGGTACTACAGATTTCTGAAGCTAAGGATGTAAATCAGCTCTTGGGTTGATGAATGTTAAGACAGATCGATTCTAAAGGTTGGAGAGTAGTGAAAGAAGAAAGTGTCAGGCCATGGGCTAGGAGACCTTGGCTCAGTCCTAAGGAGACACCTGATGCCCTGGGAAACCAGACTAGTAGGCAAGGCCCTGAGTCCAGACTAGATTCTTCACAAGGATACTAGACTAGATTTCTGTGAAATATAAATATATTTGTACACATGGTTTGAATCAAACTGTCATTTTAGAAGAATTGAGAATTGTATTAATTAATTAACATATGGTCCATTGAATTATATCTTAGGAAAGCAAGTTGGCACATTTGGCAGAAGAGTGTCAAGTGGAGGAAAGAGAAAACATTTGGAAAGGGTCAATTTCAAACAATCAATCAAAAACGTTTATTAAGAATTTACTATGTTCCAGGCCCTGCTCTAAGTGCTGGGGATACAAAAAGAGGCAAAAGACAGCCCTTGCCCCTAAGGAGTCTGTAATCTAATGGGAGAGACAACATATAAACAAATACATATAAAAAGCAAGTTATATATATATAGAATAGTTAGGAATAATTAAGGGAGGGAATTCCTTCCTTCCTGGCTGTCTAGGAACACTTCCTAGAAGTAGAGGGGATTGAAAGAGAGGGGATTTCAGAACTGGGGAAAAGATGGAAAAAGGAAAGACCAACGGGTCAAGTGAGGAGAGAAGGTAAGCTTGAACAAAGCCTTTGGTTCAGAGGCAGGAAGGAGATTATGAGACAAAGGGAAGCAAAAAAGCAGTTGAGTAGCAGTACTATGATGTAATACAATAGAAAAGCTCAGGGCCAATTCCAGAAAGCAACCAGGAAAGGCAACCAAGGCTTCTGAGGTCATAGTGAATGAATCCACCCATGTCCATCCCCACTCCCATAAAGAAGGAATGCTGCTGGGTCTCATCCAGTGACTCAGGATAAGGGAGAGGGTGTCGTATTTAACCAGCAAGTGCTAAAAATGGACCCGAAGCTCATTCCTATGCATCAAAAGCCCATAAGCTCCCCCCACCCACCTCCATTTCCTGGCCCTCACAAGGTCCTCTACCATGCCAGCCTTTTCATGTTGTACTCCAAGAACAACACAAAATTCACACAAGGCACTGCTGATACTTAAAAAGGAAAGGGTTTCTACAAAACATCAATTTGTGCATGTGTATGTATCAGACCAGTCAATCACTTTGGGAGACAGATGAATACCATTAGTCACTAGATAGTTGCCAAACTGAAATTTTCTATCCAAAGAGTGAGTTTGGCAAGTCATTTCAAGAACCAGAGCTGAAACACCATTGCTGGGAACATGATTGGGACTTTTTGTCCTTTCTGCCAGCTTGGGGCAGGGAAGGCTGGATTAAAAGTCCCCAGAAGAAGCCATCTTCATGGTCTTTGCTATCTCTGGGTTTGTAAAATACAGGTAAGTGTGTCTCCTCTGCATCAGTCCACAGGAATTCCTCTACAGCCCTGACAAGTTCCTGCTTAGGTCAAGAGGGATTGTTTTGTCAATACCCTTTTCCTAAAAATGTGATGCCCAGAACTGGATACAATCCTCCATGGGTATCTGACCAGGGCATAGTACAATGCAACTCCATTTTCCTTGTTATAAGTATATTCAAACCACATTAGCTTTGGGAGAACCTAAGAGTCTGCTGCATTCTAAACTGTTTAGGTATAAATACTTTTCTTTGGTTTCTTACCAGTCTTCTAAGAGTCAAGGAAGATGCCCTTCCACTAAGAATAGAAGCAGCATCAGTACAAACCTCCCTGCCAGCCCCCTCCAAAGCTCTCAGAAGAGTGTCCACTCATTCACAGAGCAGTGCCCACCCGGCCTCCCAGAGAGCATAGTGACCGCCACCACTGGATCATGCAGTTAGTGTCTAACGTAAGATTTGAATTAGGTCTTTCTGATTTAACCCACAGAAGTGCCCATCTGCACAGCCACTCCCATTTGAGCAGAAATATCCAGCCCAAAAGAGTTCACATCTTCTGAAACTAGGCACTCCACCTCAAACCACAAAATGAAGCTGCCCCGCCCCAGGAAATGCTATATTCTTGGATAGAAGCAAACATCACCTCCTGAAGAGGCAAACACTCACCAGATCCAACAGGAAATCTTCTGCCCATCTGGCTGTGTTTCATTTTATCCATTAGTTCACCCTAACCATGTCTATAGTTTCCCCCAATTCCAGTCTCAATTTGGAAGACAGGCTGCATCTGGACAGATACAAGATCCTTTTTCATATCACCTCAGGCTAGAAGACATTCCTTTCCTTCTCCTTCTAGTCTACAGTTCTGTTGTGGTCAATGTAAAATTATTAACTCCATGCTCCTACCCCCCAAAATTCCTGGTCCATCTCTCTAATGCCTGCCCCACCCCCATCCCTATCTCTCAATGCAAGAATGCTAAAAGGAACTGAATTCTTCCCCACTGTTCTTTCTGTGTTTCCTAAAAAAAAAAGAAAATTGGAGGGAGAAAATGTGGTTTAGAAGCTCTAACAACGGGACTATCATAATTGACTTTAAAACTCTCCCTTAAGCTCCTTCCCTGACATTTCTTAGCATTCTGGTTCTTTGATTCCCCCTCTCATCTAGGGACTTTCTTCTGCATGATTAGAGAGTTGTTACATGCACATGTATACACGTGCACACGCATACACACAAATACACATACATATCCCCCACCATGGACACTTATAGATTATAAGGTCAAAGCTCAAAAGCTGGAGAGAACCTTAGAGACTATCTATCTGCAATCTAATCTCTTCATCTTTGGAGATGAAGAAATGAGAAAGGTCTCTCTACTAGTCAATTTCAGAGGCAGGCTTACAATCCATTTTCTCAAAATTCAAATAATTGAATTATGACCTGATTCCTGCTCATTTGACTTTCTTGGTGCTGTTTGGGGGAAAAGGGGAGAAGGGGGAGAAGGATGAGGGAAGGGGACAGGGATGCCAAAAGTAAGAATATAGAGAATTGGAATTCAAAGAAGATGAATGAAAAATGTATTAAAAGATAACAGGGGAAGGGATAGCACCAGAAGTAGGTCTAGAGTAGAATAAGGAGAAATAACTCCACAAAAGGATGACAAAAACTGGCTTATATTTAGCACTTTGAAGATTGCAAAAATATTTTACATGTGTTATCTTGTTTGAGCCCCCATGACAACCCCGGGAAAGAAGAACTACAGAAAATATTTTACAAATGAAACTAAACACTGAGGTTAACTGACTTGCCTACAGTCACATAGCTAATGTGTGTGTGTGTGTGTCCCCAGGCAGCCTTTGAACCCAGGTACTCCTGATTCCAGGTCCAGCACTCTACTACTATTGCTATTCTGCATCTCCATAGGAAGAGATTTCCAGTTTGTAAACAGGCTTCTTCATCCCAGTCTCCCAGTTCCAATCCTTCTTTATCCCAAGTCCACTTCAAAGGACATTATGGGAAAAGAAGACCAGATTTGAAATCAGGTAGTCCAATTTGGAATTCTGGCTCAGCTACTTATAATCGCTGCAATCTTGGGTTGAGTTTTTCACTTCTCTGGGTCTCCATTTCCTCATTGGTTGGAGTTGGATCGAATTGGCCTCTGAAGTACTTTTAAATATGAAAATACTATAATCCTAAAACCTATCTCTCCTCTGCCCTCCTTCCCTGATCAAGTAGAAAATAAAGAGTGGTCAAAGGATAAACCCATGATCACCAGTACTTGCCTCAAAGAGATGCCAACCTGAATTGGTAGGAGTTTCCCTATCTATGAGTTCCCTATACCAATGCACGTGTTCCATGAGTACATACGTACATACATACACAAATACATCAGACATGGTCTTTATGTTTTGCTTCCTTGGAACATAAACTTCAGCTGGCCCAAGGGCCTGGGCTGAGCCAGGTAACTCTGGCTTTACTCAATAGTTGTCCATTGATGATGCTAGTGATGATGTCATAATCGAAGGCCAATCTCTTTCTGCAGGACTGAGTAAAGGATTCAGAGGGCAAAGCCATCAGCCCGGGCACAGTCAGACTTTCCATCTATCCCACACAACTGCTTGTCAAGTTCGGTGTTGCCACCAAATCAAAGTAAGTTGGATTTTGACAACTGGAAATAATCATTCATATTAGACTCCTCTTCTGAGTTTGGGGTCCAGTATTTCAGAAAAATAGATATTTGACACTGAATGTATTTCAGATGATTTTGGCTTTGATTGAAGTATATTTGACTTTGGGGGTTTTCTTTTTTTGTTGTTTTGAGTAACATTATGTTGTCCCACTCTGACTAAACACACAGATTCTCAGCCATTTAAGAAATGGGACAATTTCTCATTGTTCAGTTTTAGGGTCACATGGGACTGAGTATTTAAAAGTTCCTTTTTGTATTTCTTTTTTTCTTCCTCCCTCCCTCCTTTCCTTCCTTCATTTCTTTTTTCTTTTTTATTTCTCTGAATATCACTACCGCTGATAAATTTAACTTGTTCATACAAAATGACTTGGAACCACAGAAGAGGGTCATAGGTGGGGAAAAAACTTTTGTAAAAACTGAACTCCTTTTAGCTCTGACCAGTGAAATTTTATACCCTCCACCCCAAAAGAGCCCTTAAGTGACTACCATCACAGAGCAACTAGAATTCCCCAAATAATTTCCTCTTGTTCTGATTTTCTCACATCATCATGTTTGTAACTGAATTAAGAGAAGAGTCACTGAATCATAGAATATCAGAGCTGGAAGAGAACTTAGAGATTGCATCTATACCTTAATAGAATTAACTCTACAACTTCTCCAGTAAGTAGTGATTATCCTCCACCAAGCACTTCAACTAGGGTTGGACCAGCTGGTGTTGTCAACCATGGTCCCAATCTTGGAGGAAAAATAATCTCATGCTCTCTCTCAAACCACAGCTCTAAGGCATTTTCTCCTTTCTGCCCGAAGCCTGCTCTTCATTGGTGTTGGATAAATTACTTAGTTAGTACTTCACGACCAGATTCCTATTGACTATTAACTTATGTCCCTACCCTCTATCTCCTCCTTCATCATCAAATTTCTTGGAGAATTGGGGATAAGATGGAAAAAAAGAGAATCAAGTGGGTGATAGGAATGAGAAGAATGAGTCAAAAATAGTTTCAAGGTGAGGTAGAACAGTGGATGGAGCACTGAACTTGGAATCAGGAAGGCACAAGTTCAAAGTCTCCCTTAGATATTTATTAGCTGTGTGATCCAACTTGACAGACTAAGCTACAAACTTTCTGTGCCTCAGTTTCCTCCTCCCCTAAAATAGGGATAATGGTAACACTTATTTCACAGGGTTTTGAAGACCAAATGAGATAAGATGTGAAACACTTAGCAAATCTTGAAAATTATAGATAACTGGTTATTATCATTATCATATATTATCATTAAAAATAGGCTGGTGCCAAAAAGTGACCAGTAGCATTGAAGTTGCCCAAGAGTTAAGCTGAAATTATCAAGCATTCTAATGTACAGAAGTTAGAACAAGAGTCTAGCAATCCATAGAAGCATGAGAAGTTTGTAGAACGCATGAGTTAAGGGGAGAGGGGGGCCTAAAAATTTTCTATTTTTTCTATAGAGACCTCCTTAGGGTCTCATTCCTTTCTCAGCTCAGAAAAAAAACTAAAGAAGGTTTACCTAAAGAGGAAAGAGCTCAGTCTTCAAGAGAAGACAAAAGATAAGAATGGCACAAAGTCTCTCCAGTTTGTCCTCCTCACATGAGTCTGTTTAATGTTTCTTCTTTTCTAGAATCTGGAAAAGGAAAACTCCATGTCGAATGAAGAAGACAAAAACAAGTCAACTGAACCTAAGTGTGAGCCGAAGTGTTGTGAACCCAGGTGTTGTGAACCCAGGTGCCAACCAAGCTGCCTGAAGAAACTTCTGCAGCGATGTTCTGAGAAATGCGCCCCACCATGCCCAGCCAAGTGCTGCCCACCACCATGTCCTCCTCCTTGCCCTAAACCTTGCTGTCCACCTAAATGCTGCCTACCACCATGCCCTCCTCCTTGCCCACCCAAGTGCTGCCCACCACCATGTCCTCCTCCTTGTCCTCCAAAATGTCCCCCTCCTCCATGCCCTCCTCCATGCCCTCCTCCTCCGCCACCATGCCCTCCTCCACCATGCCCCCCACCAGAATAAGGACCATTGGACATTGATCTCCAACATCAACACTGCCAACATCACCGTCTCTATCCCTCTTGGGGGCCACCTGTAAACTGAAGCCATGAACTGACAAGTAAACGTGTTTCTCTGCTGTGCAACAAAAACAGGCCTTTTTCTGTCTTTTTTTTCATGAACCAAATTGCACAAGCCAAATTACTTGGGACCAACTTTCCATATTCAACCTTTTCTTCCAGGATTGGCCCTAGATTATCAATAGGCAGAAAGTAATTCTCAGTTATGTTCCCCTCCAGTGTATTATTCACTGGAAAATTTCCACCTCAGCCTCCTTTCATACTTGATATGTTCCTGAACCACACAAAACTGCCCGACACTTGAAGTTCATTCTGGGAATGACATAGCATGAAAGAGCACAGGACTTGGAGTTGGAAGATCTAGAGCTTAAATCCTGGCTTTCTGTCTGTCTTAACTATGGTTCCTTGAACAAATTCAATTCCCCTCTCTGGGTCTCCTTATCTGCAAAATGAGATTTCTGAGATCTGTTTTTCTAGTTTTAAATCCTCTAATTCTATGAATCCCAGTTAAATCAGCCCAGGCTATTTAAATTTAGTACACCAATTACTGGGGAAAGGGAATGATAGAATTCACCAAATCCCACAAAAGACCATAGTTTCAGAATCAAAAGGAACCTTTGAAACTGTCAAGTCCAATCCATACCCAAAACAGAATGCTTACTACAGCAACACCTATCAATGGTCATCTAGATTTTGCTTAAAAATCCCAGTGAATAAGAACCCACTGCTCCCCAAGATAGCCCATTCCACTTTTGGATGGTTCTCTTGGTTAAGAAGTTTTACCTGACTTCAAGCTTAACTTGATCTCTTTGCATTCACTGTTCCTTCTAGGGCCAAATAGAGGACAGGTCTCACCCACCCCAACTACTTGTTATCATGACTCATCAGTCCCAGCCCACAATCACTCCAAGTTGCCTCTTTTCTAGGTTAAATTCCCCCAAAACAATACTTTTATGGCATGGGCTCCCTTCAATATCCTGGATTCTGGAGATTCACCAACTTATAAGTATCTTTTTAACTCTGGAGATTCACCAACTTATAAGTATCTTTTTAACTCTCATGCCTGGAACTGGACTCAATAGTCTAGATGAGATTTGACCAGAACAGTATATAGTGGATCAACACATCATTTCTGGAAGTTATGACTGTCTTTAATGGCAGCTCCCCACACTTGCATTAGCTTCATTGGTTGTACTTATCTCCTCTCTGTTGATTCATATGGAGAATTACATTCCATTAACTCACACACACACCAATGACTTTTTCAAATTGATATCCATCCATGCTTCTGTTTTGTACTTATGAAGTAAGTTTCTTGGACTGAAGTATAAGGTTTAACATTTATTTTTATTGGATTTTTTTAGAATTTTTATTAGATTCAGTCCAATTAATTCCATATCCAAGTAAGAAAAGGAGCCTTTGTTATGTTAGATTATCTAGGTTAGATCAATGAGCTAAGATGGTGGATTAGGGGCAACCAACCTTTTGAACTCTTCCAACATTCCCCTTCAAACAATTTTAAAATAATGCCTCAGGTCAAATTTTAGAGAGGCAAGTCTAACAGAAAAGGTCAGAGGGAGACATTTTTCTGGACTAAGAAAACTGAAGAGGTTAGCAAAAGTCTGTGGCACCAGGATCAAGGCTTGTTCCAAGCCCACACCATCAGCAGCAACAACAACAGAGGCAGTAGCAGAAATAGCAGAAGCTTTGGGAACTCAAAACTCAGAGTCATGAAGTGGGCCAGACAACTGCACAAAAAGAGATTACAGGGGACCCTTTACTGGCACTGGTATAGCTGGCACTGATTGGCAACTCTGTTGACCATACGCAGTTCTGAGTCATAGTTCCAGAGTGGAGAGAAGCACTTGTGATCAGTCACAAGGGAGAAGGGATCCTGGTCACAGCACCAAAGCAAAGAGGAATACTAGCATGTGCAGCTGCAGGGGAACAGGGGCCCTTCCTTGGTAAAGATGCAAGCACAGACTAGGAGAAAGTGATCACACCTCTCCCAAGATCACACCACTTTGGAAGCACCAAAAATTTGCAGATCCCCAGAACTAGGTCTGAAAACAACAGCACAAAAAAATTCCTGAGATTTGTGACAGTGCCTCCCATCCCCAGATGAGCAGAGTCAAACTTTATCATAAAGTTCAAAGTAAAAGAAATAGGCTGGAAAATGAGCAAGCAACAATTTGGACATAAAAAGCTACTTACTACGGTTGCAAGAAAGACCAAGAAATATACCCAAAAGAAGACAACAATGTGAAAACAGCTACCAAAACAAAGCCTCAAAGAATAATGCTACTTGGATCCAAACCCAACAAGAATTGCTGGAAGAGTTAAGGAAAGAGATGATTAGTAGAGGAAAATTGGAAAAACAAATAAGAGTGATGCAAGAAAATTGTGAAAAGAGAAGTAACAGCTTGATAAAAGAGGCACAAAAATGTTAAAGAGAATAACACCTAAAAACAGAGTTGGCTAGATGGTAAAAGAGGCACAAAAATCCACTGAAGAGAAGAACTCCTTAAAAATCAAATGGAAAAGGAGGTACAAAAATTCACTGAAAAACTCTTTATAAAGCAGAAATGGCCAAATGGGAAAAGAGGCTTAAAAAAATATCATTGAAGAAAATAATTCCTTAAAATTTAGAACTGGGTTAGTGAAAGCTAATAACTCCATGACATATCAAGAAACAATACAATGGAATCAAAATAATGAAAAAAAATAGAACAAAACATGAAATATCACAAAAACAACTGACATGGAAAATATAGATTGAGGAGAGATAATTTAAGAATTATTGGACTATCTGAAAGTCATATTCAAAGAAAGAGCTTAGACATCATATTTCAAAAAATTATTATGAAAAACTACCCTAATATCTTAGATCCAGAGAGTAAAATAGAAACTGAAAGAATTCACCAATCACCTTTTGAAAGAGATCCCAAAATGAAAACCCCTAGGAATATTTTAGACAAATTTCAGAGCTCCCAAATCAAAGGGAAAATAATTCAAATAGCCAGAGAGAAACAATTCAAATATCATGGAGTCACGGTCCAAAGCACACAAGATTTAGCAGCTTCCACATTAAAAGAGCAGACGACTGGGAATATGATATTCCAAAAAGCAAAAGATCCAGGATTCCAACCTAGAATAATCTAACTAACAAAACTGAGTGTAATCCTCAAGGCAAAATTAATATTTAATGAAATAGAGGACTTTCAAGCATTCCTGATGAAAAGACCACCAATGAATAGGAAATTTGACATTCAAAAAATATTTGAGAAGCATAAAAAAGTAAACATGGAAGAATGATCATAAGAGACTCAAAGTTAAACTGTTTACATTCCTGCCTGGGAAGATGATACATGCAACTCCTGAGAACTTTATCATTATTAGGGCAGTTAAAAGGAGTTTATATAGACAGAGGGCGTGGGTATGAGTCAATTATGTTGGAATGATCTGATCTCAAAAAAAAGGAGTCAGAAGGAGGAATACACGGAAAGAAGGGGGAAGGGGGAGATAGAATGGGAGAAATTATCACACATAAAAGTCACTTAAGGAAGAGCCTTTTATAATGGAAGGGAAAGTGGGGAAGGTGGGCAATTCCTGAATCTCATTCTTATTGGAACTGACTCATAGAGGGAACAATTTTACACACACACACACACACACACACACACACTCAACCGTGTATAGAAATGTAACTTACCCAATATGGAAAAAGAAGGGGAAGGGGATAAAGAGAAAAGGGGGGCTGATTGAAACAGAAGGTGGATTAAGAGAGGCAGTGGTTTTGAGGAGAGACAGGATGAAAGGAGAGGAACAAAAGAAGAAAATGGGAGAAGAAAGTTAGTTAGCAATCATGACTATGAATGTGAATAGGATGAGTTCGCCCATAAAACAGAAGCAGAAAGCAAAATGAATTAGAAACTAGAATCCAACAATATGTTATTTACAAAAGACATGCTTGAAACAGAAAAATGCACACAGAGATAAAGACCTGGAGCAGAATCTAACATGCTTCAGCTGAAATAAAAATGGCAGGAATAGCAATCATGGTCTCAGACAAAGCTAAAGTAAAAATTGAACTAATTAAAAGAAATAATCAGGGGAAAATATGTTATGTCAAAAATACCATAGACAATAAAGTAATATAAAAAATTTATAGCCAAGTTTCTCTGATGAGGATCTTATTTCTGAAATGTATACTAAGTATGGAACAGGGTCAGATTTATAGAAATAAGAGCCATTCTCCAATTGATAAATAATCAAAAGGATATAAACAGGCAGGTTTTTAGAAGAAGAAATCAAAATTATCTATAATCATATAAAAATGCTCTAAATTACTATTCATTAGAGAGATGAACATCAAAACAACTCTGAGGTACTACTTCACAAAAATAAGAAATAACAAACACTGCAGGGGGTGAAGGGAAAATGAGTACACTAATGAACTACTGATGGAGTAGTGACAGGTTGAATCATTCTGAAGAACAATCTGTAACTATGCCCAAAGGGCTATAAAACTGTTCATACCCTTTGACCTAGCAATATCACCACAAGTGTATCCTAAAGAAATTAAAGATAAAGAAAAAGGACCTATTTGTACAAAAACATTTACAGCAGCTCTTTTTGTGGTAGTAAAGAATTGGAAATCAAGGGAATACTCATCAATTGGAGAATGGTTGACTAAGTTATGGTGGAATATTATTGTGCTATAAGAAATGATGAAGGGAGTAATTTCAGAAAAACATGGCAATGCCCATATGAACTGTTGCAAAGTGAAGTGAAAAGATCATTGGGCACAGTAACAACAATGTTGCAATGAGGATCAACTGTGAAAGACTTGACTACTCCAATCAATACAATGATCCAAGACATTACCAAAGGACTCATGATGAAAAATGCTGTACGCCTCCAGAGAGAGAATTAATTAACTGAGTGAAAATTGAAGTATAATCTTCTCACTTTATTTTTCTTGCTTGTTTTCCAATATAGGTAATATGGAAATATATTTTGTGTGATTTCACATATATAATTGATATCATATTGCTTGCCATCTCAGTGGGTGGGGAAGAGGGTGAGAGAAAGGAAAAGAATTTAGAACTCAAAATTTAAAAAGAAAAAAATATTAAAAATTAATAGCAAATTGAAATGTTTAAGAAAAAAAGATTATCTTGGCTACGATTCCTGCCTTATTAGCAAAGTTTAATGAAGAGTACATCATTCTGAAAGTGTACTTGATCTATGTACTCATAGTGGTCCCATGTAGAACTTCTCTTTACGTATCTGCTTATAGTTCACATGCAGAGTCATTGAGGTATCAGAGGCAAGAGCAATGATCTTGGAGTCAGAACCATCGGCTGGAGTTCTGGTTCCCACTCAGATTACTAGCTGAGTGACCCTGGGTAAGTCACTGCACCTCTAGGGGACTCAGTTTCCTTATCTGTGAAATGAATGGACTAAACTAGATGACTTCTGAGGCCCCTTCTGTCTCGAAATCCATTATCCAAGCATCACGTGGGCAGACGCTGCTTGGGCTACCTCCCTGTGAATGAACTGTTGTTTTTGTTGGTTGGTTGGATTGCTGTTGAGCCTTCATTTTTGAAGAACAATGACATTGCTGCGCGATGCCCTGACATACAAATTAACTGGGTTTAAGTCAGGCAGAGTTGCATAAATCACCCTCACTCCCTCTCCCAGAGTCATTGAAGTCAATGGCAGGACAAAAGTCGGGACAACTGGTGATGGCCCAGGATGCATTGGATGACCTCAGCATCTGTGATGTCTGATCAAGCTCTAAGCACTCAACAGCACCTGCTTCAGATGTCTTTCATCAGAACAAATTGTTCTCATCTGTCTGTCTTCACTTGCTTGAGGTAGACATCCCCTTAACTCACTGATGGGTTTGAAATCTGTTGGTTACCCTCACCCTGGTCTTAGCTCATCTGCTGAGATGATTTACAAAGTGTGGCTAGGGTGTGGTCACAGGTGAGTGCTGGGTGAGAGGTGGACCCCAAAGGTGCAGTCCTGAAAAGGGTTCAGCAAGCCTTCATACCACTGATGTTAGTCTTCCCTGAGCACCCATACACCCTGAGCCAAATAAAGGACTCTGAGGAAGCTCATTTCAGCCTCTTTTATGAGGTTGTTTGATTAAACTCTCCTCAAGGGTGTCACCAAGTCTCTGAGAAGACACCCTTCCACGGATGTCAGAATGTCCAGGTTGGGTAAATTACCCAATATCTATGAAGCACCTGCAAGTCATTTATCCATTTCACTTCCCTGACAAGAGGAACTTCAGGAAAGCCTGACTTAAGTCTGAGTATTTGTCTCTACAGTGGCACTGACCCATGTCCCTGGCCAGACCAGTTACTGGCTAGTCAGTTCCCACTCTCTCCCTGTTAGTTCTGAGACAATATGGTACAGTGGGAATTTGGCCTTGGGAGAAAATCACTAGAGCCTCTGGGTCTGAGTCTACTCACCTGTAAAAAGAAGTTACTGGATCTGTTTCAGCTCTAAAACTATTATCCTTACAGGACTGAGGTGGGGAGAAGGAGAGACTTTGAGGAGAACGAGCAGCAATTGGAGCCTGAGGACACCTAGGAGCAGTTCTCTATTCTCCCAGGTAGATGGAGCCCAAGATAGCTTTCAGCTAATTTCTACTTTCCCAGCAAAAGAGTCAGATCAAAGGAGATTCAAGGAAAGAAACACCCTTTGTGTGTCATCTCTCTCCCGTGCACAATAATTATACCCAGTCAGGACATTAATAACCTCTTACACAGCCAAAGTGGAAGAGTGTTTTATAAATAAACAGCAGGAGAATGCCATCACAAGAATTTGTGATAGCAAAGTCAGATGGCTCCGAGATAATGGAAACTCCTTTGAAGAGGCAGTACCATCCAGCCTTAAGGAGGACAGAAGGGGGCAGTCTCTTTCTAAATGGGCATGAGTTGCCCTTACTTGAAAAAGACAATGTGGAAGAGTGAAAAAGCTCTGGATTTGGGGTCTGAGGATATAGTTGGGTTTGAATCCTGGCTGTGCTACTCATGACCATCTTAGGCAAATCATGCCCTCTTTCTGGATCTCAGTTTCCTCATTTGTAAAATGAAGGAATTAATTTAACTGGTCTATAAAGTCTTTCCCAGATCTAAAGTGACAATCCTATCACCAACGAATCAGGCAGGATCACTGACCCAGGATTAAATGTTTTACAGGTCAGGTTGAAGGCATGATGCTGCTAACTAAACACAAATAATATTAGTAACTCTGAGGCAGAGAATCATAAGACTCACAGCATGTCAGAGCAAGAAGAGACCTAAGTAAATATTTTTAAATGTTGGTGACTCCTCCTTACACAGAAAATGAGGCAGCATATCTCTTTCCATTGTACCAGCAGGAAGTGTACTAGATCAGTATCGGAGGGTCTCAGTTCCTATCCTAACTATACCACTTACTCAAACCTTAGGCAACCTTTAGATCTCTGTGGGCCTTAGTATCCTCATCTGAAAAATGAGGGGATTGGATTAGGGTCCTTTAAATTCTTTCCACATATAAAGTATATGATCCTGAGGCCCAGAGAGGGTTAGCAGGAACACTGTGGTGTAATAACAAGGGTACTGAATTTGGAGTCAGGAGTCATAGGTACAAATCAAGTCTCTAGTTACCTCTTTCTGACAGAGGTCATGAAGTCAAGATTCAGAATTTATTTTACAAAACATATTTTATAGACATAGCCAATGAAGAAATTTGTTTTGCTTGAAAATGCGTGTTTGTTATAAAGGGATTTCCTTCTAACCAACGAGTAGGAGTGTGGGAGAGAAATTTTTGTTCATTGAAAAAAATAAAATTTAATTTAAAAAAGTTTTGGCACTGAAACTAGCTGTAGGTTCTTTGGCAATTCATTTGGTCTCTGTGGGTCTCGGTTTCCTTATCTGTAAAATGAGGGGGCTGAACTACTAATCTCTATGAAATGCCTTCTAACTTCTTTTTGATGTGTTCCTACAGAGACTTGGGTTCACAGATCTTTCTATAATGTTCTCATACCTTGGGAGCAGGAATGAGGTTGAGCCCCATAGATGAGTCTGGGGAAGATAGTCCTTTATGATAAGGCAATGTGGAAAGGAATAATTAAGTTGTCAAAAAATCCTCCCCAAATTTCTCAATACTCCCTCCACAGAGGGTCTCAGCCATGTGCTTTGTACCAACTCTCCTGCTATCTAACATCAGTGGGTTCTCTATTGTATACATATCCAGAGTCCTTCACTATCCCCATTATGGTCTCTTATCATGGAGACCTAGAAGACGGGACTGGCTAGAGAGACCTGTCCTGGGCCCCAGGGAAATTGACTGAGGGACTGACCTGTACATGCTTGTAGGTTTTATTGATGAATATACATCTTAACTACACAGACGTCACAACTGTAGATGCTCATCAAATAAATAGATATGTAAATACAGGAAAGCTATTTGCAAAACACATTAAGATGCTGAGATAGAAACTAATTGTTAGAGCACATACCAGAATACTTTCAGCTGCAGTGAGTATGTGTATATTTCTGAGGGTGTGTGAAACTTTAGGTGCTGGGTATTTGAACTTATTCATTTGTCTTTTGTTCTTAGATTTATGGGTTTGTGGATATTTTTTTATAAGATCACACACACCCCTAGTCTTCTACAGGAGTATTCAAGAGCTCTCCACCCCTCATTTTCAATGTCCCTCTTAAGCCATGGAACCTCAAAATGAATACAGCACCCCAGGTGAGGTCTGAGGAGGGCAGAATACAGAAGGACCTACATATGACCTTCCTGTTTCTAGAAATTTTAATCTTTTTAATGGGATCCATTGCCATTTTTGGCCACCAAGCCTGGCACAGTTTAGGTGCTTAATAAATGTTTTCACTGTGTGATATGAACAACGATCTCCTCTACCTGACAAATGGTCATTCAGAAAAGACCTGAGGATCTCCAATGGGAGGAAGAGTTCCACTATACCATAAAGCATCAAGCATTTCACTGAATATCTCTATTAAAAAAAGATTGGGGGAGGGGGTCCCTGACAGCAAGCCCAGAATTGTTCCTTGATTCATCTTGATTTGACTTGCTTTGCCTATCCCATAAAGAAGACACCTGAAACTAAATGGGTGGAAGTTAACAGGGAGACATTTCAGCTCAAATAAAGCTGGAACTTTCTAACAAGTGTAGTTGTCCAGTAGGGAGGTAAAAATAAGCATGCATGTCACCGGTTGAGTTTAAGGAGAGGCTGAATGACTGTAGGGCAGCTAAGTGGCACAGTGCATAGAGTGCCAGGCCAGGAGTCAGGAACATTCATCTTCCTAAGTTCAAATCCTGCCTCAGACACTTACCTGCTATGTGACCCTAGGCAAGTCACTTAACCCTGCTTCTCTCAGTTTCTTCACCTCTAAAATGAGATGGAAAAGGAAATGACAAATTACTATACTATCTTTGTGAATAAAATCCAGAAAAGGGGTCACAAAGGGTTGGATACAACTGGAAAATGATTAAACAAAAACAGAATGACTGTGTTAGGGATACTATAGAAGTAATTGAATTAGATCAAAGATTCTTAATGTTTTGTGTATCATGGTTCCCCTTTGGTAGTCTCAGTGTACTATGGATACCTAGGAATAGTGCATAAATTTTTAATGCATTTAAGATTTTCAAATGCATAGGATAAAATATATAGTGTTACAGAAAAAAAAACCATTATACCAAAATAAAGGTGTAATTTTTCTCATCTAAGTTCACAAACCAGACTCCCTAAAATCCATGCAACAGATTCTTTGGGGGTCCATGCCCAGGTTAAGAACTCCTGGAATTAGATGACATCTGAAGTCCAAGCTTATCTCTGAGATTCTATGGTGTATTTTTTTTATTACAATATCCTCATCCATGAGATTCCTCCTCTGTCTATACCATCCTCTTGGTCCAAAACACCAGGTTTTAATAGGGAAGGCAATTACTGATGACTTGCACTCCTCAAGAAATGAAATCAAGTCAAAATAGCATCTCAAAAAAGTGATCTTTTCTTCCTCAAATTTTCCTGGGGCAGAGATCCTTTGCCCCTGCTATGCTACTTTTATTTAATATTATATCTATTTATCAGGTATCATAACCCCATTTTGGAATCTTCTAGGGCAACAGCAGCCTTAGCATAGTGCATGGCATATAGTAGGCACTTAATAAGTGTTTATTGACTGACTGGCAAGGACTATGTCATTTCTCACCTTTGAAGTATAAGTTTGACTTCTACTCTAGGTACTTTACTGCACTGAATTGAATTGATTATCCTATTTCTACCCTTCCCCCCTCATCATGGAGGGAATTGAACTACTCTAGAACAGATTAGACAGATTTCCAGGAGAACAGGCCATCAATGGTTCAAAATGTTTATGTCTCAGGCTTCAATTTCTCCTTCCCTTTATTCCCAAGGAGAAAATCAGGGGAAATTCTGTTATAGAAGGAAAAGGAAAGGAGGGTAGAGGAATGAGAGAGGTAAGGAAAAGACATTTTGAACGCAAATGGAATTTCCAACTGTTGGATTAAAATTTTGATCACCCAGATCCATCCTCCCACCAAACAAGGCCTGACCAACCCACTGAGAACCAGGCCAAGTCTAGAGAAGGCCAGGGCCACAATGAACACAAAGTGATTGTGAGCCAATGAGTCTCTAACTTCAAACCAAAACCTTCCATCCATTACCAGTAAGAAAACATGGGTTCAAATACTGCTTTAGACATTAGCTGTGTAACCCTGGGCAAGTAACTGAACCTCTCTGTGCTTCATTTTCCTCCTATGTAAAAGCAGGAGGTTGAACTTCACGGCATCTGCCTTCCACCAGAATCCTGTTGTAGTCCTTCCCGACTTCTCGTGTGCATCTGAAGGTGGGCAACCACTCTTCTAGGTCTTGGTTTCCTCATCTGTAAAATGGACTCATTCATTCTATTAAAGAGATTTATTGAGCGTTTGCTATGTGGAAGATATTAAAATGCTAGTTACAGACCTGTAGGAATCATAGTTAGAGCTAGGACAGCCCTCAGATCATCTTAGACTAAATCAGGGGTGGGAACCTGCAGCCTCGGGGCCACATGTGGGCTTCTAGGTCCTTGGGTGCTGCCTTTTGACTGAGTCCAAGTTTTACAGAACAAATCCTTTTATTAAGGGAAGTTTGGATTCAGTCAAAGGGCTGTACTTGAAGACCTGGAGGGCCACATGTGGTCTTAAGGCTTCAGGTTAACCACCTCTGGATTAGACTAAGATCTGAAATCCTTTCCTATCTCTAATTTTGATTCCTCTTCTCAAAGCCTTCTGATTCAAAAAATGGTACTCTAATATGACAGAGAGAGAGAGAGAGAGAATTACATAAAATGATGGAATCTCCCCCCAGGGAATTCATAAATGCTGTAGTCACATGAAGCACCCTGCAAAATATCTGGCATCTCCTCCCATAGTGAAACAGGAAGGACCACATTCTGCACCATTCGGTTTTATCAGAAACACAGCCCTGTCATATATAGACAGGGCATGGCAGAGTGAGTGATTCAGAGGAGTCTGGGAACCTTTATGATCTGAACAAAGGCTATGTTTAGTTAATGGGGATGAGAACAGCAATGTCATGAACACGCCTGAGTCTCCTCTACTGGTCTTGGCTAATGACATCTTGGATCCCAATAATGACAGCTACAGAAATCTGGAATCTTGCACCTTAGACATTGTTAAATCAGATTAACCTCAGTCTTGCTGGAGGGTTGGGAACAGAGGAAACTAATTGGGATCATAGAATATAGAGCTAGAAAGACAGACCATATATTCCAAACTCTACATTTTATGGATGATGAAACTTGGGCCTGGAGTGAGGACATAAGTTGTAAATCTTACTCACAGCAAGTAGTAAAATTGAGGTTTGAACTCAGGTCTCAACTCCCATTCTCTTTCTTCTGTATCTTCTAGTTGTTGGGACAACTTTGCCAGAGCATAAATTTTTAAGATTCCAGGCCACTGAATACCTACTGTGTGCAGGGTAGTAAAATTACAAAATTTAAAATGAAACTGTCCCTGATCCTAAAGAATTTAAGTTCTATCTGCTCAGGCCATTGCCAAATACTACCATCATCAAGCCTGCTTTTTGTCCCAAGGAAACAGGTCATCTTCTCATACTGGACCAGGTGACTATGCACGGAGCTCAGAGACTCTTTGGGGCTGTAGGTATCTGAGGATTTCTCCCTTTGAAAATTCTACTCTAGGTAAGGAGACAGAATGCTACAGACATATATATATATGCCCACACTTTCGCACAACATAAGAACAAAAGAGAATTAGTGAAGGATAAAATATGTGGAACAAAGAATGGTGTGTGATTAAGCAAGAAAAGCTTCCTGGAGGAAAGATTTGAATAAGCTTTTTTTTTTTTTGATGAGGCAATTGTGGTTAAGTGACTTCTCCGGGATCATGTAGCTAGTAAGGGTCAAGTATCTGAGGTCAGATTTGAACTCAGATCCCCCTGATTCCAAGGCTGGTGCTCTACCCACTATGCCACCTAGTAGCCCCTGAATAGACTTTAATGAATGGATCTGGAAACTCAAATTCATTAACTCCTTTTGGAGGTACTAGTGTCTAACTATAGGGGGAAATCTGAAGAAAGGACAAACTCTGACCTACTTCTTTTTTATGTTTTGTTTTTGGAGGCAATCAGGGTTAAGTGACTTGCCCAGACTCACATAGCTAGGAAGTGTCTGAAGTTAGATTTGAATTCAGGTCTTCCTAACTCTGGGGCTGGTGCTCTAGCCACTACACTGTGACCTATTTCATAAGGACAAATAATCAATTATTTCCATTCCTTTCCCACTCCAAAATCATTCCAGTGGCATTTCCCACAGCAATCTGGCTTTTGAAAGGACTCTGGAATTGACTTGTTGCACGATCTTGGGAAAGTCATGTGGCATATCTGTGTTTTGATTTTTCCACCTGCCAAAGAATATGATCCTCCAGAATAAACAGGAAAAACCTGACAAGCATTTATAAAGCACTTACTATGTACCAGATAATGGGCTAAGTACTCAGGATTCAAAGAAATACAAAAACAGTTCTTTCACTTAAGGAACTCACATTCTAATGGGGGAGAAAACATGGAAATATCACATAGAATAATATATAAAATAGTTAGGCACACATTAGATAGGTGAAAGGTAATCTCTCTAAGAAGGTCTTGGTAGATTGGGAAAAAGGAAAGGCTGTGTAGAAGTGAAGGGGTCTAAGCTAAGGCTTGATGGAAGCCAGGGAAAGGAAGGGACAGAGGTAAGGAGGAAGAATGTTCCAGGCAGACAGGAAAGCAAGTGCAAAGGCAGAGATGGGAGATGGAGTGACCTGCTCAAGGAATAGCAAATAGCCCAGTGTCATTAGATCATAAAGTGTATGGAAGGGGAGTAAAGTATAGGAAGGCTGGAAAGGTGGGTAATAAAGAGCCTTAAATGCCAGAACCAAGGACTTTATATTTGATTGCAGAGGTAACAGGGAAACATTAGATTCTATCAAGTAGGAGGTGAAATGAGCAGACCTACACTTTGAAAGAACCACCTTGGTAGGTGAGGATAGATTGGAGTAGAAAGATATTTGAGACCTAGATACCAAGTAGTTGACTATTGAAATTGAATAGATAATGTATCAAATTGCTTACTGTTTTAGGAAGAGGGGAGTGGAGGGGAAGGAGGGAAGGAAAGAGAAAAACTTGGAACTCAAAATTTTATGAAACTGAATGTTACAAATCGACCTTATACACAATTGAAAAAAAAATAGCATTTAAAAAAAAATAAGTTGTACAGGTGAGAGGGCCTGAAGTAGGGTAGTGGATATGTAGGGGGAGAGAAGGAAATGTATATGAAAGATATTGAAAAGGTAGAAATGACAAGTGAGCAACAGATTAGATTTGTGAAATGAATGAAAGTAAGGAGTCAAGGATAACACTGAGGTTGCAAGCCTGGGTGACTGAGAAGACTGGTATTATCCTTAATTTTAACATGGAAGTTTAGTGGGGTGGGAGAGAGAACTTAGAGAATAGATAATGAGTTATGTTTTGAATATGTAGAGTTTAATATGCCTATAGGACATCCAGCTGAAGATGCCCACAAGGTAGTTGGTAATGTAGGACTGTCACTCAGGAGACAGACAAGGGCTGGATATAAACATCTAGGAAATATCTCCGTAGGGATGATCATTCAAGCCATGGGAGCTGATTAGGTCACTAAGTGAGAAAGGCTAGAGCAAAAAGAGATGAGAGATGTCCATGGTTAATGGGCATGGCATAGACAAAGACCTAGCAAAGGTGACTAAGAAGGCGTGGTCAGACAGATAAGAGAATCAGGAGACAGAGTATCATTGCCCTCAAAAAAAAAAAACCAGAAAAGAAGAAATATGCAGCAGAAGGAGGTGATAGTGTCAGATATTGAAGAAGGATCAAAAGGATGAGGATCAATAAAAAACCATTAGGTATGGCAATGAAGAGATCATTGATAACTTTGGAGATAGCAGTTTCAGTTTATGTTTTGTTGTTGGAGGCAATCAGGGTTAAGTGATTTGCCCAGACTCACACAATCTGGAAGCCAGACTGCCGAGAATTTAGAAGAGGAAGTGAAGGCACTGAGTTAAAATGGCGTTCTCAAAGAATTTAGCTGCAAAAGGGAGGAGAGAGAAAAGATGAAAGCTAGTAAAGATGTGAGGATCAAGCGAGGGTTTTTAAGGATAAGCGGTCAGCAGAGGAGAAAAGGAGTAAAGATAAAAGGTGGGAGAGAGGGTAGAGAAGACAGTGGAGACAATCTTCTGGAGAGATACAAAAGAATGGGATCAAGATTTCCTGCGAAGGAGTTGGTCTCAGCAATAAGTAGGGCCATGTAAACAATGTCTCTACAGCCATGATAGTCAATTGTAACCAGAATATTC
This sequence comes from Bettongia penicillata ogilbyi, assembly GCA_023548195.1. NCBI lineage: Eukaryota > Metazoa > Chordata > Mammalia > Diprotodontia > Potoroidae > Bettongia > Bettongia penicillata. Next base: position 12,834,664 of record JAJHZJ010000413.1, read on the forward strand.
CATCAATCTAATTCCCTGTGGTCAGTTGACTCTGGAATAACAGGAAAACCTGGCTTTACTGTCAGGTATTTACTAATAGATGGTAGAGTGGATAGAACAGCAGACCTGGGGTCAGGAAGACTCATCTTTCTGAGTTCAAATCTGGCCTTAGACATTTAGTAGCTATGCAGTCTTGAACAAGTTACTTAACCCTATTTGCTTCAGTTTGCTCCTTTGTAAAGTGAGTTAGAGAAGGAAATGGCAAACTATTCTAGTACCTTTGCCAAGATTGTGTTTTATCTTTCATTCTCGAAGAGGACCATGACATCAGGGAGATGATGACATGACTTGCAGTTGACTTTGATTTGAGTGAGGAAGGATTGTGCAAGGTCACCAACCTCACTTTCTTCTCCTGAGCCATCTGGGTCCAGTGGTCTGATATTCATCAGGATGAATGGCCCAGGATGCAATGTGAGACCCTGTTCCTTTCAGTCTAATGCCTTATCACATTTTCACTTTGAGTGAGATACATCCATTCAATGAATAGGCTTCTTTAAATAGTTACTCAAGGGATGGGTCCTTTAATCAAAAAAAAATCAAACTGGGAAGGGGAGACCCTCAGAGTTCCTGGGTAAAACAGAAACAGTTACTATTTAGTAATTACATTCACTCTGTGCTAGGTGGTGGAAACTTGTTGTCCAGTCTATGAACTCCATCAAATAGAGTCACAAAGAGATGGACATGACTGAAACAGCTGAAGAACAGCGATATCAACTAGTAGACAGTCCTCCTGAGCCATGAAGACTTCATGGTCAGAGATCAACAATCTGATTAGATGCCTGGGATTTCTACTATGGTTGTATAGAGTTAGCTACTGAGTTCGAGAATAGGGAACATGCAACGAAATCTTTGGCATTCCTCTTAGATTGCTACTAAGACTAGAAGCCCTATATTTTTAGTCCTTAAAAACAGAATTTCCCCACAGAACTCAAAACATGGTTTTGAAAGAAGTGGTCACTAAAGTGCATAATCCTAAATTATTAGTCATTATTTGAATATACAAATACTAATCTCATCAGTTCAGCAGCACAAATCACAAAGCCATTCATATCATCTTATTCAGGTGAACTCTTGTCGATGTCTGCCATATATCTTTCATTGGGCATCCACCCAAAGTGCTATGAACTTTCTCCTAGATCTCCTGATCTTATGTGAATATCAATGAATCACCTTAGCTATCCAGTGCTTCTTTCTTGGTCTTGCTCATGTGCAACAAACCCACTTCCTTTTTCTAGTCATGTAGGCATCAAGAAATACAGAAAAGTACATGAGATTTGGAGGCAGAGGACTTGAGTTCAAATCCTGATTCTGCCACTTAAGTGACTTTGCAAGTCACAACATCTTTGGGCCTTCTCTCCACTTTAAGTGAAGGACTTGAAATAGATGACCACTAGGTCCCTGCCATCTCTAAAGCTATGATCTCCTCAATCTTATCTTTGACATCACTTCTCTTGATCAATTATTCATTGATAATATCAATAAAATCTATAACAATACTGATAATAATTGCAACCTACTTGCATCCACCAAGTGCCTCTCCATTTCCTTTTGGGTCACACATAACATAAATTTTTTGACAGTTATGGTATTCCATGATGCACATCATCACTGGAGGAATATTGAAAATATAGTACATTATAAAGTATGCAAATAGAGTATGTCCCAGAATTTAGTACAGTGCCAGAAACATTGTAGACAATAAATCCTTGTTGACTTGACTTGTTGACTTCTAAGTTTATGTAATCCCCTTTCAGTTTAGACTATTTGTGTGCCTGGCACACACTCCCTCCTTATCTCTACTTCTAACCCTAACTCCCTCTCTTCCTTCTCAGCTGACAAGTAATACAGTCTCCATGAAATCTTCTCTGAACTGGGCATGGTGGCACACACCTATAATCCCAATTACCTGGGAGGTTGAGGTTGGAGGACCTGTCTCTTGAACCTAGGAATTTTTAACTCCAATGGGCTATGCCAATCTGGTGTCCTCACTAAATTTGGCACTAATATCATAAGCCCTATAGTGGGAGGCAGGGAGGAGCAGATTGCCTAGGGAGGGGCAAACCAACTCAGTTTTGAAATGAAGCAAATCAGAGTTCCTGGGGTTATCGGTAGTACATTAGGTCTATGATCAGTTCCTTCATTTCCAGCCTGAAAGATAGGGGGAGACCCAGTAAGAACAGAGATGGAAGGCAGGGAGAAAGAAAGGGAGCAAGGAAGGAAGAAGGGAAGGAAGGAGGGAGAGGAAGAAGGGAGAAAGGAAGGAAGAAGGGAGGGAGAAGGAAGAAGGAAAGAAAGGAGGAAAGAAAGAATAAAGTGGGGAAGGAGGGAGGGAGAGAGGGGAGAAGGAAAAACAAAGAAGGAGGAAAAAGTGAAGGAAGGAAGGAATAAGGATAGAGAAAAAGAAAGGAAGGAAGAGAAAGAGAAAGAAAGGAAGAGAGAAAGAAAGAAAGAAAGAGAAAGGAAGGAAGGAAGCAAAGACCTCTAAGCCCCTCAGAAATACTTTCTTCTTTCTCAGATTTTCCTATAGTACTTTTGCTAGATTTCCCTTTCATCACTCTATACCCTCTATTATATTATAAAATAAGTTGAAATTGATAGCCCCTGGGATCTCTAAATTTATGATCCCATGAATTTGTATAAAACCTAGATAACCTTTCAGGGTAACAAGTTCCGTCTATTTTCTTTTAACTAAGTCAAATATGCTTTTCCTAAAACTTCAATGGGGTCCACCTTCTAGCATTGCAAGGTTTGATTGTCACTGTCTGCATCCACTTCGCAATTTTACAGACTTGGATCTCCTTTCCCTTTGAGCTATTTTCTCTTCATTTCTCTTTCAAACAAACCCTCCAACCTCCTAAATTCATTCACTTTTATCAATTTACTCTACCTGTTCCTTTAATTCCATGCCTTTCAGCCTCCTTCACATATTTCACTAAGCACTGGGGATGGAATAAATGAAGACCCAGGTTTTCAAACATGGAAGACTGGAGGAAGAGTAGATTTCTCCCACAATTATCTCCTCTCTCAAACACATCTGTTTCTCCTTTTCCAAAGATTTCTTCCCAGTTACCTATATAGATGCCTAGATTGCCTCATTTTTTTAAAAAAAAAATGTCTTCCTTTAACCCTTTTATCTCATTTAGCTAATCTCATTTCTCTCCTCTTCAGAACCAAAGTTGTTGAAAAAATAGTTTATGCACAATTCCTCCAGTTATCTATCACATTGTCAATGCCTTGTCTTATATTCCCAAAACTCCTGTGAAATTACTTTCACAAAGATCACCAGGAACTTCCTTAATTAGCAAATCTAGTGGTCTTTCCCCCTCTTCATCTTAATTGATCTCTCTCCAAAGTTTTTTATGTCATTAGTATCTTCTCACTGGCTTTTGTAGAAGTATGTATATATACCTATTTCTGTATGTGTTGTCTCTCTCATTAGAGAGAGTTTTTTGAGGGCAAGAATTGTTTTTGCTTTTTCTTTCCATCCCCAATGCTTAGTACAATACCTGGCATGTGTATCTTAAGCATTTAATAATTCCTTGTTCATGATTGTTTAACTTTGCACCTTCTCTCTGATCCATAAGGCAAGTGCTCACCAAGATTCTACCCTCAATCCTCTTCTCTCCTGCCTCTAAACTTTCTCCCTAGACAAACTCATATCCATGGCTTCAACTATCATCTTGACTCAAATAGCAACCCATCTCCAACCCTATCCTCTTGACTCCATATCTCCTCAGTTCATACCTCCAAAAGTGTCCCTTCACTCCCTACGGAACATCTTTACCTGTATGTTCTGTTGACAGGTTGAAATCAACATGATCAAACCCAAGCTAACCTCCCCAGAAATCTGCTACTCCACCAGTCTCCCATGTTTGAAAATCTGGGGCTTTATTTGAGTCTTTCTCTTCCCTCAACTCTCATACCCAGTCAGGGATGTGAGTTTGAGTCAATCACCAGTATCTCTTAACAGTATCTGTTCTTTTCTTCTCTGTTCCCATTGCCAGTACATGAAGCCTTCATTGCCATCTACCTGGGTTATCCTCACCTCAGCTCTCACCATGTCAGCTCATCCTTCACATCCTTGACCCTTCACATGAGTCAAACTAATTTTTCTCATGCTGAGATATAATCATTTTACTCTTCTGCTCCCAATTATTCAATTGCACATCCAAGGAAAGTTCAAATTCCTTAATCTGACATTCAGAATCTTCCAAGCTATTGCCACTCTATCCTTCCAGTCTTATCTTACATTAATCCCCTCTAAATAATATACAATTCCCCCAAAATGGACTACTAATTATCTTCCAGCCTCACACTATTTTTTCCTAACCCTTTCCCTTGCTCATGCTTTCTCCTTGCCACTGAGACTGCTAAATTCCTAACTAAATTTTCAAGCACAACTCGTATCTTACCAGCTCTATGAAGGAGCATAAATATGCTTATGTGAATCTCCAGCCTATCTCTCCTCTAAGCTTCAATTTTCCATCACCAATTAGCTATTAGACATTTCATTCTTTGCACTTGCATCTCTAGCACCTAGCATAGCATCTGGCATACCATAAGTGCTTAATAAATACTTCTGGATTGATAAAGCCTTCCTTGATTCCCCCATTAGGGGTGGTCTTTGGCCAGTGTCCTGTCTAAACCCCTAAGACCTTGCTTCAAACTCTGCTTACACCTTTTACATAGTTCTTGTGCCAAGTTATCTATTATAGTTATCTGGCTTCCATATACTTTATTAGACTGTAAACTCTGAGTTTGGCTTAACTAAAATTTGGCTCTGTGCTTTGTGGGCAGCTGAGTGGCACAGTGGATAGAGCACAGGACTTGAAGTCAGGAAAACTCATCTTCCTGAATTCAAATGTGACCTCAGACACTTACTAGCTGTGTGACCCTGGGCAAGTCACTTAACCCTGTTTGTCTCAGTTTCCTCATCTGTCAAATGAGCTGGAGATGGAAACAGCAAACCACTTCAGTGTCTTTGCCAAGAAAACCCCATATGAGGTTATAAAGAGTCAGACACAACTGAAATGACTCAACAACAATGCTTTGTCCATATATAGAAAAAATACTTACAGAGTTCTCACTGAAGACCTATACTGGGCACTGTGAAGATACAAAGTTATATAAGACTCTATCTCTGTCCTCAAGAAGCTTATAATCTGGAAAGTGAAGAAAAAACATTTTATGCAAATCACCATAAATATACACTCAAGGCGGTATGGTACAGTGGAAAGAACATTGAATTTAGAATCAGAGGAACTGGGTTTTAACCCCAGCTCTACCACTTCACTGTCTGTATGGTCTCAATCAAGTTATAAGATCTCTGGGCTTCAGTTGTCTCATCTTTAAAACAAGTAGTTGCCCTGGATGGTCCTTTATTGCTCTAAACCTATGATCCTATTTGGTATTGGACTATGCCATATGAATGGTACAGATCATAAACACTATGGGAAAGCAATCAGCAGAGGAGAAAGTCTATTCTAGTGGGGGGGATCACAGGAGGCTTTCCTGTAGCAGAAGTCACTTGAGCTATAAGAATGTATAGGATTGTAACTGGAAGAGTCAGGGAAGAGGGGAGAATTCAAGGGAAAAGATCAGCCATACAAAGTATGTTTCTTTCAACACTCTCCCTTTCATCCCCCTAGAATTTTATTGACTTGAAGATGTCTTTCAAGAAGTCTTACTTCATTCCACCCACCTTTCTGGGTGGCAATGGAAATAAACCTATGAGTAATCCCTTGGCTAGTGAAGGTGAAGGGAGATGGAAAAGCCAGCCTAGTCTCTCCCCTAGTATTCACCAAAGCCTCCTTTTAGGGCACCATTTACCCTTTACAAGAACATTTTTGCCTTCATTTTCTTGAAACCACTGGATTGGCCCCAGGGGAGGGTTTGTTTAGTTAGATAAATCAGTCCCTCCATGAGTGGGAGACTCTGAAACAGGCTATGCAGCCTCTTGGCCCCCAGCCCATCTCCCAGACAGACCCTTGGCTTCAGAAGTCATTGGGGATCCTTTCATGTTGGTACATACAAGATGAAGCAGATAGATCTTATCTCTTCCTTATGGCCCCAGCAAGTTGCGCAAGACCCTGCTAAGATGTATGGGCACCCAGAGACCCTGGGATTTGAAAAGAGCAAGATAACATCTTATAGACAGTCTTCTCCCATTACCTCCATGTGATGGTTGGTGTGTGGGGGGAGAAGGATGTCCAGAAATAACCCTTCTTTGCCAGGTCACGGTGTGTGCCCTGGACCTAGCAAGGGAAGCTGACTAAGAGGCATCACAAGCGATGATTCAAACCCTTAGGCAGTTATCAAGAGGGATCCTTGTGGTAGCTCTACAATTAGTGGTTCAGCCCACGTGGCCTGATAGCCCAGCACGAGGCTGGCCAAAGACATAAAAATCCTCCTCTCCATTGCCTTCTCAATGCACTCAACGGGCCTCCCTCTGTCTCACCTGTAGGAGAATTGGGTAAGTCCAGATGCCCTAGTTGAGCCTGATGGGCTCACTTGCTGACTTTCCTGCCTATTCCTATCTTGGGGAGAGGGAGGGCAGAGAGGGTTAGTCCTTCTAAGAACACAGAACCCAAGGAACAAGAACAATTCACTTCTTTTCTCCTTCCCCCCTATCCCTTTGCTGCTTCTCCTGCCTTCTAATGCTTTCTAAAATGGTGTGCAATCTCACCTAGGCTCCTTCTTGCAAGCCAATGTCAATCCTGGGCAATGAAATTTCTCTCACTTGACTTTTCTGAGAAAAAAATATGCCAGGATAAAAAGAAGACTTCTAGAAGAAAGGGAAAGAAAAAAGCATTCCAGGGGAGACTGGGAGACTGGGGTGTAAGGAAATTCAGACTTGAAGTTATGGAAAATATTCCCAACTAAGATGAGAAAGGAAACACAAAGGGGGAAGGTCAAGGATACAGAAAACACCAGACACAGAAGCTGCAGAGAAACAGTGGTCTACAGATTTTTTGAACACTAAATTGGGGGAAAAGAGTGGGATTTAATTAGGATCATGGATCTGGAGTTGGAAAGGACTTCAGGGAATATCAAGTTCAACACCCTCATTTTAAGGAAGAAAGAATTGAGACCATAGAAAGTTAAGTGACTTGCATGAGGTTGTGCTGATAAGTAAGTAACATAGGTAGGATTTGAACCCTGATTTTGTCATTCATTGCACAATGAGCATAGTGCCTGAAACATGGAAAGCATGGAACAAATGCTGGGTGATTCCAGAGCCAGTGGAGTTTCCATTCTCTGAGGACTCTTCCTTTCCTAAAATTCCAACCTATTAAATCCCTACTCCATTTTCTCACCATCAATATCATTTCTACTACCCAACCAGTAGGTTTAATATGAAAAAATGCCAACTCTTATTTGTTTCAGGTTTCTGCACATCAGACAAAATGTCTTTTAATGAGCAGCAGTGTAAACAGCCATGCCTGCCCCCTCCCTGTCTTCAAAAAACTCAAGAGAAGTGCCCAGTGCAAGTTCCAGAGCCATGTCCACCACCATGCCAAGAAAAATGCCCAGTGCAAGCCCAGGAATCATGCCTACCTAAAAGCCAGGAGCCATGCCAAGAAGTAAGTCCACAGCAGTGCCAAGAGTCAAGTCCTTCTCAGTGCCAAGACCAATGTGCACCACCCTGCCAAGACCAAGTACTGGAGTCACAATGCCAAGAATCTCAGATCAAGTGTACAGAATCAGTCCCTCAAAAATGCCAAGAGAAATGTCCACTTGCTAGCCTGGGTAAATAGTCATCAATCTAAAATTCCACCGCTGTGGCAACATCTGGAGGCAAAATAAATGACCCACAGATTAAAAAGTCAAGTCATAATCCATATTATGGTGAAATTTTATAACTCTGTTCCTATTGGTTTTTCTCATATCTTTGCCTTGGCAAGTATTTCTGTTCATCATTCAGGTTATGATTTATCTTTGGGAAAGTGATTCTCACTATATCTCAGCAGTCTCTATAAATGAGCATGGTACCTCGCAACCAGTGGGAAAATGGTATGCAGCAAATTAGTGCTTCTGTAAAATCACAGAACATCAGAGCTGAAAGGGACCTTGAAGACCAACCCTTTCATTATATGGAGAAAAAAACTGAAGCACATAAAAGGAAAGGTAGTCAATAAGAAAACCAGGACAAGAATCCCTGACCTCTTGACTCCTAATATAGCACTCTTTCTACTACATCGTCCTTCTCAGTCCTGGGTTTGCAGAATCCTAAGAGGTCTCCACCCACTTAGTGGGATATAATGAATCCCTTTTAGAAATGTAAATTCTTTGAAGGTAAGGCCTGTTTCAGTCTTAGTCTCAGCACATTGCAGGATGTCTCACATGCACTAGTTGCCTGATGAATGTTTGATAAATTATTGAATTTTTAAGTAATTTTCAAATACATGTTAATTTGGAAATGTCTAACACACATATAATATTATTATAGGGGAAGGAAATGTAATTAAATTCTTCTAGAATTTAGAAAAAACCTATATTACATTCCAGGGACTGCTAGGTTACATAATTACATAGACAAAGACAAAAACAGCCCTTTCCTTCAAAGCCCCATTCTACCAGAGAGGAGAAGATACGTCACCAAATTCTGCTAAGATGCCACAGCTCCCCAGAGGTGGAAGAATCTCTGTTCTATACTCTACAACAATCCCCAGATCCCTGGGTATCAATACTCTGGTGCAGTGGTAGCCAGGAAAATGACAATGGTGCCCTGATTGATGCTACAAAGTGAAGTTGAAAGATTGTGAAGGGATCCTCTGAATTCTCTGTTTATGGTTGTTCTCTGTTGTTAACTCACTCTGAGCTACTAGCACAGGTCATTTCTAAACCCTTCAGAGATGTGATTTGTATTCTATGTGATTCCATGTTGGGTCCACTTGATTGTCCAATTCTCTGTGCTTTTCTCCAATTGCAAAGGTAAAGCATTAAAGCCTCCAACTCCAGCTGGTGCTGACTCTTTGTCCTTGACTTTCTTGTGTGTTCTTTAATATTTTAATCCTTCTGTGTCCTCCACTTGGTACGTGGATGTCCATCTTTTCAGAAGAATTCAAAGTTGCTAATTAAACTCAAATCCATTTACCCCTTATATCTTTATTGCCTAAAGCTGGGGCTGTGGGTAGGCTTTAGCTGGCCTGGGAGGGAAGAGGAAAGCAGAGAGAGTAGGGGGAAGGGAGAGAAAGGCTGACAAGTTCAATCCAACAAGTATTTATTAAGTGCCTACTATGAGTAAGGTACCATGATAGACCCCAGGGAGACAAAGACAAAATGCAGAATAGTTGATGCTCTCAGAGAGTTTATGTTCTGGAGAGTTACAAGCCCAAAGGAACCAAGCAAACATGCAGAATCTTGTTTAGTTCTGAGGCAAAGTCTAGTAAAGTACCTGGGGGATGAATGGAAATTCTCCTCAAATATTAACTCTGACCTAGATGAAAATTTGCAAGCTTCAGAAGACCAGCAACGTAACTACTCTTCTATTTGCCTGAATTTCAACAATGTGTCACAGTCAAGGCTAACAGCTTGCACCCCATACACTGGCATGCTGACCTCACATTTCTAAGGAGACTATACAGGACCACTAGCTCTGGAGCTGATAGAAAGGCTGTACAGATAGGGGAGTACAAGACTTGGAATCAAGGTTAAAGAGCTAAGACAGACAGCACACCTTGTAGTGAGAACAAGAGAGTGCTCAGATGACCAAGGGAACATTCTCATGACTCTTCTGTCATTTTCTGAGATCCTTCTGATGAAATACGGGAGGCTCCATATTCAAACACTCTCCCATGGCTGTTCCTCCTCTTGACCTAGAATAATAAGTTCCAAACTGAGGATTAAGTCTTTAGTAAAAGCCACAAAGGAGGCAGCTGGTGGCTTAGTGGATAGAGCATTGGGTCTGGGGTCAGAAAGACCTGAGTTCAAATCCAGCCTCTGATACTTCCTAGCTTTGTGACCCTGGGCAAGCCATTTAACCTCTGCTTGGCTGACAAAAAAGATCCACTGTAGAAGGAGATGGCAAACTACTGCAGTATTTTTTCCAAGAAAACCTCATGGACAGGTGATTCATGGGATCATGAAGAGACAGACACGACTTCACAACAACCAAAAGGGAACCCTCAAGGCTGCTCCCAGAAGCTCCTAAGAGGCAAGGAGCCAAGGATGCTTCATAGTTATTTAGTAACTGCTGAGTAGAAGAGAGCACCTCCCCCATACCTCCCCTATAGAACATCTTCTACACTAAAGTTTAGATGCTCACTCTGCCCAAGTAGCCCCTATCTAGTACAACACTGCCATCTGACAGATAAAAAGCACTGAATTTGGAGTCAGAAGAACTGAGTTCAAATTCCAGCTCTGCTACTCACTGTTTATGTAGCCTTGATCACTTAACCTCTATGGACCTCAGTCTCTTCATCTGTGAAATAAAGAGCGTTGGGCTAGATTTCTTGGAAAAGCCCATGATTCAATGACTTTGTGTAGTCTCCACCTGTCTCAGGCTTCCTACTAATACAACCATGTTTCAAGTGTTTCACAGGACCTCCCAACTCTCCACTGACACACTGTATCCACTCAGACAAAGCAGGATAAATCCATCTGAAGATAAAGGTAGAACATTTTTTAAATTGTATTTCTACTAATATGTTTTGCTTTTATGTCACCATCTGCAAATGTATTCCTCCTTTCACCCTTATCCATTAAGCTATCCATTACAATAAAAACAAATTACAAAGAAAGAGGACCAAAAGTCAACAACATCTGATGGAGTTAGGGAAGAAAGAGCATTAATCCTAGTGCTAGAGAAACTGAACTCAAATCCTACCTATGTAGCCTTGAAGTAAAGTCACTTAACCTCTGGACCTCAGTTTCCTCATTTATAAAAATGTGGGAATCAGATTAGATGGTCTGTGAGATCCCTTCTATTTCCAGATTTATGACCTTGTAAATAGTTGATTTTGCACTCATCATTCCCTATCCCTGAAAAGAAGGAAGGAAGATACATTTTCACCACCTATCTCCAGGGTCAAGATTCCCAGTCATCATAATTACTTGATATTTAATTTCAGGTTTTGTTTTTTGTTTGGCTTGGGGTTTTTTATTTACATTGATATAGGTATATATATTGTTTTTTTTCTGGATTCAGCTTACTTACTTCATTACCCGTCATTTCTTCTATGTCTTTTCTGGACAGATTACTTCAGATATGCATCAGAAGGTAAAAAAGTCTAAGCTGAAGCTGTTGTCCACGCCAGAAAAGGGAAGAATGAATGAATCAGTTCGAGAGGAGAGGTCCAAGAACCACCTCCTTTTCTTTTCCAGAATTCCAGGGCAAGAGGAAGCCTTAGATCATCAGATTTAACTATCTTACATTATAGGAAAGGAAACTGAGGCCAAGGGAGATGTGCAGTGCCTTGCTCAGGGTCACCTAGCTAGGAGAGCCAAACTAAAATCCACCTTTTCAGACTCTTAGTCAAACTGTTTATTCCTTTATAAAATGCTACCTTTCACCCAAGTACCAGCTGCCTCTCTGGGCTCTGGAATAGCTGGGGTTTTTTAAGAGTCATAAAAGGAAAGGAGATCCTTTCTGATATTTTCCAAGGAAGGATCCCCAAAGTACTACAAATGTTGCAGCTACAGAGACACATGCTTCCTTAGCTCAGGTTCCACAAGGCTAAAGTGACTCTTCTCCTTCTCCTTCAACTAACTACCCAGCAGAGAATGGCCACAACTGGCTTGCCCTATTACAGCGGCCTAAGTAGGGGAGAAAGAGTCCAGAGGACCACTCCTCTGTCAGCACTCAGCCTCAGGCAGTCACAAATGTCTCCACTTGCGTTCCTCTCCTGCCCTTTGAAGGTGAGACTCACAGATATTCCCATCAGGCCTGGCACAGATGCAGCTGATCTGCCCTGAAGCCCAAGAGGAGGGATAATAAGCAGAGAGAGCCCAGCTATGTCAGAGGGAGACAAGGTCTAATCAAAGGGGAGACCGAGGCAGATCTTAACAACTGCTGAATGTATACAGTTACAAATTAGTAAAGGAGGGTTTCTCTGGTTTTTACCAGGGTAGGGTGGGAACCCTGAGATTCAGAATACTTATGGCCTTCTAGGTCCTTGGGTGTGGTCTTTTGATGGAGTCCAAATTTTACAGAACAAATCCTTTTATTAAGAGGATCTGTATTGTGAAGTTTGAGTTCAGTCAAAGGGGCCACACTTGAGGACAGTGACTGGAAGACCTTTGTCTAGAACTAACTGGAGAACAGCAGAAAATCTCCATTCACACACACACAAACCTGGAAAGAAAGGGAGCCCAGGCGTGTTATAGGACAGAAGGACCTGGGAGCCCTTTTGATGGGTCCCAAAGCCCTGGTGACAGCAGAACATCCCTCCAGGGTCACAGGCCACAATGTGGAGATGGTGGGAGCAGGTAAAAGCCAGACTCCAGCTGGGGAGAAATCTGAGCACAATAGGACTTTTCTCATCCTTCCCTCCTCTCTGTCCCCTGCCTCACCACCCACCCCCAAGAAGGAATTTAGACTAACAGATCATCAAGGCCACAGGGAATACGGTTGCCTCAGCCACTTCCTAGTGTCATCACGTTTTTGTTTCCTTTATCCTAGAATATACTTCCTTCTGAGTTGTGTTGGCTTGGAGGAGAAAAGGGGAACAAGTCTAGACTTCATCTGGGGGTCGAGTAGGTGGAATAGACAGAGTTTCTTCCAAGTAGATGGATCTAGGGAGCCATGGGAAGGAAAGAAGGAGGCACCCTGCTGGCACCGCCCCTGCAAACCAAGCAGGTAAGAACCGAGAGCAGTGGGACATCTGAGGAACTGTGGAGGCCTGCATGGAAACCCAGATAGCTTATAGGCCTCGAGCAGATGAGAATAAGCAGGATAGACAAGAGCAGACCCAGGACTAAAGAGACAAGTGTGCCACCTACTCTGGCTAACGGAAGGTGTGCCCACATCTGGCGATGCTCCTGCCAGTCTCCATTATCTTAACATGTTTCATTCCAAAAGCCTGTAAAGATTCTCCTCTCAATGTGTTTGCCAAGGAAATGCTAGTAGGTGCTAGAGGTAACTAGATAGCACAATGGATAAAGTACCACCCTTGGAATCAGAAGGAAATCCAGCCTGGTACACTTGCTAACTGTGAGCCTGACCAAGTCACTTAATCCTTGTATGCCTCAGTTTTTCCATCTGTAACATGGGGATAATAACAGTACTTACTTCCCCTGGTTGTTGTGAATTTGAAATGAGATAATAATTGTGAAACACTTAATGCAATGCCAGGTATATAGTAAATGCTGTATAAATGTTAGCTGTTATTATCTTCCCAGGTTTTTTTTTAATAAATCCTCCAGAGCTTACATTTAAAAACTCTTTATAGAATTTTTCTTGCTTCCAATATTACTTTTAGTTACTTTGCCTTTTCAATAACGCATATAATGAGAATGGGAGGAAGCAGGGAATTGTTGAATCCTGTGAATGAGGGGATGTGAATGAGAAGAAAAGACTGAAAGTATAGGAGGACCAGAGCAGAAATAATCAGTTTTCTGTTTTAATAATTTTAAGGATATTCCAAGTCATTCATCTAGGTCAGGGGTGGAGAACTTGTAGCCTCTAGGTCATATGTGGCCTTCTAGGTCCTCAAGTGCTGCTCTTTGACTGAATTCAAACTTCACAGAATGTGGCCCACAGGTTCCCCACCCCTGGTTTAGATCTATACAGAACCTCGAAACGCCTTCAGCCACTGATGGGCTCCAGAGACAACTAGATGGTAGAAGGGAGAGAGTAGATTATTTTTCTGTGGTCAGAGTGCCATCTGGTGAACATCAGGGAGATTGCAGTTGTTGGGAAATACTCCAGCTGATGAAACCCTGGTTTGGTGGCCTAAGGGCAGGACTACCTGATGACCAAATTACATCAGCACCTGGTTAATTAGTGACTTAATTTTATGGCAGTCCCTACTGCATGCTGTAGATTGCATAAAACAGAGGAAGAAGTCAGGAATGGGTGGGTACAACCCTGGCAGTGCTGCGACTGCACAGCTAGGACCTGCCGTTCCCATCACCTGACATAACTATTTGGCTCGATGTAGGAAAGATTTCCAAAGCCTCTCGAACATCATCATGATTTTACAATACCTTCCTATCAACTGTCCCATCCGGTTCAGACCCCTGCCTGAATTTTCAAGCCTCCTCCACCTTGACCTAGGTCACCAGCAACTTCATCCCTTATTCTATTATCTAGTTGTTCCTCCACTACTATCAAACTCTGCGGCACAAGAGATATGTAGCAACTCTGCCAGGCTTCCTGGACTGCTCCTGGCACAGAGGAGAGAGCCCTGGCTCTGCAGCCAGAGAACCTGGCTTTGAAGCTTGCTTCTGATGATTACAACCTTGTGACTTTGGGCAAGTCACCAGCTTCAGTTTCCTTATCTGTAAAATGAGGCAGCTGATGACACAGCCTCTGAGGTCACTTCTAGATGCATGATCCTATCATTGTTCATATTCCATCCCCTCAAGTTCACTCTCTGTCATTTCAAAGGCTCCCCGTCAAACTTCAGTTCAAAATTCCCCTCCTCCAGACAGGGTTCTACGGTTGAAGTTCAATTCAACACTGCTTCCACCCCTCAGATCCCTTAAGTCAGCACCCAGGTGGTATAATATATGGCATCTTTATTTGTGGTTGACATTTATTGACTATTTTCCATAGGGCTGATGTGTTGTCCCTATTAAGTTGAGCACTACCCCAGAGCAGGATTTAATTTCCCACGTTATGTGTCTGTATGTAGATATATGAGCCTTTGCTTTCATTAGTTGATTTGTGACATGGGAGACACTGGCACAGAACCACCCAGCACGGCATGCCCTCATCAGAGAAGGTGCTGTGCTCTGTGAGCAAAGCAGAATTGAAGTAGCTCAAAAGAAACATGAGATGTGCAAATTTAGAGAATTCACCCCAAATATTCAAATGGACTACTAGTGCCCAACCTGTGATAGAGCCTTCTGAACTCATATTGGTCTGATCAGCCACAGTCGGACATACTGTAACTTGACTTTAACATAGTGGTGTCATTTTGGTTCTCTTAGGGAATGAAGGACGATAACCAGGCAATAGGGAACTCTTAGACGGGGAAACCCCTATCAATTGAGGTTGGCACCTTCTCTACAACTTAGAACTTTAATGAGTTGCCTAGAGCACTAGAACCTAGAAGTGAAGTGAGAACTTAGCCTGTATAAGTCAAGGTAGGGCTTGAACTCAGGTCTTCCTGGTTTTGAGGCCAGCAGATTTATATATTCAGTATATACATACATTGCATTTGTATAAAACATAAATACATTATATTAGAATGTAGAATTAATTCTAATAATTGATGTTATTTTAATTATAATTAATCAATATTCAATAATGTATTATTTTTCATATATTATGTGTATAATGCAATTATAATTAATAACATAGCTATATGATGATGTACTATTATATCATTAATATATTAATGATTTCCTATAAATTTTAATAAATATGATATTTAATATAATATGTAATATAATATTTAAATTCTGCAAAATATAGTCCATAAAAACATACATTTTAAAAATATTCTATACTCATTTAATATATTCAACTTGTATCCTTGAGGGCAGAGACTGTGTTTTTATCATTTTGGGGTCCTTAGCACTTAGTACGCTTCCTAGCAAACAGTAGTCATTGAACAAATGTTTATTGATCATATATAGAATGCATTCTGTAACATATATATTCATACATATATACACATATTGCATACATACACACACACACATACACACCATAGTTACCACTGAACCTTTCTGAGGCTTAATTTAATTATCTGTAAACTTCAGTTCATAATAACTGCCCTGTTGCCCTTACCAGATTACTTTAAAACTAAAATTCAATAGTGTGTGCTAACATGTTTTGTAAAGTAACCAAGATTCTCGTATCTAGTTCAAATGGGGGTAGGAGTGAAGATCCAGATTTAAACAGCCCAAACAGATCAGGAAAGGTTGGAAGGTACACACAGAAGAAGCTCATCTTATCTGGGGCCAGGAGGGCTGGATCCCAGAAGCCCTTGCTAAAGCCTTCCCAGTATATAGGAGGCTTTGGGGAGAAAGTTTACAAAGGGCTCCACATGCAGGAGAAACCTGTTCCTCATGCAGTAGCACCATCTTCTGGCCACACAGCTACACAGCCACCTTCCCAGACTACCCTCACTCCTCTCCTTTAAACAAATATGTGACATGCATCCTCTTTACCTCTCATTCATCTACTCTCTCACTTCCATCAAAATGCCTTTTCTGATCTTTCTAACTGTGGTGCTCTCCCAATCTACTTTGTATTTAGCAACTTGGCGTTTCATTATATATCTATATCTATCTGGGGCAGCTAGATAGGAAGACCTGAGTTCAAATCTCACCTCAGACACTTGACACTCACTAGTTGTGTGACCTTGGGCAAGTCACTTAACCCCAATTGCCTCATCCTGGGGCATCTCCCATCATCCTGATGAATATCTGGTCACTGGATTCAGAAGGCTCTGGAGGAGAAGCGAGGCTGGTGACCTACACAGCCTTCCCTCACTCAAAACAAAGTCAAGAGCAAGTCATGTCATTATTTCTGATGGCATGGTCTTCTTTGGCAACAAGGGACAAATGCACACACATACAATCCCTAGTTCAAAAGCCTCTCCTACAAAAGCCAAAATTATTGTCGTGGTAGTTTTAAAAACCAACTGGAATGCTTAAAAATTAGCAGTTAATGCTGGCAGTTTTTGAGAAACTAAGAAGAAAGAGTTAATAAGCAGTGACACCAAAGGACCACAGGACTTGGAACACTATATATGCATACATATATGTGTATGTGTATGTATGTATCCACGCTCAGTTGTAGCCTTCTTGGGGAAGGAGTGGGGCGGGGAAGAGAGAGAGCAAAGTAAAAAGTGCGTAGCAGAGAACAAAAGAAAATTTACAAGGAAGCAAAGAAAAGATGGACAGCTCTGAACACAATGTATAGTATTTATTATATAGGTTTCCTTGAAATGGAAATTTATTGCTATATATTTTGAATTCCTTCTTACATTCTGCTATGCACATGGCAATGCTTTTTTTCCTTTTCTTATTTTGTATTTGTTTTAATCATGTTTCATTTTCTTTTCTTATTGTATATTTAAGTTTTAGTATTTAAGTTTAAAATAAATTAATTTTTTTAAAAAAAGAGTTAATAGAGATGGTTTGAGAGAAAATATGTGAAAGACTGAGAGAAAGAGAATGCGAAAGGTTCTCTTTTTGGGAGAACTGTGCTAGTTAACTGTGTTAAATGCACTCTGTATGTTATTTTATGAAGAAAAGTAATTTAAAATTTTTGTGAGGGGTAAATCTAGAGAGAAACAGTCTGTCATGGCTAGAGAGAAGGTGGAGAAGACATAGAGAAAAGAGATGAAAAAGTTTTACATGACTGAACTGCTATCTTGCAAAGAGACTAAAGAAAATTATTGAGACAAAACTTTAGTGTATATCATGAGTGAACTAAACAGTGGTATAGTGTTTTCTAAAGTAAAGGTAAGTCATCTGCAATTACAGTGATTGATCTCACTATGATATTTCTCAGAGATAAACTGCTATAGATAATATTTGCCTTTGTGTTATTGTTGATTACCTTATTAATAAAGTATATGTCATCGACTTTAATGTCATTTAATTCTAGATGGTTAGGGGTGTTGATACAAACATGAGCAACTGCTTATGCAGGAAAAGTTTCTTTAGTGTGTCAAACAAATGATATTTAATAACCTTGGGTGGGAGCTCTGAACTGATTAATGAGAAAGATATTGAAAATGTTATTATTTAGTAAGAAAATATCCAAAATCACTCTCAAATACCTTGCAATTATGAGAATAAATTGATAATCAGTCAAGTAGCTCATTGAGGGTGACCTATAATGAGGCTGGCAAACCCCTACACACACACACACACACACACACACACACACACACACACACACACACACGTTGTTTTCCCCTTATAAAAGTACCTTTAAATCAAGGTTTGTTTCATTTCCCCTCCCCCACGCTCTCCCCTCTACTTTGGATCACAAGAGCAAAGCACAGTGTCTGATGCACAGTAGACATTTAAAATAACGTTTGTTGATTCGTTGGTTAGTAGATTGGTTGTATGAAAGTGCTTTATGTGTAGCATCTTGTTTCCCCTAGATTATAAGCCACATGAGGACAGAAACTTTGTCTCATCTATCTTTATATGTTTCCCATTATTGCTATTATTATGAATTTTAATGTTTTACTTAAATATTTTATTTAATATATATTTTAATAATATTTACTATTATATTATTATTATATTCTATAGTCCTATTTTCAAACACAGCATATTGCTGTTCAATGAAGGCACATAACACAAGACTGTTTAATTGGATGAAATATCTAAGTCCAAGGTATTGATCAAAGTGCTTAGGAGGAGTACACTCTTTAAGTGAAATGGGCATCCAGAGAAAAGAGGGATCATTTCTTGTGGGGCTGGATGGTGAGGGAGAATTTCACAGAAAAGTAGACCGGGTTCTAAAGGATGAATAGGAATTAGAGCAACAGAGAGAATGGGGAATATTTTCTTGGAGAATAACATTAACCAGCCTGGAGGTAGGATAAAATAGAGTATGTTTGGATAAACATCAGTCTAGGTGAACTGAAGGCTGTATACAGGAGAAAAGGTACCTGAATTATTGAGTCCTTGAATTTGCCTCTACATCAGAGAATATAGAATTATCCATGTGAAACAGAAAATAATACAATTCCTAGAAACTAAAAAAAAAATTAGGAAAGGAAGAAATAGAAGATCATAGAGGGAAGCTTTCACTGATGCTTGAAAAACTCCAAAAATGATCAGAAAATAGAAATCCCACTTGTTAACAAAGTGAAATTATTTGATTTTGTGAAGCTTAGTGTTTTGTTTTTCAGGGGAAGAGGGACAGGTTTGTGATTTTGTCACTGTGAACATCTCTCAGTACTAAAATTCCCTCTAGCAGAGGGTACTGGCAACTCATCTATGACCTGTGACTTTAGAGAGTTGCCTGATGCAATAAGAGATTTAAATGGCTTATCCACAGTCAGATGGCTATTATGTGTCAGATCATGACTTGAACTCATCTTCTTGACATCAATCAGCCTTCTGTCCACTATGCTACATTGACTTGCGCCATAAAATTAGAGATAATTCCATATGGAATTTTTAAAATTATTAAATAATACTTTGATTTTTCAATGAGTCTGTGATCTCATCAGTGGTTATTTTCTCCACTAGTTGAGCTCAAAGTTTAGCCACACCGTTTCATCTCATGGATTCTAGTCTGTGTCTGTGTCCTTCCACATAAATCTCCCAACCTTATAGGGACTGTCCTCAAGATCTCATAACATTTTATGATTACCAATGAGGGAAACCAAATGTTCATCTATCAACACTTTCTTTTACTATATGACTCCTTTCCTGATCATTTTTCTTTGATGATATTTTTAGCGTGACTTCACTTGAGCAATTCATCATGGCTAATATGCTGTAGTCTATTCATACCCATTACATACCTCTCCATAGTTCACTGGGTGATAGAAATCTTAAAATTCTTTGTAAGCTGTAATGTTCCATACTTAAACTCATAGCATTACTGGAAATTTTTTAAAATATGCTAAAAATATATGGGCTTATGTCTCAAGGAGAAACTTGAGGTCATTAAAAGCACTTTAATAATTTCTTGAAAGCAATCCAGTTTGCATGCAATCTATTGTTTTCATCTGAGGCCCAGATCAATATCAATGGATATTGATCCATGTTCAGTGTTTGTCCAAGATGTGTGTGCTAATGGACCAGCTCTTAATCTCCACAAAAGGCATTCTTTATCTACTTGGTTTTTTGTGTTTTGACGGTTAAACTCTTCAGAGTCATTTATCGATTTGATTTAGAGGCTCAACAACCTTCTGGGGATTGATTGATAACAGTATCAAGTGTATTCATGTGATGTTGATAATCATTTTCTATGCACTCCTTTCACCCAACATGTGATTGGTTCTTCAAAGCCAAACATTCAAAAGTTTTGGGTGTAAAAAACATTTTCAAGAAGATTAGCAGTGAATGAGAGGTTAGGGAAGAAGAGTGAAGAGGAGTTGTTTGAGGGGTTGGGGTTTTTATGTAGGGGAAGGTAGCATCAATCAGATTTCTGCTGATGAAGAGAAGGCAACCGAGATTACAATACAATTAGATGGATTCAGAAATGTTTGGAGACAGACCTAATGAGTACTTTCTAATGATTCAGTGTCAACATGGCAGGAGTCTCCCACAGAATTCCCCAAGGATCTGTGCTTGGCCCTGGACTATTTCACATTTTCATCACTGCCTTACATACAGGCATGGATGGCTTTCTCATCAAATTTGCAGATGGCACCAAGCTGGGAGAAATAGCTAACACAATAACACAGTGACAGAATCAGGATCCAAGATCTTGGAGTATCAGAGTGTTTAGGATAAATCTAATTAAGATGGATATATATAAATTAGTCTTATTTTTGAATAAAATAAAGCCCAGCATCACAAACACAAGATGACAAAGGCATGATAAGATACCAGTTCTGTAAAAAAAAAAAAAATCTGGAGATTTTAGTGGTTTGCAAGCTCAACATGAGTCAGCAGTGATGTGATGATTAAAGAAATTAACTTGATCTTTAATTGAATTAAGAAAACTTTATCTTCAAGATATCAGGAAATGAGAAGTCCCACTGTTCTTGACATTCATTTTGGGCTTTATTGGTTAAGAGACACTGATAAGTCAGAGTGTCTAGAGAACTGGAACCAGGGTAGTGAAGGGCTTTGGTTCCAAACTATATGAGCATCAGGTGAAAAAACTGGATATGTTTAGTCTGAAGAACAAACGAATCAGGCATAGTGAACAATTGTCTTCAAATATCTAAAGTATCTGTGCATTTTTACTTTTGTTTTCTTTCTTCTCTTCTTTTCCTTTTTTACTTAGCATTGTTGTCATTTTAACTCCACCCACGCAGGGACACCAAGAACTGATGATGTGGTGGAACCATCTCAAAGAGTTCAGTCAGACCACCTCTGATCCAAGCATAGGCATGTATGAAGATTGACACCTCTCATGACGCGGGCAAAGTTCCAAGAGGAACCATCAATTTCAGAGAAAGCAAGATGGAATTTTATAGGGTGAAGAGTAATTGCATAACAGAAATTATGAATATTTAAAAGGCAAGAGGGATTTATTAAGGGATTAAGCAATTAGCCACAGTGAAACTGAGCATGCAATTACCCACAATACATATAGAAAAACCCATTGGGGGATATGTATATATGGTAATGATATTATAATAAGCCTCTCTACATTATAAGTTCCCTCTAGCTCAGTTCTTTACTATTACTGCACAGATGCCTACTTAGGAAAGTCCTTTCTATTGTTTTAGAGTCCGCATCCTACTTGAGCATCCTGGTGCTGCTACTTTCTGATTGGCTAAGTATTGTGGTCCTGTCTGAGACTAGATGGATGTGGTTGCAATTGAGGACAGGGACACACCTGCTTTTTCTATGGGAAATATGGGGAATGGGTCTGGGAGCAGTGGCTAGCTAGAGGCAGTGGCTGGGATCCCATCACATGGACACAGTTGCTATTCTGTGAGAAATATGAGTTTATGGACACACCTGTTGTTCTAAAGAAGTTAGGGCATGGAGTGAGGGAGCAGGGGGAGTGGCAAAGCAGGGACCGTGGGTCTGCTGTTCAGTTAGAATATTGGGGCTGGAGGCAGTTTTATTATGATTCCAGCAGCATGACCACCTGATTAGCTTAGCTGACTGCAACTCAGAACTCCCAAACTCAAGTGATCTACCAGTCTCTGTCTCCCCACCAGCAGGGACAAGTGTTTGCTTCCATGCCTAGCATGCTCTTCCAAGTATGTGAAGAGCTGTCACAAGAGGGAAGGATTCAATTTATTCTGTTTTGACCTGGATTTTGGGGGGTGAGAACCAGGAAGACTCATCTTCTTAAGTTCAAATCTGACTTCAGATGCTGACTAACTGTGTAATCCTGTTTGCCTCAGTTTCTTATCTGTCAAAATGAGCTAAGGAAGGAAATGGCAAACCATTCCAGTATCTTGGCCAAGAAAATCCCAAATGGCATCACAGAGAGTCAGATACAACTGAAGTGACTATTCAACTCAAGCACCCATCTTTAGTGCAGTGTTTGGCACATAGTAGGCACTTAATACATGCTTATTAGACTTATGTGAACTGATGCTGAGTGAAGTGAGCAGAACCAGGAGAACGTTGTTCATGGAAACAGATACAGTGTGTGATGACTGATTTTGGTGGACTTAGCCCTTCTCAGCAATGCAAGGACCTAAAACAGTTCTAAAGGACTCGTGATGGAAAATGCAGTCCACATCCAGAGAAAGAACTATGTAGTCTGAATACAGAATGAAGCAGACTATTTTCTTTTTTGTTTGATTTTGTTTTGTTTTGTTTCATTTTCTTTCTCATGGTTTCTCCATTCCGTTATAATTCTTCTATGCAACGTGACCAACATGAAAATGTGTTCCATAGGAATGTATATGTAGAGCCCATATCAGATTGCATGCTGTCTTGGAGAGGGAGGAGGAAAAGAGGGAAAGAAAATTTAAAACTTATGGAAGTGAATGTTGAAAACTAAAAATAAATAAATTGGAGGGAAAAAGTAAATGCTGATTGACTGATGGATGAAAGCCTATGAAAGAATCCTCCTACCCCAGGATTGAGGCATCACCCCCACCATCACCACTTAATCTGTGATGGGGAGAGTTTCTGGACATCCTCAGGAGAGCCTGAGAGAAAAGCTAAGTAATGCCTCACTCTTGGAGATCATAATTAGGAATTTGGAGACAAGAGGGAATTAGGACATCATCTAGTCCAACCCTCTTGTTTTACAGGTGAGAAACACGAGGCTCAGACAGAGAAAATGACCATTCCAATGTCACACACACAGCCAGCAAGCAACATGGTCAATATTCAAAACCAGGGCATCAGACTTTGAATTCAACTGTTTTTTTCTATTGTGACTGTCTCTCAGCAGCCCTTTCCCAATAACACAGAAGGGCAGGGATGGAGAAATGCAGAGGTTTAAAGAGAGAGGAAGGCTACTAAGTAAGCACTGTTAAACTCTAGGCTGCCCCAGTATTCAAGAGTGACCCGAAGAGTGACCTGACATTGCTCCTTTCCCTCCCCTGTTGGTAGAAGCAATCTGAAAAGTTCACTCACACTTGGGCATTTATTAGTGGAAAGCACTGGAGTGGCTTTAGGGCTGATAACAGAGTCAGGAAGGCCTGGCTTCAAGTCTAGCCTTTGACATGTGTCCTCAGTGTTTGATCACAGGCCAAACCTTAGCCTCTCAACCTCTCATAGAATAGCAGGCATGTCCATGTGATGGGATCCCAGCCACTGCCCCCAGACCCAAACTCTTAGCCTCTCACTTGTTCCAGGCAACTTGAAGGCTGAGTTACAGACCAGTTGCTGACCTGCATGAGTGAAAAGAGTTTTCCTAATGGGATTATCCCAACTGGATGAAGTCATGATTTGGACCAAAAATGGCACCAACAGGTTGCAAGGTCATACAGCAGATAGAGGGCTGGCCCTGGAGTCATAAAGAACAGAGTTTCAATCCTGTCTCAGATGCTTAATAACTGCGTGACCCTGGGCAAGTCACTTCAGTTTCCTCAGCTATGGAATGCAGATAATAATAGCACCTACTTCAAAGAATTGTAAAGATAACATGAGGTTATAGTTGTAAAATTCTTTGCAAGTCATAATGTTTTACAAATACTAGTTCTTGTATGTATCATTCTTATCTGGGATGGCACCTAGGTGGTGTAGTGGATAAAGCATCAGTGCAGGAATCAGGAGGACCTGATCTCAAATCTCACCTCAGACACTTGACACTCACTAGCTGTGTGACCTTGGGCAAGTCATTTAACCCCAATTGCCTCATTCTGGGCCATCTCCAGTCATCCTGATGAATATCTGGCCACTGGATCCAGATGGCTCTGGAGGAGAAGTGAGGCTGGTGACCTTCACTCAAAACAAAGTCAAATGCAAGTCATGTCTTTATTTCTATGATGACATGGTCTTCTTCAGCAATGAAGGACAAAAACACACATTGTTATCTGGTAAACAGTGTGGTTTAAATTCAGGCTCTGCTATTGCAGTTTAGAGTTTCCTCTCCACAGCCACCTGGCCTCCAGTTCCACCAAGCCAGCACTTGCGGGGGAGAGGAATTCAGTCAAGCTGGCGGGGGCAGGGCCACCAACCTCCCTCAGGGCCTCTACACAGGGCGGAGGCAAGAATCATCTCCTCAGTGCCCCCAGGGGTTTTTACGATCCAACAATGGTCTTGGGCTGCTGTGAAAACTGCTGCCACCTGCCCGATATGGCCTCTGTAACCACTGCTTGAGGCCGGAGCTATGGGAAGGCTCTTCTCCCTTCCTGGTCAGCTGAAAAAACCCCATCACTGACCTTTGGTGCCTGTGGGTTGAGGGATCTGAACACCCTCTGCTGCAACTGGAGATTCTGCCCCCGAGGGCTGTTCCAGAGCCGCAAGGCCAAGGCTGGGCTGGACTCTGCTCCAGTCCAGTGCAACAGACATTTCCAGTGGGCCTTTCAGGTCACCCTGGGCTGGAAATCTCCTCCACTCTGTTGTTCTCCACTTCTGCTACTCCAAAATTTGTTGAGAGTCCCTCTCTACAGGTATTTTATGAGTTGTATGGGGAGACCTTACGTATGTGTGTCTTTCTAGTCCACCATCTTGGCTCCACCCCCCATTATTGCAGTTTAAAAGAACATGGAAAGAGAGAGAGCAGCTCAAGGTACAAAGGCAATGAATAAATCACTATAAATAACTCATTTTATAAAGCCCTTTAAGGTTTTCTTTCCCCACAACAAGCCTGGTGAGTAAATTTGTTGTTGAGTCATTTCAGTTGTGTCTGACTCTTCATGATCCCTTTGGGGGTTTTCTTGGAAAGATACTGGAGTGGTTTGCCATTGCCTTCTCTAGCTCATTTTACAGATGAGGAAACTGAGGCAAACAGGGTTAAGTGACTTGCCCAGGGTCACACAGCTAGTAAGTGTCTGATGTTAGATTCAAATTCAGGAAGATGAGTCTTCCTGACTCCAGGCTCAGCACTGTATCCACTGTACCACCTGTCACAGTAGGCATAAGCTCATACATTTAGAGTTTGGAAGGGGCCTTAGAGGTCATCCAAGTTCAACTCTCTAGTTTTACAAATGAGAAAACTGAGGTCCCAAGAGGGGAAATGATTTACTCAGTCATTCGGCTAATAAGGAGCAGAATTAAAATTCAAACTCAAGTCCTCTGACTCCAAATCTGCAAACAATAGTAGATGAGAAAGGATCCCATACTTTGTCAGGCAGCCTTCCTGAAATAAAACTGTAGGAATGGAAAGGAATAGGTGGCCCATCACTGGAGGTCTGCAAGCAAACATCTGTTTAGTCAGAATGTTACAAAGAGAGCCCCGACTTCAATTTCAGGTTAAATTAGATGGCTTCTTAACTTCCTCCCTACTCTGAGAGGCTGTGATTCATCATGATATAGATGAACCAGATAGACAATCAGAAGTCCTGGGTTCTTACCCCAATATTGCTCCTGTGTGACTTTAAACAAGACACCAGCTCTCTAAACATTATTTTTCTCATCTGTAAAATCAGCCAGTAACTGCTTCTCATTTACCAGCCTACTTGGATGACATGAGGCTCTAATGAAATAGTGTTTGCTATACCTATATGAAGGATTATTAACATTTGGGTTTCCTTCAGAGTCTATCATTCTATCACTAGGTATAAGGATCATATTTGAGATTCCATTGGTATAAGGAATTCCAGAATCATGAATCCCCTCTACCAAAATAGTTACCACGCCTTCCCTGCCACTTGCTTGTTAAGAGCTACCTAGAGCACTGTGACGTTAAATGACTCAGCCAAGGTCAATCAAGCCAATATGTGTCAGAGACAGAAAATGAACCCAGACCTTCCTAGATCTGAAATCAGCTATGTATCCTTTATTTTACATTGCCTCCCTACTAATATTCTACTAATGTTAATATTCTCTGACATTCCATTACAAACATAAGAGTATCTTGATCATCTACACCATTGAAGGAACGAGTAGTGAAATGTACAATTTGTTTCTTCTAGTACATTTACACTTCCCCTTTCAGAATGTCTCAAGATAAAATTAAAATTAGTTTCTGTTATCCAGATTTGCAGAAATCTAGTCAGCCCTTAACAGAATTGGGCATGAATGACTTTTGGTTTTGATACTCCCCCATCTGATACCCCCACCTACTCTGATGCCAATGGGTCTATCGCTCAAATCCCTTTTGTCTGTCCAAGGCACCCACTTACACCAAGCCATGCCCTGCGATCAAGACTTTTTTCTATACCTTCCCCATTCAAACCTTTCCTCTCATGTGATCCCTTTGCTCTCAGTTATTCCAATCCAGTGCTCAAATAAACTAATCCTCTCTAAGATTTTAACAACTAATGATAGTTTACCTGAGGAGCTGTATATTCACACTTAATAAATGCTTACAGATTGACTGAAGAGAGAACTCCTGGAGAGAAATCCATCTATAATCCGGAGGTGTCAGTTTCCCTCTTTGGAATTTCAGACACCAGAATTAAAAGGGATTTTACTAAAATCCTTCAGATAACATTAGGTTGTCCTACTCTGATTTCACAGATGAGGAAAATAAGGCTTAGAGAGCTAGTGTCTTGTTTAAAGTCACACAGGAGCTGTATTGGGGTAAGACCCCAGGACTTCTGATTGTCTACCAAGTTAGTCTACATCATGAAGAATCACAGCTTCTCAGAGTAGGGAGGAAGTTGAGACCATCTAATTTAACCTGGATTGAAATCAGGGCCCTCTTGGTAACCTTCTGACTAAACAGACCTCCAGTGATGGGCCACCTACTCCTTTCCATTCCTACAGTTTTATTTCAGGAAGGCTGCCTGACAAAGGATGGGATCCTTTCTCATCTACTATTGTTCACAGATTTGGAGTCAGAAGACTTGAGTTTGAATGGTGTTGGTGTTGGTGATGGTGATGATGGAAGTGACAAGGCAAGAGCTATGAAAGAAATCTTTCTCTGTGGCCTGAATTAGTTGACAGAAATGTCCCTGAGTGAATTACCATAAACTCCCAAATTATCCCTAAGCAATAACATCATTTGATAACTCACATTATTCAATATAACTCAAACTCATATGGCAACTCAAATTTATATGATAACTAACTTTGATATATAATGCTTTGGAGTTTGTAAGGTACCTGACATACACCAAGAACCCTGAGGATTAAACAATGTAGTTATTAGCTCCATTACCTCCAAGTAAGGTAGCTATTGAGAAATTGGTACCTTACCCATGGTCACATAGCAAGGGTCTATGGGACTCAGAATTTAAAGCCAGATCCTCTATTTACATGTTGTATCCCTACCTACCCCATTTCCAGTAGAATGTTAAGTTCCTGAAGGGCAGCAATCACTTTTTTATTTTATCTTTCTATCTTCAGTACCCAGTATAGAATGTGACATATAGAGAGTGGACTAGCGATGTTGCTGAGTTAGAAAACTCCTTCCATCTGTGCAGTTTGGCACCCTGACTGCAACTTACCTGTATCACTCAGAGGCTAAGCTACTTTATCCATTCAGTGCTAGATCCAAATCCTGGCCTGAATACACCCGAGAGCAAAATTCACTTTGAATGCTAGGGGGAGCTCTCCGTCTGACTGGAGAGATATTTCCCAGCATCTAATGGAGACATCTCCCTCCTGCCATCCCAACCCTAAATAGGTTGATGACAGATATACTTCCTTAGGAAGACCTAAATCTATCAGGAAATAGGATCTCTAAGCTTCAGGAGTTCTAAATTCTGGCAAAATTGTATATTTCCATATCTGATGATCAACTCCTGACAATTTAAGGGATTAGACGTGGTGGGGAGGGGTGTGATTGTACGTGGGATTAAGAATAAGGTAGCAAGGTAGTAAGACATGAGAGAAACTGTCAGAAATTGGTCGAGGGGAGGAGCAATTGAGTGTTGTAAGACAGAATGGTGTAATCAAAAGTGACAGATTTGGAGTAAAAAAACAAAACAAAACTAAGTTTTAATCCGGCTTTCTGTGTGTGTGAGACCTTAGGCAAGTTATATAACCTCTCTGGGACTCAGTTTCATCACCTATAAAAAAGGGTTCAGACTACATGGTCTATAAGGTCTTTCAGTTCTAAATGTATGATCCTGTGAACCCAAGAATCTTGGGAATGGGAGTGCCCCCCAAAAACTACTAGACCTGCTTCTAGCCCAGCCTCCACAGCCATTATTGAGGGAAGAAGTATATGGAGAAGAGACCCACGTTTCTCATCACCACAAAAAACCACTGACCAACTGCTGCCAATAGACAGATAGGCCCAGGAAGCCTGAGAGCAGAGGCAGCACCCCTGGATCGCTGACATTATTAAGGTCAAATCCTCAATCCAGATGATGATCCATGATAGCGCCAAATATTGCTCATTCACCCAAAACATGGCATGGAGGAACCAGAGGAACTGGAGGGCATTTTCGTAAGATGTTTTGTTGCCAGTTATGACACAGGTAGGTAGTTCTGGGTGTTGGGCAGGAGAGAGGAGGGCAGCCCTTGGTAATTATTACTTCTAACTTGAATCTCCAGACCCTGATTCACCTGAAACTTGACAGGGCAGTAAAGAGAGGTTGAGCAAGATCCAGCTGCCATCCCACACAGGTCCCACCTGCAGACGCCCAGAGCAGTATAAAATGGAGCTGCTTCAGAAGAATTCAGTGCCACAGGTCCTGGGTTCCCAGCCCTGGGATGGGTGATGCCCTGGCTGGTATTAGACGAGAGAGAAAAGAGAGGAAAGAAAACTCTGACCTCCAGGAGGGCTGGGGACCCGAACTAGATAGGCAAAGCACCAAGAATATCAGAATGGGAAACACCCCTGAGAAAGTCATGCAGTCAACAAACACTCGTTTAGAGGCTTACCGTATGCCAGGCCCTGTGCTCAGTGCTAGGGACACAAAGAAAGGCAAGTACAAATTCCCTGCCCTCACAAAGGATACATTCTAATGGGGGAGACAACAAGGAGATACATACATGCGAGAAGAGACACAGGCATAAACACACAGAGAAAAAGAGAGAGATGGAAACAGAGATAAAGGGAGAGACAGAGAGAAATACGGAGAAGACAAAGAGACAGAGGCAGAGAGAGACAGAAAGTAGACACACAGAGAGACAGACACAGACACACAGAGACAGAGACATATAGAAAGAAAAAGACAGAGAGCAGATGGAAGATAATCTTAGAAGGAAGGTATTAGGTACCAGGCCTCCCTCTGAATCTTGAAGGAAGGCAAGGAAGGCAGGAGGCAGAGATGGGGGAGAAGGGTAGGGGCACTTTGGGACAGTGTGTACAATTGCAAGGAGTCAGGAGAGAACACAGTGTCGAATGGCCAGCCCAAGGGCCGGTAAAGCAGAACTAGTCCCTAAATGCCACAGAAATCACATCTCTGCCAGAAAAAATTGCTTACCAGCTTCCAGTTCCAGGCCTGAATTGACTGTCTTCCCAAGCTGAGACAAGAAAATAGGGAGGGAGTGCTTTACAGAAAAGGATGAGAAGAGGGCAGAGAGGATACAAGTTCTAGGACAGAGGCTGGGGGATAGGTGGGAAAGGGGCTATGTCAACAGTAATTTTAACCAGAAACTGGAAAGAGTGAAAGAGGCCGAGCCTCCTGCAAAGTCCTCCTTCCACCTTCTTGGCCTGGGTCGAAGTTCCCATCGAGGAATCCACAAAACACATTTATGATTGGCCCTGGAGAAACTCTGTGGCTGCTTCATTGCCTTTTCAAATACTTAAGAGCCCATATTCACATAGAAGCACAGATCTGACCCAGGACTGGGGGTAGACATAGATACCTGTCTATTGGAAACATTAACCCAGGCAGGGTCAGAACAAGCAGAAGGACATGACCCCAGAAGAGGTTCGAAAGGAGGCTATTTAATGCTCTAAGCATTATTATCATTATTAAGCATTTAATGCTTCTATCTAATAGAAGAATTAAACTAATGTTCCATCTCAGCCCTATCTGGTATGTCTCTCCCACCACAGATGAACTACATTACTTGTGAGAGCTGGGCTAAAGGGATCAGGATGGTGTTAGGGACCTAAGGGAATGATTATAGTCCAAGACAAGTGAACATCTTCCCTTTCTTTACCACTCACTTCCCTCTCTAGGGCCTCAGTTTCCTCATCTGCAAAATAAAGCGGGTTGTACTAAATTGCATCTGAGGACCCTTCGAGGTCTACATGTAGGATTCCAGGCTGGTATGGACTTCAGTTGGGTTTGGTGGGTAAGGACATGCAGGGGAGATGACAGTGAAGAAGAAATGAGAATAACAGAATCATAGAATTTGGAAATGAAAAAATGCCTGAGAAATCATGTAGGCTTCACCATTGGGAGAAGAAGTTAACCCAGCTGGGGTGCGACCCTGAGCCCTGTTTAGCCCTGTCCTTCCTATTTGCCCTTTACAGCTGTAGAAGTTACCTAATACCAACCCCCTCTGATATCCGGAGCTCATCAGTGGAAAGGGGCAATGGCTCCCCAAGGGATAGAATCGCTTGGCCAATTCTCTGGTTCTCCTTTGTAGACCAGCAATCCTGGTGACCTACTATCAGATAAACTTTCTAGGTTGTTTTGCTAGTGATGATGGGTTTACTTTGGTCCAACCACAGTCCTGTGATGAAAAGCTAGTGAGGAGAGGGGTGGGCAGGACTAAGGGGAAGGGGACATCACCTAAACTGAAGCCTCCCTGTGTTTCCTATTGGCCATGTCCTGTTGTTACTACCAAAAGTTTAGTATTTAGAAGTGTTGCACAATCCCTTCCAACTCGGGGTCTGAAGCCAGAGGACCTGGGTACTAATCTTGCTTCTCTTACTTATTACCTGGGTGACCTCGGACAAGTCACTTAACCTCCCTTAGTCTCAGTTTCCTTATCTGCAAAGTTGGCCTTGAGATCCCTTCCTGCTCTATAGATCTTTGAGCCTATTAAAAGAAAAGTGACAGGCACTATCCTCTCCAGTTTGTCTTCCTTCCTTCCTTCCTTATTCTTCTTCTACTTCTTCTTTTCTTCTCTCTCTCTCTCTCTCTCTCTCTCTCTCTCTCTCTCTCTCTCTCTCTCTCTCTCTCTCTCTCTCTCTCTCTCCCTTTTCTTAAAGACCAAACCTTAAACCCATTTCACTCTGGAGTTCATAGATTGAACTATGATAGATCCTTGCCCAAGCACCACTTTATGGCTGTACTTTGGGCCCTCCTGGCTCAGAGCAAATTTCAATAGTAACTGCTTCTCTTTTGACCAGCAACTCTGAGAGTCTTCCTCTCCCACCTTGACTTTTTTTTTTATTAAAGGGGCCATCTTGTATGACTACACATGTATAAGCTCTATCGAATTGCTGGTCTTCTCAATAGGGGTGGGTGGGGAGAGAAGAAGTTAGAGAATTTGGAACTCAAAGTTTAAAAACAAATGTTAAACATGTTTTTACATGCAATTGGGAAATAAGATATACAGGCAATGGGGTATAGAAACCTATCTTGCCCTACAACAAAGTAGAGGGGAAGGGGAAAGAGATGTGGGGAGAGTGATAGAAGGGAGGACAAATTAGGGGAAGGGGTAATCAGAATGCATGCTGTCTTGGGGTGGGAGAGAAGAAAGATAGGAAAAAAAATTGGAACTCAAAATCTTGTGGAAGTGAATGTTGAAAACTAACAGTTAATTAATTAAATTTTTAAAATGTCAAAAAAAGCAAAAAAGAAAAGAAAAACCCAGAAAGACTTACGTGAACCGATGCAGAGTGAAGTGAGCAGAACCAGGAGAACATTGTACAGTAACAGCAACATTGTGCAATTACCAACTGCGAATGACTTAGCTCTTCTCAGCAATTCAATGATCCAAGACAATTTCAAAGGACTCATAATGAAAAATGCTATCCACAACCAGAGAAAGAGCTGATAGAGTCTGAATGAAAATGAAAGCATACTTTATTTTTTTCTTGAGTGGCTTTTTTCATCTGCATTTTCTTTCACAACATGAGTAATATGGAAATACGTTTTGTATGACTGAACATGTATAACCTATACCAAATTGCTTACTATCTCAAGGACATGGGAGGTGAAAGAGAGAATTATTTTTAAATTAATGTTTAAAATTGTTTTCACATGTAATTAGTAAAAAATAAAATATCCAAAAAAATTTTTAAGGGAGAGTAGAGGGGGCATCCCTTCATTCAATTCTTAAAAAGGTCTATTCACTGAATGGGCATTACCTCACTCAAAGTGAGAACTTGAAAAGACCTTAGCCTATAAGGGTCGGGTACTCCCACTGCATCCTGGGCCATCTCCAGGCATCCTGAGAATATTTGGCCACTGGACCCAGATAGCTCTGGAGAAGAAAGTGAGGCTGGTGACCTTGCATAGCCCTCCCTCCCTCAAATCCAAGTCAACTACAAGTCACATCATCATCTCCATGATGTCATGGTCCTCTTCGAGAATGAAGGACAAACGCAACATGTCTTTGACTTTAAAATCCAATCTCTTTTTTCTCCTTACTAACCTTCCTCTTCAGGGACTCACCTTTTAAACTGCTTTACCATTGTGTAAGGACTCCCAGGACATATCATCACAGGTCCCTACATACAGGTCATCCCTGCTTTGGGCCATTTCCCATTAACAGATGGTAGCCCTGCAAGAGAATATAAAGTCATTGAGGGCAGGACAATTTAGTTTTTGTCTTTGTGTCAGTGCCCAGTACAGTGCTTTGTATCATCCTGTGGGAGCTAAATAACCAACTAAACGATTAACAAAACTTTGCCGCTCCTCTATTTTAATCTTACCTAATAAACCATATCACTCCTCCCTGCTCTGACCCACTGGTTCAACCACTTCCATCTCTATGCTGAACATGTATTTAGCAAGTCAGAAATAGGAGTAGAAGAAGCAGAAGGGAAGAGTTCCTAAACCAAGATCAAGTGTTGTTGTTGTTGAAGGAGTTCTCAGTCCTGACCCCATTTGAGGTTTTCTTGGCCAAGATACTGGAGTGATTTGCCATCTCCTTCTCCCACTCATTTTATAGATGAGAAAACTAAGGCAAAAAGGGCTAAGTGACTTGCCCAGGATCACAGATAGAAAGTGTCTCAGGTTGGATTTGAGCTTAGGTCTTCCTGACTCTAGGCCCAGCGCTCTATCCACTGAACCCTCAGGCAACAGGAGAACAGAAACAAGGGGAAAGCCAAGGAAGCAAGGGATTCAAGGGTAAAGGCTATTTTCTACCTGTGTGACCTTCATCAAATCAAATCTACTCTCTGGGCTTCAGTTGTTGTTTGTATTTCATTTATAAAGGAGGGGAGTTGGACTATATGACCTCCCAGGTCCCTTATTTTTTTTTAACTTTTAACTTCCTTGACTTTCATATGCTCTTCTTCCTCTGACTCTCCTCAGCACTAGACCCTTTTTTTATTCTGTTTGTATTCTCCTCTTTGTTCTATTTTCTATCACAGAATTTCCAGGGCATCACAAATTGGCCTCCACAAGTATCTATGCAACATGGATAGAAAGTATTAAAAAATTGTTTTTTTCCCTACATGTGCCTAGCCTAGATCTTATCCCCATATTCTCACACTAGGTCTCACTTCAGATCAAAGCACACATTTGTCCAGGCAGCCAGGCTAAGGACAAAGCACTCTAGGCTGATTAGTCAATTCAAGACCCAGAGCTTTGTCGTTGACAGCACTCAATCCTAACCAAACAAGTGAAATAGTCAGACTTAGCCAGGGCTTGGAGATGATTATACATGTAATTCTTAATAATGGTGATCCTCTGTCCCTTATCACTGCCTTTACCCTTAATACTTGCTGTTCAGTAATTCAATCATGTCCAACTCTTCATGATCCCATGGACCATACTATCCATGGAGTTTTCTTGGCAAAGATACTGGAGTGATTTGCCATTTCCTTCTCCAGCAGTATAAATGTGCTGTTGCTCAAAAAGAGAACCTGGTGAGAGAGTTAATGATGAAGAGAAATGTAAATTTCCCAATATAAAATGAACTTCTTGAGGGCAAGGAATGCCCTTGTTTACTTTTGTAGTACAGTGCCTGTCATATAGAAATGCTAGCTGAAAGGGGGAATAAATGAATGACTGTATAACTCCATTTAGGCAAAGACAAGACTAGGGAAGTTTTAGTCTCACTATGTTCATCTTAGATCAGACCATAACTGAAATACTCCATTACAGATGCCACATTTTAGGAAAAAATAAATATATTCAGAGGAGGGTGACAAGAAGACTTAAAACCATGCCATATGAAGATCAGTTGAAGGAAGTGGGAATATTTAGTCCAGAGAAGACTGAGAAAAGATATGATTACTGTCTGTATGTCTTCTATGTAGAAGAGGGTACATGATCTTCTGTATATCCCAAGAATTTAGAAATAATGCATAAAAATCATAGAGTGAGGAAGGGACTAGAGGAGAGGGCAGATTTCAATTCAATAAAAGAAAAAAATTCATAACATTTTGAGCTGTTAAGAAAAGAGAGAAGGAAGGAAGGAAGGAAGGAAGGAAGGAAGGAAGGAAGGAAGGAAGGAAGGAAGGAAGGAAGGAAGGAAGAAATTATTTGTCCTAGGAAGTAGAAAGTTCCACATCACTGAAAGTCTTCAAAGAAACACCATGGGGGTGGGGGTGGGAGCCAAGATGGCAGAGTAACAGCATGTACTTTCTAGAGTGCTGTCCCCAAGACCGCCCAAATACCTGTAAAAAATGACTCTAAACAAATTCTGGAGCTGCATAACTCACAGAATGAGGCAATGAAGCAAATCTCCAGCCCAAGACAGCCTGGAAAGTAGTTGGGAAATGTCTATTGCACCACACTGGGAGCAGAACTCAGTCCAACATGGGCCGCAAGGGCACAGAAAAGACCTAAGCAGGCCTTGGGGGGACTGAATCTCTCACACCTGTGGAAGTTTCCAGACTTCAGGACCCCAAAACGCCAAGGACAAATTGCAAGGTTAGTGGAAAAAAAAACCTGTGGGGCCAGTGTGGGAGAGTGGAGAGGTCTGGTCTCAGTTCCAGGGAAGCAGAGGGGGAAGTAGCAGCCACAGTAGCAACAGGAGCAGAGACAGAGATTGTTTCTGGAGCTCTAGGCCCACAGATTGTGGAGGGATCGAGTGGCTGACAGCATAACCCCTATCCCCCCTGGAAGCAGAGATTTACTTTGACAAAGAGCTCAAAAGTCAAATAAATGGCTAGTGAAATGAGCAAAAATAGAAAAAAGAATCAGACTATAGGATCTTACTTTGGTGACAAGGAAGATCAAAACATGCAAACAGAAAATAACAAAGTCAAAGCTCCTCCATTCAAAGCCTCCAAGAAAAATGTGAATTGGTCTCAGGCCATGGAAGAGCTCAAAAAGGATTTTAAAAATCAAGTGAGAAAAGTAGAGCAAAAACTGGGAAGAGAAATGAGTGATGCAAGAAAATTATGAAAAATTAGTCAATTTCCTGCTAAAGGAGACCCAAAAAATGCTGAAGAAAATAACACTGTACAAAATAGTCTAACTCAAATGACAAAAGAAATGCAAGAAGCCAATGAAGAGAAGAATGACCTGAAAGGAGGTCCAAAAGCTCACTGAAGAAAATAATTCCTTAAACATTAATGGAGCAGATGGACTTTATGAAAAATCAAGAAATTATAAAACAAAATACCAAAGGAATGAAAAAAATAGCAGACAATGTGAAATATCTCATTGGAAAAACAACTGACCTAGAAAATAGATCCAAGAGAGACAATTTAAAAATTATGGGACAACCTGAAAGCTGTGACCAAAAAAAGAGCCTAGACATCATCTTTCAAGAAATTATCAAGGAAAACTGCCCTGATATTCTAGAACCACAGGGCAAAATAAATATTGAAAGAATCCACCAATCACCTCCTGAAAGAGCTCTGAAAAGAAAAACTCCTAGGAATATTGTATTCAAATTCCAGAGTTCCCAGGTCAAGAAGAAAATATTGTAAGCTGCCAGAAAGAAACAATTTGAGTATTGTGGAAATACAATCAGGATAACACAAGATATAGCAGTTTCTATATTAAAAAATTGTAGGGCTTAGAATATAATATTCCAGAATTCAAAGGAATTAGGATTAAAACCAAGAATTACCTACCCAGGAAACTGAGTGTAATATTTCAGGGGGGAAAATGGTGATTCAATGAAATAAAGGACTTTCAAGCCTTCTTGATGAAAAGACCAGAGCTGAATAGAAAATTTGATTGTCAAACACAAGAATCAAGAGAAGCATGAAAAGGTAAACAGGAAAGAGAATCATAAAGGACTTACAGAACTACTTACTTACAAATTTAAGTTCAACTTAAAGTTGAACTGTTTACATTCCTTCATGAAAAGATAATATTTATAACTCTTGAGACTTTTCTCAGTACTAGGGTAGTTGGAGGGATTATATACATATAGACAGAGGGCACAGGGTGAATTCAATAGGAAGGGATGATATCTAAAAAAATAAAATTATCGGATGAGAGAGAAATATATTGGGAGGAAAAGGGGAGAAATAGAATAAGGCAAATTATGTCTCTCATAAAAGAGCAAGAAAAAGCTTTTTCAGTGGAAGGGAAGAGAGGGGAGGTGAGAAGGAAAAAGTGAACCTTACTGTCATCTCATTTGGCTTAAGGAGTACGTACTCAATTTGCTATGAAAATCTATCTTACTCGATGGGAAAGTAGGGGAGAAGGGGATAAGTAGGGTGGTGGGAGGATGATAGAAAGGAGGACAAATGGAAGGAGGGCATAATTAGAAGTAAATACTTTTGAAGAAGGATAGGTTCAAAGAGAGAATAGAATAAATTGGAGGCGGGATAGGATGGAGGGAAATATAGTCACAACATGACTGTTATGGAAGTGTGTTGCATGACTACACACGTACAACCTATATCGAATTGTTTGCCTTCTCAGTGAGTATGGGGAGGGTGGGAGGAAAGGAGAAAAATCGGAACTCAATGTTGTAAAAATGAATGCTAAAAACTGTTTTTACATGCAACTGGGAAATAAGATATATAGGCAATGGGATATTGAAATCTATCTTGCCGTCCAAGAATAAAGAGGGGATGGGAATAAGAGAAGGGAGGAGTGTGATAGAAGAAAGGGCAAATTGAGGGGAAGGGGTAATCAGAATGCATGGTGTCTTCGGGTGGAGGAGGGGAGAGATGGGGAGAAAAATTGGAACTCAAAATTTTGAGGAAATGAATGTTGAAAACTAAAAATAAATAAATTAGAATTTTTTAAAAATTAAAAATAAATAAATAAAGAGGTACCATGGTTCAGGGAAGAAGGCACTGAGTTTTCAATCAATGGACATGAATTGACAACCTGATTTTGACACTTATTACCTATTTGACTGTAGACATGTTACTTAACTTTGCTAGGTTTCAGTTTCTTCAACTGTAAAATAAAGGGGTTGGACTAGATGACCATTAAGATCCCATCTAACTCTAAATCTATGATTCTATTGTAAGTGGAGACTAATTGTCAAGAATATTGAAGATGGGGGGAGGGGGCTGCTAGGTGGCAAAATGAGTAGTGCACCATCCCTAGTCAGGAGGATCGGAGTTCCAATCCAGCCTCAGAAACTCGACACTTACTAGGCAACTCACGTAACCCCAATTGCATGAGCTGCATGCTTTGGGTGACAAATGGACTGTATGACTTCTGAGGACCCTTCCAATTTTCAGATTCTGTATCTGTGACTGTGTCTGATGGTGGAGGAACATTAAATTGTATGCTGTGGAATACCTACAAGGCACATCTGCTCGTTCAAGCCAGTGCTCAATGTCCTGGATCCTCAATGCCCCAGATTCCTTTCTCATTCTTCACCTTCCTTGGCCTTTACAGAATTTGACATTTGTTGACAACCTCTGCCTTTTTTAGATTCCATTCCTGGATTCCATAATGCTACACTTGCCTGAACTTCCTCTTACTTCTTCAATTGGTCCTTCTGTTTCCTTCACTGATTCCTCTTCCCTCTCCTGTTCCCTGAATGTAGCCTCTTCACCTCCCTATCTTTATCCCAAAATTCTATCCTTATGACCTTCTCTTCTCCCTCTAGATTTTCACCCTTGAGTATTTCATCCATTCCCATGACTTTCAAAGATCATCTTTAGTTATATGATGCCTGAATCTAAGTCACCAGACCCATATTTCCATCTCTTTTCTGGATATCTCCACCTGCGTGTCCTGCTGGCACCTCAAGCTCAATGAGTCCAAATCTGAATTCTCCTTTTCTTTCTTCAAAAGCCTGCTCTTACTACTTACTGACTCTGTCCCCCAGAGGGCTTTCCTCCTTTGATCCACTTAATCCAGTGGCAAACCACTCCAGTATCTTTTCCAAGAAAACGTCAAATGGGGTCACAAAGAGGCAGACATGAATGAATAAGAACAGCTCCCTTTCACACATACTGTAATGAAACTGGGCTACTCCTTGTTGCCCAAATATTCCTAAAAGTTTTCCTTCTCTGTACCTTTAAGATTCATGTTCCTTCTACATCCAGAGAAAGAACTATAGAATTGGATCACAGAATGAAGCAGACCATTTTCTCTTGTGTTATGTATTGTTTTGTTTTTTTATGGTTTCTCCCATTCATTTTAATTCTCCTATGCAATATGACTAAAGTGAAAATGTATTTAATAAGAATGTATGTTTAGAACCTATATAAGTTTGCATGCCATCTCAGGAAGGGAGTGGGGAAGGAAGGAGGAAGAAGAGGGAAGGAGGGGGGGAAATCTAAGATATGTGGAAGTGATTGTAGAAAACAAAAAAAAATAATTTTTTTTTAAAAAGTCTAATGTTATTCCCTCTTCCCAGAATATATTCCCTACCCCACCAATTCTACCTGTCTAATTCCATCTTGTTATCTTCAAGGTTCACTCCCCCATGAAGCCTTCCCTCATGCTCCCAGAAGGGATTTCTCCTTCCTCTGATTTGCCATGGCATCCTAACGTTTTATGGAACCTTCCTATAGGCCATTTTCTCTGGATTAATCATATTTGTCCTTTCTTACAGCACAGTAATATTAATAGTATTATGTTACATTCATGTACAACATTTCCCCAATCAATGGACAAAAAGTGATACTATAATCACAGTGAAATAAATAATATAACATATTATACAGTTATGTATTGTTATATAATTATAATAAATAAATTTATCATGTGATACTATAATCACAAAGTGCGATGCTATAAATATGCTGATATATGAGTCTTTCTTTTTGTTAATGACTTTCTTGGAAGATATGCCTACTAGTACATTCTCTGAATTAAAGGGCATAATTATTTGAGTCACTTTATTTACATAATCTCAAATTGCTTTTCAGAATAGTTATCCTATTTTACAGCTCCTTCAGCAACACAGTATAGTGGATAGAGTATAGGACATGGTTTCAGAAAGTCCAAATGCTTCCTCAGACACTGACTAGCTGTGTGACCTGGACAAGTCACTTAACCTCAGTTTCCTCAGGTGTAAAATAAGTGTAATAATAGCACCTACTCTTTTTCGCAACGGATTTGCTTCCAGAACACAGGTGTTGTGAAAACCATGGCCAAACTTCCACAAAAAGGGCAAGGAAAAGATTCACATTAACGTTGTCATCATTGGACATGTAGACTCTGTCAAGTCCACCACTACTGGCTACCTTACCTACGAATGAGGTGGAATTGATCAGAGAACCATTGAGAAGTTCAAGAAGGAGGCTTCTGATGTGGGAAAGGGTTCCTTCAAATATGCCTCAGTCTTGGATAAAGTGAAGGTTGAATGGAGCGTGGCATCACAATTGATGCTGAAGGTTGAATGTGAGTGTGGTATCACTGTTGCTATCTCCCTGTGGAAATCTGAGACCAACAAGTACTATGTGACCATTATTGATGCTCCAGGTCACGGAGACTTCAAGAACATGATTACAGGCACATCTCAGGTGGACTGTGCTGTCCTGACTGTTGCTGCTGGTGTTGGTGAATTTGAAAATGGTATCTCAAAGAATGGGCAGACCTGTGAGCATACCCTTCTCGCCTATGCACTAGGTGAAAAAACAAGTGACTGTTGGTGTAAACAAGATAGATTCCATCAAGTCCCCCTACAACCAGAAGAGATATGAGAAAATTGTCAAGAAAGTCAGTACCTATATTAAGAAAATTGTCTACAACCCTGATACAGTCACTTTTGTGCCAATTTCAGGTTGAAATGGTGACAATATGCTGGAGCCAAGCTCTAATATGCCTTGGTTCAAGGGATGGAAAGTCACTTGTAAGGATAACAGTGCCAATGGAACTACACTGCTTGAAGCTTTGAATTGCATCCTGCCACCAATTCATCCACCTGACAAGTCCTTTCACCTACCCCTCTAAGGTGTCTACAAGATTGGTGGCATTGGTACTGTACCTGTTGGCTGAGTGGAAACTGGTGTTCTAAAACCAGGCATGATGGTCATCTTTGTCCCAGTCAATGTTACAACTGAGATAAAGTCTGTCAAAATGCATCATGAAGCTTGGAGTGAGGCTCTGCCAGGGGATAATGTTGGTTTCAACATCAAGAATGTGTCTGTCAAAGATGTTCACCATGGCATTGTGGCTGGTGATAGCAAGAATGACCCACCTATGGAAGCAGCTGGTTTCACTGCACAAGTTATTATTTTGAACCATCCAGGCCAAATCAGTGCTTGGCTATGTACCTGTTCTGGATTCTCATGCTGCTTATGTTGCTTGCAAGTTTGCTGAACTAAAGGAGAAGGTTGATCGTCATTCTGGTAAGAAGCTGGAAAATTGTCCTAAATTCCTGAAATCTGGTGATGCCACATAGCTGACATGGTTCCAGGCAAGTCCATGTGGGTGGAGAATTTCTCTGATTATCCTCCTCTGAGTTCTTTTGCTGTTCGTGATATGAGGCAGACTGTTGCAGTTGGTATCATCAAGGCAGTTGACAAGAAGGCTGCTGGAGCTGGCAAGGACACGAAAGATGCCCAGAAGGTCCAGAAGGCTAAATGAATATTCTCGACAACAGCAGCCACCCAGTCTTAAACAGTGGTGGAAGAATGGTCTCAGAACTGATTGTCTCAATTGGCCATTTAACTTCAATAGTAAAAGAATGGTTAATGATTACAATGCATTGTAAAAGCTTGGAAGAATGAATGTTTTGTGGACATTGATTTTGTGACAGTTTTAAGCTATTGGTTTTTTAAATAAGTAATTTTTAAATGGAAACAACTTGACCAAAAATCTGTCATAGAATTTTGAGACCATTAAAGCAGTTTAATACAAAAAAAAAATAATAGTACCTACCTCACAGGGTTGATTTGAGGATAAAATGAGTAACATCTGTAGAGTGTTTTGGAAACTTTAAAGTGCTATATAAAAAAGCTTGCTTTTGTTATTTAATCTTTGAATCTGTCTCATAACACCTTACTAAATGATAAACTCTGTGAAGTCAAGGATTAAATCTTGTCTTTCTTGGCCACTTTAAAATTGTAGCCTCAGTGCCTTGCACATAATAGGCCCTCAGTAAATACTGGCTAAAGTCCAGAATCTCCAAGTTGGAAAGGACTTCAGACATCCCAGCTGGGTGAGAGTCCAATCTGTGCTTGCCTGAGAACTCCCCCCACAACACCCCAAAAAAGTGTTCATCCTTCCTCCTTCCTCTTTCAGATGGCTTTAATTATTTGTTTGTCTAATGAACAATTGATTGATTACTTAATTGCTTATTTGTTTAATTAATACTTAACTGTTTAATTGTTTGGTGGGGTTTTTTCATATATCCAACTAAAAATCATGTCTCTGCTGTTTCCTCCCCTTGCTCTTATTCTGCCCTTTGGGGCCAAGTAGAAAAAATATTTCTCTTATCTTCATGGCAGCCCTTTGATTTCTTCTAATGTCTTCTCTTTTGCAAGCTAAATCGCCCTATGTCCCTCAGTTGATGCTTGTACATCATGTCATTCTGTCCTCTCATCATTTAGGATGCTCTCTAGTATTTCAATGTGTTCCCTAAAATGTGGTGCCCAGCACTAACCACAATAATCCAGGCATGGTCCAGGAAGAATTTCTGTTGCTGTTGAGTCATTCCACTTGTGACTTATTCTTCATGAATAAACCCCATTTGGGGTTTTCTTAGCAAACATACTACAGTGATTTTCCATTTCCTTCTCCAGCTCATTTTACAGATGAGAAAACTGAGGCAAACAGGCTAAGTAACTTGCCCAGGATCATACAACCAGTATCTGAAACCAGATTCCTGACTCTAGGCCTGGAACTCTATCTACTATGACACCTAGCTGCCTCCCAGGGCAGGATACAGTGGAATTATCTCCTCCCTCACTCCCTCATTTCTATAATAATACTAGTAGAGCCTACGATAATGAATAATTCTATATTAATTTAGTGAATGAATTCCTGCTTAAGCCCTCCAAACTAGGGTTGGCCATACTTGCATTTTTCTATGCACACTAACCCAAAGTCAGCTTAAGATACAAATTGATGAGATCAGCCCCAGGAGTCTACCTATTAGGCCCACCCTAGATAAGACCTAGCTCTCTCTAGTAGAGCCTTGGAACTCCACCTTACTACTTACCCTGAAATTCCTCTGTCCCTTCCCATATGGAAAAGTCACCCAATCAAAGTGGCAGGTCACATTCCACAGCCAGGACCAATTAACCAAAACTTTGTCTCACACCCCTATATACTGCACCCTCACTGGACAAAACAAATGACAGGGTGAGGAATCAGACGCAAAAATTTAGAGAAGACACATTCAACCCAATCCTGCTGCTTATAACAGTCTGTCCAAACATAGTAGTAGCCACCCTCCCCTGGCATGCTGGGAATTCATTCAAACAAAGACAAGAATGATGTGGAAAATGTTGACAGTTGTTTCTGGCTTTTGTATCTTTGTTCTCAGTTTGATTCACTGGTGGATTAAGATCGACAATGGAATACATTAATGACACCCTACTCTTCCATTCTTGATGACTTCCTCTTGGTCTTTCTGAGTGCTCCAGACCTAAGGTACATATGGAAAGAGGGGGGACAGTGGAATATGACTATGTCTATCCATTATCCAAGGCAATCCTACAGTCCACCTGTCTGATTAGTTCATCATTTCATAATGTACAAAGAAGCCAGGGCTCCCTAGCAGGGCAGGATGAGATCCTACAATGACAAGGCCATCTCCCACAAAGCAGGAAATGAAGTATCCCAGGTGTCAGGCCACCAAGCTTGGGAATCGTCCTTGGGCTCATGCTGTTGTTGCTCATATCTCCTCCTTCAGTTTCTCCTCCTCCTGCAAAAGTATATGTTACTTAATCCTCTAGGGCAAACCCCCAAGCACCTCATGGTGTTCAGTCTCACACAGACACACAGAAGACTTTGAACCCCCAAGGCCAGTGTTCTCTGAGCTATGGAAGCAAAAAAGAAAACTTTTTCCCATAAATCAGATTAATTAAAGAGTCCTAATTAAATCAGTATAGAGTTATACATTGAGAGCTGTAAGGGACCTTAGGGGTCGATTAATCAAGGCCCCTCATTTTTTTACAGAAAGGGAAACTGAGACCACCAAGGGTTGTGATTCGCCTAAGTTCATACACATTGGAAGTAGCAGAAAAAGTTTCAAACTCAGACAAATAAGGGGTGAAAGCAAGATGGTGGAGAAAAGGCAGTAACTTGCCTGAACTATCCCCAAAACCCCTCCAAACACCTTTAAATGATGTCATAAAACAATTCCTGCAGCAGCAGAACTCACAAAAGGATAGGGTGAAATGATTTTCCAACCAAAGACAACTTAGAAGGTCATCAGGAAAGATCTATTGCCCCAGTGTGAGAGAGGAGCAGAGTCCAGAACAGGCTGGCCCAGTGCAGATTAGGCCCTAGTAAACCAGTAGTAAGCCTTGGGGTAACTGAATCAGTGGCAGCTATGGTAGTTTATGAACTTTTCAGTCCACAGATATCAAAGACAACTTAGAAGGTCAACAGGAAAGTCCTGCTATCACACCTGGATGAGAGTAGAGCACAGTCCAGCACAAACCACACCAGAATAGCCACAGCAAACCGGCAACAGGTCTTCACCTCAAATGAATCAGCAGCAGCACTTGCTTCCAGAGCACTCAACCCAAGGTGGTAAGAGGGTCCAACAACTGATCATAAAGGGATTACAAGGGTCTTTTTTGCTAGCACTAAGGCAGGACTCTGTTGTTTGACCTATACTAGGATCCAGGTTGTAGTCCTAGGTGGCAATTCCAGTGCA
Organism: Bettongia penicillata ogilbyi; assembly: GCA_023548195.1. Classification (NCBI taxonomy): domain Eukaryota; kingdom Metazoa; phylum Chordata; class Mammalia; order Diprotodontia; family Potoroidae; genus Bettongia; species Bettongia penicillata. The sequence goes on from JAJHZJ010000413.1 coordinate 12,879,187, forward strand.
AGGAGGAGCACTAGCACACAAAACTTGTGGTTGAAATGGAGAAGGGACCCTCACTCGTCACAGTGCCAGGACAGTAAAGGGTGCTAACAGTCACTCACGGATCAGAGCACAGGCCAGGAGAGTAATAAATGTGCCTCTCCTTAGATCATATCAGCTTAGAAGAACTGAAAACTTAGAGGTCCCTAGAAGTTTCTCTGAAACAGCTGTACAAAACCCCTAAAGCTCGGAACAGTGCATCTTCTACCCTAGAAACAGAGCCTTATTTTTACAAAGGTAACAGAGTTACAAGTCAAGAAATAAGCTGGGAAAATTAGCAAATAAATAACATAAAAATAATTCTGACCATAGAAAGTTATTATGATGACAAGGAAGATCAAAACACACACTCAGAAGAAGAAAACAAAATCAAAGCTCCTACATTTACAGCCTCCAAGAAAAATATGAATTGTTCTCAGACCATGGAAGAGCTGAAAAAAATTTTGAAAATCAAGTAAGAGAGGTAGAGGAAAAATTGGGAAGAGAAATGAGAGTGATATAAGAAAATCATGAAAAAAGAGTCCAGTTTGATAAAGAAGACAGAAAAACTACTGAAGAAAATAACACCTCAAAAAACAGACTAAGCCAAATGGTAAAAGAGGTACAAAAAGTCAATAAGAAGAATGTCTTAAAAAAACAGAATTGGTCAAATGGAAAAAGAGGCACAAAAATTCACTGAAGAAAGAAACCTTTATAAAAAAGTAGAATTGGCCAAATGAAAAAGGAAGTACAAAAGTTCACTGAAAAAAATAATTTCTTAAAAATTATAGTGGAGCAAGTGGAAGCTAATGACTTTATGGGAAATCAAGAAACAAAACCAAAAGAATGAAAAAATAGAAGACAATACAAATTGTCTCATTAGAAAAAAAAACAACTGACCTGGAAAAAAATCCAGGAGAAATTTAAAATTATTGCCCTACCTGAAAGCCAAGATAAAAAAAGAGCCTAGACATCATCTTTCAAGAAATTATCAAGGAAAACTTCCCTGATATTCTAGAATCAAAAGGTGAAACAGGAATTGAAAAAAAATCCACCTATCACCTCCTGAAAAAGATCCCAAAATGAAAACTCCCAGGCATATTATAGCCAAATTCCAGAACTCCCAGGTCAAGAAGAAAATATTGCAAGCAGCCAGAAAGAAACAATTCAAGTATCATGGAGCCACAGTCAGGATAACACAAGATTTAGCAGTTTTTACATTAAAGGATTAGAAGGCTTGGAATATGATATTCCAGAAAGCAAAGGAGCTAGGTTTACAACCAAGAATCACCTATCTAGCAAAACTGAGTACGATTCAGCAGTGGGGGAAATGGATATTCAATAAAATAGAGGATTTTCAAGAATTCTTGATGAAAAGACCAGAGATGAAAAGAAAATTTAATTTTCAAATATAAGATTCAAGAAAAGCATAAAAAGGTAAGCAGGAAAGAGAAATGATAAAGGCTTCAATTAGCTTAAACTGTCTACATTCCTATAAGGGAAGATGATACTTGTAACTCATAAGAACTTTCTCATTACTAGTGTAGTTAGAAGGAGTATATATAGACAGAGGACATAGGTGTGAGCTGAATATGAAGGTATGATATCTAAAAAAATAAAGGATGAGAGAGGAATGTACTAGGAGAAAGAGAAAGGGAGAAGTAGAATGGGCTAAATTATCTCACATAAAAGAGGTAAGAAAAAGTCTTTACAGTAGAGGGGAAGAGGGAGGAGGTGAGGAAGAGTAAGGGAATCTTACTTAATCAGAATTGACTCAAAGAGGGAATAACATATATACTCAGTTGGGTATAGAAATTCATCTTACCCACAGGAAAGTAGGAGAGAAAGGGGATAAGAGAAGGGGGGAGGAGAATGACAGAAGGGAGGGCAGACTGGGGAAAGAGTTGTCAGAAGCAAAACACTTTTGAGGAGGGACAGGGTACAAGGAGAAAGAGAATAGAATAAAAAGGGTAGGGGAAAATAGGATGGAGGGGAATACAGTTGTCTATAGTAAATGTGAAAAAAATTTTGAACCAAGTTTCTCTGATAAAGTCCTCTTTTTCCAAACATACAGAGAACTGGGTCAAATTTATAAAAGTAAGAGCCATTCTCCATTTGATAAATTATCAAAAGATATGATCAGTTTTCAGATGAAGTAATCAAAGCTATCTATAGCCATATTGAAAAAAATATTCTAATTCACTATTGATTGGAGAAATGCAAATTTAAACAATTATGAGGTACTACCTCATACCTATTAGATGGCTAATAGGATGGAAAAGAAAACTGACAAACGTTGGAGGGGATATGTGTGGGGTGGGGGAATGAGACACTAATCCTCTGTTAATAGAGTTGTGAACTCTATTCTGTACAGCACTTTGAAACTATACCCAAAGGGCTATAAAACTAGGAATAATACTCTTCGATCTAGCACTACTATATCTGTATCCAAAAAGAGATCTTTTTTAAAAAAAGCAAAAGGACCTATATGTACTAATATATTTATACCAGCTCTTTTCTGGTGGCAAAGAATTGGTATTGATCAAATTGATGAGATGCCCATCAATTGGGGAATGTCTGAACAAATTGTGTAAATGATTATGATGGAATATTATTGTGCTATAAGAAATGAGGAGCAGGATGCTCTCAGAAAAACCTGAAGGACTTACATGAGCTGATGCAAAGTGAAATATCCTAGATACAAAGTAACAGCAACATTGCAAAATGATCAGCTATGAATGACTTAGCTATTCTCAGCAAAACAATGATCCAAGACAGTTCTGAAGAACTTATGATCCAGGATGTTATCCACTCCCAGAGAAAGATGGGTTCTGAAAGCAGATTGAAGCATATTTTTTACTTTATTTTTCTTCAAGTTGGTTTATTTTTGTTCTATGCTTTATTTCACAACATGACTAACATGAAAATGTTTTCCCTGACTACACATGTACAACCTATATTGAATTGTTTGCCTTCTCAATCAGGTGGGAGGAGGAAGGAAGAGAATTTGAAGATCAAAGTTTTAAAAGCAAATGTTAAAAATTGTTTTTACATGTAGCTGGAGAAAAATAAACACTAAATAAATTTTAAAAAAAAACATTCTCAAGCACATAGACTCCAAACCAAGTTCTCATTGACCCATACCTTTGTTAAACCTTGCCCATTTCCTAGGGTCCTCTGGATCCCCCATGGATCTTGAGGTTCTAGGATTAAGCTTAAGTCCCCCTTGTGATGCCTTTGTAGAGAAAGAAGAGTAAGATTAGGCCCCTGTCACTAGAGAGCTTATAACCTACTAAGGAAAATGAAGGCAGAAAGATGATCCAAAAAGGTAGTGTTGAATGAACAACAAGAGTGAGAATAGGGAAAAGGATCAGAATGGAAAGAGATCAATTAACCTCACACTGACATTCAACACAAAGCTACCAACAGGTAAAACATGAATTCAACAAATATTCATGAAGTATCAATTATGTACAAGATACTGCAATAAGGCTTGGCATATATAGGATATCCTAAAAGCCTTAGCACAGAATTAAGCTGTTAAAATACCTTAATACTGTCCTAAGACTTTTGGGTCATCCTTTATATCTAACAATAGTTTAGTCATATACTTTAATACGCTAAGTATCACAGAGCCAGAACCTGTCTTCAAGGAGCTTATATTCTTCAAAAAGAGGGTCCCTTGGGAGCCAAAATGGCCAAGTAGAAGGACAGACCTGCTCTACCTCTAACCCCATATCCCATAAAATACCTGTAAAAAATGACTCTAAACAAATTCTAGAGCAGCAGAAGCCACAAAATGACAGAATGAAGGAGATTTCCAGCCCAAGACATCCTGGAAGGCCAAGAGAAAAGGTCTATCACATCAGGCTCAGAGCAAAGAGCAGCCCAGCCTTGACCACAGCATGGACAGGACTGGAGCAGGTTTCAGGGCATGGAATCATGGGTAGCAGCTGCAGTTCCCAGATTCCTCAACCCAAAAACACCAAAGACCACTTCAAAGGTCAGTGAGAAAGCTCTTTTGCTTGGGTGAGAAAAGAGCAGAGTCCAGTCCTAGCCCTAGTCCCAGGGCAGTGGCAGCCACTGTGACATCAATGCCCATTTTTGCAGCCTTTAGCCTAAAGACCCTGAGAGAATTGTGTGGCCAATCTGGGTCTCAGTTCTGAATGGCGGCCTTGGGGTGTGGAAGAGTGCTGGCAGGATGGAGCTGGTGGAGGCTCTGGAGAGGGAATCTAGTAGCTCCCAGACAAGAGCACAGGCCAGGAGAGGAGTAAACTTCTCTCCCTTGATTGTGCCACCTTGGAGGAACTGAGAACTTACAGGTCCCTAGAGTATACCATCCACTTGACAAAGGACTCAAAAGTCAAGTAACTGCCTGGGAAAATGCCAAAAAAAAAAGGGAAAAGGGGGGAGGGGGGAGATTAAGACTATAGTCTTGGTGAAAAGGTATTTTCTCCCATTCTTTCAGATGAGGAAGAACAAAGCATACCATCAGATGAAGACATAAAAGTCAAGACGTCTACATCTAAAACCTCCAAAAAAATATACAATGGTTTCAGGCCATGGAAGAGCTCAAAGAGGATTTTGATAATCAAGCTAGAGAGGTGGAGCAAAAATTGGGAAGAAAAATAAGAGTGATGCAAGAAAATCATGAAAAGAGAGTCAGTAGCTTGCTAAAGGAGACCCAAAAATGCTGAAAAAAATAATACCTTTAAAAATAGACTAATCCAAATGACAAAAGAGATCCAAAAAGCCAAGGAGGAGAAGAATGCTTTAAAAAGCAAAATTAGTCAAATGGAAAAGGAGGTTCAAAAGCTCACTGAAGAAAATAGTTCTTTAAAAATTAGAATGGAGCAGATGGAAGCTAATGACTTTAGGAGAAACCAAGAAATTATAAAACAAAACCAAAAGAATGAAAAAATGGAAGATAATTTGAAATATTTCATTGGAAAAACAACTGACCTGGCAAATAGATCCAGGAGAGACAATTTTAAAATTATGGCACTATCTGAAAGTCATGATCAAAACAAGAGCCTTCACATCATCTTTCATGAGATTATCAAGGAAAACTGCCCTGATGTTCTAGAACCAAGGGTAAAACAAATATAGAAAGAATCCACCAATCACCTCCTGAAAGGGATCCTAAAGGAAAACCTTCTAGGAATATTGCAGCCAAATTCCAGAGTTCCCAGGTCAAGGAGAAAATATTGCAAGCAGCCAGAAAGAAACAATTCGATTGTTGTGAGAATACAATCTGAACAACACAAGATCTAGCAGCTTCTACACTAAAGGGTGGAAGGGCTTGAAAAATGATATTCCAGAAGTCAAAGTAACTAGGAGTAAAACCAAGAATTACCTATCCAGCAAAACTGAGTATAATACTTCAAGGGAAAAAAAAAGTTCATTCAATGAAACAGAGGATTTTCAAGCATTCTTGATGAAAAGACCAGAGCTGAATGGAAAATTTGACTTTCAAACACAAGAATCAAGAGAAGTATGAAAAGGTAAACAAGAAAGCGACATTCTAAGGGACTTACTAAAGTTGAACTGTTTACATTCCTACATGGAAAGATAATATTTGTAACTCTTGAAACTTTTCTCAGTATTTAGGTAGTTGGAGGGATTATAGTGTTTTATATATATATATATATATATATATATATATATATATATATATATATATATACACACACACACACACAGAGGGCACAAGGTGAGTTGAGTAGGAAAGAATGATATCTGAAAAAATAAAATTAAGGGATGAGAGAGGAATATATTGGGAGGAGAAAAGGAGAAATTGAATAGGGCAAATTATCTCTCATAAAAGAGGCAAGACAAAGCTTTTTCAATGGAGGGGAAAGGGGGGAGATGAGAGGGAAAAAGTGAAGCTTACTCTCATCATATTTGGCTTAAGGAGGGAATAACATGCATACTCAATTTGGTATAAAAATCTATCTTATACTACACAAAAGGAGGGGAGAAGAGGATAAGTGGGGTATGGGGGGGCAGGATAGGCTGGAGGGAAATATTGTTAGTCTTTCACAACATGACTGTTTTGGAAGTCTTTTGCATAACTACACATGTATAGCCTATATTGAATTGCCTGCCTTGTTAGTGAAGATGGGTGGGGAGAGAGGAAGGGAGAGAAGTTGGAACTCCAAGTTTTAGGAAGGAGTGTTGAGAATTGTTTTTGCATGCAACTGGGAAATAAGAAATACAGGTAATGGGTTATAGAAACTTATCTTGCCCTACAAGAAAAGAGCGAATATGGGGATAAGGGAAGGGAGGAGTGTGATAGAAAAGAGGGCAGATTGGGAGAAGGGGTAATCAGATTGCACACTGTCTTGGGATGGGCAGAGGGAAGAGATGGAGAGAAAATTTGGAACTCAAAATCTTGTGGAAATGAATGTTGAAAACTAAAATTAAATAAATAAATTCTTTAAAAGGGGGTCCCTTTCCTATTCCCTTCATGCCTCTCACACCCCCTAAATACACACACACACACACACACACACACACACACACACACATACACACATCACCCACCTGCTCATTGCTGCCTGAAATTCCACCATAAAAGCTTATGCCCTGATCTCTAGTGTCCTTTCTAGCTCTAAGTCTATAATCCAATCATAAAAGGGACATTTAGCTTCTTCTTAGGATTCTTGGGTCATGGTATTTCTGTACACTGGTTCTTGATGATTTTGTGAAAAGAATCCAAATGACTTCCACAAGGGGGCAGCTAAGATCAGAAGGAGGTATTAAGCTCCAGAAGGGACCTTTAAAAAAAAAAAAAAACAAACTTCCAATCCCCATTGTATAAATGAAAAGACTGAGACTCAGAGAGGGAATGTGATTTGCCTATAGTCACCCAGGTAGTAAATAGTAATGCCAGTATGGGAACACGGTGTCAGCTCTAAATTAAGCATCCTTTTCACTTCCCCTTTTAACAACTCCTTAACCAAGGGAGAGTTTTAGCTGAGGACTCCTCAAAGCTCAGGAGTGGAAAGAGATATGAGACAAGAATAATCCCCTTTAATAAGACAATAAAATCATATCATTATTAATTATGTGACAATAACATGCCTACTAATAATTCAGGAATCCCTGACCTAGCACATTTCCTTCCAAAGTTACACCTGTCATCTCCTTTTAGTCAGTCTCTGCTAAGAGGAAAATCAGATAAGGTTATTGTAATCTGGAGAAACAGTTTAACCTGGGAGATAGTGTGACCTATACCAGGACAGGGGAAGGGATCATCAGGCAAAATTTGTTCAGACTCAATCATGGTATACCTCATATGAGTGATTTACATATTCAAAAGAAATAACACAGTAAATTGGAAAGGCATGAGTCTTGGATTCCTAGCTCTGTCATTAACCACTAACTAGAAATTAAGTGATTTTCCCAAGGAAGAAAGGAAGGAAATATACATCTATATAAAGGCTACTAACTTCTCTGATTTCTGTTTGCTATTTGCTTGATAAATAGATTTAGTTGCTATATATGATGGTCTTTTGTATAACTAGAAATTGGTAGAAAGGGGACAAGTTAGTGGGTATATGGTTGGTGCTACCTTCCCACTTAAGAACAAACAGAAGAGGTTTTGTTTTGAACACACACACACAAAGTATCCAAGACCAACGATATTTGATAGATATAATTCTGGTCTGATACCCCTCTGGCACATAGGTAAGGGAAAGAGCAAGCAAGCAAGTCTTCTTCTGACCTCAAGGTAGGAATCAGTCTCTCTTGGAACAGAGTAGACCAGATTCCAGAGATAACTATGCATTTTACCCACAAATTGCATGTCTATATTGGGACCACCCATGGGCACACATATCTATTATGGGCCCACATTTCTCATGTCTATATAAATCAGGAGTTTGGAGTAAATAGCTGCTTAAGTATCTTCCAGTTCTAAATCTATGATCTTATTGAGCTAATGATTTAAAGTTGGTGGGAGGAGAGCAAAGAGGGATGGGGAAGGGTGGTAAGTTGAGGCCCAGAAAACTAAGTCAAAGCACCCAAGGTCACAAAGTAAGCCAAAGACAGAACCAGGCCTAGAAAATAGTCTTTCTAACTCCCAGGCCACGTGAGTCAATTTTTATTGACCCACATTTAGTCTTCTGAAGATAAAGCAAAGATTGGAGTTGGGGGTTGAGGAATCAGGGTAAGAAAGATGGAAAGAGAGGGAGAGACAACCAGGATTGTTGTATTTGCCAGGAATCCAGGGACTCTTGGAAGTATAACCAGATAAATAAGCCACCTGAGAGAAAATCCTTAGTGGAGTAAGGGATAGAAAGGCAAAGGATAACAGCTGACCAAAGGATATAGCTTTTAATTGAAGAGAATAGGAAGATTTCTGGGCAGCTAGGTGGTACAGTGGATGTAGCACTGGGCCTGGAGTCACTAACACTTCTCTTCCTAAGTTCAAATCTGGCCTCATTTATAGCTGTGTGAACTTGGGAAGACACTTAACCCTGTTTGCCTTAGTCTCCTTGTCTGTAAAATAAGCTGAAGAAGGAAATACAAACTACTCCAGTATCTTTGCCAAGAAAACCCCAAATGGGGTCACAAAGAGCCAGAAATGACTCAACAACAAAAGGAGAATTTCTACTAATGGGTCTTAGGGGATAAAGGAGGCAGCAGTGGTGGTTATCAAGAAGTCATATGCAGGCAAACATCAGGGGCTGGGATTAAATGCAATCAATATTTAATCACTCATGTGAATTATCCACAAAACATTAAATAATCCAGGGTCCACATTCTGCTCCACACCTAGTCAATATATGCCCAAGGATCTTATTTACTAATAATTTCTTCAGGTTTATATTAGAACAAGCTGGAATTCCCTGAGCTCTCATTGACTGGGTAGTGGAAATAAAGTGACATCAGATTAAAAACACCTATACTGTTTAACATATTCATCCATAATCTCATCAGTAATTATAGGTACTCACTCTGTTTTGTTACACTATATCATACATTACTGTATAATGAAATATACCCTCATAAATCACAACTAGGACTAATAAACCCTAATAAAGTTTTTGTTTTAATATCTATAACCAATGAGAGGCAGGATGGTGTAGCGGATAGAGATCGGGCCTTAGAACCAGAAAGATCCAAGTTTAAATCCCATATCTAACACTTGTTACTGTGTGACTCTGAGAGAGTCACTTAACTTCTCAACCCTATGTAACTCTTTAGTCTATAAATTGCTGAGAAGGTGCCAGTCTGCTCTGGCAGAGAGAATTCCAAGGATGTGCCAGAGTCAACTCACAATCACTCATGATAACAGATTGTTTAGATTTTCAGTGTGAGCACTTGCATCTCAAAAATTGTTAAAGGCTATAAAACAGGGCTTGGTTTACTGTTTTGTTGATTATCTAAATTTAAGAAAGTAATGTAGAAAACACTAATAATGCAGATGAGATTTGAAATTGTTTTGTGCAAACCCAAATGCCCAAGGCAGGGCAGTTATTAAACATTTACTAGTATACTCCTGGAGTTCTGTAAGCCAATAAAATCATGAATCCATGTCCTAACTCCATCATCACCAAGAAGATCATATATACAATATATACATATATATGTGTGTGTGTGAATATATGAATGTGTATATATACATATGTGTGTGACTGTATGTGTGTATATGTATATGTGTCTCTCCATGGCCTAAAGTGGCAGAGCTCAAGAGCCTATCTTTCTCATAAGTCTGTGGTGCTTTCTTTCCATCCAGGTCCCATGGAATAAGGTCAGCTTCCTGAACTGGCAGGATATAGAGGTAGAGGAGGAGAGGACACTCATATTTCACCACCATTACCTGCCTTGATCAGCCCCAGACCCTGTCCCCCTAGCTCCAGACCTATATTAGTCCTGGCTGCAGGAGATCTCAAAGATCAGGCATCTTCCTCAGGACCTACGGGTCCCAGTGCCATTGAGACAGAGGGATTTTGAGGCACCTCAGACCATCATGATGAGACAGAGAGACAATTGTGGCACTAGCTTCTATGAACTAACTTCTGTCTGTCTTTATACACGTTATTCGGTCTACCACCTCTGTGCCATGCCTGGAAAGCACTCCCTTCTCACCTCTGCCTTATAGAATCCAATACTTCCTTCAAGATATAGTTTAAGAACCACCCTCTACATGAAGTCTTTCTAATCTCTTCAACTGCAAATATCTTCCCTCTCTGAATCACATTGATTTTAACTACTTTGTGTTTATTCTCATTATATTTTTCTATGTATAGTTTATATTTGTACTAGTCCTTTTCTCCATTAGAATACAAGTTTGGATTGTTTCATTCATTGTATCGGTATGTCCAGTACCTAGGACAGTGCCTAATACATACTAGGGTATGTATGTTTAAATGCTTATTGGTTGACTCATATACCTACATGCATGTGTGTATTGAGTTCATTGTTTGCTTAATCAATCATCATTGTCTCAGTGACACGAGAAGTAAGACAGGGGCACTTTTCTCTGAGTAGATGGGCTAAACTGTGAGTCCCCAAGAATATGGCAGATGTCTGGTATCCCCTGTGGCCATGACTGACATAGATCTGGCACTGGAAAGGGAAATCTTCCTACCACCACCATTCCCAGTCTCTATCTAATATGGCCCATTGTCTAGGAAGTTAGGTGTTACAACAGAGTTAGGATGACCTAAATTTAAATCTAGCCTCAGTGTGACCACTATGATGGTCTGCACCCAAAAAAAGATCAAAGAAAAGTGAAAAGTAAAAAAATATATATTTATAGCAGCTGTTTTTGTGGTGGCAAAGAATTGGAAGCTAACAAGATGTACATCAACCGGAGAATGGCTGAACAAATTATATGAGTATGGTGGAATACTACTGTGCTATAATGAGGAAAATGAAGAGATTAGGACATCAGATGAGGGAACCACATTGATTGTATCTTGTGACTCAGTTCTGGAGCTAGCTTAATTTCTATTCAATTAAGAGTCTAGTCCAACTTCTTCTGACTTGCGAGGAAATTTTTATTCAATTGTGAGAATTGGGAGGAAATCTTAGTGCACTGCTTAGCTCTGTGTGACTGGGAAACTGGACCACCTCTCCTTCCTGTTTAGAACTAACGACCTAAGTTATGCTGACCAGATAGTCATATCCAAAGATTGATACAAAGAGTTTTCTCACAATTGTACATCTCAAACAATCCATATGTCTTATCTGAAAATTGTCATTTATTGGTACTATGTTCTTGTGATTGCTTATAGATACTTGGGGAATGGGACACCTCCTTTTCCAATTTCAGCAAATTGCACCTGTTCTCTTTCCCCCCCCAAAAAAAGTTTCTAATCTTTCATCCAATTAGAAATCATATCATCTAATGTTGTATTGTGTTATTTTAATTCAGTGGTCTTATTTGATTGTTTTTACTATCTTTGGGGGTCTAGTCCTAAGAGAAGAAAGAGGTCTAGTCCTAATTTGTTGGGCAACTGGCATGGATTGTTCAATAAATTCATTTGCTCAGAAGATCAAACCTTTGTTTTCCTCAGTCATTTCATCTTTTGCTGTCCACAGTAAGAAATGATGAAGGGAATGCTTTTAGAAAAACCTGAGAAGACTCATATGAACTTATGCAAAATAAAATAAGCAGAGCCAAGAGAACAATACAGTAATAGCAATATTGAAACAATAATCAACTCTGAGATTTAGCTATTCAATAAAAGGATCCACAATAATTCAAAAGTACCCATGATGAAAAATGCCATTCACCTCCAGAGACAGAACTGATAAACTCTGATTGCAAACTTGAAGTATTTTTAAGCTTGTTTTTTTTTTTGTTTTATTTTTTCATCATGACTAGTATGGAAATATGACTTCACATTTTGGATGTCAAATTTTTTAGATATCAAATCTGTGGATATTGTGAATATCAAATTTCTTGCCTTCTCAATGTGGAGGAAGGGATAAAGGATGGGAGAAAATATGGAACTGTAAATTTAAAAATTTTAAATAAAAATGTGTATGTTGTGAATATCATTACAGCACTGGGGGTTGTCAGTCTTTAATGGATGGAAGCAACATAGTGTAGTAGAGAAAATCAAGAAGGATGAGATTTGAATCCTGCCTTAGATTCTTGCCAGTTTTGTGACCCTGGAGAAGTCTCTTACTTTATGTGAAATGTTTGTTAACTCATCTGTAAAATGAAGCTACTAATAGCATTTACTTCACTGAATTGTTGTAAAGATCAAATAAGCTACTATACATTAAATACTTAACAAATATTTAGTTGATGCCTGCCAACTATTATTAGTTTTCATTCCCAATACCTGATTAGCCCATCTCCTTTTCTTTTCATATGCAGGATCATAAACTGAGAAGAGAAATCATCTAGACTAGGCCAGGAAGGGTGGTATAGTTAATGGTCTCTGCTGGAAGGGATGTTGGAGGACTACATGCACTTGGGAGTTCTGAGCTCCCGAAGTTGATCCAGTATCCATACTAAGTCTGGCATTAATACAATGAGCCCCCAACACGGAGAGTCCCAAGGAACACAGAACCACCAGGATGCCTAAGGAAGCATCATTCTTTGTTTCCTCTTACTCCCTACAGTGGTCTCTGCATACAGTGGGTGTATGAGGATATAGGGGTGGGTTATGAAATTCTGGGATGTTGAAAGTGGAGGGATAACATGTTCTATGCTTTCTCCTTGGATAGAGGAGAGAAAGATTATATATTTACAGAGACCTGGGTGCTCTGATTTTGTGTGGGAAGAAGACAAGGCATTACTAAGATGGTAGCTCTGCCAAGCAGCTATTGATGTATTATATGTACATGTATATATGTGTGTGTGTACAAATGCATAAATATATATTTATAAATATATACATAAATATATATATGTGTAAATACATATTATATGTATAAATATGTATATATTTCAAATCTACTGGTATGGGATGGTGGAAAGAATATTGTTCTTAGAATCAGAACAGCTGACTTTGACCCTCTCAGCTCTGACATATGCACTTGGTATGGGACCTTAGGCTCATTGAGCCTCAGTTTTCTCATCTATAAAATGGGAGAAAAACTACTTGTACTACCTACTTTGCAGGGTTGTTTGTGATGAAAATGATATATAAATGTTAAAGTACCATGCCAATTGAATTCTGCTCAGCAAGTTTTTTTAGTAAGCATCTACCATGTCCTAGGCACTGTGCTAAGCCTGAAAATACAAAGACAAAAAAAGTTCCTTTCCCTTAGGAGCAACATCCTAGTAGTGGGAAATAATTTGCATACTAATAAGGAAATATAAAATATATACATGTATGTGTGTATGTATTGCATATTAGGAGTTAGGTGATGCAGTGAAAAGAGCACTGGACCTCGAGTCAGTATTGTTGCTGTTTGTCCTTCTTTCTTGAAGAAGACCAATGATGTCACAAGAGTGATATCTTGACTTGCGAGTGGATTGGATTTAAGTGAGGCAGAGCTGCACAAAGTCATCAGCCTCACTGTCTCCTCCAGAGTCATCAAAGTCCAGTGGTAAGACAAAAATCAAGGAGTCAGGATGACCTGACTTTCAATCCAGATATAGACACATGCTAGCTGTGTAACACCTGTCTGCCTCAGTTTTCTCACCTGTAAAATAAAAATAATAATAGCACCTGCCTCACAGTGTTGTTCTGATGGTAAAATAAGACAATATTTACAAGGCATTTTGAAAACTTTAAAGCTCTATATAAATACTAAGGGGAGTGGGGAGAGAAAGGGAGAAGAAAACAATTGGAAAGATATAAGAAGACTTCATTTCCAAAGGAAGTAGATGGGAGATGAATATTATGTGCTAGGAATAGCTATCCTAGTAAGTCAGTTTTCCTGAAACATAGAGTTAGAAGTGAAATGTCAAAGGATCTCAAAGCTGTTTAAACCCTGTCCCAAAGTCCATTGGTGTGACTCTTCTTTTTGCTGGAGATGAAGGCCCTGCCCAGTATGACAGATGAGGTAGAGTTGGGGGGAGGCAAGAGATTCTATACTGAGTTAATATCTGCTTCCCAGCTTTTAGAAAGAAGATGGAAGAGGCCAATCTCACTTCAGGTTGCTAAAAAAGACTGCTGATAAACGAGGCAGAAGCTGTCTTGACCTATGAGTTGTCACTGTTGCTGTTCAGTCGTGTCTGACTGTCTGTGACTTCATTTGGGGTTTTCTTGGTAAAGATACTGGAGTGGTTTGCCATTTCCTTCTCCAGCTCATTTTATAAATCAGGAACTGAGGCAGACAGCGTTAAGTGACTTGCCCAGGGTCATACAACTAGTAAGTGTCTGGGGCCGAATTTGAACTCACAAAAATGAGTCCTTTTTATTCCAAACCCAGGGCTCTATCCACTATACTTGGAGTCAAATTGTAAAGGGTTTCCAAAGCTGAGCAGAGGATTTTGTATGTGATCCTAGAGGGTGCTGTTAAGCTTTTCTGAGCAAAGGAGACACATGGTCAGACTTGAATTAAAATCATAATGCTGGGTCAAAATTCTGGGGAGCTGACAGCTTGGTGGAGACAAAATCAGATCCAGGCTCCTACAGAAAGAAGGAAAATCTGGTCATATTAGAAAGAGAGGCAGAGATAGAAGAGTTAATACCATTACTGACACAACTAATGCTATACCATGGCAGGCTAGGAGAAAACTCAAACCTTAGAAAGCTTACGAGGCATCTCATTGTGCACCAGACAAATAACTTTGTTTCCTGTTCTATAAATGTGCCATAGTTTTACAGTCAATAAATCAATCTTGCCTGCACTCTCTTTGCCTCATCTTTTAAAGAAGGGTCTGGGAACAAGGGGAGATGCTGAAGCTAGACATGGTGGCATAGCATCAGTGAGAAGGAACTGAAAGACCACACCATGGAAAAATCAGCTGCAGGATCTGGGGACAATCAGTCTGAGCGAAAGAAGGCTTAGAGAGAAATGTGAGAGCTAGGTACAAATATCTGAAGGGGTCTGTCCAATGGAAGAGAAGTTGGACTTTTTCTGCTTGGACCCAAAGGCAGAACCAAGAGCAATGGGCTTGAATTCATCTGGGCAGCCTTTCTGTCTGCCATACCTGGCACAGTCATAATAAGCCCAGGTTTCAGCTCAATATAAGAAAAAAATTGGGGGTGGAGCCAAGATGGCAGAGTAGAAAGACTCACGTATGCTAGCTCCGAACCCACAGCCCATATATTTCCTGCAAGAAGAACTCCCCATGAATTCTGGAGCACTGCAAGGCGTGCAGAAACACAGTGGAAAAGATTTCCGTTCCAGAGAGCCCTGGAGAGCGGTCCCCAGGGGACTGTCATGCTCTGGAAAGCAGAGCCCACCCCTGCATTGCCCCAGCCGAGCGGTCCCAGAGGAGCAGATCTGAGCAGGCTTCAGGGACGGAATCTCTGGCGGCCGGGAAGTTCCCTCCACCCACAGATGCTCCAGGTCAGTGAGAAAGACTTCTAGGCTGGCCGAGAGGGGAGCAGGGTGTCTCCGTGACTCGGGCCCCCTCGGGAGGAAGCAGCGGAGGGAGCGGCAGAGGCAGTGGCAGAGGCAGCGGCAGAGGAAGCAGCAGAGGCAGTGGCAGAGGCAGTGGGGACAGCCCCCGGGACTCCCAGACCAGCAGACAGAAGTTCAGGGCCATTACCGAAGGTCTCTGCATAAACCTCCTGAGGGAACTGAGCCTGGGAGACAGCCCTGCCCCCACCTGCCCCATTACTGAAGGTCTCTGCATAAAGCCCCTGAGGGAACTGAGCCTGGGAGGTGGCCCTGCCCCCACCCCAGCACCAGAACTTAAGCTCACATTGAATAGCAGCCGCTCCTGCTGCGGAAAGCCCATTTGAATCTCAGACCCCAAGCACTAGCTGGGCAGATTTAGGCGGGGGTGGACAGGAATCTAAGAAGTCAAGTAAATGGCTGGGAAAATGCCCAGAAAAGGGAAGAAAAATAAGACTATAGAGAGCTACTTTGAGGGGGTACAGATGTTCCCACCTTTCAATTCTGATGATAAGGAACTATTCTTACCATCAGGGAAAGACGTGGAGGTCGGGGCCTCAGTATCCCAGACATCCCAGGTGGATGTCCAGTGGGTTCAGGCCATGGAAGAGCTCAAAAAGGATTTTGAAAATCAAGTTAGACAGGTGGAGGAAAAACTGGGAAGAGAAATGAGAGAGATGCAAGAAAAGCATGAAAAACGGGTCAATACCTTGGTAAAGGAGACCCAAAAAAATGCTGAAGAAAATAACACCTTGAAAAATAGGCTCACTCAATTGGAAAAAGAGGTTCAAAAAGCCAATGAGGAGAAGAATGCTTTCAAAAGCACAATTAGCCACATGGAAAAAGAGGTTCAAAAGCTCACTGAATAGTTCTCTCAAAATTAGAATGGAACAGATGGAGTCTAATGACTTTCTGAGAAACCAAGAAATCATCAAACAAAACCAAAAGAATGAAAAAATGGAAGAGAATGTGAAATATCTCATTGGAAAAACAACTGACCTGGAAAATAGATCCAGGAGAGGCAATTTAAAAATTATGGGACTACCTGAATGTCATGATCAAAAAAAGAGCCTAGACATCATCTTCCATGAAATTATCAAGGAAAACTGCCCTGATATTCTACAACCAGAGGGCAAAATAAGTATTGAAAGAATCCATCGATCACTGCCTGAAAGAGATCCAAAAAGAGAAACTCCTAGGAACATTGTGGCTAAATTCCAGAATTCCCAGGTCAAGGAGAAAATGTTGCAAGCAACTAGAAAGAAACAATTCCAGTATTGTGGAAATACAATTAGGATAACTCAAGATCTAGCAGCTTCTACATTAAGGGATCGAAGGGAGTGGAATAGGATATTCCAGAAGGCAAAGGAACTAGGACTCAAACCAAGAATCACCTACCCAGCAAAACTGAGTATAATACTTCAGGGGAAAATATGGTCTTTCAATGAAACAGAGGACTTTCAAGCACTCTTGATGAAAAGACCAGAGCTGAAAAGAAAATTTGACTTTCAAACACAAGAATGAGAAGAAGCATGAAAAAGTAAACAGCAAAGAGAAGTCATAAGGGACTTACCAAAAGTGAACTGTTTACATTCCTACATGGAAAGACAATATTTGTAACTCTTTAATTTTTCAGTATCTGGGTAGTTGGTGGGATTATACACACACACATACACACACACATGTACACGTGTGCACGCACACACACATACACACATGCACGCACATACAGAGACAGAGAGTACAGAGTGAATTGAATAGGATGGGACCATATCTTAAAAGAAATTAAGGTAAATGGTGAGAGAGAAAGGTAGTGGGAGGAAAGAGGGTGAAATGGAATGGGGTAAATTATATCTCATTCAAGAGGCAAGCAGGAGACTTTTTAGTGGAGGGAAAAAGAGGAGCGTTGAGAAAAAAAAAACAAGAAGTTTACCCTCATCACATTCGACTAAAGGAAGGAATAAAATGCACACTCATTTTGGTATGAAAACCTATCTTACAATACAGGAAAGTGGGGGAGAAGGAGATAAGCAAGTGGGGGGGATGATGGTAGGGAGGGCAATGGGAGGAGGGAGCAATTTGAAGTCAACACTCAGGGAGGGACAGGATCAAAAGACAGAATAGAAACAATGGGGGGCAGGATAAGATGGAGGGAAATACAGTTAGTCTTACACAACACAACTGTTATCGAAGTCATTTGCAAAACTACACAGATAGGGCCTATATTGAATTGCCTGCCTTCCCAAAGGGAATGGGTGGGGAGGGAGGGATGGGGAGAATTTGGAACTGAAAGTTTTAGGAACAACTGTTTAGTATTGTTGTTGCTAGTGGGAAATAAGAAATACAGGTAATGGGGAATAGAAAGTCATCTGGCCCTACAGGACAAAAGAGAAGATGGGGACAAGAGAAGGGGGGGATGATAGAAGAGAGGGCAGGTTGGTGATAGGGAAAATTAGATTGCTTGGTGTATTGGGGTGGGGGAGGGGAGAAAAGGGGAGAAAATTTGGAACCCAAAATTTTGTGAAAATGAATGTAAAAAGTTAAATAAATAAATTTTTATTGAAAAAACAAGAAAAAAATTGCTAACCATGAGACTGGAGCAAAATCAGAATGGGTGTCCTCAAGAGGCAGTGGATGAGCCCCAGTGGAAGGTTTTCAAGAATAAGGCAGATGAACACGGGGAAGGTACTCAGACATGAGCTGGGCTAAAGGTCTTTCTTGATCTCTGAAGTTCTGTGATAAGTGTGTAATACATGGAGACTGGAGATGGAACATTGTATTGGAGGAACAGTAAGAAAAACGATCTGACTGGATTATCCTCTCTTTTTTCACAGACTATCTTCTCTCTATACACTCCACTTTTCCTCCACAGATGGCCTTCTGTTTACAAACCATGTGTTCTCTTTGCAAACCTTGCCTTCTCTCTACAGACCCTTTCTACCCTAGATCTCTCTTCTCTATATATTTTTGGGTTTCTCTCCACAGACTCAATATTTGCTTATTCTGTCCCCTTTTTTCCCTTATATGCCTGTTTTCTCCACTGAACTTGGACTCAGAAAGACACAAGTTCAAATCCAATCTCATATAGTTACTAGTAGTGTGACTGTGGGCAAATCAATTCACGTCTGACTCCCCAAGTTTCCTCATCTGTAAAATGGAAATGATAATAATAGTACCTCCCTTCCAGGACTGTTGCAAGAATCAAATGAGATGATATTTGTAAAGCATTTTGCAAACCTTGTTCAGTCATGTCCAACTCTTCATGACCCCATTTGGGGTCTTCTTGGCAAAGATACTGGAGTGGTTTGCCATTACCTTCTCTAGCTCATCTGACAGATAAGGAAACCAAGGCAAGCAGGATTAAGTGACTTGCTCAGGGTCACGCAGCTAGTAAGTGTCAGAGGCCAGATTTGAAGTCAGGAAGATGAGTCTTCCTCACTCTAGACCCACCATTCTATGCCCTGCACCACCTAGTGGCTTCTATTTGCAAACCTTCAAATAGTATATAAATGCTAGCACCAACAATAAGGATGCAATAGGATGTGAGGTTGAAAACTGGTCAGGTTTTTGAGCTAGCAGAATGGGAGCCCCCTATGATAGGTTTCCTGATCAGGTCTTGTCTAGGAATGATAAACAACACAGAGGAAGTTATGGAATTACTAAAGGTGTCAGAGTAGTGCTTTCTTTTCTAAAAGACCTTAACCAGTATTTGCCAATCACCTCAAAGGCAGTAGGGAAGCCAAGGGCATGGACTCAGTCCCTCTATATGTGGGTCAGTTACCTATGGCATCTTCTGTGGGCACAGACTGTAAAGTACCCTTGGCTTGAGCCAAAAGTCTCATTTAAAAAGTAACAAGGGGTCTAGGAGGGAGTGTATGATTGGATGGGCACACAACCATCCTCACTACAAAAAAAATAAAAAGACTTCACGCTCTTGTCCCAGGTGGTGAATCACTAGCATCATTAACATAGATACCTATCAGTCAAATGTCATGCAAAGATTGTAAAGGTAAGTAGGGGTCTAGGAGCCAAAAAAGAAGGTCAGGAATCCAATAAACATTCTTAGGGGAGGAGGAACAGGTTATGAAGAGGAAATATTACTCTTTGCAGAAAAGAAAGGAATCCAAGGAGAAAAAATGAAGGCTATAGAAAGAAGGGATCCATAGGGCTGGGAAGAGAAAGCAAGGCTTGTAGAAGAAAAATTTTAGAAAAAAAGATAGACATTTATGAGGGAAAGAAAGGATATGATGAGCAAATATGGAGTCTGGAGGGAAATCCAAAATGTATACAGAGAAAAAAAGGATCTGGGAAAGAAAAGGTCTATGAAAAGAAGTTAAGGGCTGAAAAGAAAAGATTGGGTTTGTGAAGAAAAAATCACCTGTGGAAGAAAAATGGAATCTACAGAGAGAAGACAGTCTGTGAATAAAAAAGAAGTAGAGCACTGGCCCTGGAGTCAGAAGCTGAGTTCAAATGTGACCTCAGACCCTTCCTAGCTGTGTGACCCTGAGCAAGTCATTTAACTCCAATTGAGAGAGACAGACAGAGACAGAGAGATAGAGAGACAGAGAGAGAAGACACATTACTCCCTTCCACTCTACAATCCAACCAAATTGACTTTCTGATTGATCCTTACACACAACGCTCCAGCTTCAGTCTCTAGGTCTTTGTCGTGGCTATCCCCTTCTAGAACATACTCCTTCCTCACCTCTACCTCTTGGAATTCCTGGTGTTCTTCAAGACTTGCCCAAAGTACTTCTTTTTGTATGAGGCCTTTCCTGATTCCCCTAAATGTTCAATCCTTTTCTCCAAAGCTAATTTGCTTTATCTTCCTTTTACAAGTAACTAGATATTCAATGTCATCTACTCCATTAGAATGTAAGTTCATTGAGGATACAAATAGTTTCTCAACTTTGTCTTTGTATCTCCATCACCTAGCACAGCACCCAGCACATAGTCATGGACATCACATGGACATAAAGAATGATTATTGATCAATTGATTCATTGAATAGAAGAGACTTAGGGGGGTGTGGAAAGGAGTCACTGGGGTAGAGGACAATGTTATTGAGTAACATTTATGTGGAAACCAGCAGAAGGAGCAGAGCAGGGAGGTACCCAAGCTGAAGAATCTTACCAGGTAGGGAAAGCCCAAGATGACAGCAAAGATTATGGTGTTGGCCCCATTGAGCTCCATCCCTGTTGAACAGTCCCTCTGGCTCAACTCTAAGGTTCTCTCAACTTTGCTCAGCATGGGACAAAGGCAGAGAACAGGCAAGCGGTATTTGTGAAAGTGGAAAGCAGTAAGATCTTTTGAAACATGAGGAAGCTAACACAGGCAATCCCACTGGCGCCATTTTCACAGTCTCTCACCAGAGAGCAAAAGCAAAAAGATGTCAATTACCCACCACACTCATACACACACACACATACACACACACACACACATACACACATACACACACACACACTCCAGGAGGATAAGGAAATAGCAGGGGCCAACTCTCCATCAGTCCACATCTTTCACTGTCTTCAAACACCAGGCCCCAAACTAATCTCCTTGAAAAAGTTTTCTCTAACCATTCCCTCCCAACTGAGGCAGCTAAGTGACTCAGTGGATGGGGAGCTGGACTTGGAATCAGGAAAACCAGAGTTGAATTTTACCCACACACACTTACTAGCTGCATGACCTTGAGCGAATCACTTAAATTGTTTGTCTGAATTTCCTCAGCTCTTGTCATTATTGTTCGGTCATTTCAGTCATGTCTGACTCTTCTGATCTCATTTGGGATTTTCTTTTTTTTATTGTTTTTTTCTTTTTTTAATTTTATTTTATTTTAGACTCAAGGGCCAGAACACATATAGAGTAAAGAAAACCAAACACATCACAAACTTAAATGTTGGAACTTAAATACAAAGTAAAAAAGGGGAGAAGCATGTCATGCGTATGACAGAACATAAGAGAGGATTCAAAACATATAACAATAAATTTTCATTTCAAGAAAGTCTATATGATAAATAATACACTTTGTACTAGGAACCCATTTGGGATTTTCTTGACAAAGATACTGAAGTGATTTGCCATTCCCTTCTCCAATTTATTTTACAGATGAGGAAACTGAGGCAAGCAGGATTAAGTGACTTGCTCAGGATCACACAGCTAGTAAGTGTCTGAGGCTATATTTGAACTCAGGTCTTCCTGACTCTAGACCCAACACTCACTACACCACCTAACTGCCCAGTAAAATGAGGTTAATAGTAACACCTATAGCAATACCTCATAGGGTTGTTTTAAGGATCAAATGAGATATTTGTAAAATGCTTAGTAGAGTGAGTGGCACATAATAGGGACTATATAAAATACTTATTCTCCCCCTTTTCAACTCTGACTCAAGTCCCAGCTTCTGCTGGGGCTTACTACCTGTATAACCCAGAACAAGTTGCTTAACCTTTCCTGGGCTCATTGTCACTCTCTACAAAATGAGGGGATTGAACAAGATGGTCTCTGAAGTCCCTCTACTCTCTAAGCCTATGGTGATAGACAGCTCTTTAGAATAACCACTCAGTACTTACTGGCCATTGACATTTCATACTCTATGGATTCCAACAAACTTTTAAGAAACATTAGCATGTTTGAGCCACATTAAAATCCTGTGAGACAAAGTGGAGGCATCACTATCCCCTATTTTCTAGATTAGAAAGCTGAGGCATGAGGAAGTCAGGTGACATGCCCAAGTTCACCAGAAGAAGAGTGAGGGTCCAGACCTGAATCCTCTGCTACTTCCTCTTCCCGTGGTAAGAGCCCACAAGTTTATAGGGGCTTTACAATATGTTTCAATGATCTCTCTTCCCCAGTATAGTGGGGAATGCCCCCAAAGCCCTCTTTCTCTTTTCACAAGCCCTGATCTCCTTTACAATCTTACCTACCATTACAAACATACAAACCTATGACATGGTAGGGATCACAATAATAGCTAGCATTTATATAGCATGATACAGTTTGCAAAATACTTTATAGATATTATCTCATTTGTTCTTCACACATCCCTGTGAGGCAAGTGCTATTATTATCCCCCATTTTACAAATAAGGAAACAGAAGCATCCAAAAATTAAGTGACTTGTCCAGGGTCACACAGCAGGTAAGTGTCTAAGTCAGGATTTGAACTCAGTTATTCTTGCTTTAGGTCCAATATTCTATCCACGGTACCACCCAACTGCTATGTTTTATTTCTTTTGTACCCTCCCATCTGTCAAAGCCCTGGACTCCCCAGACAATGCTCAAATAAGGTCATTGACTGACTCCTTAGAGTGTCCAATGCCAAGTTGGGGGGACGGGGGCGGGGAACGTGTCATAGAGCTAGTGCTAGAGAGAACCTTGGAGACTGCCTAGTCCAATTCTCTCATCTTACAGATGCTAAAACTAATGCTGGTAAGCAGCAGAA
Organism: Bettongia penicillata ogilbyi; assembly: GCA_023548195.1. NCBI lineage: Eukaryota > Metazoa > Chordata > Mammalia > Diprotodontia > Potoroidae > Bettongia > Bettongia penicillata. The sequence continues at coordinate 12,902,130 of JAJHZJ010000413.1, forward strand.
GCAGGATTTGAATCCGGATCCTCTGACTCCAGAGTCAACCTACTTTCTCCAATGTACTTCACTATCTCCCTTTTGTCCATTCCCAGGAAAAACCAACAGGCCTCCGAATCTCTGACATGAAACGGCAACTAAGTAATCAGTAAGCATTTATTGAGTGTCTGCTATATACTAGTCACTCCTCTAGGTGCTAGGGACTCAAAGACAACAATGAAAAAATTCCTATCCTCAAGGAGCTGAAGCAGAACACTAGAATCAGAGTCAGAAGTCCCGGGTTCAAATTTTAGTTCTGTTACTACATTTGTGAACTACAGAAAGTCACTTCTTTTTTAGGCCTCAGTTTTCTTCACTGTAAAATGGGTAATTTGATAAGATGACATCTTAGGTCACTTACATCCCTGAATTCTATCCTCTCTAGGGTGGGAGAAGAAAGATCTGGAGTCACTGAACACTTAGAAAGATAAAGAGAGGATTTATGACATATCTGCTTCAAGTGAAATTCTCCTGCTCAGGTAGGACCTAGGGTTTTAAAGTTTCAAAGACAGAAGCCCTCACCAGAGACACAAAGTGACATGTGCTAATGATTGGTAGATTTACTCACAGCAGCCCTTCCTACATACCTTTCCCAATCCCCATCAATTATACCCCACCCTGATAATTAGAGACACATCTATATTCAGCCAATTTTAATTATAACATTAACCTACTCAACTTTCCTCACCCAGCCCTCAGCTCCATCCCTCCATATACCCCCTCACTACCTCCTACAAGTTCTGAACCTGAAAGAGAAAAGAGCCCCTGAGGGATGACCAAAGAGCAAATTTTTTTCCATGGAAGGACGGAGTGGGGAATTGGGATATGGGACAAGGGGCTTTGGAATTTCCTCCAGAGTTATGGGAGCCACGCTGTTGTGTGGGACAGGGTTTCCATCCCATTTGAGGGGGTCTTCAACTTGGAAGTGAGGAAAAAAAACACATCCTGTCCTCAGTCTTTTGCCATTTTTCCTCTCCTCTCTCCTTCCTCTTATCCTCAAGAGAAATCCATCTGTGCACATTCATTTAAATTTAAAAAAAGCACTGAATCTAAAGATAGAAACCTGACTTCAGGAAGTCTATGACTGTGGAAAAGTCATTTAAATACCTGGACCTTCTGTTTTCAAGGTTCCTGAGATACTGAAGTGTCAGAGGTCTTAGAGATTGTCCAGTGTAGCCATCTCATCTTACAGATGAGAAAATGGAAGTCCAGAAATGGAAATAATTCAGACAAGTTCATGCAGCCAGCAAATCATGGAACTGGGAGTCGAACTTTTTTTTTAAGTAGCAAAGGCAGAATCCCAACCTAAGTCTGTTGACTCCACATCCAGTCCTCCTGCACACAGCCAAACTGGCCCTCCATCATCTGAGGGCAGGGGTGGGGCTGGTGCTGGAGTTGTAAATAATGTTTATCTTGCTTACTTTGTGAAGACTAGATGAGACATGGATATAAAATACTTTGTAAATATAAAATGCTATAGGAAGGAGTGGGGTAGGGAGAGAAAGAGAGGAAAGGGGGAAGGAAGGAAGGAAGGAAGGAAGGAAGGAAGGAAGGAAGGAAGGAAGGAAGGAAGGAAGGAAGGAAGGAAGGAAGGAAGGAAGGAAGGAAGGAAGGAAGGAAAAGAGGAAGGGAGGGAAATTTTTTAAGTATTTACTTCGTGCTTGCATAGTGCACATATACTGTGCTTGTTGCTGGGAGCACAAACACAAAACAAAATTAGTCCCTGCCCTAAAAAAGCTTACATTCTAACAGAAAGAAATAACACATCTCTAGGGGTGTGGTCACAAGGGTGGGGCATTTTGTTTTGGAAAGTTACTGGACAGCCTTAAGGCATTGGTTGAGACTGAAGGAATCAGAAAGATGAAGACAGGAACTATTTCCAGTCTTTCCCCATCCCAGCCCCAGAAATTTAAGCCCTTTCCTTAAACCAATCCATAACAATGCGAGAAGCATTTATTGAACATCTGCTATTTCCAAGGCAGTGTGCCATAGTAGATATAAAACTGACCTTAAAGCCAGGAAGCTCTGTGTTCAAATTCTACCTCTGACATATAATGATGTGACTCTGGATAAGTCACTTAACTTCACAGTGCTCTAGGCACTCACCTTCTTCCTCCTGTCCTTTCTCCCTCTCCTCTTTCTTCTTTCATCCTTCCTCTCTCCCTCTTTCCTTCATTTCCTTCCTTCTCTTCCTCTCCTTTCCTCTCCCTCTCCCTCTCTTCTTTCCTTCCCTCCTTTTTCCTTCCCTCTCTCCTTCCTTCCTTCCCTCCCTTCCTCCCTCTCCTTCTCCAAGTTTTACAAAGGGAGGAAATTGTAAACCCCACAGTTCATCTGACCTTAGCTCTAGCTCATATTCTTGACAAAAGCTGTTAGACCATGACCCAAAGAGCTATAAGGAAAATGCAGAAGAATCCAATCTAGAGAAGAGAAGAAACTGGAAACCAGCGATCAAAGACAAAATATATTATTGATTCAATTCAACATATCTTTTACTAAGGGCCCACTTGAAGACACTGATGTGGTCAGAAATCTCTTTTCCCAAGCCTTCCACTGGAAAGAATTCTGGATGAGGAACTGGAAAATGTGAATTCTAGTCTAAGCCTTACTTGCTGATGTGAAATGTCCCTTTCCTACTATAGGTCTCAGTTTTCTCAAATACAAGATTGGAACACTGATCTCTAAACTACTTCCTAGCTCTACACCTTCATACCCTCCCCAGAGATGAAGATATTAAGGTATGACCACGAGCACAATGTCTTGTACATAGCATAGAGGAGAGGGACTGGATGTGTGATTTCAGGACAGGGAAGTGGCACAGTGGATAGAGTGCTGGGCCTGGAATCAAAAGGACCTGATTTGAAATCCAACCTCAGACTTACTAGCTGTGTGACTCTGGGCAAGTCACTTTCACGCTGTATGCTTCAGTTTCCTCATCTGTAAAAAGAGAAGAAAATGGCAAACAACTCTAGTATCTCTGCCACGGAAACCCCAAACAGGGTCACAAAGGGTGGGACACGGCTGAAAAAATGACTCAACAGCAATGTATTTTAGCTACAGCACTTAAGATGTTTAAGTAGAGTCTAGATGACTGACCACCTCTGGGAATGCATTATTGTAGTAGGAGTTGGACTCCACTGGCCTCCGAGATCCTCTGAAATCCCAGTATTGAGATTCCATGCCAGCATATGCTACAAAGCCAGTTTAAACAGGATGTGCTCTTCACGGTCTCTTTCCAACAGTGGAGATAGGTTTACACTGAGTCATCTACACTCTATCCCCTCACCTCCTAGTGTCTGAGGATGCAGCAGCCAGTGAAGCCTGTGGCTGAAGTAGAGATCAAAGGATAGCTTTTGGGTCACAGGAAGAGCATGCTTTCACCAACTGGGTTGTTGTGTTTTGTTGATCACTCCAAATCCCCTGTTATACTCCTGAAACCAACACTAAAGGATTACAGCTGCGGAGTAGAAAAAATAAACTGTTTATTTAGCCAGGTTACTCAAAAGGAGTTATTACATAAATACTTTGTGCTTAGCTCTAATATAGATTATTATAGAGCCAGCCTGGTACAATACAAAGAGTGTTACACCTAGCATCAAGAGACTTGATTGCTAAATCCATGCTCCTTAAGGAGAAATCATCAAATGAAATATTATTCATAAAGTACTTAGCACAGCACCTGATACATTGCTGCTGTTCAGTCATTCGGTAGTACTCAACTCTTCATGACCGTAGCACACCAATATTGTCCATAGAGTTTTCTTGGCAAAGATACTGTAGTGGTTTATCATTTCCTTCTCCAGTGGATTAAGATAAACAGAAATGACTTATTCAAGGTTCCATAGCTAATGAAATGACTGAGGCTGGGTTTGAATTAAGGTCTTCCTGACTCCATATCCAGTGCTCTTTCTCTCCACTGGGTCATCTAGCTGCTTCTACCTGGTACATAGTAGGATCTTAAAAAATTCTTGTTCTCTTTCCTTTTCTCCTAACCCCTTATTTAGTTTCTTAAGACAATGATTCAGTCTTTAATTGCTATCATAAATCCTTCAGCTTCCAGGAACAAATCTGCCTGATATATACTTGTTTGATGATTCTTTGCCAATGTGGTATTGGCTCCATTTCTGTGGTTTCTCCCGTGAAGGGCCTTTTGACTCTATCTTGGATCTTGGTTATTTCAAAGGTTCTATATAGAGGTTAACCACTTTTGGTTATGTTACGCAAATCCATGGAGGTATATCTATTATCAGGCTTGACTCTTGTTTAGTAACGTGATGCATGCTCTTTCAAAAGTATTTCCATAAACTTTTTACACATTCATCATTTGTTATTATTATTAACTGAGATCTGGCATGTACAGCACTTCATAAACCTAAAAGGTATATATATAAATATTAAAGGTATTATCATTTATTTTAGCATCATATATGCCTTCTAAATTCTGTCCAGTTCATACTGGTATTAAGACTGGATGAATGGCCCTATTCAGTCATGTCAGTGCTAAGCCTGCTGCAGAGGAAGTATGGTTTATTGGAAAGTATGCTGGATTTGAAGTTAGAGACCTGATTTTAAAACCAGGCTCTGATACAGTATCTGCACAACATTGAGCAAGCCACTTATCCTCTCTGGGCCTGAATTCCTTCATCTGTAAAATGAGGGAATTGAATTAGATGATGTCAAAAGCCCCTTCCAGATTCCTTATTACTGACTACTCTTCCTTGTGGTTCTTGTGCTCCAACCAAAGTATACTACAATGAGCCCCATGTTTTCTTAACTTTGGGCTTTTGCTCACTTTTGCTCCTCTGCCTGGAATTCCCTTCCTATCTCATCACTCACCCACCACTGCCCATTAAAAATCCTATCCATCCTTCAAGACCCAACTGAAATGCCACCTCTTCCATAGGGGCTTTTCTGATCTCAAAGGAAGGGATTGCTCCTTCCTATCTTGCCTTGGTACCTCATACCTCTCTGATACAATTACCATATTCCATTCTAAGTTATGGCAGCTATGTGACACAGTAGATAGAGTGCTGGGCCTGGAGTCAGGAAGACTCCTCTTCCTGAATTCAAATATGGCCTCAGACACTTACTAGCTATATGACCCTGAACCAATCACTTCACCCTGTTTGCCTCAGTTTCCTCCTTTGTAAAATGAGCTGGAGAAGGAAATAGAAACCATTCTAGTATCTTTGCTGAGAAAACCCCAAATGGGGTCAGATACACTGAAATGACCGAACAACGATAACAATTCTAAATTAGAATCACTTCTAAGGAGGTCTTACCCTCCCTACTCCCTTTAAGCTCTTTAAGTAGGATAGTACTTAGCACAGTGCCTTAATAGTACCTGGACCCCTAGGTGGCAGTTAAATGATTCCTGAAGGAATGAGTAGTAAGGACAGAAGAACCAGGAATGTAGGAGAACAACAAATAAGCCCAAGGATCCTTTACTATAGACAAACCCAGTGTGGGTTACCCACAAGCAGATAACTAGAAGTTGGCAGCCATTCAAAGGACTCAAACCCAGAGAAGCTTAGAGATACATTTTCAAGTTTGTGGCCTGCAAACCCTGCCTTCCTCTCTCTAGCATTCTTTCTCCCTCATAAATTTTTTATAAGGATGTAGGTACCAGGCCCTCCAGTTAGGAAATCCTGCTTCCCCATTTCACTAAATAACTTCTATGCTGAGCTTCGTAGCTCTCTCCATGGTACCTGAGGCAGTGAAACTCTTTGACTGTGCCCACACTATGCTCCTATTCTTTAAGGAATAGGGCTTAGGGTTACTCCATCAGGTGGGGGCAGATAATATTAGTTCAAAGAAATTCTGGAGTCAGAAGAAATAGATTCTTATCCTAATTCTACCAAACACCTAGCTGTACAACCTTAAACAAGTCACTCAACCTCTCTGATTCTCGGTTCCTTAATTTGTAGAAGAAGAGACTTGGATCTGATGATTTCTGTCTCCAAATATATTTATTCTGAGTCAAATAGTAGCATTGTACCAGTTCTCTCTATAGTTCTATAGCTCTCTCTAATGTTCCCCTTATCAGAACCTGGCCCTAAATAACCAGCAAACCATTTGACTCTGCCCAGATATGACCCAGTCAATCAGTCAATTAACATTTATTACTTAACGACTATGTGCCAGGCACTGTGCTAAGCATTCAGGATACAAAGAAAGGCCAAAACAAATCCAAAAAAAGGTTTAGTGAGGGATACTACATGCAAGCAACTATGTATATGCAAGATATATAGACATAGAGACAGATGAGAGATAGATATGACATGATATGACATGACATGATGTGATATGATATGATATATGATATGATATGATGTGATATGATATGATATGATATATGATATGATATGATAAATTGAGGACAGTCTCAGAAGTAAGGCACTAAGATTACTGAGGACTGGGCAGGCTTCTTAGAAAAAGTGAGACTCCAACCAATACCTAAAGAAAACCCAGGAAGCCAGGAAGCAGAGATAAGGAGAGATTTCCAGACATGGAACAAGGATTATCGTTGGGAGATAGAATGTTTTGTTTGAGAAACTTCAAGGAAGCCAATGTCCCTGGGTCAAGGAATGTGTGACAAAAAGAGGTTGGGGTGTAGTTAAGGTGTATCAGGGCTGGAAAGTTTGGAGGAGACCAAACTGAGGACTTTAAAGGTAAATAGAGTTTATATTCTGAAAGTATTAAGGAGTTACTGAAGTTTATTGAACAAAGGAGGACACGGTCAAACCTATATAGAAGGAAGATCAATTTGACACATGAGTGGAAAATGGATTAGAGAGAGACTTGAAGCAAGGAGACCAATCAGCAGGCTAGCACTGTAGTCCAGGCTTAAGAGGATATGATCACATACCAGGATGGAAGCAGTGTCAGGGGAGGAAAGGGCTTTTATAGGCAAGATAATAGGAAGGCAGAAATAATAGGACTTACCAGCTGACTAAACATGAGGGGTGAGTGAAAGTGAGGAGTAAAGAATGATACCTAAGTTGCAAGCCTGGGTGGTTTGGGAGATGGTGATACCTTCCACAATGATAGGAAAATTAAGAAAAGAGAAGTTCTGGAACAGGAGATAACCTCAGAGAAGCGATTTTAATCAATTCAATTAGTGGTTTCTCTTTTGATTCTGAAGAAGGGACCATAGTGCATCCTTAACTGACCATACAGTTTGTACTCATCATAGTGCCTGTGTTATGTCCAGTCATTTCCTACTAAACCCCTTCTTGTACTCTCCATTCCAGTCAAATTGGGCCTGCTAGCTGCTCCACAAATGCAACATTCCATTTCCTGTCTCCAAGACTTTGCCTAAGCTTTCTGCCATGCCCCAAATGCATTCCTAACTCAGCTCCCTTTCAAAGATCACCCAAGTTCCTTCAAAGCACAAACCAGGTGACACTTCATACAAAAGGCCTTTCATGATCACTCTCTCCCTCTTGAAATTCCTTTGTATGTTCATTATATTTTCTTATATGTGGACACATTGTATCTCTCCCCAGTCTCAAGTAAAATGTAATACCTCTGAGAGCAGGGACTTCATTTTTCTTTTTGTATCCCCCAGAACTGAATACAATGTGTCTATTTCATTTTCTAATCACAAAGCAGACAGTATCTGATGGCATCAGGCAGATATTTGACCTTGAAAAGCACAATGTATTTGGAACAAAGGGTCCTAGGTGCCTTCCCCCTGAGATTATCCCCAATTCATCCTACATATATATTTTTATGTACCTAATTGTTTTCGTGTCGTCTCCCCCATCAGACCATGAGCTCCTTGAGACCAGGGACTGATTTTGCCTTTCTTTATATCCTCAAAGCTTAGTATAGTGCCTGGAACATCGCAGGTACTTAATAAGCGCTTGCTCACTTTACCTGACTGATCTTAGATCTGCCCCTAACTCATTATGTGATTTTCAGAAAGTCACTTGACCCCGTTAGCCTCAGTATTTTCATCCATAAAATAAGGAGGCTGTGCTAAATGATGGCAGCTAGGATGGCATGGTAGATAGAGCATCAGCCCTCAAATCAGGAGGACCTGAGTTCAAATCTAGCCCCCGACACTTCTAGCTGTGCAAGTCACTTAATCCTGTTTGCCTTGATTTTGCTCATCTGTAAGATGAGTTGGAGAAGGCAATGGTACACCACACTAGTACTTTGTTGAGAAAACCCCAAAGCAGGCCACAGAGGGTCAGACATAACTGAAACAACTCTAAAACACTAACAGCAACAAATGCTGGAACTCAAATGCTGATGGCATTTAATTTCTAGGATTCCCTAGACTGAAAAGACTGAAAAAATTACTTGAGATAAGAGATTGAGCCAGTGCTACACTAGAACTTGGTTCTTCTGACTCCCAGTCCTCACCTCTGGCCTGCAGCAGGGCCTCTATAGGAATATGATTAATTGACTCTTTCTGACAGGCAAAAGACTTGAGTCCAAGTCAACACTATGTAACTATGTGATCCTAAACAAGTCACCTCTCTGAGTCTCAGTTTTCACATCTAAATTACTTTCGCTAACCATCTTACAGAGTTGTTATAAGGAAAGAAGCTTGTAATCTCTAAAGCAAATTTTATTTTATTTTTAGATATGAATCTCCCTCTTCCCATCCCTCTCCCTACCCCCAAGCAAGAAAAACAAAACTCAGATTACAAACATATATTATGAAGAAAAACAAATTCCCACATTGCCATGTCCATATTATATACATGTGTGTATGTGTGTGTGTGTATATGTGTATACAGAGTACAGTGATGGACTCAGAGTGCAGATTGAAACATTTCATATATATAAAATATGTTACATATATTATATATAATATTATGTCATATATATTATATCATATATTGTATATGTATTATATTGTGCTATAGTATATATTATATAAAATATAACATGTCATATCATATTATATATTATTACATACTGTGTTATATTATATATTATGAGAGAGACAGAGAGAGAGAAAATGTTTCAATCTGCACTCTTAATCCATCACCTCTCTACCAGGAGGTGGGTAGTATATGTAGTATATTTCATCTTAAGTCCTCCAGAATTGTGGTTGGTCATTGTGTTGATAAGAGCTCCTAAGTATTTCAAAGTTGTTTGTCTTTACAATATTATCAATATTGTCTAAATTTTTCTCCCAATTCTTCTCACTTCACTGTATATCAGTTCATATAAATCTTCCCAGGTTTCTCTGAAACTATCCCCTTCATCATGTCTTACAGGACAATAGTATTACATGATGTAGTGCTACTTCAGGCACTTAGGTATACTGAGAGGTGGTGTGATGTAATGAACCCCACCTTCCCCCCAGAAGGGAGGAAGACCTGAGTTCAAGTCTCACTTCTAACACATACTGGCTATGTGGCCCTAGGCAAGACATTTAACTTCTCAGTGCTCTAGACATTTCTAAGACTGTAAGTTGCAGGAGAAGGTGCCAACTTGAATGGGTAAGATTTTCCTCACCTGAAAGCTCCCTATACCACTTAAATCACAGGTCCAGTCCCTATCCTTAATGTAAAAAACCATCAAAATTCTCTATGAAACCAAAAGGAGAAAAATAACAACTTATCTAAAATGTTGTGAGATTTACAAAGTGCTTTTCCTACACCTTTAGGCAATAGGTAGTATGAGTACTATTATCTCCATTTTATAAGTGAGAAATCTGAGGCCTAGGGAGTTAAGTGATTTACCTACTGCCTACAGGCAACTAAGTGGTGCCTGAAGTCAGAAAACAGAGTTCTAATCCAGTTTCAGACACTTTGTATGATTCTGAGCAAGTCACTTCATTTGTCTGCCTCAGTTTCCTCAACTGTAAAATGGGATCAATAATAGCGCCTATCTCACAAGGCTGTTGTAAGGACCAAATGAGATAGTATTTGTAAAGCACCTGGCACAGTGCCTGGAACCTAATAGGTGCTTAATAAATGCTTGTTTCCTTCTCACTTGCCCCAGCTATGGTCACACACCTAGAAAACATTGAACTCAGATTTAACCTCAGTACCTCCTAACTCCAAGATCAGCACTCTTTCTGCTCCACCATACTTCTCCACAGAAATGTCTACACATTTTTCTTCCCAAAGAGCTAAGCAGGAGTGGGTGATAAATTGCCATGGAGTACAGGACCTGGTGAATCGAGAAAGAACCTGAGAATCTATCCGAGTTCCTGGCCCCATCATTAACTTGAGTGAAAAGCTGGACAAGTCATTTAACATCTCTGGGTCTCAGTACCTTCAAAGGAGGAGGCTGAACTAGTTGACCTGGAAGGTCTCTTCTTTCTCTGTCTACAAATGAATCCAAGCTTTCCTGGAGGAGGAAACCACAAAGCTGGCCCCAAAGCTATAACTTCTTTTCTCCAAAATTGGGCCCATCTCCAGGCCAAGATATTCCCATAATAATTCAAGAACAAGCAAAAAAGTAGCCTGAAAGAGAAGGGGTGAGGTGAAGGAAAACTAAAAGAAAAAATAATTAGCTCAGACATGAAGCAATGTGCAATGCAGATGTATGGTGCTGGAAGTAGTCTGAATTTATTTTCCACTATCAGGTTTAGATTTTCCAGAGTCTGGGTTTTCTCCATAAGACTCAAGGGCTGGGTATGACTCATAAGACCAAGGGATTCCCTTAAGATAGGGGCTATTTCCCCTACCAGAATGGAGAGTCCCTGAAAGCAAGAACAATGTCTTCCACTATAGTGTTTGGGGTTTCTAGAGGACAAAAACTAGTTCCCCCTCCCTCCCTCCACCAGACTAAGGATTTCCTGAGGGTAAGGGCTTTCTTTTCCCCTATCAGAAGGGAGGCTTGTTGAGAACAGGTTTATAGGTCTCCCTATCACACTGGATATTCACCTAGGACATAGACTGGGTCTCTGCCATCAGAAGAGGTACTCCTGCCTGTACTATATGCTGTAGGGGAAGAGGGATAAAGGGAGAGGAGTCCCAGAGTACAGGGGCAATATTGCCTCCATAAGACTTGAAGCTCACTGAAAACAGAGTCTGTGTATCCCTCTTATCAGAATGAGAATTTCTTGAAGGCCAGCTCTGTGCATACACACCTCCCTTCCCACTCCCATCAGAAGGGAGCTCTCCCAAAGACAAAAATTATTTACCCTATTAGACTGAGGACTAAAATAAATGAGCTGTCCCTCTCCTATGAGACTAGAGGCTTCTCTAAAATCAAGGATTATGGTTGCTCTATCAGACTGGGGTCCCCTAAGGATGTTACAAACATTGTAACAAAAAGGACCCTGGCATACACAGGAGGCCCTGCTGTACAGGTTCTTAGATCTGCTTTTCTAAAAGGAAAGCAATTTTTGAGGGGTTAACAATCACTTTAATCCAGCACATATATAATTAACGTAGTTCAGGGGGGAAGTTCAGCACCCTGAACTTCAGAGAAAATACAAACAGAAATTACAAGCAAAAATTGCAAACAGAAAGTCCAGTGGACAGGGCTTCCAAGTGTCTGACCATACATCACAGATCAACAGACAGATGCAACTGTCTGATCGTACATACACAGTTACCAGAGAGAGAAACACCAACATCTGGGTATTCAAAGTCAGGGGGCTCCTTAGTGGCTTCCCAGAGTCTCATCTGGCACATGAACCTTCTTCAAAAAACTAAGCCTCAAAGTAAAACCTCACTTCAGAGTATTTATACACTTTTCAGAGCCAGAAATCTTTAACTCTTTGCCCTAGTCACCATTTACCTTAAATTACTACTGCAACCATCTCCCCCTAGAAGACCAGAGGTTTTCTAAGGCACTGTGTCTTCCCATATCAGACTGGGGATTCCATGAAAGAAGGGATGATCACCTCCATTAGACTGAAAGCTCCCTAATGATAGAATTTATATTTCTTCCATAAAACTAGTGGATCCCAGAGGTAAGAGACTCCTCTTGTGTCTCCTCTCATTACACTGGTGTCTAGGTAGGGGCAGAGACTGTCTTCCTATCAGACTAAGAACTCTCCAAGGATGGAGAACATGTCTCTTCCTTTCCCTAAAAATCCCTCTCCCTTGCTCCCCTACCTAGCACAGCACATAGTGGGGAGAGGGATGGAACTAATGATTATTTCATTGCTTAGCAGTTACAAAAGCTAACTTTTTAACTTTTTCCCTTCCCAACCCTGAGATCTTGAACAAAAGCTTATGATGAGAGGACATGACCCATCAGATGAGCTGGGAAACAGAAAGAACAGCTCCCTTATAATTCTGTATTCTGAATCAGAGCTTGGGTTCTTCCTAATGATTTATTTATCACTTTGGACAAGTCATAATCTCTGTTCCATGTCTAACCTGGAAGAGGATTTTCCCAAAATCTGAATGGACTTCAAAGTGGTCCCTCAAGAGAGAATTTTCCCAGACTCATAATGGATCTCAAAGAGGTCGGGAGAAAAAAAGCTTTGGAGGGAGGCAAGTTGATCCCGATGTTACTTGTATACCTAACTCAAATGACATTGATTTGGAGTCAAAGGACCTGAGTTCAAATCTCAGCTCTGCCATTTTCTGGCCATGTAACCTTAGGAAAGTCATTTAGGCCTCTCTAAATCTTCGTTCTCTCATTTTGAAATGAGGAGATTGGTTAAAGGAGTAGTACAGTGCAGTGTGATGATAACACCAAGTTTTCAGTCAGAGGACCCAAGTTTGAATTCTAACTATGCAATTTACCTCCTGACCTTGAACTTAACCTCTCTCTCCATTTTCTCTTCTGTAAAATGAGGACAGCTAGACTAAATGGTCCCTTGCAGCTCTAAGACTACATTTGTATGATCTCATGACCTCTAAGGACCTTTCTGGCTCTTACTCTTTGATCCTATGAGCCTAAGAACTCTCAATTATAGGCATGAGCATTACTTACCCCTCAGGTCATCTGGGGTCAATTTGTAGTTCAAGGATGAATCCCTCTCAACAACATCCCTTAACCTCCATGACCATTCCTTAGTTTGAAAAGTCTCACTAGTAGAAAAAGCAATAAAAAAAAAATTCATCTGGAGGAGCAAAAGATCATCAGTAGCAAGGGAATTAATGAAAAAAAAAGTGAAAGAAGGCATTCTAGCAGTACCAGACCTCAAACTATATTACAGAGCCTTAGTGTCATCAAAACAATTTGGTACTGGATAAAAAATACAAGTAGATGATCAATGGAATAGATTAGGTAGGCTATACAAAAGTAAATGACCACAGTGACCTAGAGTTTGATAAATCCAAAGATTCCAGCTATTGGAGCAAGAACTCACTACTGACAAAAATTTCTGGAAGTCTGACGGAAACAAGGAATAGACCAATGTCTCACACCATACATCAAGATAAGCACAAAATGGGTACATGATTTATACATAAAGGGTGATATCATAAACAAATTAGGTGAGCACGGCAAATTGTACCTGTCAGATCTATGGTAAAGAAAGAGTTTGTGATCAAATAAAAGATTAAAAGGATCACAGAAGGTAAGATGGATAATTTTTATTACAATTAAATTAAAAGAGTTTTGTATAAACAAAATCAGTGCAGTCAAAATTAGAAAAAGGACACCTGAAAAAAATTATAGTAAGTTTCTCTGATAAAGGCCTCATTTCTCAAATTTATAGAGAACTGAGGCAAATTTATTTAAAAAAAAAAAAAGGCATTCCCCATCTGATAAACTGCCAAGAACTTGAATAGGCAGATTTTGGAAGGAGAGATCAAAGATATCAATAGTCATATAAAAATTCTCTAAGTCACTGATAATTAGAGGAATGCAAATTAAAACAACTCTGATGTAATATCTCATATGCATCAGATTGGCTAACATAATAGAAAAGAAAAGTAATAAATGCTGGGGGGGATTTGGAAAAAATAGGGGTACTAATGCACTGTTAGCGGAGCTGTGAACTAGTCTGAAAAGCAATTTGTAACTATGCCCAAAGAGCTAGAAAACTGTGCATATCCTTTGACCCAGCAATACTGCTACTAAATTTGTACCCCAAAGAATTCAAAGTAAAGCGAAAAGGACCAACAGGTATAAAAATATTTATATCAGTCCTTTTTGTGGTGGAAAAGAATTGGAAACTGAGGGGATACTCATCATCTGAGGAATGACTGGACAAGTTGTGGTACATGACTGTGATGGAATATTGCCATAAGAAATGACAAGCAGGATGATTCCAGAAAAACCTGAGAAGATTTCTAAAACCTGAGGCAAAGTGAAATGAGCAGAACCAGAACACTGTACACAGTATTGTAACAATGGTCAGCTGTAAAAGACTTATCTACTCTGATCAAAGATAATAATCTAAAACAATTAAAAGGAGTCATGATGAAAACTACTGTTCAATTCTAGAGAGACAAATGATGAACTGAACATAGGTTGAAGAATTTTTTTTTTCCACTTTCTTTAGTGGTGTTTTTTGTTTTTTTTTTTTTGCTTTTTATTTTTTTTCTTTTTGGCCACATAGTTAATATGGAAATATGTTTTGCATGACTTCACATGTATAATTTATGTCAAATTGCTTGTCTTTTCAATAGGTAAGAGAAAGACTGGGAGAGAAAATTTGAAACTCAAAAAGTTTTAATGAATGTTAAAATTAAGCAAAAAAGCTTTTAATTAAATATATTGTGTCCAAGATGAAATTTAAACAGATTCCTGTTTTTCCCACTGTATTACCCTGGCTGCTATAAAAAGAATTATTAGTCAGCCTGTATTGTAAAGAAAAGTATAATCATATGTGGCAGTGGGGCATAGATATGATTATGGATTTAAATCTGGAAGGAACTTTCCAACTCCCTCCTTTTACAGATGATGAAATGGAAGCACAGAGAGGTTAAGTAATTTGCCTAGGGTCACTCAGTTAATAAGAGATCAAAAGTGGATTTGAAATCAGATCTTTCCAAGTCCAATTCCAGTACCCTCTCCACTGCACCACACTGTCTGTAATAAAAAGAAGCATCAGATATATTCATAAGATGCAAATGACATGGTTGAGAAATCCCTGGACTTGGAATCAGGAAGATCTATATTTAAGCCTGACTTCAGACATTCACTAGGTGTGGGACCCTAAGCAAATCCCTTAACCTCTCAAAGCATCAAACTCCTAACCTGGGAAATGGGTTTTATAATAATAGTACTTACTTCATAAGGCTATATGAGGATAGAATTTGATAATGGATGTAAAGCACTTTGCAAACTATCATTATTGACATCTAGCTAGTAATAAGAGAACAATAAGTGAGAGAGATTATAAAGGTATCCAAGTGTGTGGTAGGGACATTAAATGCCATGGGTAGCCTGAAAACATGATTTCTATATGAATAGGAGCCACAAAGAGACTGGAAAGTAAATCCTTCCACCACATGTAAATTTCTTTCAAAGCACAGTTTAGATATTACCCCCTCCATGAGGCATTTCCTGATGATCCCTAGTACCAAAGTCTTAGTACTTTTTCCTATTCCCTCAAATCATTTTATATGTATTCTACATATGTTTTGCATGTATTTATCCATATATACATTGTTTCCCCTAGGTAGAATGTACATGCCTTGAAGTTAGGGACTGTGGCATTTTTGTATAGGTATTCCTAGCACTTGGCATAGTGCCTGGAACATAAGGAAGCACCCAATCAACATTTATTTCTTTGCTGTGTTGAAAACAGAATAAAATAAAGTCATGGTGAATCCCTAAATCCAATAAAGGGGTTAGAGGTCATGTCTAGGATGAGGTGGGGGAGGGAAGAAAAAAAGGAAAAGAAAAAGAAAAAAATTTACATGATAAATTTATCATATATTTTAAATGAACAGCAAGTTGTACATGGCATATTTTTAGTTTCATGTGCAATCATTGTTTTTACTATACTAAGGAAATGTTGTTTTATTCCATAAATTAAAAATAAAATAAATATTTTTTTTAGAAAAAAGGTAAAGCAATTTGTTCAAGATCATACATAGATAACACACTGACAGAGCTAGGATTCAAACCCAAGTTCTCTGATAACCAATCCAGGGTTCTTAGCACTAAACCGGTTCAGTTCACTACCCTGTAGTATCACTTCCCTCTGGGGAGACATGAAACCTGGCTTCTCCACACCAAATGACTCTAGGCAAAATCATTCAACCACAAAGGGAATTTTTCCTCCAAATCTCTCCTCATGGCTACAGAAAGGACTGGAGCTCTCAAACCATTTTTTTCTCCTAATTTTGAGGGAATCTTTTCTCAGGAGGATTCCCTATATAGTTCCTGAATTTCTTCAATATCATATCCTTTACAAAACCAGGGTGTCACAAGTTTCTAATCTCTACTAATCAAGATTTGGGCCATTAAAAACTGCACCTTAATTAAGAGACAATGTATGCTATAGAGGATTACAGTTGTCATTTCAACACCTTACTGGGTGGAACAGGGTCAAAATATGGTGTCTCAAAAATCTAGGTTACCAATAACAATCCAGTTCCTGTGGTCAATCGGGAAAAAAAAAAAGAAAGAAAACATAGGCTTGTTTTTCACATACCTTGTTGGTGCTATATGGACCTACTATAAAAAACATGAACTTCACCTGTTAATTTCCTACCCATCAAATTCTACCTTGTCCAGAAAGCCTTTCCCTGAACCCTCTGGAATACTTTTCTCCTTGGACTAAATGACTGGATTTGTTCTACAATCCACTAATACCCTTAGTATATACCAGAATTGTCTACATTTGTGTCATATCCCCTCTTTCTAGATTGTGAAGCTCCTTAATAGAGCAACCATATTTTATCTGTATTTTTATTTCCCTCATCCCATTGCATAGTGCTCTACATATATGTTTAAATATTTGTTGAATGAATCAATAAATGGATTGATGGATGATTTCATTTGTTTTTCTAGTAGAGTAAATTGTTTTTCCCTGAATCATCCCACAAATATCCCTGGTCTTACTGTGACCAAGGTCAAGCATTTGCTGAACATCTGGCCAAAGCTAGGAATCTGGTGGTCCCAGGAGACAATAATATCAATTAAATAACTGGGATTTGGAACTAAGAAGAAGGGCTTGAGAAAGCAAAGTTAACTTGCCCGCCATGGAATGAAACTCACATCCTGAACTTCTTCAAGGGGCAATGTGGTACCTTGAATTTGAAAGAAACAGATTTGTACTCAAGTCCTGGTCTTTACACTTATTATTACACTACTGACAAGCCATTTCACTTTTCAAACCTCAGTTTTCTCACCTGTAAAATGGGGGAGGGGGAACATTTGCGCTCTCTGCTTTATCACAGTGTTACTTTAGTTCAAATTCTACCTCTGTAACTCACCGGTTATATGATCCTTGACAAGTCACTTAAGTGATCTTATCAGTTGCAATGGAGGAAACCAAAGCATTTCTCCATCTTTAAAATGAAAATTATATCTACAGTATTTATTTTACAAGGTGGTTGTCAGATACAAGATAATAGAACATGGTTTTGTTTTTCAAACTTTTTAAAACCCTATTTAGAAATTAGTGCTAATCATCTCCGTCATCAGCATCATTATTATTACTAAAAATGGTAGTTTGCAGTGAAAGAACTATCCAAGGCAAATGGAAGAATATAGCCCTTTACCTCCTAAGAGATAAATTATCCCCAGGAGTAAATCAAGGCTATGACTGGTCCCCTTCGTAACCTCAGCCAGCCATCACCATTGCTTCGTGGGAAACCCTGTACTGACTGTGGAATGAAACACAAACCTAGAGGAGACCCAATCTTTTTTATTTCTTTTTGTTGTTGTTGTTACAACAGAGAGCTTTCAATCTAGCCAAGGAGACAAGATTATGTGTCTGTAAAACAATCATTGGTAAAAATAATCTACAATAAACAGAAAACACACTCTCTTCCAAAGTGATTATTATGGAGCAATGCAGTGACTAGACAATTCCTGCCAAATAAGGGTCTTCTTCAAGTCCTCCTGGAGTCAGATGGGGGAAAGAGAGGAACTTGTAGAATCTCAGAATTAGAAGAACTCTTGGGGATTCAGTGTAACGTTTTCACTTTACAGATGAGGAAAATGAAGACTATTTAAGATAAGCTATTTACCCAGTGTCACATATCAAGTAAATGGTATAGCTAGGATTGGTACCTAGTTCTCCTGCCTCCCAGACCAGGCTACCTCTTTGACCTCTGTGATGCTTCAAAGTCCAAATACACACTAAGAACCTTGGGCCAATAGCCTAGCAAGCTCCTCATGCCACTCGTTCCTTGGCAGATCTTTCAGCAACAATGCCTGCCATCCACCCTTGTTGGCCCTAGTTGGCAATACTGCATCAGGAATGGGGCCAAGTCACCTGCCAAGTTGTACATTTCAAGAATCTCAAGTGGTCCACCCTATGCCTTCACTGAGGGGGAGGTGGGGCTCCATAGCAGGAGAGGTCACGTAAAGACAGGCTCAAGATATGCAAATGAGGAATCAGGCAGAGTATAAAAGACTCTGGAACCGAGTGTTCCTCACTCAGCTCAGCTAGCTTCTCTTCTCTTGCTTATCCCTCTTGGTGATCCAGGTAAGTGAGAGCCCTGGGCTTGCTGATTTGCCTCCCACAGGGCTAGATCAGCTTCAGTCTTTTGAGCTTCTGCCTTGTTATGGAAGCTGGACAGGGCCAGAGATTCTTCAGGCCGGATAGTCAGATCCTTCTCTGTCTTTGCCAGATCCTCTAACTCCATAACTGGACATTTGCTCTTTGAGGGGGAGAAGAGATATCGAAGGATATCTCCTGCCCACAGGGAGGTGGGAAGGAAAGAAGGGAAGAAAGATTTGGCATTGATATCTCCTCAGAAAAGGTTAGAGGACACACTGGTCAGTACTTGAGGTAGAGCTGGGATCCGAGCATCCCCAAATGCCTCCAGAAGGCATTAAGGGGAAAGGGCATTAAGTTTTATCAGAACCCCAGCTCTTGTCTTGGTTCCGACACTTATGAGCTTTGTGGCCTTGGACAATTTTATTTCTGTTTCTTTATTTGTAAAATGAGGCCATTTGAGCCTGAGGATTGCTGAGGTCCCTTCCAGTGGTATGCTATGGTTATGGTCCTCCCTGAAGGGGAGACTCATCTTGTCTCTTCCTCTCATTTTTTAATCTCAAAGCATATGATCTCTTTGAAGACAAGTGTCCCAGCTCCCTTGTACCTTTAGAGTGCTGAGCATAGAGTAAATGCTCAGCAGCTTCTTAGGAATTGGTTAATTGAGAGAGGAGAGTTTGTATGTGGGTGTATCAGGTTTTCTCCATCTACAAGGAAGAGAACTGCCCTGAGGCTACTCTCATAGACAGAAATGGACTAGGGGACTTCCCTTCCATTTCTGGTGCATGGAAATAGATTACAGCGCATCAGTTGTGAATTTCAGCCATCATGTTTGGGTTAGAATCCCTAGCTTCTTTCCAAAGCATAGCTCAGGTACCATCTCCTCCAGGAGGCCTTCTCTGATGCTCCTTCCTAATTAGTGCTTTTCTTTCCTCTCTCAAAATTGCTTTATATCATTTAATATATACTTTATGTTGACTTCACTGTGGACATGTATCCTCCCTCAGTGCAGTAGAATGTGAGCTTCCTGAGTGCAGGGTTTTGGGGGTTTCAGTTTTTTTCTCTTTATCACCTGGAATGGTGCCTTACACTTGGTAGGCATTTAAATGACTGCTAAATTGATTAAAATTTAATTTATATACCGAGGTCCAAAAATTCTGAAGCTGAATGGGAATGAGGAGCAGAAGTTACTAAGGTCATCTCTCTATCTCTAGGTGGGACCACAACAAAACCAGCTTCCTCTGACACCTGCTTCCTAACTTTCTAAGCCCCAAATCATCTGGAGCAAGGTTCTCGGCCCAAAACCTATACTATCCCAGGCAATATGGCCTCTTATAAAGAGTGCAGGCATTGGAGTCAGGAGGATGGAGAGTCAGATCCTGCCTCTGACAGGATAGGGTATATACGAGCAGGTCACAGTCTCTGGGTCTCAGTATCCTCATCTGTAAAACAGAAATAATCATGCTTGTTGTGCCTACCACACAGGGTTGTTCTGAGGCTCAAATGAGATGAATACAAGTCAAGTTCTTTGCATATATTATTTTCTTAGTGGACTATTTTTATCATCATCTGTGGTGGAAAGAGTAAAAAAAAAAAACTGGATTAAAATCCCAATTCAACTACCTGTGTAGTTCTGGATAAATCATTCTCTGGGCTTTGATTTCCTCACTTTTTAAAATTAGGAAGTTGCACTAGATCTCTAAATCCTTTCCAGATATAATTCTATCACCTTATGAGATAACCACACTGCCTCCTGGAAAAGGCAGCCCCTTCCAGGAAACCTCATTGTGGTAGTCTGGGTAGCAATGCCCTCCCTCATCCCTCCGCCCCAAGGTGTGAGATGACTTTTTACTACACTCCTTGCGTTTTCTCAGAGACCCCAATCAGTCGCTGTCAAACCAGGAGTCCCCTCCAGTCTGAAGCCTCCGTCCAGACGGAGAGGACTCTCTGGTTCAACTGTGTTTCTCTTTCTTCTCGAGCTCTTCATCCCCTGCCACAGAAAAGATGTCTTACCAAAAGACCCAGCCCACACCCCAGCCCCCGGCAGGCTGTTTCAAGACCTCCGGCGGCGGCGGCGGCTCAGGTGGCGGCGGATCTGGCTGCGGTGGCGGTAGCGGCGGCGGCGGATCTGGCTGCGGTGGCGGTAGCGGCGGTGGTGGCAGCGGTGGCTACTGCTACACCAGCGGAGGCGGCGGCTCCGGCTGCGGAGGTGGCTCTGGCGGCGGCGGCGGCAGCGGCGGCTACTGCTACACCAGCGGAGGCGGAGGCGGCGGCGGCGGCTCCTCCAGCTGCGGTGGCGGCTCCAGCGGTGGCGGTGGCTCCTCCTACTATCCCAGCCAACAGAAGCACTCCGGGAGCAGCGGCGGCTCCGGCTGCGGCGGAGGCTCCTCCGGGGGCGGCGGCGGTGGCTACTCCTGCGGAGGCGGCTCCGGCGGCGGCTCCAGCTGCGGAGGTGGCTCCGGCGGCGGCGGCAGCGGCGGCTACTGCTACTCCAGCGGAGGCGGCGGCGGCGGCTCCTCCAGCTGCGGTGGCGGCTCCAGCGGTGGCGGTGGCTCCTCCTACTATCCCAGCCAACAGAAGCACTCCGGGAGCAGCGGCGGCTCCGGCTGCGGCGGAGGCTCCTCCGGGGGCGGCGGCGGTGGCTACTCCTGCGGAGGCGGCTCCGGCGGCGGCTCCAGCTGCGGAGGTGGCTTCGGCGGCGGCGGCAGCGGCGGCTACTGCTACTCCAGCGGAGGCGGAGGCGGCGGCTCCTCCAGCTGCGGTGGCGGCTCCAGCGGTGGCGGTGGCTCCTCCTACTATCCCAGCCAACAGAAGCACTCCGGGAGCAGCGGCGGCTCCGGCTGCGGCGGAGGCTCCTCCGGGGGCGGCGGCGGTGGCTACTCCTGCGGAGGCGGCTCCGGCGGCGGCTCCAGCTGCGGAGGCGGCTCCGGCGGCGGCGGCAGCGGCGGCTACTGCTACTCCAGTGGAGGCGGCGGCGGCGGCTCCTCCAGCTGCGGTGGCGGCTCCAGCGGTGGCGGTGGCTCCTCCTACTATCCCAGCCAACAGAAGCACTCCGGGAGCAGCGGCGGCTCCGGCTGCGGCGGAGGCTCCTCCGGGGGCGGCGGCGGTGGCTACTCCTGCGGAGGCGGCTCCGGGGGCGGCTCTAGCGGCGGCTCCGGCTGCGGAGGCGGCTCCGGCGGCGGCTACTACTCCGGCGGCGGCTCCGGCGGCGGCTACTCTTCTCAGCAGTGCGTCCAAGTTTCACCCCAGCAGAGCAGCGGAGGGGGCGGCAGCTGCGGCGGTGGCTCCGGCGGTGGCTCCAGCGGTGGCGGCTGCTACTCCAGCGGCGGCGGCTCCTCCGGCTGCGGAGGCGGCTCCGGCGGTGGCTCCAGCGGTGGCGGCTGCTACTCCAGCGGCGGCGGCTCCTCCGGCTGCGGAGGCGGCTCCGGCGGTGGCTCCAGCGGTGGCGGCTGCTACTCCAGCGGCGGCGGCTCTGGAGGCAGCGGCGGAGGCTCCTCCGGGGGTGGCAAGGGAGTGCCCGTGGCCCACCAAACCCAGCAGAAGCAGGCACCTTGCTGGCCAACCAAGTAAACCATCCTGCCCAGCACCCAGAGGAATGAGCGAAAAGTTTGTTCTTGCTGTAGCCTAAAAGGTTTACAATTCTCATGCTATTGCCTTAAATTTTACCAAATGCCTTCAATTCTTCCTCAGCCTCTAAAATGAAAGGTTCTCCTTTCAGCTGCCCTTTAACATCGATGTGTCTTGTTCGGAATATTTCACCCGACTGGGAAATGTCATCCCATCCACAGACCCCCAAACCTCTCCACCCCAATCTTCCTATTTTGCCCTAAGCTAATAAACTCGCAATTCATGAGAATTTCTGTGTCTAAAGAAGTCTTTCTGTATCAAGTTCGTCAATTCTTGGGGGAGAGTACGAGTAGAAATGGGGATGAGAATGGAAATGGAAGTGAGGGTATTCTAAATCACTTATTAGAAATCCACTTGGATAAAAAATAGGTAAGAAAGTTGCTTATGATCACCCCTTTTCTTGGAAAAGAATAAATCTTTTTGTGGAAGAAGTTCCAGCCTTGAGAAAGAAAAAAAAAAACAGGAAAGTCAGATATTCTCAGGCTAATACCTTAAAGACAACCTCCTGGTCAAGTTAGGAAAGGAAGGAGGGTAGATGATCTAGCCAACCCAGAGGAAGCACCCCAGTCGAAATGTTCAAAGTCATCCAAGTTTTATTCGCCAAGTTCATTCCCGATGTCCTTATGTAGAGGAAAATAAATCAGAGACTGGGAGATAAGAATGGGAGGGAATCCTGTAAGGACTGAAGAGGGAAGGACTGAAGTCTCCCAGTTCACTGGAACTCTGGAGCTGCTGAACATTGTAGGGGATGAAAGAGGATGGATGCCACATCCTAGGGCCTGATCTCTCTGCTCTCCAGATTTAGAAAAGTATAATCCGCTTTTCTTAAGAGTGTACGGACCCTGAAAATATTGATTTACACCATCCAAATTCAAATAAGAACCCATAAGGAAATTTCAAAAAGCAGTTGATGAGAACATGTTGCTTGCCTAACTTTGTTCTGGACCCTGTGGACCCTGTTCTGGACCTTGTGGGACCACAAGATTGAATAGAAAAGAAAAACATACATAAAAAATTTAAATAACAAGAATAGCTCACATTCCTATAGCATTTTAAATTTCACAAAGCAGTTTCATCACAACCCTGGAAGACTGGCAATACACTATTGTTATCCCATTTTGCAGATGACACTCAGAAATGAACAACATGCTTCCTGGGTGATATGATCAGCAAAGAATATGATGGGACTTTTTCCATCCTTTTCCCCAATATGGCATAGAAAGGTGCCTTGTCCAGGAAGACATAAACAGGATATCAAAAACATCATTTGAACTAAGGTCCCCTGACTCCAAGCACGATGCTTATCTACTTCATTCCCATAGATAACAAAATAATAGCCACTGGATGAATTAATGAACAATTTGAAAAAAAAATAACTATTTGCCCTAGATATAAGGTCAGATGAGGATGCAAATTCCCTAAGAACCTGAAGGAAGAGGCAAGATGATAACATAACCACAATAATAGCTCATATTTATATAGGACTTTACAACGTGCTTTACATACATTATCTTACTGGAGCCTTACAACAGCCCTATAGAGTAGGTAATGAGAATATTTTTTATTCTTCTTTTAAGAATAGGGAAACTGTAGCTCAGAAGAAGTGAGTCCAAGTTACAAACAAGTAGGTCAAATCTCCCATAGCGATCAGCAGTAGAACTGGTCCTGTGAGTAGCCCCTATACTTCCAGCCTGACCAAGATGGTGAGACCTCACCTTTTAAAAAAAAAAAAAAGTTAATTGTTCTCTTTGACTGAAACTTCTTTTCTTTTCTTCTTCTTTTGTCTCACCTAAATCTTGTCTTCTCCAAGTTAAATTTCCTCAGTTCCTTCCGCCAATCCTCATATGACATAGTTTCAAATTTACTTACTATCCTGCTTGCCCTCCTTTGGACAAACTCCATTTTGTTCATGTACCTCCCAAAATAGGTTGCACAAAACTGAACATTCCTAATATAGAAGTAGCGGAATTATCAAAAACAATAATCTTTTTTCTGGAATTATCCACCTATTCATATTACCAAATTCTTCTTAATCACTAGCTATGATGAGGAGAAGGAGATGGATGGATGGATGAATGGATGGATGGATGGATGGATGGATGGACAGATGGAGGTGGTGGTGGTGGTGGTAGTGGTGGTGGTGGTGGTGATAGTATATATTTATACAGCCCTTTCTTTGGACATTTGGTATTCCCAAGGCTCTTGGATTCAGGTCCAAGCCTGTCTCAATCAAGGTCTGAGGAGAAATGGTAGTCAACATAGTGGTGATGGTGTATTGACTTGCTTGACACATATACCTCCTGTTTCTCCCTCAGGTTTCCTTGATGCCTCAGGTAGGCTGGCATCTAGGTTGCCCTACAAAGGACAACTAGTTGGCAGAAGTCTGGCCCCTTTTTCACAGGAGTTGTTTCGCCAGATGATGGTTATGAGGGTTGGTCTAGAAGCAGAACCAGTGGCAGGGCTGTGCTGCCATTCCCAAAGCTCTTTTGTTTATCTTTCTGTTGATGACCAGCAGTTGTTTCTGGTGGTGACCAGGAAAGTGGGTCCCCTATCCAAAAATATTTTTCCCCATGATAAGAATGCTCATAGTCTTCTATTTCTTTACCAGAGAAGATGCCCATTCTTTTTCTTCTATCCTCCCAAACCCACTACTCTCAGAATCAAATCTTAGTCATATTACCAACCTGCTCTAACCAATAAGAACAATAATAGAGAGCTTTAAGTTTTCCAAGGCACTTTACAAATATTATCATATTTTATCTTCATAACAATCCTAGGAGGTAACTGTTACTATTATCCCAATTTTACAGGTGAGTAAATTGAGGCATTCAGAGGTTAAGTAATTTGTCCAGGTTAACATAGCTAGTAAATATTTGAGACTGAATTTGAATTCAAGTTTTCTAGAAGACTCCAAGCCCAGTGTTCTATAGTCCAATGCTACCTAGCTAACCATTGCGAAAAACTAGCCAGACACCAATTTTATCAATGCATGACAAGACCATGGTAATGATGTATAAAGACTCTACCATAGCCACAATCTGCAGATTAATCCTTAACCTTGGAGTGTTGTGACAACTCATATTGTTGGTTAGAAAGGGGCTCTCATGGAGAGGAATAACTCCTTCCCTCCACCCTTTTTATTTTAGACAAGACTCTAAACAAGGAATCCACTAACATATCCTTTACCTTGCATCAGCTTAAAGGCAATTCTAAATTTTTATCACTTCGTAATTAATATAAGTAAAGAGCCTCTGATTCTCATCTATAAAAAGAGGAGGGCAGCTAGGTGGTACAGAGGATAGAGCACCAGTGCAGGAGTCAGGAGGATCTGAGTTCAAATCTCACCTCAGACACTTGACACTCACTAGCTGTGTGGCCTTGGGCAAGTCACTTAACCCCAACTGCCTCATCCTGGGTTATCTCCAATCATCCTGATGAATATCTGGTCACTGGATCCAGATGACTCTGGAAGAGGAGTGAGGCTGGTGACATGCACAGCCCTCCCTCACTCAGAAAAAACAAAGTCAAGTGCAAGTCATGTCATTATTTCTCTGATGGCATGGTCTTCTTCAGCAATGAAGGACAAACACACACACACACACAGTCTCACTAAGTATAGTTGACTGATCACAAGTGATAATTGGGCCTGCCTCTAAAGACCTCTTAAGATGGAAAATTCTCCAGTCAGTCTTCTTTGGAACAGCTCTGATAGTTAGAATGCTCTTTATATTGAGATGAAATCTGCTTTCCGGTTAGTTTTCTTTCTACGTCCCACCTATTTTTCTCTATGATCATGCTCCACTGTGGTCAAATAACATCTGAAACATTGCTTTCAGTTCTGAAAACCAGGTTTTAAGAAGAGGATTGACAAATATGTATTTTCAGAGGAAGGTAATTAGGATTGTAATTTAACTTGAAATCAGGTTATATGAAGAATGATTAAAACAATTCAGAGGACTTCAGGAGGCTTATGATAGTTTTTCTTCAAATATTTGGTGAGAGGGCATGTAAGATGGTTTGTGTTTGTTCTGTGTAAATACAAGAAACAAAACTAAGAGAAATGGAATTGCCTAATCTGGGGCACCTTATCTCCATTTTGATCTTGTGCTTTTATCACCCTTTGTCTTGGGTCAGCATTAACTATCACCTTACAGGTTTGTGTTTGCAAGTCAAGTAAGTTGGAGAAGATGTGAAGTGGACATTATTCTTCCCTGGGCCCCTAGGTTGAGAGATATCTGTTAGGTTACTGGGCAGGGTTGGATAACTTGCCTAGTAACAGGTTTTTGTTGGGCCCCTGTTAAAACGTTATTCCCCTTTGGGTTGTGAAATATCTGATGAATTGTTAAGAGTCATTTTCTGTTTAATCCCTTTGCATGGTAACAACCTGTGCCCCCTAATGTTAGACCCCTTTTGCCAGGTAACTACCTTTTTCTGAGCACCCCGCCTTCCTGACAACTACTTTTTGTTGAATGACAACCAGTCTTTGATTGGGTCACTCTCTTGGCACCTCTTCTCTGTTGAGGTCCTCTGCCTAACAGTACCCTGACAACGTCTTCTGTTTGGGGTCTCTTGCCTAACAACAAGCCCCCCCCCCCACTCTGTCAGATCTATGTTTGTTGTGGAAACCACAAGGCTCTACCGAGTAGCACCAAAATGCTTAAAATGCACACACCCACCTCAGTTTGGGGCTGTCTCCTCTGGGTCTGTCCATGAGGCAGCCGCCAGTCTGGCTAATAAATGATGCTCTTGAAATTCCTAAAGGTCTGTCCATTTCAGATGCAGATAGGTAGACTAGCCTTTCCAAAACTGGGAAAATCTTAGAATAAAGATTAGTACATTATTATGCTCAAGTAGGAATTTCTAATTAAAATAAAATAACTGTTCAAATGAGACACAAAAATCAGTTCATCTCTAGTTAGTAATTATGAACAAAGTTGAACACAATTGAAAATAGCCTTTGAAATAATACAACATGGGAACATGTTTATGGACACCATTTCCTACAATACTTAGGAGATGGTAGAGTCTTATTTATTGGGGAAAATTATCTAGGCTACATTTCCCAGAAGACTGTGTGTCAGCCCCATAGTACGGTGACATTACCCAACATACATCTGGCCATGGTATTGTGAATTCTGACATCCCATCTGAAATATTATAACTAACTGCACCAAGAAGCTTCAATATTTACCTAGCCTTGAAGAGTCAGTCCTCTTTGGCCTATCAAACTGAGATTAAAAGGGAAGTTAATTAAGCCAACAAGTTTCAGATTCTAAGTGTCAACGATGAGACTACTGCCTGTATCCCTCTTCCACTGTTGTTTGTGTACATTGGACAAATTTGTGTGTGGGCGCATGTAACAATTACCATCTAATTTAATTCATTGTTATTTATCTTACTATTCTCTTTTAATTAAATGTTCTTTGCTTTTCATTTTACATGTCACTTAGTATGGTTCAATTTAAAGCTATATTGATGAGGGGCGGAGCCAAGATGGCGGAGTAGAAGGATGCACGTTTACGAGCTCCGAAACCAAAAGCCCATAGATTTAATGTAAAAAGAGTCCCCCATAACTTCTGGGTCAATACAAGGTGTGCAGAAGCAGAGGTGAAGAGATTTCCGTTCCAGGGAGCCCTGGAGACCCATCCCCAGAGTCCGGCGCGCCCCGGAAAGTGGACCCCACCCCCAACGCTGCCTTGGCCGCGGCCCCAGAGAAGCTGATCCAAGCAGGCTTCAGAGACGGAAGCTCTGGCAGCTGGGAAAGTCCCTCCGCCCACAGAAGCAGGTCAGTGAGAGAGGCCGGGCTGGAGGAGAGGGGAAGCAGGGCGTCTCTCTGACTCGGGCCCCCTTGGGAGGAAGCAGCGGCGGCAGAGACGGGGGCAGGAAGCGGCGGAGGCAGAGGTGTGGGCGGTGGCTGAGGCGGCAGCTGACCGGGACCCAGATATCCCCCAGCGGCAGGCAGGATCTTCATTATGGAAGATTCCTGCATAGGACCTGACGGAGTTGAGCCTGGGAGATGGCCCTGCCCCCACCCCACTCTGTTACTGAAGGCTTCTGCTTAAAGCCCCCAGGGGAGCGGGGTTTGGGAGGCGGGCCCCCCACCCCGCCCCCACCCGCTCCATTCCTGAAAGTCTCTGCATAAAGCCCCTGAGGGATCAGAGTCTCGGAGATGGCCCTGGCCCCACCCCAGCACCTGAACTAAAGCTCACTGATTGACAGCCGGCAGGAGGAAAGCCCATTTAAATCTCAGAGGCCAAGCACTAGCTGGGCGGATCCAGGCGGGGGTGGAAAGGAATCTCAGAAGTCAAGTAACTGGCTGGGAAAATGCCTAGAAAAGGGAAGAAAAATAAGACTTTAGAGAGTTTTTTCCAACAAATGCAAATGATCCCGACCTTTGGATCTGATGATGAGGATGTGTCCTTGCCATCAGGGAAAGACGTGGAGGGCGGGGCCTCAGTACCCCAGACACCCCAGGGGGGTGGTGGGTGGGCTCAGGCCCTGGAAGAGCTCAAAAAGGATTTTGAAAAGCAAGTTAGACAGGTGGAGGAAAAACTGGGAAGAGAAATGTCAGAGATGCAACAAAAGTATGAAAACCGGGTCAATACCTTGGTAAAGGAGACCCAAAAAAATGCTGAGGAAATTAACACCTTGAAAAATAGGCTCACCCAATTGGCAAAGGAGGTTCAAAAAGCCAATGAGGAGAAGAATGCTTTCAAAAGCAGAATGAGCCAAATGGAAAAAGAGGCTCAAAAGCTCACTGAATTTAATAGTTCTCTCAAAATTAGAATGGAACAGATGGAGTCTAATGACTTTATGAGAAACCAAGAAATCACCAAACAAAACCAAAAGAACGAAAAAATGGAAGAGAATGTGAAATATCTCATGGGAAAAACAACTGACCTGGAAAATAGATCCAGGAGAGACAATTTAAAAATTATGGGACTACCTGAAACTCATGATCAAAAAAAGAGCCTAGACATCATCTTGCATGAAATTATCAAGGAAAACTGCCCTGACATTCTAGAACCAGAGGACAAAATAAGTATTGAAAGAATCCATCGATCACCACCTGAAAGAGATGCAAAAAGAGAAACTCCTAGGAACATTGTGGCCAAATTCCAGAACTCCCAGCTCAAGGAAAAAATCTTACAAACAGCTAGAAAGAAATAATTCCAGTACTGTGGAAATACAATCAGGATAACCCAAGATCTAGCAGCTTCTACATTAAGGGATCGAAGGGCCTGGAATAGGATATTCCAGAAGGCAAAGGAACTAGGACTCAAACCAAGAATCACTTACCCAGCTAAACTGAGTATAATACTTCAAGGGAAAATATGGTCTTTCAATGAAACAGAGGACTTTCAATTATTCTTGATGAAAAAACCAGAGCTGAAAAGAAAATTTGACTTTCAAACACAAGAATGAGAAGAAGCATGAAAAAGTAAACAGCAAAGAGAAGTCTTAAGGGACTTACCAGAAGTGAACTGTTTACACTCATACAGGGAAAGACAATATTTCTAACTCTTAAAACTTTTCAGTATCTGGGTAGTTGGTGGGACCACACACACACATGTACACGCATGCACACACATACACACATGCACACACATACAAAGATAGAGAGCACAGATTGAACTGAATAGGATGGGACCATACCTTAAAAGAAACTAGGGTAAATGGTGAGAGAGAAATGTAGGGGGAGGAAAGGGAGGGAAAGGGAAGGGGGTAACTATATGTCATTTAAGAGGCAGGTAGGAGTTTTTCTTAGTGGAGGGAAAAAGAGGAGAGCTGAGAAAAAAAAAAAACAAGAAGCTTTACCCTCATCACATTTGACTAAACGAAGGAGTGAAATGCACACTCATTTTGGTATGAAAACCTATCTTACAGTGTAAGAAAGTGGGGGAGAAAGAGATATTGCAAGGGGGGGTGATGGAAGGGAGGGCAAAGGGAGGAGGGAGCAATTTGAAGTCAACACACGGGGAGGGACAGGATCAAAAGACAGAAGAGAAACAAGGAGGGGCAGGTTAGGAGGGATGGTAATCCAGTTAGTCTTACACAACACGACTATCAGGGAGGTCATTGGCAGAACTACACAGATATGGCCTATGTTGAATTGCCTGCTGTCCCAAAGAGAATGGGTGGGGAGGGAGGGATGGGGAGAATTTGGAACTCAAAGTTTTAGGAACAACTGTTTAGTATTGTTGTTGCAACTAGGAAAGAAGACATACAGTTAAGGAGGAACAGAAAGTCATCTGGCCCTACAGGAGAAAAGAGAAGATGGAGACAAGAGAAGGGAGAGATGACAGAAGAGAGGGCAGATTGGAGATAGGGAAAATTAGATTGCTTGGGGTATTGGGGTGGGGGGAGGGGACAAAAGGGGAGAAAATTTGGAACCCAAAAATTTGTGAAAATGAATGTAAGAAAATTAAATAAATAAATTAATTTAAAAAAATTTAAAAAAAAAAAAGATATATTGATGAAACTTGAAGGGTTATTTTGTAGAGACAATGACCTAAATTGTACTCTGAACACAGGCATAGCTAAGCTGAGAGGAAGCACAGCAAACACTTAGATAGAAATGTATGCATCTCCTCACACATCTTCAGTCATCGTCAGTGTAGTCAACATAGATGTTTGTTCTCTGCTTTGCTTTAAGCAGAAAGTTTGACTCTTTCCCCTGCTTGGGGCTGAAAGTGACTTGGGCTTATCCACACCCCCTCCTTATGTTTGAAGTCAACACATTAGCCTTCCACCAATAGTGAATTTCATTGCAAAATAGTTGATGACCTGAAGCTTTTCTTTCTCATCCCCAGTGATACACCTTCACTAGCTACCCTATTTCTTTCTTCCTTGACATGAGAAAGGGACTTTCTCCTGAATGGACATGACTTTCCATTCTTAGAAGACCACTCAGGCAGCTATCTGCTCCATGGAATGGGTTTATGAATGTTAGGGGAGTTAAGAAATAGGAAATGGGAGAAGGTAAGCTCTGAGTCTATTCATTCACCTCCATCTCACGGGCAAGGTAAAAGTGGTTAGACCCTGCAGTCAAATATAAGGGGGAAGATGGGTAAAATGAGGCCAGAGCTGCCAGGTTATAGAATGTTGAAGAGTGAAAGTGCATAGGAGGGACAAAAGGTATTAATATGGTATGTTAAGCTGGGGAAAGGGGTCCAAGGATAATTCCTCCCTAGGGAGCCCTTAACTCTTGGACTCAACCTGCCTTTGAATGGCTTTTCTATTTACTCTACGTATTAAGTCTTAAATGAGAAAAGAGAAAATCAAAATCTCTATCTTCTGCTCTGCCGGCAGTTCTTATCTAAGGAGGAGAAAGTTTTCTTTCTTTAATTCAAATAAACAAACAGTTACTACCTGCCTATTATGAGAGACGTAGTACTCAGCCCTGGGGCTTCAAAGACAAAATAGCCCCTGGGAGGAGGGGGAGGGTAACCTAGAAGAAAAAATGTTATCAACCGCAGTTAGCAAATCTGCAAAAATGGGAAAGGTTTTTTCCTGGGAAGGAGGGATTCCTTAGAATGCAGAAGTGGTGGCAACCAATTAAAGTTGCAAAGAAGCAAATTTAGGCTTGATGACAGAAAAAACAATTGTTAAAAATAGAACAAATTATTTCAAAAGGTGTGAAATTCCCCATCCTTTCTATTGTAATGGATCAGATTTTGGACTGCAGAGTTCAACTGGATTTGGATTTGAAACACATTACAGAAAGAAAAGATCTTTTTTTGTTGTTGTTTTATCCAATTGAGTTAGATTATTCATACTTCAGTATTTTTTCTTCAAAACCTCATAGATAAGTTACCATTTTCATAATTCAGTCTTCAAAAATGTGGTCAACCTAGGTGAGGCTCTCATCCCTTCATATCCAGATTATTATAATACTAATTATAAGTCCAAAAGTACTTAAGCACTATGTGCCAGGCACTATATTAGGTACTGGAAATGCAAAGACGAAATGAAATATTCTCTGACATCAAGGACATGACATTCTATCAGGGGAAACAATATACATGTATATAAATATTATACTCAGAAGGAATACAAAATAAAAGCAAGGTAGTTTATGCTAAGGCCAGCTGAGTGGTGCAGTAGATTGAGTACCAGACTTGGAGTCATCTTCTTGAGTTCAAATCAGGCCTCAGATACTTACTAAATGGGTGACCTTGGGCAAATCACTTGACCCTGCTTGT
The DNA here is from genome assembly GCA_023548195.1 of Bettongia penicillata ogilbyi. Lineage (NCBI taxonomy): Eukaryota > Metazoa > Chordata > Mammalia > Diprotodontia > Potoroidae > Bettongia > Bettongia penicillata. Next base: position 12,934,497 of record JAJHZJ010000413.1, read on the forward strand.
CTCAGTTTCCTCATCTGTAAAATGAATTAGAGAAGGAAATGACAAACCCACTCTAGCATCTTTGCCAAGAAAACCCCAAATGGGATCACAAAGAGTTGGACCCAACTGAAATGGCTGAACAACAAAAGGTTGTGCTACAGAGAACATTAGAAAGTTATGGAGATCAGGAAATCATTCATGTAGGTGGTGGTTAAGCTAAAATGAAGGCGTTAGGACAGAAAGATTCTTAGAAATACGGTGGTGAAGTAGAGCATTCTAGTTGAGGAGGGAGTGAAATTTCGAGCATAAGAAATAGCCATTGGAAAGACACAGAGATGAGAGATGGAGTGCCATGTGTGAGGCTAGGAAGATAAGTTTTTGATGTAACTTTTTTTCCATGTGGCAATTTTGAGTTACTCTATGAGGAAAAAAGAACGTTACTTAAGAAGATTAAATAGGGAAAAAAGGCTGGAACAAACTAGATTTGGAAGCGAGCAAGGAAATCCATGATGAAAGCAATATAATCTTAACATCATGAAGGGACCATTTTTATAAATGTAATCCACCCCTAGGCATTACCATGGTCACTTGAGAAACTTTCTGCACTTTGGCATAGAACTATGACCCAGAATTCCCCAAGTTTTTGGCTCTGAAGAAACTTCCTTCCAGGGAAAGCTTCCAAAGAAGCCACACAGAGTCAGAGGATCAGAAATTTAGGGCAAGAAAGGACTTAAAGGCCATCTTATCCAATCCCCTAATCTGCAAAAGAGGACACTGAGGCATAGAGGGTTTAAGTAATTTACCCAAGATCACATAAATAGTAAATGGTGGAATTGTGATTTGAATCCAAGTCCTGTGATTCTAATTTCAGTGTTTTCTCCCTATACAGCACCGCCCTATCAATTTGATTTTGTTTGAGTTAAATATCATTTTATCATATATGTGAGTCAGAAAACCTTTGATGTATTCAGCTCCATCAGTTATCAGTTTCTCAATTTCCAAGAGTTTAATGACTTAGTAACAAATTCTGATGTTGCAACATAGTACCTTTGTATTTTCAGTCTGAGGTGCCTATTAACATTCCTCATTCATTATACCATTTCAAACTCTGTTGAAGGATGTGGTGAGAATTAGAACCCACAGAATTTCAGATGAGGGAGGGACCTCAGAGGTTTCTTTACACCCTCGACAAAAACAAGAATCCTTCTCCATACTGGTTCCTTGAAGGCAGCAACACTTTTGTAATCAGCTTTCAACGCTGTGGAATAGGTCAGAAATCAGGAACCCCAGGGGAACACTAGCTTATTGTCCTAGCATGCTCTACAACTCCCAAGTTAGCCCTGCTCCCTTATATAGAGATTCAGTTAAAAGAGGACAATCCAAAACCCCAGTTTCTGACCTTACACACACTCTCATTAGAATACTTCCAGCTATAGCTATCTTAATAAGAACAACAGGTTCACATAACACTATGAAGACTAAAAAGTACTTCCTTAAACAATACTGCAGTGTAAGTAATACACATGCTGTGATTCCTATTTTATAAATGAGAAAACTAAGGTTCAGAGAGGTTATGTAACTATCCCAAAGCAGCAGAATCAGGATTCATATCCAGGTCTTCTGACTAGAACTTAAGTGTTCTTTCCACCATAACTCACTTCTTACTTGGAAACTTCAAAGGATCTCAGATTATATGAATGTTGCTCCCTCTCTCCATTGTTGCTCATTATAATCCATCCCTGCCTTCTCATTCAATATGACTCATGCTGTTCTGTAAATTATCCACAAGGTGTCCATCTGCAGTGCTACAGGTCTTTCTCTAGGTCTCTTATCATTATATAGGTGCTTGTGGAATAACATTAAACTTAATTCAATAAATATTTATGAAGCACCTCCTATGTGTCAGGCACTATACCAAGTCCTGGAGATAAAATCAGAGGCAAAAGACACCCCCTGCCCTCAAGGAGCTAATAAATAATCTAAGGGGAGAGACAATATGCAAACAAAATATGCCAACATATATAGAGTAAACTGTATACAGGATAAATGCTGTTCTGTTGTGTCTGACTTTTCGTGACCCCCTTTGGGGTTTTCTTGGCAAAGATACTGGAACATTTTGCCATTTCCTTCTCCAACTTATTTTACAGATGTGGAAACTGAGACAAACAAGGTTAAGTGTCTTACCCAAGGTCACCCAGTTAGTAAGTGTCTGCAGTCACATTTGAACTTGGGAAAATAGAGTTTTCCAGACTCCAGGGCTGGAGCTCTGTCCACTGTGCCACCCAGCTGCACCACACAGGAAAAATAATTAAAAGAGAAAATGCACTGAAATTAAGAGGTGTCAGGGAAGCCTTCCTTCAGAAGGTGGGGTTTTAGTTAGGACTTAAAAGAAGCTGGGCAGGTGGTCAGTAGTCTGAGAGGAGAGTGGAGAGCATTGCAGGCATGGGGGACAACCAGAAAAAATGCCAAAAGCCAAGAAATGGAGTCTCTTTTTAGTGGGACAGTCAGGAGACCAGAGTCACTAAATCAAAGAGTACATGTTAGAAAGAAAGGTGTAAGAAGACTGGAAAGGAAGGAGGGGATTAGTTTATGAAGGGCTTTGAATAAGAATTTTGTATTTGCTCCCGAAGGCCTTAGGAAGCCACTAGAGTTTATTGAGTAAAGGAGGAGAATGACGTGATGTTTTAGGAAAAATCACTTTAGTGATTGAATACAGGATGAATTGGAGTGAGGAGAGACTTGGAGTGAGCAGTCAGAAGAGAGAAGGGGACATATTCAAGAGATGCTGCAAAGGTAAAATTGGCAGGCCTTGGCAACAGTTTGGATGGAGTGGAGGGAGGGAGGGAGGGTTGAGGATAGTGAGGTATGAACCTTGAAATCCTAGGATAACCTTACCCCTATGATAACTCTTATGTTGTGAGCCTGAAGGACTGGGGGGATAGTGTCCTCCTAGGGAAGACAAGAGAAGAGGATTGGGGGGCAATAATAAATCCTGATTGGGATATATTGAGTTTAAAATATCTACCAGAAATCCAGTTCAAGATGTCTAAAAGGAAGTTGGGCATGGAAAATTGTAGCTCAGGAGAGTGATTAGGAAGGAAAGGTAGATTCAAAAATCATCTGCATAAAGATGATTATTAAATCCATGGGGCCTGATGAGAGCACCAAGTGAAGTAGTACAGAGGGAGAAGAGAAGAGGACACAGGATAGAACTCAGGGACCCCTTCAGATGGAGGGCTATCCCTATCTGTTATCCCTGACTTGCTCTTGGGGGCTGTGTAATTTGATAGAGTATCAGACCTCCAGGCAAGAAAATCTACAAATCCCACACTTAACACAGTGCCTGTCACATAGTAGGTGGCTTAATAAAATGAAACAAATATTTGTTTCCTTCTCCCTTTGTGATATGTTGAGTGGGAGTAACAGTAACTGTAATAACTAATTTAATGAGGATGCTATGAAACTCAAATGCTTTTTAAATGCTTTGCAAACTTTAAAGTAGCACATCAATGTCAGTTATTTTATTATTGCTACATGACCAGCCCACTTACTTTTTTAGTCATACATTTCTTTGATGATATCTTTAATATTTATTCCAATGCATAATATTTCATTGTTAACATGCCATAGTCTTCTAATGCTTGTCATTGCCCTGGAATAACTAGAAACATTATTTCTTCTAAGTCTGTGATAATCAATAAAATGCAGCCAGCCATACAACCAGAAGAATATTGGTGGGTTTTTTTTAAATGACTCTTCATTTCGGGTAGATACTTAGGATTATTAAAAAGCACTGTTCCATTTTCCAAATACATTCTATGTCACTCTCCTATTTAATTCTTGGACCAAGTCATCGTCCAACTATAGCATCTCTGAGATATACAGATGACAGATAAGTAGATAGATAGATAGATAGATAGATAGATAGATAGATAGATAGATAGATAGATAGATGATAGATGATGGATAGATGGGAGGAAGGAAGGAAGGAAAGAAGGAAGGAAGGAAGGAAGGAAGGAAGGAAGGAAGGAAGGAAGGAAGGAAGGAAGGAAGGAAGGAAGGAAGGAAGGAAGGAAGGAAGGAAGGAAGGAAGGAATTGCCTGTTTACTTTTGCTGTCCTTTAGAATGACTTTGGTATATACATATATGTATGTAAATATATGTACATGTGTATATGCAGTACGTAAAAATATGTATACGTATATATATATATATATATATGTCAATTATTCTCATTAAGGTTTTGTAGAGATCAGAAGAAGAAAAAGACAGATGGATCAAGAGTTACTGATATTTACTCCATCACCATTTTTTTGTATTGATAACAACCCTGATTTTTCCAAATGTTTCCCAAAATCCACTCTTTTAAATACCTTTGGAATTTATTCCTCATTGTTTTATTGTTTTTACCATCTTTACTTTCTTTAGTGACATTTCTACTTCCTTGGGCAACATATCAGAGACTTTGATGTTAATACTGGTTCCATTGTCATTGATGGAGAAAATAGTTTGTTAAAAAATGTCAACAAACTTGTTTACATTTTTCTACTGTTTGTTGTGGGGCAGCTAGGTAGTACAGTAGACAGAGTGCCAGGCCTGGAATTAGAAAGACTCATCTTCATGAGTTTAAATCTGGCCTCAGATACTTAATGGCTGTATGACCCTGAGCAAGCCACTAAACCTTGTTTGCCTCAGTTTTCTCATCTGTAAAATGAGCTGGAGAAGGAAATGGCAAAGCACTCCATTATCTTTGTAAGAAAACTCCAAATGAGATCAGAAAGAGTCACAACTGTGTGTTGCCCTTTTTCCTTAAATGCCCAAGAAACAATTTGGCTTAACTAAGTCTCTTGTCAAGTTTTCTATAATAGTGTTTTAACTCCTCCACTTCTCAGTGTTTTACGAAAAAATATTGTTCATAATCTTCCATCTTTTTCCATAAGATTTTGGAAATCATGTTGATATCTTAAACCTGTCTTGTCAGGTTAAGACACACGCTCCCTTGAGAAAGAACTAATTTGTTTCTAATAATTTAGATTTGGTTCATGAAAGTCTCTACCTTTATGTATCCCCATCCCTGCTCTCCTATGGCCTTTGGGATGTTTGGAAGATGACAAAACCCCAGATAAATTTTTGTATAATGTAAATCCCTAAAATCTGAGGGATCCCTTTCCAGAATGAAATGTTCCATTTTCTCTATAAATTCCCTTAAGAAGATCCCAGAAGAAAAGGAACCTTGTTTTTTAAAAAAAAATACCTGATTTCTGTTGCCTCCAATTTCACTATAAAAACTGAAACTATCAGTCCTAAGACCTTTCATCTTTCTTTCTCCATACCTCAAAAATCTGAATGAAAACCAAGGTGAGGCAATTAGGACTTTATTCCAAGCATCATTGACTCCAGGTATTTGTTTACTCCTATTTCAGAAAAGAAAACCTCCCTATCTTCTTTATCACTCATTAAATGAACATCGCAGGATGATAGAGCATCCCATCCTGGAAGTGGATTCCTGAGACCATAGGGAGCTACAACATGTGCTTTCCTATCTAAGATTTTTGACATCTCCAAACATCTCAGAAACCACAGTCCAACAGGCCTGGGGATGTTACAAGTGTGGCAAACTTCAAAAATTGAGCCTAAAATTTTAGGGTGACTCAAGCATTGAATATGATCATTTTAAGTATTACCAAGAGAAGAGTAAAGAAGGCACGATACAGATCATAACTAAAGACATTGAATCAAAAGCTTTCTCAAGACCATTCAGTTAAACCGGTTATCTTCCTTTCACCTCTCCCACTGCCTCCTTTGTACACTGTGGTCTCCCACTCAGTTATCAAGCTTCTTCATTCCTATCACCTATATCTGGAGCAAACAATAGGGTAGTTTAAATCTCCCATCACCCAGGTGTTTCAACTCCATGACCTTAAATTCCAGCATTCCCGTCTCTGATCACAATCTCCCCCCCCCTTTTTTTTTTGCCTCTCTCACTGCCTTGATCCTCCTAAACCTGTTTTTCATTTTCAACACAATCTCCTTGCTTTCCCTTCCTGTTCTCCTACTTCACCATTCCTGTTCTGGCCTCCGCATCCTCCCTTCATAGCTTAGACTCTATAATTAGCTAATTCAACAAAGTACTGCCCTCAGCCCTGACATCTCTTACCCCTCACCCTTCTGCCCTTCATCCTTTGCCATTCCTCACCCCATCACCACCACCACCACCACCCTTTCTACTCCTACTCAGTCAATGAATGTTACTGATACAAGTCATGAAACCATGTCAAATGAGCACACTCCATATTTAAATAATTTCATTTCAGTTGGACTAGCTACATGGCAATTCATTTTTTTGTCCCTGATTGATTTTTTTTTATCTCATTCCCAATAGCAACTGCCACAAACCTTCTGTTATATCAAATCCCCATTATGACAGCTGACACTGACATAGCACTTTTAGATTTTCAAAGAGCTTTGTTTGACTCTCACAACAATCCTGTAAGGCTGGTGAAGTTTTTACTCCCATTTTATAAAAGAGGAAACTGCGACTCTAGATGTTAAAGTATTTGCCGAGGGTCCCACGGCTAAGAAGAATATTGTTATTGTCTGTACTTTGATCTTGGAGAGGACCGTGACATCTGGAAGATGATGCCTTAACATGCAAATGAATTGGATTTAAGTGAGGGAGGGCTGTGCAAAGTCACCAGCCTCACTTTCTCCTCCAGAGTCATCTGAGTCCAGTGACAAGATATAGATGAGTATGACTGGAGATGGTTCCAAGGAAGTGTATCAGGCAGGATAAGAACTCAGATCTTCCTGACTCCAGACATAATCACCATATCCACTGTATCACCTAGAACCTCTAATCCTCCACTGATCGTTTAGGTTTTAATGGTTTAAAAGAGTTGGAATAGCAATTGTTTTCTGTTCTGGCCAAAAATTCTGAAGATCTTCCCCTTCCAGACTGATATCTTTGAGATGGCAAAGTGGGCCATCCTTTGTCTCCATTCTTACCTAGCCTTAATTATTGAATGGGTGTGGCCTCAGACAAATTGACACCTGGAAAAGCCCTTAATTACTGCATCCTAGCCATAGCCAGTCATCTTGATCTTTGTCTTGCCACTGAACTCTGATTACTCTACAGAAAAGAGCGAGGCTGATGACTTTGTGTGACTCTCCATCACACAAATCCAATTCATAAACAACTCAAGACATCACACTCATGATGACATTGGCCCTCTTTGAGAATAAATGATGAGCAGCAACAATTCTCTGCTACCTTCTGTCTGAGGTGAAGACCTTGACCCTACACGGTCTGAGTGCTATCATCGCCGAGGCTCCTCATTCCCACCTGCACTGTACCTCAAATGCCACAGTCACATACAATGAAAGGCAACCAGAGATTCCCCCAGGCATCACCAAACTTAGAGGATGCATTCCTAAAAAGAAGTCCAATTCTGAGTAACTGAAAAAAAACAAACTGGTCCCAGAGAATAGGTAATGAAATATACCTTACTCCTCTTGCCAGAGAGGTGAGGAAATATTAAGAAGGAAGGAAAAAAGCATTTATTAAACACCCTACTCTGTACCAGACACTGTAAGTACTTTACAAATATTATCTCAATTGTTCCTCACAACAACCCTGGGAGGTCGACGCTATTACTATCCGTGTTTTAGAGAAGAGGAAACGGAGGCAAATGGAAGTTAAGTGACTTGCTGAGGATCACACAGCTGGTAAGTATCTGAAATCAAATCTGAACTCAGGTCTTCCTGACTCCAGGCTCAGAGTTCTATCTACTATGTCTTTTAGCTGCCGCCAAAATATCAGGGATGCATTTTATGTACATTGTCAGAAAAGGACACTGTATCTTTTTTTATGTAACTAGTTTTATTTGTTACTAAGAGGGGTCCATTCTGAGTCAGATGTTTTCAGAAATGACTTATTAAACTAAGGAAAAGTGGCATCAAGAAAACTTTTTTAATTTAAAATTTTAATTTAATAAATATAAATAATATAAAATAAATAATTGAATGAACGTTTAATGAATAATTAATCATGTAATTTAATTTTTAAAAAATTTTTAACAGTATTTAGTGCGTTTGAACAACAACAAAAAAGTGAGGTACCCTCCCTGACCTGCCCTTGGCCCTCAACGTAACCCAGGGAAAATCATGGCAAGGTAGACAGTAGGAGCTTTTCTTCCACACAGTGAATCCACATTCTAGAATTACCTGCCAAGCTGCCATCCCTCCACCAACGGCTGGAGAAATCAGGACCAGGCATCCAGCCTCAAATCTATATCTTATCTCCCACTTGTCAAGTGAACTCAATATCCTAGGTTCCTCCCATGCAAAATGAGATAAGGAGGATACAAGAGGTTAGAAACAGGAGGCAACCCCAAAATCTTTCAAGTTTTACTCGAGAAAACCCTTAAGTACTTGGAAGGGAATGAAATGAGTTGAGAGTTTCCCTACCACTGAGCAATGGACTTGAGTGGGGCTTCAGCCTTTCATCATCCTGTATAACCTAGTCCCTGCCCAGTCCAGAATAGTCCAGAATCTCTTCCCAGAACAGAAGGGAGCCTGGGAAGCAAGAGATGGAGATGGGGAGGGAGGAATGGGTGACTAGGACTGGAGGAACCCCAGAGCAATAGCACCTGGCACCTGATCTACAAGTGACAGGGCAGGAAAGTTATCTGATCAGGCTTAAGAGAGCTATAAGTTCCCTTCCTCCTGCTTTGACAGGGTCTTGTCCTACTCCAAAGGAAGTGGAGGAGGATAGTGAGGGAAGGAAGGAAATAAGGGAGGGAAGGAGAAAGGGAGGGAGAAATGGGGATTACAATGTCTGGTGCTGAGTTCACATAATCACATAGGGGCAGATAGGGTTCAATCCCCTCCTTCAAACAACAAATGGCCAAAAGAAAATCCACTATCTTCTGCCATCTTACACACACACACACACACACACACACACACACACACACACACACACACACGCACGAGTGAAACTATGAAAAAGCACAGTATAGAGTCACTCCCATTCTCTACTTGTCCATACTTTTGCAGAGGGTTTTTGGAGAGAAGAGATAGGTATAAGAAGAAGAGGGTAAACCACTCCTGCCAGTGCCCTCATCCTAGGATATTTGATTAACATGCATGGCCTTACTAGTTAGCAACTTTAATCAGTTAAAATAGAAAGCTATTCACAAGGCTGAGCCCCTCTATGATAGCTTATCTTCCTTGGATCTGAGGTCTTTGTCTCTCCTCATACTATGAGGATACCTATCCTACTTCTTGTCCAAGATACAAAAATTCCTATTATTTGCTACATCTTTATCTAGTCATTTCTCTTCCTTGTCTCCAATCTCAGGTCATGATGAAGCCCTTCTTCCTAGGATCAACCCCTAACTTGCCGGAGACTGGAGACTGAATTGTCGGTTACTATCTTCCCCTCTTCTTAGTTGTTAAGGGCACAATGGACCAAAGCCCTTCCTGGGGGGAAGAGGGTACTAGGAAGTCCTGACCTGCCCACGTGGCTCTGCCAGCCCAGCGCTAGAAAGACTTCCTGGTCTGAGACTAAGCAGCCACCAACCAACCAGAAGGGAATACGACCTGGGATAGGGAATCGTGCCCTTTTTTGGTTTGGTTTGGAGGGGCTCACACCAATGAGATGAAAAACTCCACCCCCAGGATATGACTTTGTAGTGATTGCTTATATAAACCCTCCCCTGGTGCAATAAAGCGAGACTGCCTGCTACCAACTATGCCTCGGTCTCCTTCCTCTTTGTGATCCTGTCCCCAGGTCTCTTAGACCTCCCTCGAGCCTTGCTCCCCCGGCGCTTTCCGGTTTCGGTCACCCACGTCTGTTTGGCCTGCAGGACGGGTCACTAACTTGCCTTCCCCATCTCCCATCTCCTTTAGAAGTTTATCCTGTTGATCATCTTACATCTGATTTATCTCCAGAATCAAAATTTTAGAAGTGAAAGAGATAACAGCAATCATTTAATCCAACTAATACCTACACAAGAATTCCCACAACAACATATCTGACAAGCTGTTGCTTGTCCTTCATTTTTGAAGAGGACCAATGACATCACAGGGTGAAATTTTGACTTGTGTGTGAATTGGATTTAAGTGAGGCAGGGCTGTACAAAGTCATCAGCTTCCCTCTCTTCCACAGTCATCAAAGTCCAAGGGCAAGACAAAAGTCAGGATGACTGCTGATGGACCAGGATGCACTGGATTGATGTTGGTGTCTTCAATGTCTAATCAAGCTCTAAGAGTTCTACATCACCTGCTCCAGCCACCTTCATGGCTATTGGAACAAAATGTTCTCATCCACTCATTCTACCCAGAAAAGTCATCTGACAAGTGGTTATCTACTAAAAGCTGGAGAGGAAAAGAGAGGCCATTACAACTCCAGAAAGCCTGATCCCCTTTCTGATAACTTTAATTTTTTGATTTTTTTCTGACAACAAGTCTAAATTTACTTCTTCATCACTTCTACCTACTACTCCCAGTTATTCCCTCCAGGACCAAAAAGGAAAAAAAAATTAAAAAGCAAGTTTGATAAATGCAAAGATACAAGCATTTGGCACAAGAACTTATTATTTGACAAAAACTTCTGGGAAAATTGGAAAGCAGTTTGGAAGAAACCAGATATAGATCAACATTCATACCATATACCAAAATAAGATCAAAATGGGTACATGAGTTAGACATAAAGGGTGATACCCTAAACAAATTAGGAATCATGGAATATACCTGTCAGATCTATGGACAAGGGAAGAATTTATTACTGACAAAGGATAAAGAGTACTATGGGCTATAAAATAAATAATTTTTGTTGTATTAATTTAAAAAGGTTTTGCACAAACAAAACCAATGCATTCAAGATTAGAAGGAAAGTAGAAAACTGGAGGGGAAAACTGGAAGCAATTTCTCTGATAAAGGTCTCATTTCTCAAATATATAGAGAAGTGAGACAAATTTATAAGAATATGAATCCTTAGTCAATTGTTAAATGCTCCAAGAATATGAACAGGCAGTTTTCAGATGAAGAAATTAAAACTATCTATAGTAATATAAAAATGCTGTAAATCACTATTGATTAGAAAAATGTAAATTAAAACATCTCTGAAGTATCACTTTACACATATCAAATTGGCTAATATTACAAAAAGTAAAAATGACAAATGTTGGTGGGGAAGTGGAAAAATAGGGATACCAATGCAATATTGGTGGAACTGTGGGCTGATTCAACTATTCTGGAGAGTCATTCGGAACTTTGCCCAAAGGACTATAAAATATGCATACACTTTGACCTAATAATATCACTACTAGGCCTGTATCCCAAAGAGATTAAAAGAAAAAGGTCACCCATGTACAAAAATATAGTAGCTCTTTTTGTGGTAGCAAAGAATTGGAAGTTGAGGGTATGCCTATCAATTGGGAAATGACTGAGCAAGTTGTGGTGTAATATTATAATGGAATATTATTGTGCTGTAGGAAATGATGAGCAGGACGATTTAAGAAAAATCTGGAAAGATTTACATGATGATATAGAGTGAAGTGAGAAGAGCCGACAGAACATTGTACGCAAAAACAACAATATTGTATGATGAACAACTGTGAATGACTTAACTATCTCAGCAATATAAAATCCAAGACAATCCCAAAGGACTCGATGAAAAATTCTCTGAGAAAAACTAATGGAGTTTGAATGCAGCCTGAAGCAAACTAATTTTCTTTCTTTCTTTTTGAGTTTTGTTTCACAAAATAGCTAGTGAAGAAATGTTTACATATGTATAACCTATATCAGATTGCTTATCAACTCAAGAAAGGAAGAAGGAGGGAGGGAAGAATAGAATTTGGAACTCAAAATTTGGGGGGAAAAGGTAACAAATGTTAAAAAATTGTTTTTACATGGAATTGGGTGGAAATAAAATATTATCTTTTTTAAAATGACAAGTAGGATGCTTTTCAAAAAAACCCAGAAAGATTTACATGAACTAATGCAAAGTGAAGTGAAAAGAATGAGGAGAACTTTGTACACAGAATCAGCAATATTATATGAATATCAACTGTGAATGACTTAGTTCTTCTCAGCAATGCAATGATCCAAGACAATTCTCAAGAATTTCTGACGAAAAATTATCTCAACCTCTAGAGAAAGAATTGATGGAGTTGGGATGGAGTTGGGATTTCCTAAAAGGAAATGACAAAACTTTATTGTTAGCTTGCCAAATTCTCAGAAATCAAAGACTTTCTTTTTAATTCCAATATTGTAACCATGTTGCTATATGACAGCAAGACATAGAGCACAACTGTTTATATCATACAGACAACAATGTAGAGGCTAATGATGGGTGTGAACCAGGTGTCACATATAACCAATGAGGAACTCTAGAAGAAAAAGGATAAAAGACATGATCAAAGAATTCTGTATTAAGAAGAGAAGATGGGCTGGCCACAATACAAGAGTGCTAGATGACAAAGTGTCCTGTTGATACCCTTACAATGTCATGAGAAAGCAAGGAAGAACTCCAGCACATTGGATGGATGCTTTGTCTCAAACTAAAGGGAAGATAGGTTCAAGAATTTTGATCTTCAACATTGGTGGGAATTTGCAGATAGAGAATATCATAGATTCAATTCAGTATTTAAGAGTTCATTTCTTAACCTCTTACTAATTATTTTAAAGAAACAAATAATATTATTGGTGTTGTTTAAACTGCATTCTGTGTTTAACAAACGGCTTGCAAAATTCCTGAAAATTTAACAACTGGACCTTACAAACCAGTATATTGTGGCCTCAGCACACACCTAACTGTATGTATCCCTGTGTGTGCACATATGTCCATGTGTGTGTGCATGTATGTGTGTGTGTGAGAGAGAGAGAGAGAGAGACAGAGAGACAGAAAGAGAGAGAGAGAGAGAGAATTGATAAAAACTAGATTTGTGAGTTTTATTAGTGGAGGAAACTCCCCAGTGAGGAAACTCCCTCTACAAATGCAAGTTTCATGGGTTGCTTAGGCAGATAGCCCTGTTTGAAGAAACTCAAGCAGATGCTATCTCAGAGTTCAGATGATGACATTTTTGAAACTTGACTTTCTTACAACTTATAGTTACGGAGAATTGCCTAGAGCATTGAGAAGTTACTTAACTTTCCTGGGTCATACAGTAAATATTTGTCAGTAACAGAAGTTGAATCCAGATCTTCTTGGCATCAGAGGAAGTTTCCTGTCCACTATGATGCATCCTTACCTAGGGATGTGATTTCATTGCCCCTCCATTGTGTATGGAACTTCCAAATGAAATCAGTCTACTCTTCCTCTCCTCATGTCTCAGCCTCACTGAAGCAGAGATGTATCTATTCCCCATCCACAGAGATCTAAAACTCCTCCAAACCTATACCTATACTAACATGAATCACTCAAGCTGATGATTTAGTGGCTGCCAAAATGTATTTTATAGGGAGCAGAGTCAAGAGGGCAAAGTAACAGCACACACTTTCTAGAGCACTGTTCCCCAAGCCTAGCCAAATACCTATAAAAAATGACTGTGAACAAATCCTGGAGCTCCAGAACCCCTAGAAGGACTGAGTGAAGCAAATCTCCAGCCCAAGACAGACTGGAAGTTCACCCGGAAGTGTCTATCACACCACGCAGAAGGTAGGGAGCAGTCCATCATAGGTGACATAGACATAGAGGTGACCTGAGCAGACCTTGGGGAAATTGAATCTCTCACATCTGTGGCTGTTTCCAGACTTCAGGACTCCAAAACACCAAGGACAAATTGGAAGGTCAGAGGAAAAAACCTGTGGGACCACAGTGGGAGAGGGAAGTGGTCCAGATGGCAGAGAGCAAAGGTGGCTGAGGAACCTACAGTAGCCACAATCGCAGGAGGGGTAGAGACAGTGACTATTTCTGGCACTCTAGGTCCACAGATTGTGGGGGAATCCAGCAGCTAAGAGTATACCCCTAAACCCACTGAAAGCAGATACTTTGACAAAGAGCTCAAAAGTCAAGTCAATGGCTGGGGAAATGAGCAAAAATAGAAAAAAGAATGAGACTATAGAATCTTATTTTGGAAACGAGGAAGATCAAAACATGCAAACAGAAGACAGAAAAGTCAATGCTCCTCCATCCAAAGCCTCCAAGAAAAATATGAATTGGTCACAGGTCATGGAAGAGCCCAAAAAGGATTTTGCAAATCAAGTAAGAGAAGTAGAGCAAAACTTTGGAAGAAAAATGAGAATGATGCAAGAAAATTATGAAAAATGAGTCGACTGCTTGCTAAAGGAGACCCAAAAAATGCTGAAGAAAATAATGCTGTAAAAAATAAACTAACCCAAATGACAAAAGAGATCCAGAAAGTCAATGAAGAGAAGAATTCCCTAAAAAGCAGAATTGGTCAGATGGAAAAGGAAGTCCAAAAGCTCACTGAATAAAATAATTCTTTAAAGATTAGAATGGAGCAGATTGAAGCTAATGACTTCATGAAAAATCAAGAAATTATAAAACAAAACCAAAGGAATGAAAAATAGACAACATGAAATATCTCATTGGGAAAACAAGCGATCTGGAAAATAGATCCTGGAGAGACAATTTAAAAATTATGGGATTAGGGAGAAGAGCCAAGATGGCAGAATAGAAGGATGAACCTGTAAAATCTCTCCCACCACAGCCCATAAAATACCTGTAAAAAATGACTTTAAACAAATTCTAGAGCAGCAGAAGCCACGAAACAACAGAATGAAAGAGATTTCCAGTCCAAGGCAGCCTGTAAAGCCGACAGGAAAGTTCTATCACACTGACCTCGGAGCAGGGCACAGCCTAAGGAGCCCAGCCCAGCCTTGGTTGAGCAGGGCAGCAGGGACACAACCACAGCAGGCCTCAGGGGGTGGAATGATAGGGAGAAACTTCAGCTCCCAGATTACTCAAACCACAAATGCCAAATATAGTTTCAAAGGTCAGTGATAAAGCTCTTTCACCCAGGTGAATGGAGAAGGGAATGAAGGCAATGAAGTCTAGCCCTGGTCCCAGGTGGCTTCAGCATCCATTTTTGTAACCCTTGGCATAAACAGCTGAATAGAGCAGCTGAGCTGGGAATCAAGCAGCTGACATGGGTCTCAGCCCTGAGTGGTGGCCCTGGGGTGAGAAGGAGCACTGGCTGGTGGAGGTTCTGTACTGGGAATCCTACTCACAGATCCTGGACAGAAGAGTGCTTATAGTTGCTCCCAAACCAAAGTGCAGGCCAGGAGAGGAGTATACTCTCCTTGATTGTGCCACCTTGAATCCTCTCCCTTGATTGTGCCACCTCAGAAGAAGTGATAATTTAGAGGTCCCTAGATTATACCCTCCTCTTGACAAAGGACTCAAAAGTCAAATAACTGACTGGGAAAATATCCAAAAGAGGGGGGGAAAATAAGACTACAGAAGGTTACTTTCTTGGTGAGAAGGTATTTTCTTCCATCCTTTTGGATGAGGAAGAACAATGTATACCATCAGAGGAAGGCATAAAAGTCAAAGCTTCTACCTCCAAAACCTCCAAAATAAATATGCAATGGTCTCAGGCCATGGAAAAGCTCAAAAAGGATTTTGAAAATCAAGTAAGAGAGGTGGAGGAAAAATTGGGAAGAGAAATGAGAGTAATGCAAGAAAATCATGAAAGAGAGTCAACAGCTTGCTAAAGGAGACCCAAAAAAATGCTGAAGAAAATAACACCTTTAAAAATAGACTAAGTCAAATGGCAAAAGAGATCCAAAAAGCCAAATAAGGAGAAGAATGCTTTAAAAAGAAGAATTAGCCAAATGGAAAATGAGGTTCAAAATCTCACTGAAGAAAATAATTCTTTAAAAATTAGAATGAAGCAGATGGAAGCTAATGACTTTATGAGAAACCAAGAAATTACAAAAGAAAACCAAAAGAATGAAAAAATAGAAGACATGGGAAATATCTTATTGTAAAAACAACTGACCTAGAAAATAGATTCAAGAGAGACAATTTAAAAATTATGGGTCTACCTGAAAGCCATGATCAAAAAAAAGAGCCTAGATATCATCTTTCATGAAATTATCAAGGAAAACTGCCCTGATATTCTATCATCTTTCATGAAATTATCAAGGAAAACTGCCCTGATATTCTATCATCTTTCATGAAATTATCAAGGAAAACTGCCCTGATATTCTAGAATCAGAGGGTAAAATACATATTGAAAGAATCCACCAATCACCTCCTGAAAGAGATCTGAAAAGAAAAGTTCCTGGGAATATTGTACCCAAATTCCAGAGTTCCCAGGTCAAGGAGAAAATATTGTAAGCAACCAGAAAGAAACAATTTGTGTATTGTGAAAATACTAAGATAACTCAAGATCTAGCAGCTTCTACATTAAGGGATCGAAAGATTTGGAATATGATATTCCAGAATTCAAAGGAACTAGGATTAAAACCAAGAATCACCTACCCAGAAAAACTGAGTATAATACTTCAAGGGGAAAAATGGTCATTCAATGAATTAGAGGACTTTCAAACATTATTGATGAGAAGACCAGAGCTGAATAGAAAATTTCATTTTCAAACACAAGAATCAAGAGAAGCATGAAAAGGTAAACAAGAAAGAAAAATCATAAGGGACTTACTAAACTTGAACTGTTTACATTCCTACATGGAAAGATAATATTTAAAACTCTTGAGACTCTTCTCAGTTCTGAGGTAGTTGGAGAGATTATATATGTATAGACAGAGGGCACAGGGTGAGCTGAATAGGAAGGGATGATATCTAAAAAAATAAAAGTTAATGAGTGAGAGAGGAATATACTGGGAGGAGAAAGGGAAAAATAGAATGGGGCAAATTACCTCTTCCATAAAAGAGGCAAGAAATAACTTTTTCAATGTAAGGGAAGAAAGGGGAGGTGAGAGGGAAAAATCTCATCACATTTGGCTTAAGGAGGGAATAACATATATACTTAATTTACTATGAAACTCTATCTTACACTACAGAGAATTAGGGGAGAAGGAGATAAGTGGGGTGGGGGGGGAATGATAAAAGGGAGAGCAAATGGGAGGAGGGCATAATTAGTAGTAAATACTTCTGAGGAAAGATAGGGTCAAAAGAGAGAATAGAATAAATGGGGGGTAGGATAGTATGGAGGGAAATATAGTTAATCTTTCACAACATGACTTTTATAGAAGTCTTTTGTATAACTCCACATGTATAACATATGTCAAATTGCTTGCCTTCTCAGTGGGGATGGCTGGACAGGGAGGAAGGGAAAGAAGTTGGAACTCAAAGCTTTACAAATGAATGCAGAGAATTGTTCTTGCATGCAACTGGGAAATAAGAAATATAAGTAATGGGGTATAGAAATCTATCTTGTCCTCCAAGAACATAGAGGATATGGGGATAAGAGAAGGATAGGGTGTGATTGAAGGAAAGGAAGATTGGGGGAAGGGGTAATCAGAATGCACACTGTATTGGGGTGGAGGAGGGGAGAGTTGGGGAGAACATTTGGAACTCAAAATCTTGTGGAAATGAATGTTGAAAACTAAAAATAAATAAGTTAGATTTAAAAAAAAGAACAGTCACATGAAAGTCAAGTGTTGAAGGAAAATATGTTGTAAAGGTCATGTCTACAGAAATGATTAAAATGAATGTAAAATAGAAAAATGTATTTTATATCAAATGATAACAATAAAAGGACAGTGAATAATTGGGGAGGAAAGTTCATTTGGATTGGAAGGAGTCAGTAACTCATTGCTTCTCAATGAATTTAGCCAATTCCCAAAAGGACAAGAAGGTATCCACTAGAATAGCAGAGCCATGAACTTTGAGCTAATCCCTCTTTAATAGTCAATGGAAAGGAAATGCAAAATTCTACCCATTTAACCTATAGTCCCACCTTATCCTAAAAGGGCCAGGGTCTCCCATTGCATCCTGGGCCATCATCAGTCACCTTGATGAATATCAGGCTACTGGACCCAGGTGACTCTGGATGAGAAAGTGAGGCTGGTGACCTTGCACAACCCTCCCTCACTCAAATCCAAGTCAACTGCAAGTCATGTAATCATTCCCTGATGTCATGGTCCTCTTGGAGAATGAAGGACAAATACAACATAACCCACGTTGCACAACCCATAAGTTCTTGGCCAAGAGGGAAAGAGAGGGAAAGCCACTCCTCAGCTCTTGATTCCCATTGTCTGCAATCAAAACTAACCAGGTTAAGGAGATAGAGTCAAAGGAGCCAATCCCAAGAGGCTGGGCATCCTGCTTGACCCTGCCTTTTTCCCACAGAATGATAGGTGATAAGAACTGGTGGTTTGTTCTATCTTCTGACTTCTCTCTCCCAGAAGTCTTTGAAAATGTAGTCCCCCAAGGGAAAATTCCAAAAATGTCACCCTCTGAACTCTGAAGTAGCATCTGCTTGAGTATCTTCAAAATAGGGCTATCTGGCTAAGGAGTCCATGAAGTCAGAGCTACACTAATAACCAAAGCACTCCTGTATCAGGATCAATAAGCTCTCAAGCTTATTAAACTTACCTAGTTTCTCCAGGTCAGTCACATTAGATCTAATACATCATGGAAGTCCACCAATATAATCATGAAACTTGGGATTTCCTGCTTACTTTGATTTTGTATGATTACTGCTTCATATTTTTAAAATAGGGATTCCTTATGCCTATACTTTCTGTTGTATTTTGTAAAGGCTTTTTTCCACATTTAAAGAGATAATCGTGGTTTAAGATGTTTTTGTTTTTAATATGGTTAAATTACATTGATTGTTTTCCTAATGGTGAACCATCCTTACATTTCTCATATAAATCCAACTTGGCCATAATGAATGATTTCTCATTTTTGCCTGTTGGGCAGGATTTTATTTGAAATTTATGAATTAATATTAACTAAAGATACTAGTCTATAGTTCTCCTGAGCTTTATCCTTCCCCACTTTAGGCATCAGGATAATATTTGTCTCCTAAAAGGATTCTGATAGGGTGCTTTCCTTTTCTAATTTTGAGAATAATTTGTATACCGTGGGTGCTAACTGTTGTTAAAAGTTTGACAGAATTATCCTATGAATCCTTCAGAACTAGGAGACTTTCTTCTTTAAGTTCTGACTTTATAATTTAGGAGATTTACAGATAGTTCTATTTCCTTTCATGAGACTGGGTTATTTAAGATCTCTTTGGGGTCTTCTGTTAGTTTGGGTTATTTTTTAAAGACTTTTAAAAAAATTTACATTTTTAAAGTACTCTGATTTTTCAGTCTTCTCAGTTTTCTTAGCATAGACAGTGTGTAATAAATTCTGATTATTCTTTTATTTCTACTGAGTCTGTTATGATTTCACCATGTTCATTTTTTAATCTGCTGATTTAATATTCTTCCCCTTCTTTTTAATCAGACTGGTTAAAATTTATTTAATTAGTCTTTTCAAAGAACTAGTTTTTGGTTTTATTTATCATTTCCATGGGGTTTTTTCTATTTTATTTTTCTCTAACTTTTAATATCTTCTCCTTGTGTTTATGATATGTTTATTCAAATTTTTTGAGTTTCTAGTTTCCTAAATAGCTGTTATCCAGAACTGGAAGAGTGATCTTGAAATCTCTTATCACTATTGTATCAGTTAATGTTTTCTTTATGAATTTAGATGCTAAGGCATTTGGAGCATATAACTTTAATATTGATATTGATTTGTTATCTATGGTTCCTTTCAACATTCTGTAGTTCTGGATTTGTTTGTTTTGTTTATCCCTTTTTGTGTTTTGTGTTTTGTGTTTTGAATGTTTGGTTTTGCTTTGTCTGATAGTTTCATTGCAATTCCTCATTCTGGAGATGCATGTGATGCATAGTAAATTTTCTTCCAGCTCATTTTTATTCTCTGTATGTTTTTAATGTGTTTCTTGCAAGTGAGTGACTGTAGGATCTTGATATCTTATCCAATCTGTCACTCTTTTTCATTATATTGAATTACTTAATCTATTCACATTCAAAGTTATAAGAGGTAGGCTTATATTTCTTTCATTTGTTCATTTCTAGTATTAGGATTTTTTGCAAATTATTATTTTTTTCTCTCTTTCTCAGTAAACATAGTACTGTGTCTCTTCAGTTATTTTAGCTTAATCTATTCTAAAGCGGCTCTATTCCCACTGGCTCCCTTCCCTTCATCCTCAAGTCCTCTCCCCTTCTTTTTTGCTGTTCATCTCCCTAGTTTTGGAGCTTTGTTTATTTCTTTTTTCTTTCTTGATTTTATCTATTTATTTAATTCTCATCCTCTTTTTTCTTTCTAATAAGTGGTCAAGTAAACTGAGGCAAACAGGGTTAAGGGTCCAAGGTCACACAGTTAGCAAGCGTCTGAGGTCGGATTTGAACTCAGAAAGGAAAGTCCTCCTGACTTTAAGTCTGACACTCTATGTACTGTACTACAGAATGGAAGGGAAAGAAGAAAATGCTCTTTTTAGCCACAGATTTTCTGTACATCTTGGGGAAAAATGCTTTGCTATTGCCCTCTGCTGGCATCTTCTCATAACCATTCCCCAGAGCATGGGAAAAAAAATGGTCCATCCTTAGCTACTCCTCCCTAACCCCATTCATGTTTTGTCCAAACAGCTTCTTTGAATGAAGGAAATTAACAGCCACTCATATTAGGCTGAGAAATAACCCCAGGCATGGATGCTTGCTGAGTCTCAAATTCAGTAGTTTCTGACCTTCGAGGGAAGGAGTTAGAGCTCTGATTCACATTGCCACACCATGAAGCAAATGCAATGCCCTCTCTAGGGATGCTCCTGAGTCAACTCATACCACAAGAGCCCATTGTTACATTTTCATCAAGAGCATTTGCACTTGGAAATTGGCAAACAGGGATTAGTTTATTATTGATTGTCTAGATCAGGGGTCCTGAAGCTGCAGCCTAGAGGCCACATGTGACCTTCTAGGTCCTTGGGTGTGGCCTCTTGACTGAGTCCAAGTTTTGTAGAACAAATCCTTTTATAACGGGGATTTGCTCTGTGAAGTCAAAGGGCCACCTGAAGACCTAAAGGGTCACATGTGGCCTAGAGGCTGCAGGTTCCCTACCCCTAGTCTAGATTAAAGAAAGTGATGGAGAAAAATGTTACTAAAACAATAAAAAAAAATTTCAAAATGCAACTTGCTTTTCCAGAGAGTCACTTGTTAATTACATATCACCATACTCCTGTCCAGCGCATGCACAAATACACACACACCAAGCATGACTCTTCCTCCCCTGTTTGCTGCAAAGTGAAGAAAGTAATGTACCACTGACACCTCACCCCATCCTTCCCAAATATATGGGTTATTTGCCCCTGACACCAATTAGAATAGCTTGCCTTTATAAAGCATTATTTTACAGTTTACAGATTGTTTTCATGTCTCCAGTCCCATCTGGTCTTCACAATAACACTGTGAGACAGTAAGTGTGAATATTATTATCTCCATTTTACATGTGAGGAAGCTGAGGCTGAAAAAAGAGAGAAAACTCATGACTACAAACTGAACTATGAGCTGTAGGAACCTTATCTGACTCACTCAGCAACTTTAAGAAATGACTTTCTTGCACAAAATTTGCCGTTTTCCCAAATGTACTTGCTTGGCACACCTTGGGATGTGGTAGCGTTAGCTTCTCTCCACTCTTTCTACCCTCACTGTTGCCTCACCAGCTGGCATAACCATCCGTGGAAGTTTCCTGCTCTATTTGAATTTTGTCCATTTGCTATCTGTAATTTTATAAGGGGCACAATGGATAGAGCGCAGGACCTTGGAGTCAGGAAGGCTGATCTTCATGAGTTCAAATCTGGCCTCAGACATTTACTAGCTGTGTAATCAAGGGCAAGTCACTTGGTTCTGTTTGCCTCAGTTTCCTCATCTATAAAATGAGATGGAGAAGGAAATGGTAAACCACTTCAGTATCTTCGCCAAGAAAATGTCAAATGGGGTCACAAAGAGTCATACATGACTGAAATAATTCAACAACAAACAAATTTATGAGTGTTTGTCTCTAAATAAAGATAATGTTTTTTGTTGCATTCTGCATAAATGGGCCATACAAGGAGGGAAGGTCAAAAGGGAACCTGAGGCCAATTGCCTTAAATTTAATTTTGATGACAGTACAAAAGGGGTATTATTAGAAAATCCACCCAAGGCTCTCCTTTTTGTTAGCTCTACAAAGCTAAGTAGAATGAATGGACTGTGGGTATGATAAAAGAAAGGGTAGAGAATCACCCTCAGCATGGAAAGACGATCCCACAATGAGAGCCTGAAAACTAAGACCACTGATAGGAGAGCAGATTCAGGTCTCCCATCTAAATAGTCTCCTTGAATGGATGGCTTCTTGGAACTAAAGGCACTGTTTTTATTTTTCCTTCCCTTTGGAATTTTTCTTTACCTTTACTTAGACATGTGATTGAATTCAGGCAAGTTAAATATACAATTCCATTGTAGGGCTCTTGGAGAACCAATTGGAACTGTCAATCCACACCAGCTCTTGAGGTGATGATTTCCATCAATGATGGAATCAGATGAATAATAATTCCTCTACTTTGTAATCTAATCACCCTCCTATTTGTCTTAAATTTGTCCCCAGTGATCTTTATGGATTGTCTCCTCTTCCCAACCTAGTAGTCTATAAACAACCTGAGTTTGTCTTCTTTATCTCCATTGTTAGCATAATAAAATAAGTCAAGTCAATAAATATTTATTAAGCACCTAATAAGTAGCAGATACTATGCTAATCACTGGGAATACAAAAATAGGCACAAGATTTCCCAATCTTTGAGAACAAGCTCTCCAGATAAGCTTCATCTACCCTTTCATCTCTTTCTTTAGGCTAATGTCCAGACCACAGAAATAATATCATCTGTGCTACATAAATATTAGTTACTATTATTGTGGGAAACAAAAGGAGGAATTCTGTTTCCACAGGATTAAAACTCCTCCCAGCTTTGAATGACGGCAGAATATAAGTCAGAGGTGATGGGTTCTAATCAGAGTTGTGACCTAGCAGAATCAGGCTTGTGATCAGGTAACATGTCAGAAGCTTGTACACATACTTAACGTACTGTTTGAAGGGGAACTTATCAGGGAGGAGAACATGAAGTGGGAGGTTCAGAAGGCTGCATTGGCCAATGAAGAGCAAGGCAGGAAATTTGAATTGGGAATGGCATAAAAAGCATTGCATTTGTCTGAGCAAGCATACCCTCCACTAGGGAGAGACCAGTTCACTAAGAATGTAGAATTGACTAAAATAAAATGAGAACTTTCCTGGCTTCACAGTGAGTAATGTTCTTTATTTAGAGTGAGCACGTTTCTCACATTATTACTATTCTCATCACCTTCATCAACAATCCCACCAGCACCACCGCCATCATCATCACCATCATCATCCTCATCATTAGTGTCATTCCTCCCCTAGAGGTATCAGATTTCCCCTTTTGAGACTTCAAAAGCATTGCTGTTTGAGGGAAAGCTTCCTCCATCCTCTTCATTAACTTTTTTGTCCTTTTCAGACAGTGAATTAAAAAAGCGTTTGTTAAGTGCATACTATGGTCAAAGTACATAAAATCATGGAATCTCAAAGGTGGAAGGAGTGTCAGAGGTCATCCTGTCCAGCCCTCATCCAAGTCTACCTATTAATACCCATGATAAGAAGTCGTCCAAATTTCTCTAGACTTTCTACCCTTTCAGCTCAATTCAATGAGTGCATATGGCATGTTTATTCTATGCCTGGAATGTTACTAGAAATAAAAAAATAAAACATATATATATATTTCAGGGTAGTGTCTCCTCCCTCAGGGAATACTGTTGGGGTATATATACAGATAAGGAAATATAAAATAATTAGATCATTTCAGGGACACTAGCAACCAAGACCAGTAGGAAAGGTCTCTTATAGGAAGTAGCACTTGAGCTACTTTTGAATGAAGCTAGGAGGAGGTAAAGAGGAAAGGCATTCGATGTATAGGGTACAGCCATACAAAGGCCACAAGACAGGAGATGACACGTCTAATATTTGAGGAACCTCATGTACTACTCTATTATATCTTATCTGTGTCAAGAATAAATCCCCCAAAACACAGAGTTTTAGGTAATTAATAATCAGTTTATTAATTAGGCTAACGAATAATCAATAAATTGATTATCAATGGTTTCTCTCAATAACCAAAGATACCAAGGGAAACTCAGAAATGTTTTAAATCAGGTATGTACCTTCTGAAAAGGAACTTCTCTGACAAGTGAAACTCAACAATGAGGAAGAGGGCTAAAAGTCTTTAGTTCTTTCTAGTGAGAACATGGCTTCATCATGAGACTGAACAGCCTCCAGCAGTTTGGGCAGGGAAGCCATTTCCATCCAGATCTCTCTGACTGTTTTCTCTTTCATGACCTGCGTCACCTTAAACTCTAATAAAGGGATCAAGAACAGGGGTTCCTTCCCCAGAGTAAAGACTCCCCCATACTGGATACTGTTTATGCTCTAAATAGAAAATGGGTTTCCTAGCTGGATGGGGTCCCACCCAACCTAGTTAACTAGCATGTGCCTTGGGGACTAAGAGCAATTTTATCACTCAGTCATGCCCGTCAGCGACTAAGTGACCTTTTCATGAGTAGGGTATTAACAAAAATAGGAGGAAAGGAATGGTTCATAAATAATTAGTTATTAATATAATAACACTGAGGTTTGGGGTGCTGGCAATCACAAAATGCAAGGGTAGGGGGGAATCTCCCTCCAAAGAATTCAACCACTCAAGACTTCCAATCAAAGTGGAGTGTTTATTATGATGCCAATAGAAGCAGGCATGATTTAAGTGAATCTACACAATTTTATGGGGTAAGATTGGTACTTTTATGTAGAAAAAAAACTGGGAAGATCTGGATGGGATTAAGGAACGGCAACTAACCTGGGTGGGCACACACTGAAAGCAGTTAAATGGCCAGACAGCCAAAGCAAAAGGGCAGTTAAAAGGGTTATTGAGTATCTGGATAGAGTGGGATGGGCCAGATGCCTCAAGCAAGTGCCAGGGACTGGATTAAGGGACTGGATTGTGTGGGAAAGTTTCAGGATCTGGGTTGCTTTCAGAGACATGTTTTTTTCCTTTCATGGGTCCAGGTTTCCTTTTAAGAGTTCAGGTCCCATGACTCCATCAATAGCATAATATTAACTTCTCTCAGTTGTATATAGTATTCTAGATGTGAACCACGGATTTGACCAAAGACTAGAGTAGTCTCTGCTTTTTAACTAACACTTCCTGGTGATGCTCAGCAACCCCTAACCTATAACAGCACATTGGACCCAAATTCTCAGAGTAAGACTGGCCCTTGGTAAAACAGAGAAAGGGGAGAAATGTTTCTCTGGTATCTCCAGCTTCACTCTTTCCTCTACCCTTTCCTCATCAAATGCCAGCCCTTTAGACATCCAAAATCTTGTCATTCTTCCCCCTGCTTTACCTCCCACCAGCAAAATTTGATATTTCAAAAAGTGATCAAACTCATTCACACTAAGTTTTAAATATTTGAGCACAGATTGACATGTTCTACCTTCCTTGAGCTCTTACAGTTTAATAGCAATGAGAACCTTAAGGTCCAGGGCTAAAGACCTAAAGGATGGAGAACTTTTCGGAGGTACTAACTAGATGCTATTTTTAAGACTACCTATTTGTAACATTGGTGTTCCTCCATCAAACTACATAAAATGGCTACAAAATAAAGGGAGTTGTCCATGAGGTGTGAGGATTTTCATTGTATTGTTCAGTATTTTTAGTCATCTGTCTCGTCATGGGGTTTTCTTGGCAAAGATACTGGAGTGGCTTCTCCAGTTTGTTTTACAGATGAGGAAACTGAGGCACGCAGAGTTAAGTGACTTGTCCAGGGTCACACAGCTAGTAAGTATCTGAGGCCAGATTTAAACTCAGGAAGATGAGTCTTCCTGATTCTAGGCCCTGTACTCTATACTGTGCACTGTGGCACCACTTGGTCATCAAGGTGAGGCATAGTGCTTTGCTATACTGTGATAAAAAGATCAAAGAAGGGATATGACTACTGTTCAGGTCTGGTGGGATGATGATAACAAAAATTATTGAGAATTTCAATTCATTTTATTAGGAGTTTTTTTTAATCTGCCAAGGAGAATGATCTTTCCAGTAAAAAAAGCAAAATGAAAATGATTCATAAATAATTGAAACCACAGATAAGCAAGCAGAGTAAGAGAGAACCCAGACATTCTGAATGAATTCAATTCACCTGGTCCTAGTGAAATATATCCCATGATAGTAAAAGAGGTGGCAACTGCTATCACTGGGCCACTCTTTAAAAGGTCATGAAGAATGAGAAATGTATCATGTAAGGTGTAAGAATTAGAAAGGGAAAATGTTCTTTCTTCAGAAAAAAGGAGTAGGCTCTGAAAATTGTGGTCTAGTGAGCTTGAAATGGATTTCTGGCAAAATTCTAGAACATATTAGTAAAGGGATAGTTTGTGAACATTTTAACTTAATGTAGGTCAAAGGGGTCAAGTCCAGTCAAGTCAACTAGCATTTAAATGCTTTCTATGTGCCAAGCACTATGCTAAATGCTGAGGATACAAAGAAAAGTTTAAAAAAAGAAAAGGAGCTGGGGGAAGATGATACGCAAACCGCTGTGTGCAAACAAGATGAATTGGAGAGTCTCAGAAGGAAGGTTTGATTAACTGGGAAAGGTTTCTTGTAGAACATGGGACTTAAGCTGAAACTTGAAAGAATCCAGGAAAGCCAGGAGGCAAAAATTAGGAGGGAGAGCATTTGTGATATGAGGTACAACCAGCAAAAATGTTCAGTGTCAGGACAGAACAGCAAGAAGACCATTGTCACTGGATTATAGTGCATGGAGGGTAGTGAAGTATAAGAACTGGAAAGCTAAGAAGGTACCAGAGTATAGAGGGCAGTCAAAAGAAACTCACGTATTCTGTTTCACAACAAGAGGTGATGGTACTTCTGTCCTCCGCCATGGCCAAGACCACATTTAAGTATTGAGTTTAGTTCTGAGCACCATATTTTTGACAAGGACACAGAGAAGTTGGAGGGCATTCAAAAAAAACAACTGGGATGATGAAAGATTGGAGACTATGCCACGTAAGGAAGGCTGAAGGAACTGAGAAAGAAATGACTGAGTGCAGGGACACGTGATAGTTGTCTCTAAGTATGTGAAGGACAAGCATATGGGAGAGGGATTGACTGTATTTGTTCTGCTGCTTCTCCACGAGACAAAACAAGTAGCAATGGATAAAAGATGCAGAGAAGCAGCATTTAGCTTAATTATATGAAAAAAGCTTCCTAATAATTAGAGTTAACTAAAGGCATAATGGACTACCTTGGCGGGGGGGGGGGGGCAGGAGGGCGGCAATCATTGGAATCCTTCAAGGTAAGATTAGAAAACCACTTGTTGCAGAGGTGGTAGGAATTACTGGTCTGGTCCAGAAGCCCTCTCCAGCTCCTTTTAAACATGGGATCACTGAAGGGGCTGCGAGTGGAAAAAGTTTGACAAGCCCTGCAGACTGCCTTACCACACTTAAATCGTGGAATTTGTGGTTCCTCCTCCCAAATCTCTTTCCTAGGCTATAATTGATTGTTCCATTTCAATAGGACTTAGAGTTGTAGAGAAACATGAGAGAAGATATCAGACATAGTGAATGGCATGAAACATACAGATGGAAAGGTATGGCATGAAGCCAGAGAACATGAGTAATCTGGACACAGAGGCACATGGAGAGGAGAAATAAATAAATAATTATCCTACAAAGGGAAGTCGGTGCTCTATTATGTTGGGCTGCCGACCAGGTTAAAAAGTCTGGTCATTAACCCAGAAGACAATGGGAAGTCTTTCTAAGCAGAGGGGTGAGGGGTGGGGTGGAATTGTCACACCTGCGCACTGAAAAGACAAATGCAGCAGCTGGGTATGGGAAATATGGGTGGGCAGGAGATGGGTTAGGCATCTAATCATCCAAGTTAGAAATAATGAGGGCCTGATTCACAGGGCAGTGGCTGTGGAAACAGGCAGGAAGTAGAGGATGTGAGAGATATTTCAGAGGGAGAATTGACAGGACTTGTGATTGATAGGGACTGAGAGATAAGGAGGTGTGAAAAATAAATCGACTTTTTCAAGTATGGGTGACTGAGTGGTGATACTGTTAACAGAAAGAGGGAAGTTGCTATGCTGAGCAGGTTTGGGGGAAATGATAATGAGTTCAATTTTGGACATTGCCAACCCACCTATCATCCAGCATGTTAAAAGGAATTTATTAAATATTAAATAACCTGATGATGTATGGGTATGCAAAACGAGTGTCCTAAACAACAGAGGATTTCTTGAAGAGGTTACAGGCCAAGACCGTAACACTGACATGAATCAGCACAGAAAGAACATGACAGTTTCTAATGTGAAGCCAAGAAATGAGCATTGAGGAAACCGTCCCAAAAAGAGAAAGGAGCAGACATCGTGGTGCAGACAAGAGAGATGAAATGGAAAGCGGATGTGCTGGGTTCAAATTCTGATTCTCTCCCTTATGAACTGTGTGACCTTTGGAAAATCACTTTTGTTTATTTCTCTGCACATGCAGTAAAGTCTAACTGAGTACCAAGAAAAGGATAAGGCAGGTAAGACAGAGTCCTTTTTAAGAAATGGAAAGTCCAAATTACAGAACAATTCATTTTACTACAGTAGTCAATAAGGAACTAATTAATATGTACTAATTAATTAGTAATAACTAACAATACGTATGGATAAATACAGACCATGTAGTAAGATGGGCAGGTCATGGTGCAAAAAGAGTTCTGCTTTTAGCATCATAGGATCAT
Source organism: Bettongia penicillata ogilbyi (assembly GCA_023548195.1). NCBI lineage: Eukaryota > Metazoa > Chordata > Mammalia > Diprotodontia > Potoroidae > Bettongia > Bettongia penicillata. The sequence goes on from JAJHZJ010000413.1 coordinate 12,963,296, forward strand.
AGACTTTAGATTTAGAGCTGGAAGGGACCCTGGAGGTCATCTATTCTCTCCCCCCCATCATTTGTATAGATGAGGAAATTGAGGTCTCAACAGGGGAAGTGACTTGCCCAATGAGCTTCCATCCATTGCCATTGGCTCTGTATGTAGGGTCAAGTAAAACAAGTCAAATCCCTCTTCCAATAGCCTTTCAAGTCAGATATCATATCCTTTCTAAGTATTCCATCCTCCAGGCTAAGTACTCCCAGCTGCTTCCATCCGTCCTTATACAGTTTTGTGTCTCTGTCATTCTTTTGGTCACCTCCCTATGGCTTTGCCCTAGATTTTCAATGTTTCGTAAAATATTGTCCCTGCAAGTGATCCAGCATCTTCAGATATGGTCCAACCATGGCATACAACTTCTTCCCTCCCACCCAAGACAGACCAGATGACCAGGATCCTAGGGAAGAAACCCAGTATATAGTTCCTTGGAGATGATCTGCTCCCACAACAATTCCACCAGCTCTCTTCCAATATTTGTCCCATCCCACCATGGCACCATGGTAAAAATAATGTAGCCTAGGGGAGGAGGCTTGGTCAGGAAATCAGGGTTCAAATTACTCCTTTAATTTCTGCAAACCTCAGTTTCCTCATCTGTAAAATGGGAATAATGAAATCAGCACTACCTAAATCCTAGGGATGCAGCTAGGAAGGAGACTTGTATCAAATGTTATAACAATCACAAAGCTGTTTGCAAACCTTTAACTTCTATATAAATATATTTTGCTAGGTAAATGTGAACTATTACAGCTGTCAAGGTACAAGGGGAGGAGGCTATGACAGAATCAATCCTGTCAAGCTCCACCAGGAAAAACCTGGCTGCCATCCCTATATCCATGCCCAGGCCCTCCACCCACCCCTCGCAACACACCCTAACTTCCTCTTATCCCTAAGCCATTTGTCTCTCCCTCAAAACAGCTGCCACCTGTTTGACCAGCTTTTCCCTGCGCAGCAGGTCAATGGTAGCACTCATTGCTCATTTTTTACTTGCTGTCACCTTGCAGACCCGCCCCCTGGACCACCCCAGGACAAGATGAGGAAAGCTCAGGTCAGTCCAAGTGTGGTTCATTGGACTTCAGCACCATCTACTGGATGATCAGGAACCTGCACCCCTGAGCACATTTCTGTGGTCATTTCTCAGGCTTCCTTTGTTGAGAGACTAGGGATGGGAAATCTGCATGCAGCCTGGAGGCAGCATGTGGCCTTCTAGGTCCTTGGGTGCAGGCTTTTGACTGAGTCCAAGTTTTACAGAACAAATCATTTTATTAAGGGGATTTGTTCTGTGAAGTTTGGATTCAAAGGGCCATACTTGAGGACCTAGAGGGTCAGGTCTCAAGACTGCAGGTTTCCCAGTGCTGGTTTAGACCCTTGCTTCTCTTGTGAGCCAGGAACTGTCATCCCTAAAGAGTTAAACTCAACGATTTGGCACTAGTCTCTTGGTAAATGCCTTAAAATGCTGATGCATCACAAAAAACCCTGGTGGCTTATAATGTCCTGAACTTATACATTCATAAGATCATAGATTTAGAGTCAGAAAGGACCTTCAAGACCATGTCCAATCCCTCTGTTTTACACATAAAGAAACTGATGCTTAGGGAGATTAAGTGATTTTCCCAAGGTTACACAGTTCATAAGGGACAGAACTAGGATTTGAACCCAAACCCTCTAACTCCAAGTTCATCCTCTAATCTCTGTGCTCCAACATCTGTTGCTTTCCCTTTTTGTCAGTTTCCTCAGTCTGGCATCCAAAAACACAGTCTTGTTCCATCCTATTCTAGCCAACCTTAATTCCCCGACATTCACCTCAATTCCAGTGGAGTTGGCTTCTTCTGTGCCTCAGTTTCCTCATCTTTATATTTCACTCCACAATATCTGTTGAACCATATGAACTCTAGAGTCCCTTCTGACTCTAGATTCTTTGATCCTCATCATCCCAAGCAGATCATTCTGAACTTCAAGCCTCCTAACACAGTGTCGAGCACAAAGGAGATATCCAAAAAACACAGAATGAGCAGACTGAATCACTCACCTGATCACTACTGCATAGATGTGGCTGCGGGGATCATTTGTTCCCCAAACTTGGCACACCTGACCTTTCCATTTTTTTAAACCCTGGACACCATAAACTCTGCCTTCTCACATGAAACCTTCCTTGATAATGAGAGTTGACACTGAGCCAACCACAATACATCTTGTCTACACCAGACTTTCATTTTTACTGAGCAGAATGTAAAGAATACTGGACTCAGAACTGAAAGAGTCAGAAGTTTGAGTCCCAGAATCAACATATTAATTTAGCCTTATTACCACAGACAAGGTGCTTCTTTGCCTACTCTGAGCCTCAGTTTTCTTAGAAGCAAAACGGGTGTAATATTTAGATTACCTATTTCACAAAACTAGTGTGAGGAAAGGACTTGGTAAACTAGAAATCAGTATTTAAATGGTAACTATTGATGAATCATAATATTTGGGGTTTTAATGGCACAGGATGAAAAGGCATTTAAGGATGGCAGTCTCTATTAAAGAAGACGAAACTGCTAAGTCAACAAAAACTCAAAGGAAAGTTTCAGGTTTATAAAACAAGAGTTCTGTGTTCTTAGAGGGTGAGGATTATTCTCTGTTACTATAAGTATTTAGCACTGAGCTAGTAGATGTATGACAATGCTTGAGTTTGGGGGATTTTTGGGGAGAGGCAGGGTTTGAATTCACTCAGAAGCAGCATAGAATAGTGGTAAGAGCTCTGGACAGGAAGTCAGTAACTAATGTAGATATGTGACCTTGGCCAAGTTAGTTCCCCTCTGTGGGTATCAATTTTTTCATCTGGAAAATGGATGTTGGGATGGATTATGGTTAAGATACTGACTAGCTCTGACATTCTATGAGAATAGGATAATGGACCTCACACCTCAAAGTAACCTCCTTCCTCTGCCTCTGATTGAATGATTCTTTCCGGAACTTCCATATAAGGAGGGTGCCCAAGTCAATTAGGTCTTCATTTCTCACCAAGATACACCCTGGACTTCTCTACCATTCCTCCAGTAACCCCTTCAGCCTGGAAGATCACTCCAGCCCTGGAATTCACATATTGAAAACCCTTGCTGACTCTGTCTCTGATTGGATGACTTTTCCCAGAACTTCCACTTAAAGAGGATCCAAAGTCTAGTCATGTCTTCATTTCTAACCCGGCTGTACTCCCAGACTTCTCTGTCATGCCGCAATCCTGGAAACCTTCATTCTCAATCCTTTTTCAGCTTCCTTTTATGTGTTTCTTTTCCCCATTAAAATGCAAGCTCCTTGAGGGCAGGAACTATCTTTATTTTTACTTACATCTGTATTACCAGTACTTAGTTGACTGACTGTGACCTAGTGGATAAGTGCTGACCTTGGAGTAAGGAAACACTGGGTCCAAATCCTGATCCCAACATTTATTTGCTGTTTGATCATAGGCAAGTCAGGCAGTGAGGTGGTGCAGTGGATTCTGGTTCTTGGAACCAGAAAGACTCATCTTCATGAGTTCAAATCCAACTTCAGACACTGACTAGCTCTGTGACCCTGGGCAAGTCATTTAATCCTGTTTGCATCAGTTTCCTCATCTGTAAAATAAGCTAGAGAAGACAATGGCAAACCATCCTAGTATCTCTGCCAATAAAACCCCAAATGGTGTCATGGAGAGTTAGATGCTACTGGAAAAAAGACTTAACAATAAAAAGCAAACATGGGCAAGTTACCAAACTTTTGTGAGTCTCAACAATGATTAAACTATGAATTATATATGGTGACTTATAGTTATATAATGATCGATAATCATCTGCCTTGATGAAGGGAGTTCGCACAAAAGAAATCACAGGTACTTGATATATGAACACATGTATGACTGGCTGGTAGGAAAACAACTGGTGTATGGTTTTGTATATGAATATTATAAATCATATTATTGAGAACCTACTTTTCTGAGGAGTTTAATTACAGTTAAACTCAGAAAGGAAGGAAGGAAGGAAGGAAGGAAGGAAGGAAGGAAGGAAGGAAGGAAGGAAGGAAGGAAGGAGGGAGGGAGGGAGGAAGGAAGGAACGATGGATGGATGGATGGATGGATGGATGGAAAAAAATCACTCCCTAACTCTAACTACCATCAACCTTAACCCTATCAATTCACTGCCCCAATGACATCTGAATTGTTTAACTTACCAACTATAAAGAGATTAAATATAGTCACACCCTATTTACTCATAGAATTTTGAGGCACTTCTAAGGTCATCCAATCTAATCCGACCGAGCCCATTCTCAAGTGCATATCTTCTGGCTTGTGTTTACCTCATACCTATCAGTCCTTCAGGTTCATGGTGAATGAAAATCTGTTACTGCATAGCCTAGACTCACCTTAAAATCAATGTAGGGTTGCATGTAATGTTTTTCAACATTATGATCTTTTTTACTGGACTTTTTCCTCTTCCACTTCTTTTATCTCTTTTTTAAAGAATTCTTTGTTATAAGGGATGACTCTGAGACAAGAAGGTGGGATGCCATGGGGAAATCCAGGTCAGGTAAAAATAAAATATAATAAAAATCTACCTTTTAAAATGTTGTTAGAACCATAGGATTGGGAGTTGGAAGGGACCTTAGAGATCATCCAGGCCAACCTTTCATTTTATATACCATGAAACTAAGGCCCAGGGAAATGAAATAACTGGTCCAAGGCCACACAGGTGGTAAAGGAGAAGAGGCAGGATGTGAACCATGGTCCGCCGATTTTAACACCGGTGTTATTTCCACTCACCAAGCTGTCTCCTTGTAGGTGTACATATATACATACATACACACATGTAGTATTAGTTGTGGGTATGTAGCTGGTAGATGCTTTGTGGTGAGGGAAGAAGGGTGATGATGTGCTGTGAACACATTTCAGTGGGTTGTGAGAAGTTCACAGTTATATGAGGGTCCAAAACAATTTGGGAAAAACTAGGTTGAAATGTAGGGCAGCTGAGTGGGGCAGGGGCTAGAGTTCCATGCCAGGAGTCAGAAGATTCATTTTCATAATTCAAATATGGCCTCAGAAACTTACTATGTGACCCTGGGCAATTTACTTCACCCTTTTAGCCTCAGTTTCCTCATCTGTAAAATGAACTGGAGAAGATAAGGCAGTAGTATTGCCAAGAAAACCCCAAATGGGGTCACAAAGAGTCAGACACCACTGAAAGACAACTCAGCAACAACAAAAGGTTGGCCTGTGGCCCAAATAGGACCAAGGCAACAAATCCTGGCTCCAAAGAGGCTGTTCAGCTGGACCCCCAAAATCAACCCCTAACCTTAGCCAACCAACTCAATCAAGAATCAACTTTTTAAAAATGCCCTAAATGACAGGTTGATCCCTGTTCTAAATTCTTGGGAAAAGTCAACATTTAGAAAAGACAAAGTCTTGCCCTGATGGAACAATCTGGTAGGGGAGCCTGCTCGCAAAGGAAGTTTGGAGTAGAGTGGGGCTTGGAGATAGGGGTGAGAACATTGGGGGATTAGAGTAAATCCACCCCCACCGATGGAAACACACCTCAGAGTACCTTATGGGGTAGGGGCTGTTGTTGTCAAAAACAAAACCAGTGTTCTTGAATAGTCTCCTCAGTTTCACCACCACCCTTTCAGTACTTAGCCTTACATCACTATTACCTGCCATACTACTCCCACAGCTACTCCAAATGAAGCAATAGAGGAATCACAGAAAAAAATCCTCACCTGCATTCTACAACCCCAGGACCGTCCCATTCCCTTCCCCTCCACATCTGCCACACCTTAGGTTCAGCCCTACACAGCTGCCCCCTCCTTTGACTCATAGGGAAGGCATGATCTGCTCTGTCCGGTCCTCCTCTTTCATGGAAAGAGCTGCATTCAATACCTGCTCAATGATCCACAAGGGGCTTATCTGCTTCCTGGATTATACTGCATCACATTTGATCCCAGGCTGGTTTCTTTATATCCCTCAGCCACCTCTAAACCATATCCTTCATTGTCAATTGGTTATAAGAGACTTAGGGAAGATAAACTCACTAGAGCCAAGTGCAGAAAGGGAGAAGAAAAACTTCTCCAAAGCAGAAGAAAAATCAAGAAGTACTTTCTCATCCGTATCTCAGGCCTTCTTCTATTCATTCATACAACCAACATTATTAACTGCCTACTCTGCAGTATATGGCCACAGTTATCTGATGTTTGATAAACCCAAAGATCCAAGTTTTTGGAACAAGAACTCACTATTTGACACAAATTGCTGGAAAACTGGAAAGCTGTTTGGCAGGAAGTGAGTATAAACCAATCTTCACCCATGTATCAAAATAAGGTCAAAATGGGTACATGATCTAGACACAAAGGTTGATTCCATAAGCAAATTAGGGGAGAATGGAAAAAAATTACCTGTCAGATCTACGGATAATGGAAGAATTTATGACCAAGAAAGAGGTAGAGAAGATTACAGGAAAAAAAAATGCGTAATTTTGATTACATTAACTTTAAAAGGTTTGCACAAACAAATCCAATGTAGCCAAGATTAGCAGGAAAGCAGTAAATTGAGGGGAAAAATTTTTACCTCAAGTTTCTCTGATAAAGGCCTCATTTCTCAAATATGTAGTGAATTGAGATTCACTATGTGAGAATAGGAATCATTTATGAGAATAGAAGTCATTTTCCAATTGATAAATGGTCAAAGGATATGAACAGGAAGTTTTCAGATAAAAAAATGAAAGTTATCTATAGTTATATTTTTAAAAAGCTCTAAATCACCACTTATTAGAGAAACACAAATTAAAACAACCACAAAGTGCTACTTCCCACTTTTAACATTGGCTACCATGACAGAAAAGGAAAATGAAAAATGTTGGAGGGGCTGTGGAAAAATTGGGACATTAATGCACTTTTAGTAGAAGTGTGAACTGGTCTAACCATTCTGGAGAACAGTTTGGAACTTTGTGCAAAGGTCTGGAAAACTGTGTGCCCCCTTTGACCCAACAATTCCACTACTAGGTCTCTACCCCAAAAAGATCAAAAGAAAAGGACCTCTTTTTGTGGTGGCAAAGAATTGGAAACTGAAGGGTTGCTCATCAGTGGGGAATGACTGAACAAGTTGTGATGGAATACTTTTGTGTTATAAGAAACGACAAAGAGGATGATTTCAGAAAAACTGGGAGAGACTTACATGAGCTAATGAAAAATGAAGTGAGCAGAACCAGGAGAACACCGTACACAGTAAAAGCAATTTTGTGCAATAAGTAACTGTGAGAGATTTGACTATTCTGATAGATGCAATGGTCTACAGGGGTGGGGGACCTGCAGCCTCGAGGCCTCAAGTAGCCCTCTACGTCCTCAACTGTAGCCTTTTGACTGAACCCAATCTTGACGGTCTTCCAATGTGTTAAGTATCCCTTCCAGTTTTATGTTATCTGCAAGTAGATGAGCATATCACCTACACTTTATCCAAGTCACTGATACAAGTAGTATGTAGCACAAGGTGAAGTATAGATCCCCAATACACCCTACTAGATATCTCCTGCCACATTGACATTGAACTATTACCAACTACTCTATGAGTCCAGCCAGCCAGTCCCATCTGGATTCACCTTATTACTGTCTAATCTATATTTGGCCATCTTGCCCACAAGAAGAGGATGAGATAGTTATCAAAAGCTTTGCTAAAATCTAGGTAAACTATAACCAAAGTACTCTCCTTGTGTACTAATTCGAAAAAGGAAATAAGGTTAGTCTGACATGACCTGTTCTTAATGAAGCTCTTTGCAATCACTGCTTGCTTCCTTTTCAAATGTTTAGCAACATCTCTTTAATGACCCATTCTAGAATTTTCCCAGGAATCAAAGTAAAGTTCACTAACCTATAGCCTTTTCTTAAAAAAAAAAAATTGGGACATCTACCTTTCTCCAATCTTGTGGCACCACTCTCATTTCACACAATCCATGACATGTCCAACTCTTTATGACCCCATTTGGGGTTTTCCTGGCAAAGATACTGGAATGGTTTGCCATTTTCCTCTCCAACTCATTTTGCAGATGAGAAAACTGAGGCAAAGAGGGTTAAGTGATTTGTCGAGGGTCACACAGCTACTCTGTGTCTGAGGCTGTCTTTGAACCCAGGTCTATCCTGACTCCAGGCCCAGCATCCTATCCACTGTACCAGCCTGACTGGAATACAGAGTTCATGAAAGGGAAGACTACATGATGAGATTGAAAATATGAAGTGGCATCAGATTTGTGAGGGACCTTAAAATCCAGGCAAAGGAGTTCAATTTTACTTCTTGTTCTCTTGGGAGCCACTGGAATCCTTTGAACAGAAGAGCACAGCAATGACATGGCCAGATGTAAAGTTGTACTGAATTAGTAAAAGTAACCCATTTTCAGTTTTCAAAAAAAACTTCTTGGCAATTTCCAAAGCAGAATTCTCCCATTCTCCATCCTTGAGAGAACTCTTTCTATCCCAAACTATTGTGGAATAACCCACCCTCCACCCCACCTCCAGGATGTCACCCCTCCAGCCCCACCCCGGATGAATGGATTTCATCCTACTGCATGACACACCCTCCTGCTAATTATCTGGTTAGCATACTCCTTGACTACAGCTCATCATTAAATACCTAGTATTTCTTAGTCACTGTCTTGGAAAAACTGGCTAGACTGGAATCGCCTAATGGGCTCCCCTCCCACTGAGATTTCTTGAGTCCAGACAAAAGCATCTGGAATATCTTCCCATTTGGGGATCTCCACCCAATCCTCACTCCTCCCTTTGCTAGTCCAACTGTGACAACCTCTTGGGGAGCAGAGGCAAGAGTGGGGAGCTTGGGCTCTTTGTTCTGAACCTCACCTTCTTCTGCTCCCCCATTTTAGACTGGTTTGAGTCTGGAATAAGAGTAGCCACAATAGTATTATCACACACATATAGTACACCCCAAGGTTTACAAAGCTATTTCCCAAAAACAACCCTGTGAGAAGGGTTGTTAGTAATACATTATTATCCCCTTTTTATAGGTAAGAAAACTAGAGCTCACAGAATTTAGGGGGAATTGCCCAAATTTACACATTTAATGTCAGAGCCAGGATTAAAATCCAAGTTTCCCAATTTCAAGAGCAAGAGATTGAGAGGAAATAGAAGTAGGAGAGAAACAGGAAGAGGGAAGAAAGAGAAAGAGGGAAAGAAGAGAGGGGAGGGGAGGGTTAATACTGGAAGTCTTCGAGGAAATTTAGATTAATTACCATTTGTCAAAATGCTGTAGCCAAGATTCATGATTCTGTTAGGGGCTAGACAAGATGAACTTTGAGGTCCTTTAAAATGCTGAAAGAGAGAGAGAAGGCTCAGACATTTAGATATGGAAGGAACCTCAGAAGTCATCTCATCCACATAAGATCCATATGAGAAAACTGAGACGCAGAGATAAAATAATTTTTCCAATATCATATGGAGAAGAAGGAAGAGAGGAGGAAGGAGAGGGTGCCATGACTTATAGATAAAAGAAAATTCATAGAGTAGGGGGAAGGGTTAACAGGAAAGAAAAACGGGAAACAGAGAAAGGATATGCCCTTCCCCTTAAAGACATTTATGCATACATTGAGCACACACGTGAGCACATGTGCACGCACACACACATGCAATTGTGAGCACCTTGAGGGCAAGATATGTCGTTTGCCTCTTTTTGTAGCCCTAATGCTTGGCACACATAGTAAGTGCTTAATAAATGCTTATTGGCTGACTAGCAACAACACAGGGGTTAGATTAACCGTCCATCAATTTCCTCCTGGCTCAGAAGTTCTGTGATTCTAACCCGAAGGGCTAAAGACACACAGCCCCTTCAGCGAGTAAAGGAAAAAGGGCCTGGATGGTGAAAGCCCTGAATTTTCCCATTTCAACATAAATGTGTTTGGTCCAATCAGAGAGACAGGTTCCAGGAGACATCCCTTCTACTTATTATGCATTGTGGCCAATTCTAGGACATTCTGTGGGGTTGTGGATTATCCACTCTGTGATAAACGTTTCCTTTCTAGCCAGTTCCACATGCCTGTGACTGCTCTTCTCCTCCCCAACGCTGACACATTCCAGTTAATACCAACCGGAGCCAAAACATCATCAGGAAGTATATATTGCTGCCAACAAAATCAGCTTATGCCTGCCTAAAACAATCAGGAATTGTTTGGGGATCATAAGCCACTTGGGATCAACTGAGTCTGATTTATAGCAACGTTACCCTGGGACAGTGGTGAAAGAAAAAAGGAAAAGGAAGGAAGGAAGGAAGGAAGGAAGGAAGGAAGGAAGGAAGGAAGGAAGGAAGGAAGGAAGGAAGGAAGGAAGGAAGGAAGGAAGGGAGGGAGGGAGGGAGGGAGGGAGGGAGGGAGGAGGGAAATAAGCATTCATTAAGTGGCTATTATGTGCCAAGTGCTTAATAAATATTATCTCATGTGACCCTCACAGATACCACCTTCAGAGACAGATGATATTATGATCTTTCTTGTGTAGTTGAGGAAAAGGAGGTTAACAGGTCACACAGCTAAGAAGTGTATGAGGCCAGATTTGAACTCAGGTCTTCCTCACTTCAGGCCCAGTGCTCTATCCACAGCACCACTCACACACCTCGATTAAACCAGGGAGGCCCAGTCTGGAGATTCACAGAGAGCAGTTGCAGAGTTGAGAGATGTGGGAGGTTCACCTAGTATGCAATCGTGGGAAGAAACATGCATCTCCCGATACTAGAAAGTTCCTTTACTCCTGAGCTGGAAAGAAGCATGCCATTAGACAGTGTTTTGGGTGTCCTCTAAATTGTTGCCCTGATTGATGGCTAAGTGGTCAGAGTATTAGGTAATCAGGGAAGCCTGAGTTCAAATCTAGTCTTAGACACTTACTGTGTCATCCTGGACAAGTTATTTAATTGCTGTCTGCCTCAGTTTCCTTGACTGTAAAATGGGGCTAATAATAAACAACATCTGCCTTCCAGGATTGTTGTAAGTATCAAATGAGATAACATTTGCAATGAACTTAGCCCAAAGCCTGGCACACAGCAGAAGCTTAATAAATGCATGTTTCTTTCCTTTCTGTTTATAAAGTATTTTCACGATGATCTCATTCAACAGTAACCATTTGAGGGAGGCAAGAAAAGTATCATAATTCATTTTTGTTTTTATTCCAATGTGAAAAACTGAGGCTGAAGTTAGTGCCATGACTTGACCAAAGTCACACAACAGGTCAGTGGCAGTACCAGGATTGTAAGCTAAAGCTCTTCACTCTAATGCTCTTTACATTAAACCATACTACCTCAAATTTGGGACTTGGCACTCCAACTTCAAACCTCTCCAGCACATGATAGGCATGGGAACTTAACAACCAGATCTCTGAGAGGGAAAAAAATTATACCTGCAACACACTTAGTTTCACATGCATTATTACTGTTTTCTCCATAATTTTATTAAACATAGACAATTAAAAAAACAATAAGTTAAGCCCTGATTTGGACTGTTTGCTGATTTCCAAGGTGTAAATACTTACACTGAAAATTTAACAATCAGTTATTCCTCTAACTGGTAAAGCAACTACAGCAAAGCCTTTCATGGAACTGAAGGAGCATGTGGTCCAATAGGCTCGTGAATTGATTGGAAAACTCTGCCTTAGTGTACATTACAAGGAATACACTGTCTTTTTGAAAGAGTCAAAGAGTCATTTAGTATGACAAAAGGGAAATGTCACATTATCACTTTCCAGTGTCAGATATTCTTCTGCAGCTACCTCCTAGGCAAGGAACCTCAGTCAGATGGTCTCTGTCTCCTTATCCAGTGCTTAATCTGGTGCCATGTTCTGGGATCTCACAGGAAGACTGTGGAGGGATAAGAACGAGAAAATCTGTAGCTCACCACCCCCTGCTGGATAGACTGAGGTTTGCTGTGAAGTTTAATAGAAAGAACTCTGGGCTGGATAGAGGCAAGAACCCCGCGGTTTTCATCATGGTTCCATCACCCATTCACTGAGAAAAGAGGATAAAATGCAAAGTACAATTACAGAGGGCAACACTGAGTCTCTTTGGGCTTCAGTTACTCTTTTGGAAAATGGGAAAATCAGGCCCTCTGCCCCCTCATACCACAAGGTAAAATGAAGGATGGGATGAGGCAGAATGTGGTCACGAGAAAACACTTTGAAAAGTGTCACATGCTACAGATACGTCAGGATTTTTTTTTGTTGTTATTCAGTCGTTTTTCAGTCATGTCTGACTCTTTGTGAGCCCATTTGAGGTTTTCTTGTCAAAGGTAATAGATTGGTTTGCCATTTCCTTCTCCAGTTTATTTTACAGATGAGGAAACTGAGGCAAAGAGGAGTAAGTGACTTACCCACAGTCACACAGCTAATAGGTGTCTGAGGTCAGATTTGAACTCACGAAGATGAGTTTCCCTGACTCCAGGACCAGTACTCTATCCACTGCCAGTTTTTATTAGTGTCATGGTATTATGTTACAACTGACATTTTAAAAAATTGTCTCATATTATGGTGAAAATGCTATCCACATCCAGAGAAAGAAATATGGAGTCCGAATGTAGATAGAAGCATGTCATTTTTCTCTCCTTTTTGTTGTTTTTTCTTTCTCTTGGTTTTTCCCTTTTGTTGTTTTTTCTTTCACAACATAACTAATGTGGAAATAAGTTTAATATGACTGTACATGTATAGCCTATATCAGATTACTTGACATCTTGGGGAGGGAAGGAGAGGGAGGGAGAAAAAAATGGAAGCCAAAATAGGATAAAAGCAAATTTTTAAAACTATCCTTACATGTAATTGAAAAAAAAATAAAATGCTATTAAGTTGGGGAGGGAGTCTTATAATAGGAACACACTGTGTGTGTGTATGTATATGTGTGTGTGTGTGTGTGAGACAAGTTTCCCCTCCAAAAGTTCACATTGCTGGCAGACTCCTTTTACTCCTTCTTCTTCTGCCTTCTCCTTCTCCAGCAGCTCCCTTTCTCCTAGACAATGAACCCAGAAAAGGAGGGTTAGCCAGGGATACCCCAATAAATATACTTCATCATACCTGCTCCCCCCGAAATAGTGAGTGCCTTTTTGTGTTCAGGAGAAGCATGTGCAAAGTGTAATACATAAATATATATGTGAATAAATAATACATAAAGTGTAATATAAAGCTATATGTACAAGCATAGGCAGGACTCTGTACCCTCCCTCACACCAATTCCCAGCCTTTCCCATCATGCAAGGGGATAGCTAAGGGTCAGGTTTGCCAGCATTAAACTCTATGAGATCCTGATCACTCACTGTGAACAGAACCCTGCCTTGGGCTCTGGGGGGAAATCCAAGAGGAAAAGACATAGCTGCTGCTCTCAGAGAGCTCCCCTCTAAATTGAAAAGACACAGTTCCCGACCTCAAGGAGTCTCCAGTTGGTTGAGGAGTCAAGCATTGCAAGAGGACATAGATCCCATACTTGAGAAGATCCCAGTTTGATGAGAGACATAAAATACCCTCTTGTTACAGAAAGATAAAGAAGTAATTGTAGATGATATGACACAACAGTGCACCATCAGAGCATGGGAAGGATATGAAGGATGTAGAGAATTAGGGGAACTGAAACAGGAGGTGGGAAGAAGTCTCAAAGAAGGCTTCCTGAAGGAGAAGAGCATGAACAAAGAGAAGTGAAGAGGATGAAGAAGACATCACCCTTTCTACTGGGGGGCAATGGAGGTATATGGGTATGATTCAGTAACCATTATCTATCTATCTATCTATCTATCTATCTATCTATCTATCTATCTAAATATATATATATATACCTATCTATCTATATATATATATATGTGTGTGTGTATACATATATGTGTATATAATATATGTGTGTACATATATATGTGTATATGTAATATATGTGTGTATATATACGTGTATATGTATTATGTATGTGTGTATATATGTGTATATATTTTATGTGTATATATGTTATGTGTTTATATATTATTCATATATGTGTATGCATATATGTGTGTATAGATTCATACATATTTATATATGAAATAAGCTCTCAGGGTCTCAAAGCTGTAATATTTCCCTAGTATCTGAGAAGAACACTACAGCACTCACAGTCACCTGGGATTGGAAATGGGTAGGAACCACACTAATATAAAAAATCTTGTTAATATGACTGTATGATATACAAAGTTATACAAACAGGACTAGAAGAACATTGTATAAAGTAACTGCAATATTACAACAATAATCAACTGTGAAAGACCTAGCTACTCTGATCAGTACAATGATTCTATAAAATTCCCAAGGACTCATGATGAAAAATGGTATCCACCTCAGGAAAAAGAACTGATAAATTACTCGAAGTACAAATTGAAGCACTTTTTTTACTTTATTTTTCTTGCTTCTTTTTGTAGTATGGTTAAGGTGGAAATGTATTTTGCATGACTTCATATGTATAGTGGGTATCCTATCTCTTGCCTTCTCAATGAGTGGAGGGGGAGAGGGAGGGAGAGAAATTGGAACTCAAAAGTTTAAAAAACTCAGAAGTTTAAAAAAATGGCTGTATCATAGTTGCCCCCAATCAAGACCTTAGAAATTGGTGGGAGGAGCCCAGAGCAGCCTAAAGTATAATGAGAACAACCAAGAAATTGGGTTTTTTAGCTGAATTAGGAGAAATTCAAACCCAAGACACTCTATGAGTCCAGGTGTTGGCTCCATGTTGAAATCAGACCAAATTACCCGCTAAAGGGGGCGAGGAAGCTATTCTAGTTATCAGACATTGCGCCTGTTAATCTGTTGCCAAACTGGAGAATTCAAGGGTGATTTATGAGCAGCCGCTGGGCTGTATGATCTCATATGCAGTCCTCTCTATTCTTCTTTTCATATAAAAGTATTCATGTTTGTTAATGTTTATCAAGTTTATAATCTTTTTATTCTGAATGTAACAAATACTAAATAAAATAAGCATTTTCATATGTGGAGTAGAACAGAAAAACAAGATTGTGCATGACAAGATTTGAGAATTGCTATTGGGTAAAGTTCAAATCTTAAAACAGGCAGAAGAATAACAGAACATTCTCCCCTCCCCCATTTTTTCCAATGGAGTTGAAACTGGATCCCAGCCGCTCTGACTGGAGTCAAGGCAGCAGCTCCTTTTCCTGACTGGGGTGACCCACTTTTCCACCAGGTTGTTCCAGGGTAGGGGAATAGCTGATGTGAAGGCCCATATGTAGTAGAAAAGGTTGGAAGGCTGGTATCAGGTCCACCCCAGACAAATCTGGGAGTCTGGTATGAGTCTTGCCCTCCCTACCCCACACCCCGGGCAAAAGATGCTGACAAGTAAGCCCCAGAGCCCAAGAAGAAGTGAGAGGTTGGTGGTAGACATACTTAGTGCTTGAAGTGAGGCCAGGTCTTGATTTTATCATACAGAGCCTGCCCTGGAGAGAGTGTGTTGACAACATCACTGTGTCCCACCAGAAGGTAGTCAGGAATCAGGTAGCCTTTGTCCACTGCACACTGGATCAAGTCCTGGGCCACCTTCAGGGCTGCAGCATTGGGAGAAGTTCCTGAAAAACACCACCACCCAAACCATACAAAATTTACCATGGCCTTCTGCTCAGAGAACATATGTTTTCCTCCATGATGGACCAAGGGTTCATGTATTTGGTTCACACATATAAGATTTGAGCCCAAGATCTCCTAGCATCAAAATCCCTCTAATAAAACAACTCATTCACCTCTTTTGGGATCCCTTCCTTCATCCAACCTTCTACAAGAAACTTTTGCCAGTCCTCCTTAAACCTGGTGCTTTCCCTCCAATTCATCTTTTATATATCTTGTTTATACATCATGCTTGTACGCTTGTCTTCCCATTTAGAATGTGAGCAGGGAATGGTTTTAATTTTCTTTGTATCCCCAGTGCTTAACCTGGTTCCTGGCACATAGTAAGTGCTTAATAAACAAATGCTTGCTGATTGGTTAATGGATTTCTTGTTAACACTGAAAGGGTAATATGTACTTCCCATACTGTCCCAGGAGATGCCCCGGGAAGAAACAGATCTGAGAATACAAACAGTAATATTTCCATTATTCTCATGCATATTAACCTAGGGAGCATATAGTTCAATGTTTCCATTGAGCATGTGGTCTCTGGAGTATGAAGACCTGAGTTCAGATCTTATCTCTTGATGCTTAACTGTGTAACCTTGGACAAGGTCACTAATCAGCCTGAACCTCAGTTTCCTCACTTAATAAGAGGTTTGGACTACAGGGCCTCTGAGATCCCTTTCAGCCTTAAATCTTGGATCTAATAAACCATATAGAAGAAACGGGTTATCTCAAGCTTATGGCCTGACAACACCCTAGCCCACCTATTCCTGTGCCAACTTTGTACCTTGCTCCATATCACTTGGCATGTGCTCTGGGGGGTCTGACTCATTTTGAAATCAGACAAAGCTTATCCAAAGACTGGAAAAATAAATAAGACAGGGAAGAGATCTGTGGAGTTCCATAATAATAACAATGATAATGTGACATGTGTTAATTTTCAAAGCGCTCTTCATAAAATTCATTGGAACCTCACCACAACCCTCCCCATTTTACAGATTGGGAAACTGAGGCTTAGAGAGATTAAATGATTTGTCCATGGTCATACAGTTAGTCAAAGACAGGATTTTAACCTAGGTCTTTTAGACTCCATCAGAAAGTTGTGTTGTGGGTTTTTTTAAATAAACTCTTCAAACTTAATCTAAATTATTATTTTAATTATGCCCTATTTTGGCACCATCTGCAAACTCTCTCCCTTCCCCTTAGCCCTGTTATCTAGCAACCCAGAAATGAAACATCTTCCAGATTATTCTGAAATCTTACTATGAAACACACAGAGATACAGAGAAGACATTGCCCACTCCTGCTCTCCTTCCTTAAAGGAAATAGGAACTCCAACCCCCTCAAAGAATGAGAACAAAAGAGGCATCCTACAAGCTGGACTGAGGTGGAATGTGAGTATCTTTAGATCCCAAATGTCAGATAGAATTCCCGGAGTCAAAAGTCAAACTCCAATTTTTGTCGTAGGTGCTGCCAAAGTGAACACCAAAGGCAAATTGAAAGTAAATTTGCCTACAGGTTGCATGAGTCTAGCACACAGTATGAGCTTAACAAGTATCTTCTCATTCACTCATTCATTACCAAAGGGCATCTCACAGCCCAATATATATAGAATTCAGGCTTGTCCTGGATGTACTTTTTTCATTGTCCATCACCAATGCCCGAAACCCACTGGCTGCATACAAGCCCCTTCCTTACCAGTGAACAGGCCAATGAAAGCGATTCCCAGAGCAATGTCGTTGTAGCCATAAGTGTGAGAGCCCTCAGTGTCCCAGCCCACTCCTTCATACACTCTACCATCCTCACCTACCAGGAAACTGAAGAAGAGATAGAAAGGAGATTGCTTTCAGAATCGAGGTAAACAGCATCAAGAAAGGTTTTCATCCTGATTAAAAGATTGTATTAACCTAGATTTGACTCAATTCAGAATCATTATCAACTAGGAAAGAGTGTGTAGAGGAAGGGAGGGGTGGATGAAAGGGAGAGAAAGGTTATTAAAGGGGTAAAGGCAAGTGCCTATTAATAGGATAAAGACACCAAACTATAGGGGAAAGAGTGTTATTGTTGAGTTGTTTTCAGTTGTGTCGGATTCTTTGTGAACTCATTTGGGGTTTTCTTTGGCAAAGATATCAGTGTGGTTTGTCACTTCCATCTCCAATTCATTTTACAAATGAGGAAACTGAGCCAAAACAAGGTTAAGTGACTTGCCTAGGGTCACACAACTAGTAAGCTTCTGAGACCAGATTTGAACTCAAGAAAGGGAAAGAGTCCTGGATCTGAAACCAGAGGTCCTGGCCTCAAACTCCAGCTCTGCTTACTACCTTGCAACCTTGGATAAGGGTATTACTTTCTGGGCCTTGGGTTTCATATCTCCAAAATAAGGTAATTGGACTAGATGATCTCTAAGATTTTTTTTCAAATTCTAAACCCAATACACATTTGAAGGTGAACATTTTTTTAATCCAACCAGTGATTTCATTGGGCTACAGGTCAGTGCCTGCTCTGCATCTTTTACTCTTAGAAAGTTGTAGAAGTTAAATGATTTATCTAGAATCACATAACCTATATGACTTGCCTCACTAGCCAAGTCCAAGACAGGACTTGAACCCAGGTCTTCCTGATTCAGAAATGAATTTCTATCCGACATGTAAATGCTGCCTCTTGAATACAATCAGTAGTAGATTGATATATAACACTAATGTGAAGAGCTGATTCAGGTTCAAGGTGAAGCCAAATCAGAAAATCCATCCTGGAGACGGGTCCAGATGAAACTGAACTAAACAAACACTGAGATAGATGTCTTCCAGCTCAGAGTTCTATGACTTTTTGTTGTTATTGTCAATTCATATTCATTATCCTATTTGGGGTTTTCTTGGCAAAGATACCTGAATGGTTTGTCATTTCCTTCTCCGGCTCATTTTACAAATGAAGAAACTGAGGCAAACAGGGTGGACTCACTTGCCCAAGGTCACACAGCTAGTAAGTGTCTGAGGACAGATTTGAACTCAGATGTGCCTGGTCCAGCGCTCCATTCACTCTATCCACCATCCACCTAACTGCCCCTAATGTTGCCCAGTACAGTTAGATGTGTTTCTTCCCCCATTAGCCTATAAAGTCCTTGAGGGCGGGACCCTATCTCACCTAAACTTTACGTCTTTTCCAGTGCCTACCACAGTGATCTGCCTAATAATGGTTTGTTATAAGGACCAGTTAATGATCTTCCCACCTGGCTGGCTATGGAGGAAACTATAGGAAAGGATTTTTTACATGTCTCACTTGTAACCTATGTCACAGAAATCCTTCTTGTCGATGTGATAGGACTGGATGTCTCGTACAGTTATCTTGCACTCTTCAGTCACATTGCAGCCATGGTCTGCAGTGTGGATAATGATGACATACTTGGCTGGCTCACGCAGCTTAGTACAGTAAGTTTCTCGGGCTCCCCAGGAGGAGCGAGGGATGATGTCAGGGCATTCTGAAGAGGGAGGAGAAAGAAATCAGGAAAATTAGAAGGTCAATGGTAATGACAATAGCACTTTATATTCCTATTGTACTTTAGGGCTTTCAAAACTCTTTCTTCATTACTACCCTATGAGGTCAATAGGGTCATGATCATAGTAATAGCTGTCATTTATATAACACTTTAAGGTTTTCAAAATGCATACATATATATATAACCTTTCATCCGTATGAGAACTCTGGAGTATTATTAGTATTCTTATTTTATAGATGGGGAAACTGAGGCCAAGAGAGGTTAACTGACTTGCTGAGGGTTGCATAGCCAGTATCTGAAGTCAAATTCAAACTCAGATCCACTAGTTCCGCAGCTCTTGCCATATGGGCTCTTAGCTCACAGACTTAAAGCTAGAAGGGAGCTTCAAGATCGTGAAGTTTTGCCTATTCATTTTATAGATGAGGAAACCAAGACACTCAAATTTTAAACGACTTCCTCTGTGTCCCAGAGGTAGTAAGTGGCAGAGCCATTATTCAAATCTAACTCTCATCACCTCCATTTTACAGATAAGGACACAGAGTATCAGGCAAGTGCAACAACTTGCCCAAGATCATGTGGTTGGCCATTATCAGATCAAACCCATGACTTACAACTCCAAAGAACCTTTCTGAATCTTTCTACTACACTACTCAATATTCTATCACACAACTGCCATTCAACAAGATGGGCATACCCCTAAAATGCCAGGCCACTGATCAGAATATCTGAGAAATTCCTCCACCAACCCAGCCCTAAGGTAAGGGTAAAAAACTATTTCTAGGCATATATCCCATTGTCCTCTGGCCATCTGTGTAATCCTGGGGATGCTTGTAGCTGACAGAATTGTCGCAAGCAGCACAGCAGTTATCTCAGAGCAAAAGCCCTGGAACCAATGCTAAGGCCAACAGGCAGAGACACAGACAGAGTCTACCCCACAGAAGATGACTCTATAAAAGCAAAGAGTAGGAAAAAGACAGCTGGCTAGAGGTCAGTATGCTCTTTCAAAATAATTTGTGGGCTGAAGCAAAGTGAAATGTACTACGTACAAAGTAACAGCAATATTGTACGATGATCAGCTGTGGATGACTTAACTGTTCTCAGCAATACAATGATCCAATTTTTTTTCTTTTTTGGTTTTCTGTTTTTGTATTCTTCATTTTCAAAGAAAACTGTGACATCAGAGAAATGGCATGACTTGCACTTGACTTTGATCGGAGTGAAGGAGGGCTGTGCAGGTCACCAGCCTCACTTTCTCCTGCTGAGCCATCTGGGTCCAGTGGCCTGATATTCATCAGGATGATTGGAGATGGCCCAGGATGCAGTAGGAGACCTTGGCCTTTTTAGGCTGGGCCTTTTGAATTACTCACTTCAAGGACATTACCCATTGAGCGAATAGGCCTCTTTTTCAGGGAATGGCCGTTTTAATGAGAAAAAGAAAAAATAACTAAATCAAAATGGGAGGGAAAGAGAAACTATGTTACTATTGGCAATCACTCGAAGTCAGACATTAAGTGGAAATTAGGCAGGAATCTATTGTTGTCCAACCTATGGGCTTCAGAGTATACAACGATCCAAGACAAAGCTGAAGGACTTAGGATGAAAAATGCAATCCATCCCTGGAGAAAGAACTGATGGTGTCTGAATACAGACTGAAGCATACTTTTTTAACTTTATTTCTTTATTTTATTTTATTTTATTTTTTATTTTATTTTTCTATGCTTTCTTTCACAATATGACATATGATGACATATGACACAGCATGAATATGTTTTGCATGACTACACATGTATAACCTATTTCAATTTGCTTGTCTTCTAAATGTTGGGAGGAAGAGAGAGAATTTGGAACTCAAAGTTTTTTAAATGAATGTTAAAAATTATTTTTACAGGTAACTGGGGAAAAAGAAAATATCCAATTTTTTTTAAAAAGATTACATAGAGCCAAAGGTCATTCATGGAAGATAGGAGGATCAACCCCAGCCATAAATTATATTATTTGATATAAATAAATACAAAATGAAATTTTCATCTACAATAACAATAATAATTTATAATAATTATAGCTCATACTTATGTAATACTTTGTCCCTATTTTCTATATGAAGAAACTCAAAGAAATTATGTTTGCTCAGGGGTATAGTGCATAGAGCACTGGGCCTGAAGTCAGGAAGATTTGAGTTCAAATCTGGCCTCAGATACTTAGAAGCGGTATGATCCTGGGCAAGTTATTTGAGCCCTATTTGCTTCAGTTCCTCATCTGTAAAATGGGCACACACTGGGGAAGGACCTTTGCCAAGAAAATCCCATGGACAGAATCCATGGAGTCATATGGAGTCAGACACAACTGAGAGGTTGAAAAGCAAAAACACAGTAGTTAGAAAATGTCATACATAGCTTGGAATCATATGACTCTAAAACCAGAACCCTTTCTCCCATACTATATTGAATTACATGTATGACTGTGTTTAGTTATACATACCATACATGTACGTGTGAGAGAAGTGGAGCTCTCATAAGAATCAACCTACCTGTGAATGAACTGATATACCAAGCACAGAGAAATGACTAATCAGGGTCTTAAAAATGAATGAAGCTCATGTTAAAAATTAACTTTTATTTGAATTTGAAAATACTAAGCTGAGAAAACATATGCATAAGTATTTATATGTGTGTGTTTTAGTACAAAAAGTAGCATTTATAGTGGACAGATATGGCCAGTCTTGGAGGCAGGAAGACCTGGGTTCAGTCTTTGACTTTGACATATTCTAGCTGTGTGACCCTAAGCCAGTCATTGCATGAATTGCAGATGAGCTGTATATCTTTATCAGCGGGATAAAGGAAGGAAGGAAAGAAATAAACATTTCATCAATAGCCAATAAATAAGCTCCTATTCTGTGCTAGTCACTGTGCTAAGCCTTTTACAAATACCCTGTTTGATCCTCATTCACCACAACCCTGCGAGGTAGGTGCTATTACTATCATTCCCCATTTAAGAAATCTATTTACAGTGAGCTATAGTCTTCTATCAGGACAACTGTGGTAAATCAGAACATAATGCAAATTATATTTTCTATTTGACATTAAGAAAATACACTGGAAAATAGATGGATCAGGAAAACCTGAGTTAAAGAAACTGAGTTAAGTGACTTGCCCACGGTCACACATCTAGGACCCTGTAGTCTCTATCCCTTGTTTGTTCATTGGGAGTTCCCTTCCCAGATGAAATTGCAGATCAAAAACAATGCTGTTTCGTACACATAGATGAGTCTATAATGCATACACATATAGGCCTGAAGTTGGGAAGACTTGAGTTCAAATCCAGCTTCAGACGCTTTCTAGCTATGTGACCTAGACAAGTTATTAACCTCTCTTTGCCTCAGTTTCCTCATCTCTAAAATGCCATAACAATAGCACCTCCCTCCCCAGGTTGCTGTGAGGATCAAATGTGAATTAAATTTTAAAGCATTTAATATAATTCCTGGCACGTAGTAAGTGCTATAGAAATATTCTTGTTCTTCTCCACCTGAAAGACCCCCATATTTTTCATCAGGAGAATCTGGAGGGGACAGAGCTAGATGAGAGTTGAAGGTTTGCCCATCCTCAGAACTCTGCCAGTCCCTACTGAGGCTCTTTTTCTGAAGGAAGTCAGCCAGGACACAATAGGAAGAGTCCCTCTAGACAGGGGCAAATCAGAGGATCTTTGAAGGGGGAAGAACTAGTCAGGGGGTCTGGATGGTGTCCTACCTAAGTTCTGTATTTGCCTCAGTGACTAGCACAGTATTCTAGCACTTGTTAACCATAAAGAAAGGAAGAAGAAAGAGTTAATGATTTTTTCTTTGTATGGGAATCTCTGAATGAGGAAATCTTCCGTCAATGCAGATCAGCACTTTCTCTACAATTTATAGACTTGGACATCTTAAAAGTTCAATGACTTGTGCAAGAACACAAAACCAGTACATGTCAAAGGCAAACCTTGAACCCAGATATACCTTATTCAAAGGCTAACTCCCTGGTCATAGTGGTTCCTATTTAGTGGTTCTCAAACCCTGATTGTCCAAGAGCCTTCAGTCAAAATTTCTTTGATGGTGCCTTAAGCAGTAAATAATTGCCTGATTATGTTACAAATGTCTCTCAGTTGGCTTGATAAATATCAGGCCACTGGACCCAGATGGCTCAGGAGAAGAAAATGAGGTTGGTGTTCTTGCACAGCCCTCCCTCGTTCAAATCAAGTCAACTGCAAATCATGTCATCATCTTGATGTCATGGTCCTCTTGGAGAACAAAGGACAAACACAACACAACAGCAACAATACAAATATAACCTGTTCACAGCTAGGTGGTATATCAGAGAGAGCACCAGGTCTGGAACTCAGGAGGTCTGAGTTCAAATTCAGCCTCAGACACTTACTTGCTGTGTGATCTCAGGCAAGTCTCTTAACCGCTGTTTGCCTTAGTTTCCTCAGTTGTTAAATGGGAATGATAATAGCGCCTACCTCCCAGGGTTGTTGTGAGGCTCAAATGAAATCACAATTGTAAAGCACTTTGCCTGGTGCCTGGTACGTAGTAAGCTTTATTAGGGTTATTGCTAGCTATTATGTTTGAAGTATCATAAGGTTGTTATCTCTGTAGTTATAGTAAATAACCAATAAAGCTTAAGCGATATTATAAATAGCATATTAAATTAGCTGGGGGGTTCACAACATAATATGTTGTTGAAAAAGAGATGCAGAACAAAAAACCTTGGGAAACATTGCATTATATCATGTTGTTGATGCTTTTCAGTCACGTCAGACTCTTCATGTCCCAGTGGACCATAGCACACCAATACTATCCATGGGGTTTTTCTTGGCAAAATTCCTGGAGAGGCATTTCCTTCTCCAGTGGACTAAGTCAAATAGAAGTTAAATGACTTGCCCAGGGTCACACAGCTAATAAATGTCTGAGGTAAGATTTGAACTCAGATCTTCCTGACTCCAGGCTTGATACTGTATCCACTGAGCCATCTAGCTGCGACACAAGCCTTTTATTTATGCAATTATTTAATTAATATTTGTTGAATTGAACTAAGATGAAGTGAAACAAAATGAAATTATATTAAATTTATTATATTGAAAGATAATGGAGAGGGGAGGAATGCACTAGGAAATGCAAGGCTAAATCAACAGATATTAATTAAAATTTTGTTTTAAAATAGAAAGAAAGAAAACGAATGGACTAAGTAGAGGACTTACCTTTCTTGGGCACCACTTTCGTGTGGGAGGCCAGACAAGACTCACTCTGAACAAGTAGTGGTTGAATGTACTTGGATGACAGGTATTCTCTGGAGACAGCAAAAGAGGTCAAATTCTCAGCTGCAGCCAAGGCAGCAGTGCTGGGGGAGCTTCCTGACAAAAGATCATAAGTCAAAACATTCATCTATTAGTTTAACTCAAAAACCAACCCCCTACCTCTACCTCCACCCCTCTCTACCCTTGGACAGAGCTTTCTGTTCCTTTTCCATAATCCCATCTAGGAACTGCTGCAAAGTGCTACAGCATCCCTTATTCTCATCCTCCATCAGTGCTGAGGACAAGGGAAGAGTCTAGAGGGAATAGAAAGGGATGGGGTTCATTAGAAAAGTGTTCATAGGAGAAGAAGAGGTGACGCAAAGGAGGGAGGAAGCTAGAGAGGAAATGGGAAGAGATCCCTAACCTGGAGGGTGGCATGTGTGAAGATTCAGACGTGGGAAAGAGGAAGGCTTGGGAAGGGATGAGTGGCAGGTCACCTGGCCCAGTTCAAAGCCAGAGCTGAGGAGTCTCAGAGGACTAAGAGAGTGGGAGTAGAAAATAGCACCATGAGATGGCAAGAAGAGCAGTGAGCTTGAAATGGACACCCAAAGTCTTGGGTTCAAATCGTTGCCTTGTCACTTACTAGCGATGTGACCTTATATAAGTAACTTCACATTTCAAAATATCAGTTTCTTTATCTTAAAAAGAGAGAGAGAGACAGAGAGACAGAGAGAGACAGAGACAGAGAGACAGAGAGAGACAGAGAGAGAGAGGGAGGGAGGGAGGGAGAGGGAGAGAGAGATACACACACATGAATATCTATTGAGATTTGACTCCTAGCTGATGCTTGTAACACTATCAAAACCATTTGTTTCAGAAAGAAAAGAAAATCTGGGAAGTATGTAGATTTTTAACACCACGATAAAAATAGTCTCTGAGAATTTATTGAAGTTGTAGTATTTCTAAAATAAATAGAATAAAATATATGGGCCACCTTGTCTCTTCCTGGGCAAAATGGATGGAAGATGCATCAACTAGCTATGACTCTGACTTGAACTTCTCCCCATCACAAAAAGAAGAAAAAGCCTGAATTAATCAGGTTGTAGGGTTTATACTTCCCAGATCTACTTTGGGATATCTCTGTTCCCTTTCCTTGTAAATGATCCATGCAGGAACTCAAAAATCTTTAAGTTAGGACCTGGTTGGGTTGACCATTACCTGCTACACTCCCCACAAAAGCAAACCCCAGTGACTTGTCATTGTAGCCCACAGAGTGAGTGCCTTGTATGGTCCAGCCGACACCTTCATACACATTGCCATCATCACCAATCAGGAAACTGTCAGGATGTAAAGAAATCCAGTGTTTAAAGGCCAATAGTACAGCCAAGCTATAGAGAAGAACCCCAACTCCCCAACCCACAAGAATCATTTGTTTCTTGCAGTGTTCTAAAGGAGAACATCTGTGTGTAGGGCACTGTAGTCCCTTCTAAGCGCTGTATTATAAAAAGTACAGTGGTCAATTTCTCCACTACAGTCTGATTCTGATGCTTAGGGGCAGCTAGGTGGTGCGGTGGATAGAGCACCAGTGCAGGAGTCAGGAGGACCTGAGTTTCAATCTCACCTCAGACACTTGACTCTCACTAGCTGCGCGACCTTGGGCAAGTCACTTAACCCCAACCTCATCCTAGGTCATCTCCCGTCATGCTCATGAATATCTGGTCACTGGATTCAGATGGCTCTGAAGGAGAATTGAGGCTGGTGACCTGTACAACCCTCCCTCACTCAAAACAAAGTCAAGTGCAAGTCATGTCACTATTTCTCTGATGGCATGGTCTTCTTTGGCAACGAGGGATGAACACACATTCTGACGCTTAATAATAATGATGATGATAGCATTTATAGAGTAATTTAAGACTTGCAAAGCACCTTATAATATTATTTTATCCTCACAACAACTCTGTGAAACAAGTGTTATTATAATCCCCATTTTACAGATTAGGAAAAATGAGGCACAGAAAAGCTAAGTGACTTGAACAATAACTGTCACACAACCATTAAGCATCTGAGGGTAGATCTGAACTCAGGTCTTCCAGACTCCAGACGCAGCACTCTTTCCATTGAACTATCTCACTGCCTCTACATGAACTTATACTGGACCTAGGAAGCATAGTTATGTGACTTCCTTCAGGGATTTTTTACGAAGTCATCATGAGCAGACAAAGCAAGATATTACAGGGAACAAGTTTGCAGTGCTTGTAGATATGAACATTGGTAGAACAATGCAGCAAGAAAAGGGTAGAATTCAGCATTTAATGAACAACAGGGTCAAGATTGTAGAGGGAAGAAAGTCAGACCAGCAAAAGTATGAGGCACTGGGAGAAGAGAGCGTGGTAGTAGCGCTTGGAGGCCACAGTCAGGATGAAGCACAGATTTACAAGTAGTGAGCCAGAAGGATACATGACACAGTGCCAAAGGATGTACATGGATTTAAGGTCATAGCATAGATCCAGATTTTCCATGCTACACCTCACTCAATGAAACTGAGTTACAGAGATGTCTTTCAAAGTCAGATTCAATTTAGAAGGCATTGAGATAAAAAGAAAATTCTGTCTTGTTTAAAAGCATTCTATTTCTAATGAGAGCGCACCAATATCGGTTTGGTTCCTACCAAAATGACAGTGCAACTAAATGGACAAAGGAAGAGGTAACTAATTTAGAAAAGGAACCGGATAGAAAATTAATAGTGGTAGATTTAAGAATTGGCCACTAGGTGGTGCCATAGTGGATAGAGTGCTGGGCCTGAAGTCAAGAAGACTCATCTTCCTGAGTTCAAATCCGACTTCAGACACTTACTGTGTGACCCTGTTTGCCTCACTTTCCTCACCTGTAAAGTGAGCTGGAGAAGCAAATGGCAAACCACTGCAGTATCTTTGCCAGGAAAACCTAAACTGGGGTCACAAAGCAACAGACACAACTGAACAAAAAATTTAAGAATCTTTCTAACAAAATATGATGACTAACAACAACACAAAAGGTGGCAGAGTACAATGAAAAGAGAATTGGCTCCAGAGAAAGAGGCCTTGAGTTCAGATCAAGTCAGAAGACATGCATACTATTTATGTGACCTTGAGCAAGTAATTTAACTTCCATGGGCCTCCGTTTCCTCATGTGCAAAATGAAAAAAATGTTCTTGCTTCTCCTCTTCCGGCTACCTTGGGCTCGTTTAAGCCTCAGCCCAAATTCCCCCTTCTGCAAGGTGCCTTTCCTGGTCCTCCCTGCGCTGTTGATTCCCGTTGATCCTAGGTTATTCCATCTTTTTCAGTCATGTCTGACTCTTCATGACCCCATTTGGGGTTTTCTTGGCAGAGATACTGGAGTAATTTGCCATTTCCTTCTCCAGTTCATTTTACAGATGAGGAAACTGAGACAAACAGGTGTAAGCGACCTGCTCAGGGTCACACAGCCAGTGAGTTGTCTGAGGCTGCATTCAAACACAGGGAAATGAGTCAGCCTGCAGGCCTGATGTTCTGCGAGCTATGGCACCACCTAGTGGCCTATGCTCAAATCTACTACTGACTCAAAGCCCAGTGTTCTATCCACTGGCCCCTGTAGTCCATTAAAAACCTCTCATATCTTTTCCAGACAAATTGCTATCTATTCAGGACTATTTCATTTTTTCCTTCGTATGCATAATGTTTAGCCCAGTGCCTGGTACAATGCTTATCATTGCTTATTCAGTTTAATTGAATTAAAGCTTTTCTTTGTAAAGCTGATTTGGAGAGCCCGTGGGACCCTGGGGTCTTCTCATCCCAGCCTATCTTTCCTGCCTTCAGTCTTCTTCATCCATTGGGGTGTTCTCTCTGGCAGGTCCATGGGGAGGAGCCCAGGGCAGCCAGTCCTCAGTCTGCTCCCAGAACTCTCTAGACCTTAGTATGGTACTTTCTCTCTCACCCCTTCCCTTTTCTGCTTCCTTTTTTGTGCTGTCTTGCTTCGATAAAATAAAATCTCCTTAAGGGCAAGGATTGTCTTTCTTTTTACTTGTATTGGTATCCCTCGGCACTTGGCACAGTGCTTGGCACATAGTTAAGGCTTATTAAATATTTGTTGCCTGCCTGCCCCTGTCTTTGAGTAAGACCACCATTTTTTCCTATAAAATTCCTTTGCCAAGTCATGTCCACTAACAGGCAGTAAATAGAACATAGAATCAGGAGTCAGGAAAATCTGTGTTCAAATGCACCCTCAGATACTTCCTAGCTGAATGATCCTTGTAAAGTCACTTAAATTCTATCTGCCTCAGGTTCCTCAACTGCAAAATAAATGTAGGATGGTTTTAGAGGGGAACTTCATCTCCTTTTCTGCAACTTGTAAGTTACCTAGGACCCTGAGAAGTTAAGTGTTTTGCCTAGAATCACACTGCCACGCATGATTGGAACCTAGGTCTTCCTGACTTGAGAGGACAGCTCTCTATCCACTATTACCACACTGTCTCTCACCTGTATATGTACAATATTATTCATTGAACTAAATTTTCACCCTCTGATAGCTTGTCCACATCAGTGAAAATAGTGCCACTTTATAAGTGGTCCAACACAACCTAGTACTATGAATAGACAGGCCTTCCATAAAAGAATGCTGAAAATGATGAAGATGATAATGATGATGACGACGATGGTGATGAAGACAGAAAAAACAGCTAACAATTACACAATGCTTTTAGGTTTGTAAAGTGCCTTTTGTGTGTTGTCTCATTTGATTCTCTCAACAGCCACATGAGACAGATGCCATAATTATCCCCATTTTACTGATGAGTAAACTGAGGTTGAGTGAGACTAAGTGAGCTGCCCAGGGTCGCTTGTGTGTCTGAGTGTGAATCCAGGTCTTCCTGATTCTAAATCCAGCACAGTATTGTTCACCAAGTTACCTAGCTGACTAAATAAGGATAACATGGAGTGAAGAGGGACAGCTAGATGACTCAGTGGAAAGAGTGCCAAGTTTGGAGTCAGGAAGATTCATCTTTGTGAGTTCAAATCTGGCCTCAGACATTTGCTAGTTGTGTGACCCTGGGCAAGTCATTTCACCCTGTTTGCCTCAGTTTCCTCATCTGTCAAATGAGCTGGAGAAGGCAATGGCAAACCACTCTAGGATCTCTGCCAAGAAAACCCCAAAAGGGGTTCCAGAGAGTCAGACACAACTCAAAAACAACATAATAGAATGAAGAACTCAGACCACCTGAGCCTTGCTGGCCAGCCTGGAGTCCACTGCCCTTGTGTCTTACTTGTAAGCCACATCACACCAGCCATTCTTCTTGATGTGAAGCTCTTGTAGACCCTTCACCACCTTCTGGCAAGTGCCCTTCTCACGACACTCCTGCCCAGGGACATGGTGGATGATGAGGTATGGGACAGGAGTCCTCAACTGGATGTTGCAGCTAGAAGGCCCTGCTCCCCATTCTGATCGAGGGATCATCTGGAAGGAACCTACAGGGGAAAACCCACAGAGACTTCACTTGGTGTTTTCTCCTGAACGTTTCTCAATAGATCCTTCTCCCCCCAGGCATCCTGTCTGGGTGGGTGCTTTGAAAGCAGGGTTCCTGGGGCAATTAAGTGGTGCAGTGGATAGGGCACTGGCGCTGGAGTCAAGAGGATTTGAGTTCAAATCCAGCCTTAGACATTTACTAGTTATGTGACCCAAGGCAATTCACTTAACCCCAATTGCCTCCAAAAAGAAATTAGGGGTTCCTCTCTATCCTTAATGTTTAAGAGAGGCAGAGAAATAAGGCCCTCTCCCATAACATCATCCCCTTTCTTCTTCATAATCTTGTCTTCATTTCTCATGTATGGCCCCCCCACTTCCACTCCGGCATACACTTTCTACCTCCAGCAGCATAGCCTATGAACTAAAATCACCCTCTACTGCCTCTGGGTATTCACCATCTGTATAGACCTCTTCCTTCTGTGCCCCTGAGCTCCATCCTCCCTCTTTTTCCTAGATATGGCTCATATTCTCCTCTTCCATTTAACCTTCTCTAATGAACTACCTCCTTCACAATGACCTTCTCCTTCACAATAGCATGAACACTGTGTTTTAAAGCAGGAATGGATGTCAGACTTCAATAAGTTCAACTCTCTCAAATTACAGATGAGAATACTGAGGTCCTAAGAAGGTAAATCACTCACCCAAGGCAATATACATAGCAAATGTGAGGCAGGATTCAAACCCAGGTCCTCTGATTCCATGGCCAGAGCTCTTTCCACTATGTGTGGTATTCTGGTACATCAAGGCATACATGTAACTCCAAATCACACATATTCATTTTCTCCTTGTGCGCTAATTTTGTACTACACTTACTTGCTCTTGTTTTCCTCTGTCTCTCCGTATCCCAGATGCATAGCCTAGCTGTCCATCAGACTGGTAGCTCCCTGGAGTTTATGTGTATATCTCCCTTATCAACCCAGGAGCAACCTGAGGGCAAGGACTTCAAATGTCCTTTGTCAGCCTGGTAGTGTAAGAGCAGGGACTGTGTCTTCTTCTGTCTAACTAAAGACTCCATGAGGGCAAAAGTTGTGTCTCTCCACCTCCCATCAGACTGAAGAGTCCCTCAGACTATAAACCCAATCTGCTTTCTCTAGTCCGTCTCCTCTTCCCCATCCCCCATACCATTGCCCAAAACCATCAAGACCATTGGCAGATTCATACCTCTTTGGGGTTCTTCCCCACTTCCCCGGCCCCAACCTCCATCACAGCTAGTAAAGGTTGCAGCCTCTCCCAGCCTCTCCCAGTATCCATGTTGTTGAATGATACCCTTCTACCTCACTCCCCACCCCACTCCCCACACTCCCCGCCACTCCCTGCCACCAGCAGAAATATCGAAGCCCAACTGAATCAACTCAACTAGGTTAGAAGGTCACTCACCTCTGTAAGGCTTCTTCGCCTTTTGAATGAGCAAAGTGATATTGTTAATCAAGCTTTGGAGATCACTTGCTATGGAGTCTGTCACGCTTTCATTTGAAATAAGGAGGTTGGGACTGTCATCTACAAGAGAATTTGCGTTCTCGTCATTGGGCCGTGTTTCTTAAACAGAGTTCTAATTTGTTTTAATTTTCCCTTTTATTATTATGAACTTGGAAAAACAATGACAAATATGAATATTTCCTCACACAAGAAGAGAAAAAAGAACTGCTTATGACAGAGTGAATCTTTCATGCACAATGTGTTTGGATTTTTTTAAGTATTTCATTTTAAGGAAATTCAATTTTAATTCAAATATCACTGGTAATTCTAACATTAACCTTGCTTGTCTGTGGCCCCTTTTGAACCTCAAGAGGAAGTTCTTAAAGGTATATACATCCTCCAGCTGGCTAATGCCTCAGGCATCGGCTATCACCCAGCCTCTTCTCCCATCTTTCAAATTGCTTTCCCTCCTCCTCTTCCCTAGCTTCCTTTAAGTACCAGTTAAAATCTCACTTTCTACAAGAAGTTTTTCCCAACCCCATTCAATTCTCGGACTTTTCTCTCTTATTAACTCCCTATTTATCCTATATATTAGATTGTGAGGGCAAGGGCTATCTTTTGTCCCTTTTTGTAACCCCACCTCTTAGCACAGTTCCTGGCATATGGTCAGCATTTAGTAAATGTTTATTGACTGACTGACTGCTCCTTAATACTATTCCCATACTCCTTCAGAAAGCCTAACCAGATTGACTGGAGGAAAAGAAAAGGAATTCACTGACCCCACCTTGTCTAAGATCAATAATCCCTCCCCACTCTCCAATGATACACTTTTCCTTCTGCCTCTTAATTTGCACAGCCACACTTTGGTGTCTAATTCTGTGCCATAAAATGTTAAAGATGGAAGAGACCTTGGAGTCCAGCTGGTTGAACTCCTTTTTTATATTAATTTTTTTTCAATCAATGAAAATCCCTCTCACCCACTCCCCCATTGAAAAAGAAAGATAAAACCCTGTTTTTGACTTCATGTGTAGTCAATTTCCATTTTTTGTCATCTTAGCCAATCTGATAGGTGTGAGTTGTTTCACACAGAGTTGTTTCAATTTGTATTTCTCTAATCAAAAGTGATTTAGAGCACTTCTTCATAAAACTCACCACAGCATCCAAGAGTCAGAATGGAGAAAGAAAGAAACCACACAAACATCTTCATGGAAATCAGGTAGGGCCCCGAAGAAACTGATTACAGACAGATGCCCTGAGAGAGACATAAGACATTCAGCATTAAGGCATGAATCCACCTCTTGTGGCCAAGCATCCTTGAGGGGCCTTCAGAAAACTCCCAGTCTGAGGGGAGGAGATACATCTCCAACCCAACATGGAGCACAATGCTTGGCAAAAGTAGGTACTTAATCAATGCTTGTCAAATTGAATTGAATTGAACCCTGGAAACCTCCCCATAATACGATCTTAAATTGAAAGGGATGTTGAGGTGTCTGTAGACCCTTTACCATCCTGGGATCTAGACATGCTGAAGATGGCATCTGCTCCAACATCCCACTCAATATGGGAATCCCTTCTATACCACAAAGTTGAATTCAACAAGCATTTAGCAAGAACCTTCTTGTATAAGATGCATTATCTTTCTTTGCTTTGCCTTTTTTCTCTTCTCTTTTTGAACCCTAGGTTGGTTCACCCTTCCTTAGAGAACTTAATGCCCCGCCGCTCCCCCCATCATGGTCTCACCATATTGGTACTAGACAATGTGGATACTTGATTGACTTAATTGACTGTAACTCGGAACTGAGTTCAAGTGATCCACCATCTTCGGTACTCCTAGTAGCAAGGATTACAGGTATGTGCCACTATGCCAAGCTCTCTCTCTTCTCCTCTTCTCTCTTCCTCTACTCTTACCTTCTCTCCCTCTCTCTCTCTTTTCTATCTCTCCTTCTCTCTCTTTCTTTCTCTCTCTCCCTCCCTCTCTTTTTCTCTTTTTCTCTCTGTCTCACTTTCTCTCTCTCTCTTTTTTTCCATCTTTTTTATCCTTTTTTTCCATCTTTCTTCTCATTTTTTGCTACTATGCTACCACAGTGCTCATGGGACTTCTACTCAAATACTCTGTTGCAAGAGAATTCACTATCTCATGAGGCAGTCCAGTTAACTACAAACCATACTACTGGGTAACTAGGTGGCGTAGTGGATAGAGTGCCAGGCCTAAAGTCAGGAAAATTCATCTTCATGAATTCATATCTGGCCTTAGACAGTCGCTAGCTGTGTGACCCTGGACAAGTAACTTAACCCAGTTTGCCTTAGTTTTCTCATCTGTAAAATGGTCTGGAGAAGAAAATGGCAGACCACTCCAGGATCTTTGCCAAGAAATTCTCAAATGAGGTCACAAAGAGTCAAACATGACTGAAATGACTGCAAAATAAGACCATATTGTTAGAAAGTTCTTCCATATACTGAACTGAAATCCACCTCTGTGGCTTCTGTCAGCTGGCCACAGAATCTCAGCACTGGAAAAGACCTGAGGTGACATCTAAGTCAATCCATGCCTGATCACAAGTCTCCTCAACAGCACCCCCAGCCTTGGACAACACTTTCTGAAGAAGAACCTACTTGCTGTTCAACGTACTCCAATGGCTCTGATTGTTCTCATCTATAATGATAATGATGATGATGATAATAAGAGCTAGAAATTATACAACTATTTAAGGTTTACAAAGTGTTTTGTAACTATCTCCTCTTATTCTCATAAGAATCCTGGGAGGAAAGTGCTATTATTGTCTCTATTTTACTGGTGAGGAAACTGAGGTAAACAGAGGTGGAGTGACTTGCCATGGTTACATAGTGTCTGGGACTGGATTTGAACTCAGATCTTCCAGACTCCAGGTCCAGTACTCTTACCTACTGTGTCTCCTAGCTGACATGAAGGTGACCCCAGATTTTCAGACAGTTACAGTAAAGCACAGACTCTGGAAAGCCCTACCATGCTAGGAAGACTTCAAGTGCATCCTAGTGTAATTATACAGAGACAGACGTGGCTTTTGGGATGATGATTTTTTGGGGACACAACATCTCTAGAAAACTCTAAAGGACTAAGCTATGTAGGGACTGACATGCACATATAAAGAAGCCACATTATTCAGATGCTTGAAGTATTGATAAAAGAACTAATCAAGTTAGAGGCAGCTGGTAACCCATGGGCAAGAGCCATAAGCCTAGACTTGGGAAGTTGTTCTTTATGCTTCAGTCTTTTTCAGCTGTGTTCAACTCTTTGTACCCCATTTGAAGTTTTCTTGGGAAAGATACTGGAGGGGTTTGCCATTTTCACCTCCAGCTTATTTGATAGATGATGAAACAGGCAAACTAAGTCAAGTAACTTGCCCAGGTTCCCACAGTATGAAGATGAGTCTTCCAGATTACAGGCTTGGCACTCTATCCATTAAGTCACCCAGCGGCCCCTAACTGAAAAGACCTACATTCAAATCCAACATCAGACATTTAGTAGCTATATGACCTGGGGCAAGTTATTTAACTGCTGTCTGCCTCAGTTTCCTCAACTATAAGATGGAGTTATTGCACCTACCTCCCAGAATTATTGTGAGGATGAAATAAGTAATATTTGTTTTTTTATTGTAAAAAATTTTATTTAAAAAATCAATGAGCACATAGTAGGCACAATACAAATGCTTATTCCCTTCTCTCTTCCTTCCAGATTTATGAGTAACAGTTAGTGGGGACATAAAAATTGTCTTGAAGAGCTATCCTATGGAACAGGGAGCACATTTATTTTTTTAACTCCCAAAGGAAAAGCTGCAGAATTAATAAGTAATAGAAAACTAAGAAGTTATAGAAAAGTAAACCCCTTATTTTACTGATTGGGAAACTCAAGCCCATAGAAACAAAATTACTTCTCCAAAGTCATTCAGATAATTGGTAGCAGAGCCAAGACTAGGATCTGGGCTTTTCCTGAGCATAATATTCTAG
This sequence comes from Bettongia penicillata ogilbyi, assembly GCA_023548195.1. NCBI lineage: Eukaryota > Metazoa > Chordata > Mammalia > Diprotodontia > Potoroidae > Bettongia > Bettongia penicillata. Next base: position 12,998,616 of record JAJHZJ010000413.1, read on the forward strand.
ATGTGGTATCAATAGGGCAGAACTCCCACTTTCCTTCATCTGGACACATTTCATTATGCCATCTAACATTCTATGCCATCTGTTCAAATAAAAGTTCAATGACCACCTATAAGTTCAATGACCACCTATAAGTGCTATAAAGGGATTTTTATTTTAGGTAGGAAGTTAGACTAGATATGTCCTTAGGTCCCTTGAGAGTTTAGATTCTATTCTGTTTCTGGAATTAATTTATAATTTATTTTTTATTTCTTTTTTAATAAAACTACCATTTCACCAATCCCTTAACCTATGGACTCAACACAATCATTTAAGCAAGCATAGTTGGAGGTTATCTTTAGAAAAAGGGGGAATATGGTTTGCAGAAGATTTTTTTACTCCACCACTGGGTCCTATGCAAGATCCACCAATTTAAGGAAAGAGTTCCATAGGAGTTTTGTGGTTTATGATAAGCAGTTCTGCTTTGGAAAGAAATCTCTGGGGATTAATTTACTCAGTACAGTTAAAAAAAGAACAGAAAAGAAAGAAGCAATAAGTGAAAAAAGAATGCAATGAATACACCTTGGCTATAGGAAGAAAGAGGCAGAATGGATACTTGTATGCTCCAATTCTGGCAGGCCTGCCAGGAAATGGTCAGGGAATAGAATAAATGAAGATAAATTATCTTGGAGTTATTCAAAAGTAGAGAGAAGCATTTTATAGAAGTAAATGTTAGGCTCTTTTGCTGAATATTAGATTTCAGCTCCAGAGATAGGACAAGGCTAGCTGAAATAGAACACATTCAAACATCACGATACCTGAGTATTGCTGATAGAAGTTGACTAAGTCCAAGAAAAGAGGTTATTCTGGTTTTATCCAAGAGGATTCTCTTTCCCAAGGCTCCCGGAGTAGATGGACAATGTTCAGACTGTCTGGCAGAGTTCTCCTATGGAGCAAGTCTGAATGAGGTGGTTGTTTACTATGTCAAAGTTTTCCTCCTGACAGATATATCTCTTCTGTATCTCCCTCCCTCCCTCCCTCCCTCTCTCTCTGTCTCTCTCTCTCTCTGTCTCTCTCTCTCTGCCTCTGTCTCTTCCTTCTTTCTCTCTCCTTCTCTGTGTCTCTCCCTTTTGAGAGCTCTTACCTTCCTCTCTCTTCTGAATCCTTTGTAATTGCAAGGTGGAAGAGTGGATCTTAATAAACAAGAAAGGGAAAGATAACAGAGTTCTGTATATTTCAAGACTGCTTCTCTCAGGAGAAAAATAAAAGTGAACCTATTACGAAACCTGACACAATTCAGAAAGAACCTGCATAAGCAGTCAGACACACCCCTGAATAAACTCAGGTGTTTGGGAAGGAGACTGTTGCCTAACCCTACCCTGATCATTCAATTCCTCAAGCTTCCTCTTCTCCCATTCCAAAAAAACCAAAAAACAAAAATGAAACCAAAACTTCAGGCAACAAAGCAAAAGAGAAGTTATATCTACCCTTTGGAAATCATTTATCTCAAAGTGAAATTCTCCACTAAAGCCTGGGGCCAAGAGAGCAAGTCAGGAGGGTTGTGAAGTCAGATCACTCATTCCCCCACACCCTACAATCAACATCACTGGCAGGAGTGGGATGGTGAACGCGGGAAATCCCAGATTTCAAGTGGGAACTTCACATTACTTCATAAGAATTTATTCTAATGTGAGAATTGTCACTTCCTGCCCACCCCCTTAGACCTCAGTGGCAAACCTACACCTTAAGCCAATCACACCAGAGAAAAACAGACACATTTTTTTTGCCCCACAACCAACACAAATGAATTAATATATAAACATTTGTCATGCACCTGTTTCTATGTAAGGCATATGCTAGAAGCTGGGGCAGCAAAGATGAAAATTATAAATTATATAAGAGATCACATCTTACTGAGGGATAGTACAAATAAACAGATAAATATGAGAATATATGAGGACTGATCACTAACAGTTAGCAAGAATCAATGAAATAAAGGGTGTGAAATTGTGAAAAGCACTTTGAAAAGTATAGTCATTCAAATATCATGTTATCATAATCATAACAATATAACACCTGGGAACACTTTCCAATTCACTGAATTGATCTCCCAGGAAAGGCCAACCCAGTTTCAAAGGACTCTGGACCACCTTCATTTAAATTCATATCGCACATCCATCCCAAGTTTTGACCTTTAATAGTTAATCAAAGTAAAAAAAAAATGGTAAAAAACAAATCCACAATCACATGAATGTTCTAAATTACTAATAATAAGTGAAATATACAACAAAATAATCCTGAAGTTTCACCTCACATCCTGCAAATTAGCAAATATGACCCAAAAAATGGGAATAATCAACATTGGAGGGGGATTATGGGTATATAAATACATTGTTGGTGGAACTGAGAGATGGTAGGGGCCCATCTGTTGAGAAATAGCTAAACAAATTGTGGTTCATGAATATAATGGAATATTACTACACTATAAGAAATTATATAGGTGAGAAACACAGAAAATATGGAAAAATTTACATGAACTGATTAAGAATGAAGTAAGCAAAGCCAAGAAAGCAATATATACAATATGCAACCACGTAAATGGAAAGAATAATTTTTATGTATTGAACAATTATGAGATTAACAAATTCCCCCATCTTTTCTCCCAGTTTCCCTTAATGTTCATTTCTTCCCTTCCCTTTTCTTCTTTCTTACAGTTTTTTCAAAACATTAAAAAAAAACTCTTTTGTCTTAAATGACTACCTCTCTGACTCCTTCTTACATTAAGATCCTGAAAGAATATTTTATCATCTACCCTCTCTATTATAATACAGACAGTTCAGTTCATCCCAACAAAGTCCCTTCTGGATCATTCACTTTTAGTTACCTTTTTATTTTCCTCTTAACTTCTGTATTTTTATTCCAAAGTTCCTTTTTTTAGCTCCCACTTTTTCATCAGCAAGTTTTGAATCCTCTATTTAAATCTTCTATTTATCAAAGGTCCATTTTTCCTTGTAGAATGACACTTAGTTGTTCTAGGTAGGTAATTTTGGTTGTAGACTTTTTCCTTTTGAAATATCTCATTCCATGTGCTTTAATATTATAGCTGATAAACCTTATGTGATACTAATAATGATCCAGACAATTAGGTGGTACAGTGGATAGAGTGCTAAGCCTAGAGTCAGGAGCTCTGCTCTTCCTGAGTTCAAATCTGACCTCAGATACTGCTCAACTATGTGACCCTGGGCAAGTCACTTAACCCTGTTTGCCTCAGTTTCCTCATCTGTAAAAATGAGTTGGAGAAGTAAATGGCAAACCACTCCAATATTTTTGCCAAAAAAATAATGGGTTCACAAATAGTCAGATCTGACTAAACAACAACAACTAACGATAACAATAACAATTATTAATGATAATAATAACAATAACAATAATAATAAATACCTTGGTGTTTTGAATGCTTTCTTTCTGGATGCTTTCATATCTTTTCTTTTGTCTAAAAGTTCTGGATTTTGACAAAAACTTCCCTGGGAATTTTCATTTTGGAATTTTTTTTCAGAGGTTAATCCATGGATTCCTTTCTATTTTTAAAATATTCTCTTATTCTGTCGTGTCTGGATGATTTTCTTGAATGATTTCTTGAAATGCGATATTCAGAATCTTTTTTAATCATAGATTTCAGGCAACTCTATGGTTATCTCTCCTTGATTTGTTTTCCGTCACTATTTTTTATATAAGATATCTTACATTTTCCTACTTTTTTATACTTTTGGTTTTCTTTTAAGAATTCTTGCTGTCTTCTGAAGTTATCAATTTCTGTTTGGTCCATCTTGACTTTTATGAAATGTGTAAGTAGGATAAGGTTTTGTTAAAGTATTAATCCTTTTAAAAATTCTCTCCTGCACAGCTTTCATTTCTTTTATACTCTACTTTTTTAAACTCTTGCATTATCTCTTGAAATAATTTTATTTGTTCTTATGTATAAGGTTTTTTGAAGTTTTGATTATAATCAGCTCTTCTGGTTTTGTGCCTACATCATCCCTAGTACCACAAAGTCTTTTTTCATTTATTTGTTTTTGTTGCTAAGGTCTCAGGAATTTAATTCTAGATCTTCCCTTTTCTAGGCATCAAATCAAATTGAGGAGATAGATGGCAGAAAAGAGAAAGCATTCAGCCGAATACTTCTAACATTCCCCTCCGAAAAAACTCCAACATATTATTTTAAATTAAATTCTGAAGTGGCAGATCCAAAAATAAAAACAAAAATGGTCAGAGGAAGATATTCTTCTACCCTAAGACCATTTAGGAGGTTGGAAAGAGAGATCTGTGATACAGAGACAGAAGCTGGCCCAGAGCCCATGTGAATGAAATACCAGTGGTGAGACTAGGTGGTGGCATCAGTAGCAGTTTTGGGAGCTCTCAACATGAGAGGGGACCTGGCAAATGGTCAGAGGACCCCTTTGCTAGCACTGCTCACAGGACCAGATGCTGCTTGCAATCCTATTTCTAGAACTACTTCTGAACATAGTTCAAGGGTGGAGAAGAGCACTTTCCATCAAAAGGGAGTGGAACCCTAAAGAAGAATATCACTTTTGGTCACAAAGGATCAGGAATCCTAAGGAGCAGTATCACTCCTGGTCTCAAGGCAACAGGGGCCCAAGGAACATTATTGATTGTAATTCCAAGGGATTGAGGCCATCCCTGGAAAAAGAACAGAGTGCAGACCAGGAGAGCAGTGACCACACCTCTTCCCAGATGACAGTACCTTGAAAGCACTGAAAACTTCCAAATCCCTAGAACTAGCTCTGAAAATAGCAGTGCAGAAAAAACCTGAAGCTTGAAACAATCCCCCTCTCCACTTCCAATTAGCAACAAAGTCCAACTTTAGCATGAAGTTCGAAATCAAGAAATAGCATGGAGAAAAAGGAAGGAAGAAGAAGAACCTGGCAACATAAAGTTACTATGGTGACAAAGAAGTTCAAGACAAACTCAGAAGGGGACAAAGAAATCAAAACATCTATAAGCAAAGTATCAAAGAAAAAATGTGACTGGACACAACTGTACTTAACAAGAATTCCTGGAAAGGTTAAAAAATTCAAAATCAAATAAGAGTGGTAGAGGGAAAAATAAGGTAAAGAAATGAGAGCAGAGGAAAGAAAATTAGGGAAAGACAATTAATAGCTTAGTAAAAGAGGGACACATACAAAAAAAACTAAAGAAAATAACACTTCGAAAAATGCAATTGGGCAAATGAAAAAAAGAGGTTCAAAAACTCACTGAAGAAAATAATTCCTTAGGGGGGTGGAGTCAAGATGGAGGAGTAGAAAGACTCACGTATGCTAGCTCCGAACCCACAGCCCATGGATTTAATGTAAGTAGAGCTCCCCACAAGTTCTGGTTCACTGCAGGGTGTGCAGAAACACAGTGGAAGAGATTTCCGATCCAGAGAGCCCTGGAGAGCTGTCCCCAGGGTCTGTCACACCCTGGAAAGTGGAGTCCACCCCTACACTGCCCTGGCTGCGGCCCCAGAGGAGCAGATCCGAGCAGGCTTCAGGGACGGAACCTCCAGCAACCGGGAAAGTCCCTCCGACCACAGACACTACAGGTCAGTGAGAGAGATGTCTGGGCTGGCCAAGAGGGGAGCCGGGTGTCTCCGTGACTCGGGCCCCCTTGGGAGGAAGTGGCAGAGGCAGAGGCAGGGGCAGGAAGTGGCAGAGGCAGAGGCAGAGGCAGGGGCAGCGGCAGCAGTGGCAGCCCCCCAGGACTCCCCGAGCAGGCAGGATCTTCATTACTGAAGGTCTCTGCATAAACCACCTGAAGGGGGAGGTGGCCCTGTCCCCACCCACTCCATTACTGAAGGTCTCTGCATAAAGCCCCTGAGGGAGCTGAGCCTGGGAGGCGGCCCTGTCCCCACCCCAGCACCAGAACTTAAGCTCGCATTGAATAGCAGCGGTGCCTGCCGCAGAAAGCCCATTTGAATCTCAGACCCCAAGCACAAGCTGGGTGGATCTAGGCAGGGGTGGAGAGGAATCTCAGAAATCAAGTAACTGGCTGGGAAAATGCCTAGAAAAGGGAAGAAAAATAAGACTATAGAGAGAGTCTTTGAGCAGGTGCAAATGTTCCCGCCTTTCAATTCTGATGATGAGGAAATATTCTTACCATCAGGGAAAGATGTGGAGGTCGGGGCCTCTGTATCCCAGACATCCCAGGGGGATGTCAGGTGGGCTCAGGCCTTGGAAGAGCTCAAAAAGGATTTTGAAAAGCAAGTTAGACAGGTGGAGGAAAAACTGGGAAGAGAAATGAGAGAGAAGCAAGAAAAGCATGAAAAACGGGTCAATACCTTGGTAAAGGAGACCCAAAAAAATGCTGAAGAAAATAACACCTTGAAAAATAGGCTCATTCAATTGGCAAAAGAGATTCAAAAGGCCAATGAGGAAAAGAATGCTTTCAAAAGCACAATTAGCCACATGGAAAAAGAGGTTCAAAAGCTCACTGAAGAGAATAGTTCTCTCAAAATTAGAATGGAACAGATGGAGTCTAATGAATTTCTGAGAAACCAAGAAATCACAAAACAAAACCAAAAGAATGAAAAAAATGGAAGAGAATGTGAAATATCTCATGGGAAAAACAACTGACCTGGAAAATAGATCCAGGAGAGACAATTTAAAAATTATGGGACTACCTGAAAGTCATGATCAAAAAAAGAGCCTAGATATCATCTTCCATGAAATTATCGAGGAAAACTGCCCTGACATTCTAGAACCAGAGGGCAAAATAAGTATTGAAAGAATCCATCAATCACCACCTGAAAGAGATCCAAAAAGAGAAACTCCTAGGAACATTGTGGCCAAATTCCAGAACTCCCAGCTCAAGGAGAAAATATTGCAAGCAGCTAGAAAGAAACAATTCCAGTACTGTGGAAATACAATCAGGATAACTCAAGATCTAGCAGCTTCTACATTAAGGGATCGAAGGGCGTGGAATAGGATATTCCAGAAGGCAAAGGAACTAGGACTCAAACCAAGAATCACCTACCCAGAAAAACTGAGTATAATACTTCAGGGGAAAATATGGTCTTTCAATGAAACAGAGGACTTTCAAACATTCTTGATGAAAAGACCAGAGCTGAAAAGAAAATTTGACTTTCAAACACAAGAATGAGAAGAAGCATGAAAAAGTAAACAGCAAAGAGAAGTCATAAGGGACTTACCAAAAGTGAACTGTTTACATTCCTACATGGAAAGACAATATTTGTAACTCTTAAAACTTTTCAGTATCTGGGTAGTTGGTGGGATCACACACACACACATGTACATGCGTGCACACACACACATACACATATGCATGCATATACAGAGACAGAGAGCACAGAGTGAATTGAATAGGATGGGACCATATCTTAAAAGAAATTAAGGTAAATGGTGAGAGAGAAAGGTAGGGGGAGGAAAGAGGGTGAAATGGAATGGGGTAAATTATATGTCATTTAAGAGGCAAGCAGGAGACTTTTTAGTAGAGGGAAAAAGAGGAGAGCTGAGAAAAAAAACAAGAAGTTTACCCTTATCACATTTGACTAAAGGAAGGAATAAAATGCACACTCATTTTGGTATGAAAACCTATCTTACAGTACAGGAAAGTGGGGGAGAAGGAGATAAGCAAGGTGGGGGGGGGAATGATGGAAGGGAGGGCAATGGGAGGAGGGAGCAATTTGAAGTCAACACTCGGGGAGGGACAGGATCAAAAGACAGAATAGAAACGATGAGGGGCAGGATAGGATGGAGAGTAATTCAGTTAGTCTTACACAGCACAACTATTATGGAAGTCATTTGCAAAACTACACAGATAGGGCCTATATTGAATTGCCTGCCTTCCCAAAGGGAATGGGTGGGGAGGGAGGGATGGGGAGAATTTGGAACTCAAAGTTTTAGGAACAACTGTTTAGTATTGTTGTTGCTACTAGGAAATAAGACATACAGTTAATGAGGAATAGAAAGTCATCTGGCCCTACAGGACAAAAGAGAAGATGGGGACAAGAGAAGGGAGGGATGATAGAAGAGAGGGCAGATTGGAGATAGGGAAAATTAGATTGCTCAGTGTATTGGGGTGGGGGCAGGGGACAAAAGGGGAGAAAATTTGGAACCCAAAATTTTGTGAAAATGAATGTAAAAGTTAAATAAATAAATTTTTATCAAAAAAAAGAAAATAATTGCTTAAAAATTAGAATTTGGCAAGTGGAAGCTAGTGACTCCATGAATCATTAAGAAACAATACAACAAAATCAAAAGAATGAAAAAATAGAAGAAAACGTGAAATATCTCATTTGAAAAACAACTGAACTGGAAAATAGATTGAGGAGATGTAACTTAAGAATTATAGGACCTCCCAAAACTATGACCAAAGAAAGAGCCTAAACATAATATTTTAAGAACTTACCAATAAAAAATACCCTAATATTCTACAACCAGATGGTAAAATAAAAATTGAAAGAGTCCACAAAATACCACATGAAAGAGATCCCAAATTGAAAACTTCTGGAATATTATAGCCAAATTCCAGAGCTCTCATGTCAAGAAGAAAATACTTCAAGCAGCCGGAAAGAAATCATTCAACTACTGTGGAGTCACAGTCAGAATTACACAAGATTTAGCAGTTATCACATTGAAGGAGGAGAGAACTTGGAATATGACAATTTTGGAGGAGCTAGAATTGCAGTGAAGCGAAACTGAGTATAACCTTTCAAAGGAAAACAATGAATATTTAATGAAATGGTGGAATTTCAAGAATTCCTGATGAAAAGGCCAGAAGTGAATAGAAATTTTGACTTTCAAATACAAGATTCAAGAGAAGGACATAAAGGTAAACATGAAAGAGAAATCCTTAGAGACTCAAAAGATTAAACTGTTTACCTTCCTATTTGGGAAATAAAGCATATAACTTCTAAGAACTTTATCATTATTAGGGCAGTTAGAAGATTCCACATAAAAAGAGAATGTGGGAGTGAGTTGACAATGTTGGGATAATGTAAAAGAAATGGATAGGTGAGAAAGATGGATTCCTGGGAGAAGGGGGAAGAGAGAAGTAGAATGGAGAAAATTATCTCACATAAAAGAGGCACATTTATAGTGGAGGGAAAAACAGTGTGAGGATCAAGCAATGTTTGAGCCTTTCTCACATCTATAATAGTTCAAAGAGGGAAGAATATGTACACATACTCAATAGGTAATAGAAATCTATCTTACCCAATAGGGAAGTAGTTGAGGGAGAGAATTAGAAAAAGGGAGTGAGTAATAAAAGTGAAAGTGGATAAAAAAGAAGCACTAGTCAGAAGTAAAACAGACTTTACAGGCAGGACAGAATAAAAAGAGAGAGAGAAGGATAAATAGAAGAATATAGGATGAAGGCAAAAGCACAGTTAGCATTCTACCTATGAAAGTGAATGAGATGAATTTACCCATAAACATAGAAGCAGTAGCACAATGAATTAGAAACCAGAATTCAACAATATACTCTTTACAAGAAGTGCACTTGAAACCGAGAGACACACTCAGAGTTAAAATAAGGGGCCAAAGCAGAATGTATTCTGCTTGAGCTGATATAAAAAAAGGCACGGGTAGTGATCATGATCTCAGAAAAAGAAAAAGTTAAAATAGACCTAATTAAAAGGGATAAGCAGAGAAAATGCACCTAGATAAAGGGCACCATAGACAATGAAGTAGTATCAATACTAAAATATATGCACTAAATGGCATAGCATCCAAATTCTTAAAGGAAAAGTTAAATAAATTACAGAAGGAAAAAAGACAATAAAACTATACTAGTGAGGGATCTCAACTTTTCACTCCCAGTACTAGATAAATCTAAGCAAAAAAATAAATAAGAAAGAAGCTAAAGAGATGACTAAAATCTAAGAAAAGTTAGATATGCTAGACCTCTATAGAAAACTGAATGGAAATAGAAGGGAGAACACCTTTTTCTCAGCTGTACATAGCACCTTCACAAAAATTGATGATGTATTAGGGCATAAAAACCTCACAACCAAAAGCAGGAAAGCAGAAATATTCAATGTGCCCCTCTCAGGTCAAAATATAATAAAAATTATATTCAATAAAGGGCTATGGAAACACAGATTAAAAATTAACTGGAAATTAAATAATACAATCATAAAAAAGTGACTGAATTAAAGAATAAACCATAAAAACAATTGATAATTCCATTAAATGAAATGACAATAATGAAACAACTTTGCAAAATTTGTGGGATTCAGTCAAAGCAATACTTAAGGGAAATTTTATCTCTCTAAATACTTATATCAATAAAAGAGAGAAAGAGCAGATTAATGAATTGGGCATGCAACTTTAAAAAAGTAAGAAAAAAAATTAAATTCCCAACTAAGTATTAAAATGGAAATCTTGGAAATCAAAGAAGACATTAATAAAATTGAAAGTAAAAAAAAAATTGATCTAGTAAATAAAGCTAGAAACTTTTTATGAAAAAAACAATAAAATAGATAAGCCATTGGTTAATTTGATTTTTAAAAAGAAAGAAAACCAAATTACCCACATCAAAAATGAAAAGGGCTAACACACTTTAGCCCTGAAGCAATTTGATGAAATTTAAGCAATTATTAAGAGTTATTTTGCCCAATTATTTGCCAGTAAGACTAACCATCTAAATTAAATGGATGAATATTTACAAAAATCTAAACTTCCCAGATTAACAAAAGAGGAAATTGAATACTTTAATAACTCTATCTTAGAAAAAGATATTGGACAAGTCATCAATGAGCTCCCTTAGGGAAAAAGTCACCAGGACCAGGTGGATTAATAAGTGAATTTTACTAAGTATTTAAAGTACAATTAATTCTAACAGTATATAAACTATTGAAAAAATATGTATGAGTCCCACCAAATTCTTTTAATGACACAAATTTGACTTTTGTACTTAAATCAGAGAAAGCAAAAACAGAGAAAGAAAACTATGGGTCAATTGCCTTAATTAATATTTATAAATAAAAAAATAAATGAAACACTAGCAAGGAAATTACAGCAATATATCATAAACATGATACACTATGACCAAGGGGGATTTACTCCAAGAATGCAGGGCAGATTCAATATTAGGAAAACTATCAGCATGTATCTGACAGTATCAATAACTTACCTTATCAGTAAAAAACAACAAAAATCACATGATTACATCAACAGAAGTAGAAAAAAATGTTTAACATAATATAACACCCATTCTTATTAAAAATGCCAGAAAGCATAGGAATTACTAGTTTCTTAAAATAAGTAGTATCTATCTAAAAGTAAAAGCAAACATTATCTGTTATGGAAATAAACTTGAAACCTTCTCAAAATGAACAGGAGCAAAGCAAGAAGGTCCATTATCACCACGAGTATTCAATATTGTACTAGAATTGCTAGCTAGAGCAATAAGACAAGGAAAAGAAATCAAAGCAATAAAAACAGGCAATGAGGAAACAAAACTATCATTCTTTTTACATGATATGATGACAGATTTAGAAACCATAGAGAGTCAACTAAAAAATAAGCTGAAATAACTAACAACTCCAGCAAAGTTTCAGGATATAATATATATAAACCCAAAGTTACAGGATATAAAATAAATCCACATAAATCATCAGTATTTCTATATACTACTATGTACAATAAAAACCAACAGGAAGAGACAGAGAAATTCCATGTAATATAACTGCAGACAATATAAAATACTTGAGTCTCCTGACCAAGACAAACTCAGTAATTATATGAACACAGTTACAAAACACTTTTCACACAAATGAAGACAGATCTAAACAAATGGAGAAATATCAATTGTTCATGGGGAGGCTGAGCCAATATAATAAAAATGACAATTCTACCTAATTTATTCATTCAGTACCTTACCAATCAAAGTACCAAAAAATTATTTTATAGGGCTAAAAAAATGCCAATAAAATTCATCTGGAAGAACAAAAAGTTAAGAATATTCAAGATATCAATGAAAAATATGTGAAGGAAGGTGGCCTAGTAGTACCAGATTTCAAACTATATTACTAAGTGGTAATCATCAAAACAATGTGATATTGACGAAAGGTTTTCCTGGGAAGATTAGAATTGATCTTGGGTCTGGATTTTGTACTTTTTAGGGGCTGGAGCTAGATCTGACCATATCAGAACTCTGACTTTTGCTACTTATCAGCTCTAAATCTATCAATAACTCAGCATAGCTGAAGAACTACTCTGTTTTCTGTCATAGATCTTGAACCAGGAATTCTTCCACTGGGTAGAATGAAGGTGGTAGAGTGACAGGTATGGAAGAATCCTCTTCTTCTGTCCCTTTCGGTATGAATAGATTAGAATGCACTCAAAATAAAATAATAAATAATTAAAATAATAATTAGGAAATAAACCTAAAATGAGGGGGGATGGAGGAGAAAAAAATAAAGGCCTCCAAATGACATCCAAAGAGAATAACCTTGAAGATATGAAAAAGTAAAAAACAAGGAAATGAACAAGCAGCAGGAGAGGCAAAAAAAATCTCCCTTATTAGCCCTTAGGTGATGCTAGACTCAGACACGTTAAAAGTTCCTGAAGATTATGGTCAAAGGTTATTGATAATAAACCAATATTGATACTAAACAGAAATAAAATATTTAACCTCTAAATGAATAAAGGAATCCAAATCACTAATAATAAAAGAGAGTTCAAACACCTCTGAGATTCTATTTTACACCCTGTAAATTCACCAAAAGATTGGAATAGCCAATGTTAAAGAGACTTCAAAAAATGATGAGACATGTTAATATACCATTTATGTAGCTGTGAAATGGGCTAAAATCAGTAAAGCAATTATAAATTATGCTTTTTAAAAAGGGAATAAAATGTCTATACACTCTGTCCCAGAGATCCTTTTGTAAGAATATACCCCAAGGTGATCAAAGACAGCAGAAAAAAATGGGGTCCCATATGCCCCAAAATATTCATAACAGCACTTTTCTGGTTAAAACATTTGATACTAATAATTTTAAACAAAGTCAATGCCCATTCATGAGAGAATGTTTAAACGAATTGTGGGATGGGTGTATAATACATTATTATTGCTCCATAAGAAATCTTGAATAAGAAAAATTCAGAGAAGTATGAAGAAATTTACAGGAATTGATTCAGATTGAAGCAAGCAGAACCAGGAAAACAATATGCACAATGATCACTTCAATGTTGATGGAAAGAACAACCCCTGCAAAAAAAGAATTGAAAGCTACGTGAATATAATGATGAAGCTTCTCCTAAATAAGAAGTGAGAAAACGCACCTCCCTTCCTTCTTGAAGTCCATGGACATGGAACGTTTCATATGCTACCAAACTAGGTTGATGAATTGACTAATTTTAGTCAAATTATTTTTTCCTCTTCACTGTTCTTTTTGCTGCTATTGTTGTTACAAGGACTAACTTGATGGGTAGATAGGGAGAGAGAAAATGAAGATGATATAAAAATTTTTTTTAATTTAAAAGTCCTGAAAAGAAGCTACCCAAAGGGAAAAAATAACAAACTTGCTTCAGTAATGGCCAAAGAAGTAAAAGAGAACCAACATAAGACATATCAAACTAAATCATACACACTTTAAAGGAAATGAAGGAAGACCTAGTCTCAATAAAGATCTGGTATCTATAATGAAAGATCTGTCATTAATTAAATGAAATAATTAAACATGTAGTCATTTTGACCCCTATCTGAACACTGACATTCTATCATAGTTTCATCTGCCCAGTTTATAACCTAACCTTCACTGTGTTTGGAAAGATGATGAAAGAGAAACTCAGTGACATCACATGGGGAGTAGATTGGTATTTGAAAAAGGAAGAGGGAAAGGGGGCTCAGTGCAACCAAAGAAACAGCATTCCCCTTCCTACTGTGTATGCTAGATTGATTACCATGTTGTACCACATGAGGAAAAAATAGTGTATTTTACCTGTGTACCACCATCACCACACTCTTGTACTGGCATGGTTCAGGGTGTCCACCTATTACAAAGATGGATTGATAACAAAGTCAAAAACACGGAGAAAACTGTGGAAATTTAAGAGAAATAGAAGTAATAGGAAATAAAATCCTCTGGTTGCACCAGTCAGCAAGGAAGCAGAAAGCACAACAAAATAAGATTAAAAGACATCTATAATGGCAAAAAGATTTCGAGACATTACAAGTATAGCACAGATGTGGCACCAATTCCAACACTTGCCAGGATTTTTCTCAACCTGGACTGGAGCTGGAGCATTCCCTGTACCTGTATTCACACTGGCAGGTTGGGGTGGTATCCCCAGAGGAGTAAGCCAGCCACAGGTGGCCATAATGTTTCAATTCATTCTCTCAGAGTCCTATAGGTAATCTTAGTGTGAGGAAGTTCTATTTCTACTACTCACCATTGCAGTTCCTGAGCCCCCACTGGTGTACTTCACATTTATACAAGTCACTGATGATGTCTTTAACCCTTAATCATGAAACATTTACAAATAGAAGGCAAAGCAATAATAATAATAATTATAAGGTAACATTTACTTAATAGGAGGTAAAAGCAGAAATGATCAAAATATTTATACAACATAATAGTCCACCCATGAGCCTAGGTCATACTCTCCCACCAATTCAACAGTGACCACGAAGAGCAGGCATATGCTTAAAGAAATATAGTGAAGAATATGAGTAGTAGGAAAACCCATGTTCATGGGGCAAGTCATGACTCTGGAAGTTTGCCAATTATTGCTTTTAGGAAACAGTCTATACTGTTGATGAGGAACCTGTGGCTTTGAGGCCACATATGGCTTTCTAGGTCCGCAAATGTGGTCCTTTAACTGAATCCAGACTTCACAGAACAAATCCCTTCAATAAAAGGATTTGTTCTGTAAAACTTGCATTCAGTAAAAAGGCCAAACTCAAGGACATGGAAGGTCACATGTGGTCTTCAGGCCACAGGTTCTCCACCCCTGGTCTCTTACTATTCATCACTTGCTCTTCTAAGACTCCATTCTCCTATCAAAAAAAGCCTTTTCTATGATGCTTTGGGGCCACTAAAACACCATTAAACTCTTTTAGTAGAACAGTAGCATTCTACTCTTTCAGGGAAATAGCGGCCCTAGGTTTCCAGGTTTGACCCCCTTGGCAGGTGCTGAAGTAATGTCAATATATTTCAGTGACAAACAGGTCCCTTTAGTCAGAGAATTGCCAAGTACTTCAGTACTGCTTTCTGAGACTGAGTAATGTTTTCCTCTCATGCTGCAGAGGGAAGTACAGGGCAATATGATTAAGTCAAAAAGTTTCCCCTTTCTTGGACTATATACAACACTAAAGTGAAAGTAGTATACCAGGCAGTCTTCAATCAATCAATAAGCATTTATTAAGTACCTTCTATGTGCCTGGCAATCTAATGGGAGAGATAACATGCAAACAAACATATATTAAGCAGGTTATATGCAGGATAAATATGAAATAATTAACAGAGAGTAGTCATTAGAATTAAGAGGGGCTGGGGAAAGCTTCCAGTAAAACATGGGGTTTTAATTGGGACTTAAAGGAACCCAGGGAGGGCAGTAGGTGGTCATTCTTCACATAGCAAAAGAATTCTTCTTTCATCCAATTATCTCCCTCAGCATTTACAGGACTTTTTTTTAACCATCGGTCAGTTGAAAAGCTCTAGATAAACTAAGAAGAAATTATCTTAGCCAGCTGTTCACAAAGGAGTATTTAGCTTCTTCTACTGAGCTCCTAATACCTACAGAAAATGCCAGCTTCAGTCAGTCCCTTCAACTGACTCAGACCAAATCAGCAGCTCTTGTCTTTTGATTCTTTTCCTTCTTTCAAAGAACTCTACCTTCAGTTTCTCTGTCTTCTCATTCTTCTGATTTTTAGCTTCTCATCTCCTCTCTTCTCCTGTATTTTTGAAAACCTCTAATCAGGACCTCCCTATCTCTAACTCAGTTAAAACAACAACAGCAGGGGGAAGAGCCAAGATGGCAGAGTAGACAGATGGACTTATAGAAGCTGTCCCCCATAGCTCATAAAATACCTTTAAAAAATGACAACAAATTCTAGAGCAGCAGGAGCCACAAAATGACAGAGTGAAAGATGTTTCCAGCCCAAAACAGCCTGGAAGGCCAACAGGAAAGATCTATTGCATCAGGCGCAGAGCGGAGCACAGCCCACAGAGCCCAGACTAGTCTTGGCCACTTGGCAGGGACAGGACCAAAGCAAGCCTCAGGGGGCAGAATCTCTGGCAGCAACTGTGGTTCCCAGAATGCTCAACCCATAAACACCAAAGACAGCTTCAAAAGTCATTGAGAAAGCTCATTCACCTGGATGAGAAAGTAACACAGTCTGACCCCACCTGCAGCAGCCACTGCAGTGGCAGTATCCATTTTTTGGAGTCTTCCACCTAAAGACCCTAGAGGAATTGAGCCACTGATCTGGATCTCAACCCTGAGTGGTGGTCCTAGGGTAAGGAAGAGTGCTAGCAGTGAAGCTGGAGGAGGTTGTGGAGAGGGAATTCTACTCACAAATGCTGGGTAGAAAAGTTGTTGGTTATTCCCAGAACAGTGTGTAGGCCAGGAGAAGAGTAAACTCCTCTCCCTTGATTGTGCCACCTTGGAGGAGCTGAGAATTTACAGGTCCCCAGAGTACACCCTCCTCTTGACAAAGGACTCAAAAGTCAAGTAACTGGCTGGAAAAATTCTCAAAAAAAGGGGGGGGAGGAAATAAGACTATAGAAGGTTGCTTTCTTGATGAATAGGTATTTTCTTCCATCCTTTCAGATGAGGAAGAACAATGTATACCATTAGAGGAAGACATAAAAGTCAAGGCTTCTGTATTACAAACCTCTAAAATAATTATGCAATGCTCTCAGGCCATGGAAGAGCTCAAAAAGGATTTTGAAAATCAAATAAGAAATGTGGAGGAAAAGTTGGAAAAAGAAATGAGAGCAATGCAAGAAAATCATGAAAAGCAAGTCAACAGCTTGCTAAAGGAAACCCAAAAAAATGCTGAAAAAAATAACACCCTTAAAAATAGGCTAACTCAAATGGCAAAAGAGGTCCAAAAAGCCAATCAGGAGAAGAATACTTTAAAAAGCAAAATTAGCCAAAAGGAAAAAAAGGTTCAAAAGCTCACTGAACAAAATAGTTCTTTAAAAATTAGAATGGAGCAGATGGAAGCTAATGACTTTAGGAGAAACCAAGAAATTGCAAAACAAAACAAAAAGAATGAAAAAATGGAAGATAATGAGAAATATCTCATTGGAAAAACAACTGACCTGGAAAATAGATCCAGGAGAGGCAATTTAAAAATTATGGGACTATCTGAAAACCATGATCAAAAAAAAGATCCTAGATATTATCTTTCATGAAATTATTAAGGAAAATTGTCCTGATATTCTAGAACCAGAGGGTAAAATAAATATTGAAAGAATCCACCAATCACCTCCTGAAACAGATCCGAAAAGAAAAACTTCTATGAATATTGTAGTCAAATTCCAGAGTTCCCAGGTCAAGGAGAAAATATTGCAAGCGACTAGAAAGAAACAATTCAAATATTGTGGAAACACAATCTGAATAACACAAGATCTAGCAGCTTCTACATTAAGGGATTGAAGGGCTTGGAATATGATATTCCAGAAGTCAAAGGAACTAGAATTAAAACCAAGAATCACCTACCCAGCAAAACTGAGTGTAATACTTCAGGGGGAAAAAATGGTCATTCAATGAAATAGAGGACTTTCAAGCATTTCTGATGAAAAGACCAGAGCTGAATAGAAAATCTGTCTTTCAAACACAAGAGCCGAGAGAAGCATGGAAAGGTAAACGGGAAAGAGAAATCCCAAGGAAATTACTAAAGTTGAACTGTTTATACTCCTACATGTAAAGGTCATATTTGCAACTCTTGAGACTTTTCTCAGTATTTGGGTAGTTGGAGGGATTATACACATATATATACACAGAGGGCACAGGGTGAGTTGAATAGGAAGGGATTATATCTAAAAAAAATTAAGGGGTGAAAGAGGAATATATTGGAAGGAGAAAGGGAGAAATAGAATGGGGCAAATTATCTGTCATAAAAGAGGCAAGGAAAAACTTTTTCAATGGAAAGGAAAAGGAAGTGAGATGAGAGGAAAAAAGTGAAGCTTACCCTCCTCATATTTGACTTAAGGAAGGAATAATATGCACACTCAATTTGGTATGAAAATCTATCTTACACTAGAGGAAAGTAGGGGAGAAGGGAAGAAGTGGCGTGGGGTTATGATAGAAGGGAGAACAAATGGGAGGAGGGAGTCATTAGAAATAAACACTTTTAGGAGGGACAAAGTCAAAAAAGAGAATAGAATAAATGAGGGGCAGGATGGGATGGAGGGGAAATATAGTTAGTCTTACACAACATAACTATTATGGAAGTCTTTTGCAAAGCTGCACATATATAGCCTATATTGAATTGCTTGCCTTCTCAGTGGGGATGGGTGGGGGAGAGAGGAAGGGAGAGAAGTTGGAATTCAAAGTTTTAGGAATGAATGTTGAGAATTGTTTTTGAATGCAACTGGGAAATAAGAAATACAGGTAATGAGGTATAGAAATCTATCTTGCCCTACAAGAAAAGAGAGAAGATGGGGATAAGGTAAGGGAGGGATGTGATAGAAGGGAGAGCAGAATGGGGGAGGGGGTAATCAGAACACCCGGTGTTTTGGGTTGGGGGAAGGGTAGAGATGGGGAGAAAATTTGGGACTCAAAATTTTGTGGAAGGAAATGTTGGAAACTAAAAATAAATAAATAAACATCTTTTTAAAATGGCAGCAACAAACGTACAATTTTCCCCTCATTCCCAAACAGTTCTGTGATTTATAGTTTCTCAGCTACAGCCTTCAAAACTCTAAAAACAGTCATATACAAATGAAACAATGAACAAGATTTTCTTGCAGCCATCCCACCTTCAGCCAATATTTGTGACCTGTCTTCAAATAGATCCTCAGTTTTTCTGAGGGGCAATTTTCTCTCTGTTTCTTGAAGTTTTCTCAATCTGTTTTTCTCATGTGAATGTTCTTTTTCTGTGCTACTCAGCAAATAAAATGTCAATATATAAAAGCAGAAGTACCTTACACCAGCAAATATAGAAGAGCTCAGAGAGCTCAGGGAGATGATGCTCTCCAGAGCATTTTAATCACTATTTCTTTCCCAGAAAAGACCTCAAGAAAATTTCCCTGAACTAATGTGGTCAAGTGTCAATCATTCAAGGAGTCAACTATCATTTATCTGACCAGAAGACAAATTAATTAAAATTTACTAGACACTCTCAGAGAAAAATATTAGATCCATCTCACCCAGAGACATGATTATCAAACTCCAAGGTTTCATTGAGAAATAAAGAATGTTTAAAGGAACTTAAAAATCATCTTTAAAAAAGAACCTATTCCAATAATAAAAATTATTTAGTTGTTGTGAAAAAAATGAGAAAATATTGGAACATGATTTGCAGAAAGTCAACAGCAAACAGATTATACCAGAGTCTTACACCACTCTATATGCACATAAAATGCATTTTTTAATCAACACAAAATTTTCTAATGTTTCCATAGGAAAAAGAAAATGGCTGGAGTTTCTGATTTGCAAATCAACCCAAGAGTAAGCCAGGTCATTTTTGAAAAGATGTTTGACATGTTAATAAAGTGTGATTGTGAGGGGAAAAAAAGTTCTAAGCTATTAGATCACTAAAAGAGGAGTTGATTAGTTTTGGTGAATTTTTTTATCTTTTTCTTCTTTCTTCTTTGTTATAAGTAAGGGGTTTTTTTAAGGATGGGGGAGACATAGGTGTTTGCAGTCAGTAAGGAAGGAGACAGTAGATAAGGAGAGAATGAAGATGGGATGATAGAGGAAGAATTCTGCTGGAAAAGATGGAAAGAGTTAGGATCAAGAAAGCATGTTGAAGGGTTTGCCTTGGGAAAAGAAAGACCACTTCTTCATGAGAGACAGAGATGAAGGAAGGGGCAATAGTAGAAAATATCTGATTGTTATCAGATCAGAAAGAATAAAGAAACTCTTGTCAAATGGTCTCATTTTTTTCAATGAAGCATGAGGCAAAGTCTTCTTAGATTGTGAGCTTCTTAGGGACAGGAACTATCTTTTGCCTCTTTTTGTATTCCCAGCATTTAGCACAGCACCTGGTACATAATAGGCTAACTAGCTGACTGATTCAGCTGAGAGAATTAGTAGAATGATGCCATCCATGGGAATTGAGGAAGGATAATAAAGGTTTGAAATAACTGTTGTGGTCAGTGAAAGAGAAAACCTGTTAGGGAGGCGTAAAGGGAATACCTTTACACCCAGTTAAGATTAAATAACAAATTTGTAGTGGATCCCAATCAGCACAGATTGGTGACTTTCTGTAGATCTGTTCACATATAAGTGGTAAGAAGAGATATAAAAGAGATACTATGAAGGTAAAAAAAAAAAATAAGATTTGGCAAAAGATTAGATATATGGAATGAATATGAGTGCTTCAAAAGCAATCAATGATGAGAATAATACAAGTCTGAGATTTGACCAAGCATGATGATGGCAAAACATAGTGATTCAGTGTAGAAGATAGTATAGAATTGAAATGATTCACCAATTCTCTTATATGAGAAAGAGAAGAAAGTATAAGATAGCATGGGAGTGATAGCCTAGGAAATAACTGAGGAGCGGAAGGGTTAGAAGTCACAAGAAGGATGAAGAACAGAGTGAGGGGTCAGTTATAAGACACAAAGAAAGATGAAACAGTTGTGATCAGATAAAGGAATTTCCTCATTCATGAACAAGCAAGTGGAATACTTGTAGGAGATAGCTAGATAAAAAGTATGACCATTTTTAAATATAGCTGGGGTGGCGTGGAAGAGTATGTCATGGGAAATGAGGAGAATGGTGAGCAAAGAAGGAAACAGAGGCATCCTGGTTAATATTTAATAACTATCTCTTGGTGGGGAAAGGATGTAATCATAACACATTTCTTAACTTATTAACTCAATCATTTTCTTAAGTCTGTCAACTTTCTCACTTACTTAAGACCATCAACAAAACAATAAATCAAGCCCTGACTTGCAGTGTTTGCCAATTTCTGAGTTGAAAATGTTCATGCTGAAAATTTAACAATACTTCTCTCAATCCAGCACAGGAAGTAAGCGTTTTGAAAGAGTATCATCAATTTGTATGTGGAAGTCTCCTAATATGAAGGTAAGGAATAGTCCAACGGCTCCACCACAACCAGTGAATCAAGGGTTATGAGTGAATGTGCAACCATTGCTAGAAAAGGTGATCAGTAATGCAATGAGAGCTATGAGAAGGAAAGCTTAAGGTTGAAAGGTTTAAGGTGAAACTAAGTTTCTTAATCAAAAAGGTTATAGAATAGCTAAAAATTAAGTGCTATGTATTTTTTAAACACTAAAAAGTGTGACAAACCATTAATTAAATTGATTGCAAAAAGAAAATCAAATAACTAAAGTAAAATATTTACAAAGCTAAGTCATAACAGGAAGGAAATAAAAAGTTATCAAAAATATTATACAAAACTGTATATCAGCAAAACTGAAAATTAAAAGTGAATTGATGAGCATCTATAAACATAGAAAATGTGTAAATAAGAAATTGATATTTTAAGCCACCTAATCTGAAAAAAAGAAATCAAGCAAACTATAAATGGACTGCTAATATCAAATTTTAAGGAAATAATTAATTGAATCACAAAAAGATCTAAATAGAGAAGCATTAATGGTGGGGGATTTCAATACCTCATTTTCTGAATATGACAAGTTAAAAACTAATAAGTAAAAAGTCACAGACAAAATACTAGAAATTTTGATTTGATAGATTTTTGGAGTGAAATAGACTGATTTGACATTTTATGCAAATGTACTCAGTACACATGCAAAAATTTACTACATCGTAGAACATAAAGAAATTATCCCAAAAAAATGTAGTGAAGATTCTCAGCAATACAATGATCCAAGATAATTCTGAAGGACTTATGATGAAAAATGCTATCCATCTCCAGAGAAAGAACTGATGGCTTCTTTATACTTCTTTACTTTCTTTATTTTTCTTGTTTTTTTTCATCTGTGTTCTTCACAACATGACTAATATGGAAATGTTTGGCATGACTGCACGTATATAACCTACATCAATTTGCTTGCCTTCTCAATGTAGAAGAGGGGAGAGAGGAAGATAATCTAGAACTCAATTGAAAAAAAAATGTTTAAAATGTAATAGGAGAAAATAAAACATTAATTTTTTTTAAATGTAGCACAGAACAGAGTTAGTGTCTGAAGGGAGATTTAGACCCAGGACTTCCTGACTTCACACCACAGTATTTACTATGTAACACTGTCTCTGAACTGCAGATACTTCTTAGAAATTTTTTCAACAAGCAATTTTTCAACAAGGAATTTTCTTCTTTTGTTTATGATAATCTCTCAGAAACTTTCTCTCCACAGATGTTGTCATCACCAACCTAAATCTTAGTAACCCTTCAGATTGAAATGCATGTTTTAAAGTGAAGACCAGTGAGCTCTGTCAGTAATATGTGAGACATAATAGTCGAACTACTGGTACAAAATCAATTAATGTATCTGTGTTTCAGTCCATTGGCTGATTGATTGATTGATCCTAATGAGAAAAACAGACAGAAGCTTATGGTTCAGTCAATGTTTGTTCTGACCAGCACCTCAGTAATGAAAGCAGTAGAGGAGAAAGAACCAGGAGATCTTATGCTTTTGTCAGATGTGTACTTAAATTTCCTGCAGTGAATGATAAATCATATGACATACAAATAAATAAAATTGTAGCCACAATGGCATTGATGCTGGAATCATCTGTTACATCTAAAGCAGTACATTCTTCTTTGTTCAATATCAAACCTAAGAAAGTCCCAGAGGAATATAGGAGAATACATGTAGCAGTTAAGAGATTATTAAAGGAAAACAATGTAAGGAAGATGGGCTGCAGATGAGGAAGACATAAAGCAAGAGGCCAGTTGCTGCTTTACCACCATCATAAAGGAGGAAGAGCTTAATATCTGATTTCTAACTCTGGTTTTCTGTTTTTTTATTGCTGGTGAAATTATAGGGTCAAACATTCTATGTAAAGTTTGGCTAATTGGATTGATGGATCTGCCACATTACAAGATTTAAATTTATTCCTGAAAACGTTTAAAGAGAAATTAACATACGGCTTCTCATAGGTCTTGCCTTAAATTATTTCTACCCCCACCTCCCTCCATCCCTGCACAAGTAATCTCTGAGAAAGTTTAAAAAGTGAATGATCAGTGAGGGGAAGGGGGAAATTTTTTAAAATATCTTTACTAGAGATCAAGGAAAACACTGGGTCATATTCCAATGATATGTTGCAAATGTCATTGGAAACATTTTTAAACCTTGCTACGTGTTGTGGGCAGTTAGGTGGCACAGTGGATAGAATGCCAGGTCTGGAGACAGGAATACCTGAGTTCAAATTCAATTTCAGATACTTATCAATTGTGTGATCCTGGGTAAATTACTTAACCCTAATTGCCTCAGGGTCCTCATAAATGGCAAACCACTCCAGCATCTTTGCTCACAAATAATCAGACGTGACTAACGGCTTACCTCTTTTAAAATGAGAAACTATTCCTCAACTGTTGGAGCTGCCCCCCTGGATAGTGAGAGTCAGAGAAAAGCAGAAAGGGGCAGTGATTTATGTAAAATATGTAAATCCATGTTCTTGTTGACTTAAGAATATATCTCCATGTCTTCAATGCTGAACAAGTTACCAATTTTTTTTAATTTAAGTAAATAGCGTCATTGAAAGTGCTACTCAACAATAACAGACATATATCATACAATATTTTGGCAGAGAGGCTGACTTCTCATTCTCTTAAACTAAACTGCTTTTAATTAGTTCAGTTAGATTACTATTCCAAGATGTTTAATGCATATTTAATACATTTCATCTCCAGCTTCCTAAGGTTATGGTTGATGCTATGGCCTTGATGTCCTTGATCTAAGGCTAGTGGGTTGACCTGGCATTGCTACTAGAGCCATAATGATCATTCTGTCTCCTGATATTTGGGAACTTTGCATAAATATGGACTTTAGATTTTTTTACACATTGGAAACCATTGGTCAGGATATGTTTTTTCTATATTAAATAAATAACATTGGTCTTGGAGGAAGAAAGAAAATTATGCTATCAGCAACAGTCACAACTTGATCTATAACCTTGAAAAAATCCACCAAAACCAAAAAATGTCAAAAAGAAGACATTTTAAACACTACTCATACACCACACAATTAGAATGATAACTGAAGTAAATAATTAAAAGATGCAGTCCTAAATGGAGATAAGAATGATGTGTTTAAGAATGATTGAGTCAAAAGTCAAAGTTATAAAAAGGAAAATAAATTCTATCAAGGATAATTGCAATCACAATACAACATGCAAAAATGTAGGAGATAAAACTACAGCAGTTGTTGGTGGCAAATGTATTTCCCTGAAGGCTTGAAAAAGATGAGCTAACAAAATTTGACCACTAGATGGTAGCAAAGACCGATTATTCATGATTCCAGGGACCAGTTAGTGCACTTGGAAGCCATCACTTCAGTGTTGATTGCAGGTTCCAATATTTACAATCACAAGAAAGTTACTTAACTTTCAATTTCCTCATCTGTTAAACTGGAGTAATAAGACTTACACTGTTTCATAGAGTTACGGTGAGCAATGTTTTGTGTCATTTTTAGTCATGGCCAACTCCTTGTGACCCCATTTGGGGTTTTCTCGGCAAAGTTACTGGAGTGGTTTGCCATTTCTTTCTCCAGCTCATTTTACAGATGAGGAAGCTGAGGCAAACAGGGTTAAGTGACTTGCCCAGGGTCACACAGCTAGGAAATGTCTGAGGCCAGATTTGAACTCAGGTCTTCCTGACTCCAGACCCAGCACTCTATCCACAGCATCACCTCACTGGTAAACGCTACTGGATCTGTAATCTTGAAGATACTGGTATTCCCTTCTGGGGGCCTGAATAACAATGCATGCAGACCTTTCTATCCTACCAAATTCTTATCTATGTATTCCCTGAAATACTCTATAGAGAGTTTACATGTCATGATGAGTTATAGCACTAACATATATTAATATATATCACTATATATATAGCTGGTTTTGCCTAAGCACTCCCTTACATCTGGAATATGTTCCATCCTCATTTCCACCTGTCAGTATTCCCAGATTCCTTCAAACCATAGCTCTGATTCCATCTTAGTTAACGTCAATAAACATTTATTCAGCACTATGTATCGGGCACTGTACTAAGTGCTAGGGATACAAAGAAAAGCAAAAGACAAATGCAGGTCTCAAGAGACTCACAGTCTGATAAAGAAGAAACACCAAAACAACAATGTACAAGGAAGATGTATACAGGAAAAATTGGATAATCAGCTAAGGGAAGGCATTAGAATTAAGGGAGATCAAGAAAGGCCTTGTATAAAAGGTAGGATTTTAATGGGGACTTAAAGGAAGCCAGAAAATCCAGGCAGTAAAGATGAAAAAGGAGAACATTGTATTCATAGGGGACAGCCAGGGAAAATGCCCATAGTCAAGACAGGGAATGTCTTGTTCAAAGAAAAGCAAGCAGGGAGATGTCAAGGGTAAGGAGAAGGGGAGGGATATATAAGGTATAAGGAGATTGGAAACGTGGGGGGATTTGGAGGAGGCATAAGTTATTTTCAGGCTTTGAACACCAGAGGATTTAATATTTGATCGTAGAAGTAATAGGGAGCCGCTGAAGTTTACTGAATGGTGGGGGGAGGGGAAGGGGCACAGTAGAGGGAGGTAGAGGTGCACTTTAGGAAGATCACTGTACCAATTGAATGGAGGATGAACTAGTATAGGAAGATCTGGTCCCTCTCTTCCTCCTGAACATCTTTTGTACATACTTTATCCTTACTTACGTATGTGTTGTATCCCTCTCTCCACTTCCCTCTTAAATGTAGGTTCCTTGAGGGGAGGAACTATTTTTATTTTCATTTGTATCCCTAGAACTGAGAATATTATCTTATATGTAGTACCTACTTAATAAATATACATTGAATTGAATTAAATTGAGAGATGGAATGATAAGACAGAAAGAGCTCTAGCCTGGGAATCAGAAGCAATCTGAATGGGAATTTGTATTATTCACAATGAACATGAGGACAGAACTATAGTCACCAGGAATTTCCTGGCTGAGGAATTTAGAAATCCCCCTGTTTTATCATTGCCTCCTACCCATCCTTCTCTTCCTCCTCCATTGTTGTGCAACTTCTTCAAAATGGACACCAGCGTTTTCCACCTCCTTTCAAAATCTAGGTCCAATCTCACCTCTTTCATGAAACCTTCTTACCACCACCACCACCACTACCACCATCACCAACATCACCACTACCACTATCCTCATCACCACCATCCCATCACATCAGCCAATATGCTGAACTAGACCTTGGGTGCCATAGATTTAGATCTCAAAGATTAGGAGTCTATTTTGCAAGTGAGGAAACCACTGCATGACTTTCCCAGAATCACAGAGGCTAGTAAATTGAATCTGAGGCAGAATTTGAAGACTTCCTGACTCCAAGTCCAGTAGTTTATCCGTTGGCCTTAACCAATCAATATACATTTATTAAGCACCTACTAAAACATCATGCTAAGAAGATTATGGATATACAAAGAAAGGCAAAAAAAAAAAGTTCTTCCTCTTATGGATGTTTAGTATCTATTAATCTAATGTTCTAAGATTTCTTCTTTGCTTCTAATTTTTTCATTTTTGTGCAAGTCACTCATTCCATAAAAGGGTATGTTTCCATGTGATGGAATCATGGCCCTATGGAACCTTCAACAAGTCACTTCTTCTCTTGGGGCCTCAGTTTCTTAATTTGTAAAATGATGAGCTCAAACTAAACAGTACATAACCTTCCAGCTCTAATATTAGATGATTCTAAGGACTTGCTAAACCACTGAGTTGAGTCTTAAAGCACCAACCTGTCCCTTCCCCAGAGACTAAATTTTCCCAAATGAAATAAACAAATGGAAAGAAAAGAAGAAAGGTCACATTTGTAGGTTTTCCTCACAACTGCCTTGTATAGAATGTATTCACTTATTAATACCTACATATTATAATTGAGGAAGCAGGGACCCAGAGAGGTCGCATTATCTCCCTGCAGTCACACAGCTGCCGGGCATCAGCCTCAGATCTCCTAACTCTAAGTCCTCTGTTTTATGTTTAGTTTGCTTATTTTTGTTTTTGTTTTTTCCCTTATAAAACAGTTTGCTAGTTGGAGCACTACAAAGGGTTAAGGGTATGAAGTGCTGTTACCGTCACCAAGAGCAGGAAACAGCACCAAGGACAGGGGACTCATCTCCTGGTCTCAGTACTTATTTGTTCAGACCTATTTGCCGACTGACTGATATCATACACTGAATAACAAACCAGTCCATATTTCCAAGAGGCTTCTCAGAAAGGAATGGGCTTTTTCCGAAACAACTCAGACAGAAGAAGTACTGCTTTAATTCTTCCAGTTGATCCTCTAAAAACAACGAGACAGTAAAATTTTGTGAAATCATAAATATAGCTGAAAATAAAAATTCTGATAACTCCCCAATTTCTAACCTTGCTGAGTCATTTTGAAGCCTTCCCTCTTATTTCCCACAGCAAATGTTAAATCTGAGAAAGGCCACGTGGGGGCACCAGAGGTCTTCCCTGTTGGAACACTTAAAGTTTAGGCATGGACAGGCAAATCTGATTTAATCGTGAGGGGTTGTTTGTCTTGGAATCCTCTAGCATCCATGCTAAATCCCTAGCTAGCTGCCCCCTTGCCTAGTCTTGGGCCTCCTATTGTCAAACACCAGGGTCAGTTCAGTAAATTCAAACCCATAGAAGTCAAAAATGATTAGGGCAGTTCAGCTGCAGGCTGGAAGATAGATGATAGATAGATAGATAGATAGATAGATAGATAGATGGATAGATGGATAGATGGATAGATGGATAGATGGATAGATGGATAGATGGATAGATGGATAGATGGATAGATGGATAGATGGATGGATGGATGGATGGATGGATGGATGGATGGACGGACAGACACAGAGACAGACAGATAGACAGACAGACAGACGGACGGACGGACGGACGGACGGACGGACGGACGGACGGACGGACGGATGGATGGGTGGATGGATGGATGGATGGATGGATGGATGGATGGATGGATGGTTGGGTGGGTGGATAGATAGCTGGATGGACAGATGGACACACAGACAGATAAAGAGATAGACAGATAGATAGATGAAGGGATGGATGGATGGATGGATAAATAGATAAATGAATGGATAGATAAATGAAGGAATAAATCAATAAATAAATGAATGGATGAATAGACAAATGAATGGACAGATAAATAGACAAAAAAAAGAATTCAACACACCAGCCATGCCAAGTGCCAACAATGTCACTTTATATACTCTTTGTTCACCACCCATGCCCTCTCCTATTAGCATAAAAAGTAGAAGGCACACCAACTGTAGAGGAAATTTGCCCAAGGCTTTATTGAAAGATTCATAGGCTTTACAGTATTTGCCCAATCCATTCATTTGCTCCATGTGTATTTACGGAGCAGTTAAGGTGTGTGCAGTAGACTCTGCTTAGATCCTATGGGAGATATAAAAAAATATGTTCCCTGCACTCTGGGAACTTACACTCTAAGGCAAGACCTATATTCATGGAGAGTCAAGCAGTACCAGGCAGTACACAAGAAGGGGGCAAAACAACTAAATGCTAGTGCTTGAGCACAATAGGGATTCCTGCTCACAGATGCTCTCGCTATGAGATGATGCAGATTGTATTAGATGATCTCGATGGTTCCTTCCAACTCCAAGACTCTATAATTCTAGGAAGAGTCGTTAGGATGTGAAAATCCCTGTCGGCCGCGGCGTTGAGAAGCTATCCTGAAGGAGTCGGGACTTAAGGATCCTAAGAACAGAAGGTGAGGAGGAAGTGGGTGCTGCATCTGCTTCCGTGCACCCCAGGGCCTGAACGTTCAAACAAACAAAACAGACCTGACAGTCCCCAGCTAGCAGTAATCTACAAGGAGGTTTAAAAAAAATAAGGTAGCCCAGGAAAATAAAAACAAGCAAAAGCCCTTATCAAGGAAATTAAATAATAGTAGGCAGTTCCCTGAGGTCTCTGGAATACTCCGCCAAAATCTCGGAACTGTTTTTATAACCTTTTTGTCCAAAAGGCCCACATCTGGGTCCCAAATCAACCTGTCTGGGGTTAAATTGAGTCAACAGACTACCCAGGTCTGCTCCCTTGCTTCTTGGTTCACACACACACACACACACACACACACACACATACATACACTACCCTTGGATATTACGGTAGTGTGGAGATTAACTCAAGCTCTAGAACTCTAATTCTACTGGCACCCTGACCCACAACACCAGACAAAGTCACAGAGATGAGAAATGTGAAGCCAAGTCCAAGGAATGGTAAGTACGCCAGTATGTACAGTGAGTGAAAGGGAATGATGTGAAAGAAACCTGGAAGGGGCATCTGGAGTCCCATTGGGAAGGACTTTAGATACCAATACGAAGAACTGGCATTTTACTTGAGGTGACAGGGACCCACTAAAGCTGATGATACAATTGGACTTGTCCTCTAGGAATTTTATTTTGGCAGTTGTGTGGAGTGTGGATTGCAGAAGAGGAGAATTAGAAGGGGAATCCCCAGTTAGGAAGAAGTCTATTGTGATAGTACAGGTGAGAAGTGATAAGGCCCTCAAATGGGATAGTAGCCATGAGAGCGGAAAAAAGATGAAAGAAATGTTGAGGAGGCAGGACCCACAAAACTTGGCAACCAAACAAATGGATTGTAAGAGAGGAGGGAGGGTCAAGGATAATTTCAAAATTTTGAACCTCAGGGACTAGAGAAATGTTATTGCCCTCAATAGAAATAGGGAAGTTTTGAAGAGGGATGGGATTAGGGAGAAAAAGATTTTCCCCATCCCCACCCAAATTCCCATATGAATATAAATCTAATACCAAGAAATGACAAACACTCCTCAGGAGAACACTGCCGAGAAACTTGGGCAGCCTGTGGGGCAGCTTTACTCTCTGAAGGCTCCTGGCAAAGTCAGGTACACTAATACAGACTCACATGAAATGATGGCATGATAGCAAATAGGTGTGCTAGAGTGTAGAGGGTAGAAATGTATAAATGTAGAAAGAGGAAGGATTTACAAAATGAGAGTTCTTTCAAAATGCCTCTTACATCTGGCCTTTCATTTCCATTCTCTTACCTAGTAACCCTTTTCCAACCATTTCAATGCAAATGCAATTATCTCCTAACTAGTTTCCCTGCCGACCAGATGGCTAGAATAATTAATTGAGTGCATACCTCCCATAAAATTACCCCTAACCCCACCTCATCCACTGACCAAATATTTCCAGTGGTCATCTAGAGTCTTCAGGTCACCTAGCCTGATATTCAAAGCCTTCTCTATAATTCTGCCTTCTGGCCCTTTCCTCCTTTTCCATTTTACCATTCACCATCTTTCTCCATGAACCCTCAGCTAACTGAATCACAGCTCACATTGGTTGTTCATGGAAATTCCTTTCATATATACATCGAGCTAGATGGTCACTAGCCAACTCTGAATTCTCTGATTTCTGTGCTGTGATTCAGTCAGACAATTAGCATTTCTTATTAAACCTCTTCAGATGCAGAGTCCATGGACTCAACATTTTTTGTAGCCCAGATCCCTTCTGAAGTCTGCCAAAGCCTAGGGACCCTTCCTCAAAAAAAATTTTTAAATGAATAAAATAAAATACATAGGATTACAAAGGAAACCAATTGTGTTTAAATAGAATTACCAAAATATTTTTAAAACAAATTAATGGATCTCCACCCTCCCAGGTGAAGAACCCCTAATCTAGTCCAAACTAAACTTGAAAGAGATCATTTAGCCTCTACTAAAAAAGACCTCCATTGAAGGAATCCATTATTTCCCTGGACAGTCCATTCCACCCTGGAACAATTCTAATTGCTATTAAAACTTGTCTAAACATCGAGGTGAAATCTGTCTTTTGAAGATTTACAGAACAAGTCTGTCATTCTCTTCCATGTAACAACCCTTCAAATGTTCATATAACTTCCTCAATCCACCATCACCACCAATCCTCCAGGCTAAACATGCCTAGCTGCTTCCACCAAACCTCCAGTGTCATGGTCTCCATTCCCACAGAATCACATAATTTCAGAGTTGAAAATAATCTTGCAGGACCACCTAGTCCAACCAATACACGGAAAAGAACGACTCCCCTTTTGATTTTGCCTTATCACTCACTTTCTAGGCACCATGCCTCTATTAATACAACCTTCGCAGACTTTTGCGCCACCCTGCCATATTGTTGGCTTATTACACTGTGTACGGTATGAACCCTACCTTCCTCTCCAGACAGAATGATGTGCCAGCTCTCTTCCCCACACTGGTTTAGCCCTTTTTCAAATGGCGATCTTTGCTCACACAAATCTCCTAGCCCAAAATGCCCCCTGAAATAAAGAAACTGAGAAGTCTTTCTGATCAGAGAAAGTAACCTTTATCAAGAGAAGCAAAGGTGGGATCTACAGTCTGCTCAGTATTTGAGGTCTAAGACTCTGAATAACAGAATTCACAGTTTTTTATAGTTGATGTATGTTTGGTGCAAGTAGGCTGGCTGTGGTGTAAATGGTCAGCATCCTTTTACTCAAGCAGATTTTTGGCTCAAGCAGGCCATGATGTCTCAATACGCAACTCATTACAAATGATGTTACAGTAAGAACAGTAAGTTTATTTTTATGGTGTTACAAGAAGCAAGACTATTTACATTATAGAATAGTCACCTTTTACCCAGTGTAGTTTAATATAAAGATGATTACAATTATATTCCTAAAATTAACTTAGCACAAAGATTTTCCTGGGGCTACACCTTAGTTTCTGTTATGCACAGACTTTCACTCAGGACTATATTTTTACCATAAATCACGGTTACCTCTTATCCTATTAAAATGCTGATAAAAGCTGATAAAAGATTAGCAATACAGAGCAAAGCCCTCAAGGTACTAATTATTGATTTTATACACATTATATTCCCCATCCCATCTTTCTGTACAAATTCTGCCCATCCTTCAAGATCCCTTTCAATTTAGATATCATCTCCTCCATTAAATCTGCCCTGCATATTGCTCACAAAATCCCATCACCCAGTCAAAAGAAATCTCTCCTTTCTCTGAATTTCCATAGCACTTTGTAATTTTCAATTCAGTATAATGGAGAGGTCATTGGTCTTGGAGTTAGAAGACCTGATGATGTGTAAAGAAAATGAAATGTGAAGTCAAAAGACCTGAATCCAGATTCTTTCTCAGCTCGTTACTACCTATGTGACCTAGGACAAGTCACTCTTGAGATTGTTTCTTCATTTGTAAGAGGAAGGGGTTGAAGCTAAATTTCCAACTTCATCACCCACTCTAACTCTCTGATTCTGGGATGTGCATCTGAATCCTGATCCTTGTGTATATTAGCTGTAGATCTTGACTAAGTTCCTTAATCTCTCTGGTCTTTCTTTCCTCATCTGTAAAATGAGAAAATCAGACTAGGTGACCACTAAGATTTCTAGCTCTCAAGGTCTATTTTTCTTATTCTTATTCCCTTATACTCTGGTTTATATGTTAAGCATTGGTGGATGTCTATCAAGAGAAAGTTTCTTAGTTATCACATATCCCCTAGCTGGCAGAGTTGGAGAATCTGTGGCTGACAGAGGCAGAGAATCTGTGGCCTTGAGACCAAACCTCCACCCCTCCTCAACCCCTAACACCAAGCCTCTCAAGAAAATTTCTTAAGAAAAAATTTCTTAGTTATCACATATCCCCTAGGTGACAGAGGTGGAGAACTTGTGACTGACAAAAATGGCCTAGAGGCCACCGGTTCCCCACCCCTCCCCAAGCCCTAACACCAAGCCTAGTACACAGGAGACAATCAATTTTTTTTCTTAGCAAATTAATAAATTCAAATTACTGTGTGCAGAACACTATGCCAGAAATTAGCGAAAACATGAAGTTTAAGAAAGACATGATCTCTATTCTTATGGAGCTTAATCCCTAAAGGAATAAAAAACATACAGATAACTCTGATATGCTTTATTACAAGATAAACGCCCTTTGAGGCCAGTGGTAGTGGTAAAAGCCTGTAGTCCCTGCCACTGAGAAGGCAGAGGCTGATTTATTTCCTCCCAAACCAGCTTGGAGGAGGAAAGGGCAGAAGAGTGGGGGAGAGGGCAGAAGAGTGGGGTGAGGGAGAACTGGGAATTTCACAAAAAAATAAAAGGAGAAACATAAACAGTTCCCCTTCCTCTTCCTCCAACCTCTGCCCTGCCCCCCACATCCTTCCGGTCCATGACAACCCTGCTCAAAATTACCAAACTACACACCTGTGAAGCAATCATTGAGGAAAAGAACGAATCATCTGCCACTGGCAACCAACCTGGAGCTCCAGCAGGGCACTCCTATAAATGCAGGCCTGCCCCACTCACTCCATTCCTCTCTGGGAAGCAGCCAGCTCTCCTCCAGCCTGATCTGTGGTAAGTCAAGGAGCTCATTGATTTTCCTGGCTCAGTGAGGCTAGGGCTTCCACTCCCACCACCTCACAGCCCTTAGCTTGAGCGTAGGCTATTTCCCATCTTCTCCCAGGCCAGGGGTACTTCCCCCTCTTTCCTTTACTATTTGGCATCCCCTCAACTTCCTCCAAACTCTTCTTAAAAGGCTCCTCTTTCAGGGATCCCTCCCTGATTCACTCTCATTCCATCCCTTCCTATTCAACGTAGACAATATTCCTCTGAATCCTTTGTGAGCCAGTGTGATCTTAGATT
This sequence comes from Bettongia penicillata ogilbyi, assembly GCA_023548195.1. NCBI lineage: Eukaryota > Metazoa > Chordata > Mammalia > Diprotodontia > Potoroidae > Bettongia > Bettongia penicillata. The sequence goes on from JAJHZJ010000413.1 coordinate 13,032,563, forward strand.
GAAGTCCTATATATGTGTTTCTCCTTAATCCATCCCATCCCATCTCCCCTCAAGTTTCCCAAGGGCAGAGGTTCCTGGACCCACCCTCTTTAACCCTCCTTGATCAATACAGAAGGAAACAGATTCCAGCATCCCAACAGACTCTGCTCTTTCTCCATGCAGATTGAAAAACGGAGGTCAACTAACACAATGGAAAAGTGTACATTGAAAGATGCCCTGAAAACCTTCGTTGATACCTTCCACCAGTATTCTCAAAAATCTGGACACCTAGATGCCCTGGAAAGAAAGGAAATGAAACAGCTATTGTCAAAGGAGATGACACATTTCATTAAGGTGAGGTTTGGGGGCAAAGATGCTGAGGTGGGCAGAAGTAGAATAAGGAAAATGCAGGAACCTCCCAGGCTTCAGGGGAGACCTTGGTTTGGGCTGGGACAACAACAGGGGCCTGAGTTCCTAAAGGATTACCTTCTGAGGGTCATTATGACTCTATAAGGCTATCGGTTTTTTGAGTCCATGATGGGATAATCCAGGGATGCATCTGGATTTTTTTATTGTCCTAAGAGTCTTAGGATCATAGATTTAGAACTAGAAGAAACCTTAGATATAATCTAGCCTAACCTATCATGCCTCACACCCCCACTTTATAGATGAGGCAACTGAGGCCAAAGAATAAAAGTTACTTCCTGAAGGTTTCACAGTCCTCTAGTAACAGCTTAGATGCAAAGTCAATTCCTCTGACTCCAAACCAGGGGTTTCTCGACTACCCATGGTATTTTACATCAGTATTTTCCAGACCTTGCTTCTATTCCCCTATACCAGGGAAAATCCTGTTCCTGTTTCACCCCAGAGCTAGAATAAGGACAGAAATTGTGAGATTACAGGCAGGGTGTGGAGATGTGTTCAGAAAGATTGGATGTTGTGTCAGTGAATTGGTCCTAATTTGAGAGATGAAATTGTGGCCCATGGTTTGGGTAAGGCTCTTTGTTTCATTTTTTTCACCAGGCAGTAACAGCAGTAATATTATACATCATTTTAAAGTTTGGAATGTGCTTTACATTCATTATCTCATCTGAGTCTCACAACTACCTTAAGAGATTAGAAGACTTGCCCATGGTTCTATAGTTAGCATGAGTCTGAGGCAGAACCCAGACTGACAACTCAAGAGTGGGCTGCTTGCTATATGGAGTACCTGAAACCAGATTAAAATGCAATTGAAAAAAGTTTAACAAAAAAAGTGAAAATAGAATATAACATAGATAATGTCAATTTGTGGTTTTCTAAGTTAATACATCAGAAATCCACTTCTATGTAAGTGTAACACCATGAATGTAGCAGATAGAATACCAGATATGGTACTAGGAAGGATCTGAGTTCCAATCCTGCCTCAGCTACTACTCCTTAATCTAGGCAAGTTACTTAACCTTTCTTAGTCTCGGTTTTCTCTTCTATAAAATGGAGCTAGTAATAGCACTTACCTCACAGGACTGTTGTGAGACTCAGATGAGATAACACATGTAAAGTGCTTAAAGTGCTATCTAAATTGTAGCTATCATTATTTAGTATTATCATGCTTCCAAATGTAGACTCCAAATCTACTGTATCACTAGCTGGGAAGCCCCTCTACATAGTTGAAGTTGTTGCACAATTTTAAGGTCCTTATTTTGTCATAAACCCTATCTCTAGTGCTGGTGTTATCATTACTGTTACTATTATTTACAGAAGAAGGGGAGGGGGAGCACATCTATACTGCTCACTAATGATATAATGTCACAGCCCTGGATTCTTAAAGGGTGTGTCCTCACTAGCATGGACAATCAGTATGGGGTTTTCCCAATGGTCTCCAAGAAAGTCAGGATCACTGCCAGGAGTCCCAGGTGCTGAATTTACCACACATCTTATAGTAACCAACACCATCTCTTTCTTCCCTCTGTTCCAGAACTCCAAGGAACTGCGGGATTTCCAAAATCTCATGGTGGAGCTGGACACAAATCAAGATCAACTTATTGACTTCAAGGAGTTCGCTGTGATGATTGCACGTGTGGTAATGGAAACCCATGAAAAGATGCATGAATGTCATCCTTTAAAAGATGGTCATGAGCATGGCTCTGGTCTTGAAGCAAAGGAGAAATGTCGTGTTGGGAAATAATGCTGTTGGGAGAGAAACAAAATCTCCCTCCTCTTCGCATTCGCCTTTCCTTCCCCTGTCCATATCCAACAAGGAAGTGTTTCGACTCCATAGAGCCAAAAGAGGGAGGGCAAAAAATAATAGGAAATGGGGTGTCGGTGTCCTGATGTCCTTAGCAATATGATTGGGAACAATAAAGTTTTTCTTTGAGCCATTGGTTCTTCCAGTTCTTCATCTTTCCTCTTCCCCCAGACAAGCATCCCCAAGGTTCTGTCCATTAGGCAAACCTGACACTACTTATGCCTCACTTTCCGCCTAAAACACTGATCTGCCCTCTAAGTCTATCCAACAGCTAATCCACTTGTTGAACCCTTACCGACTGCTAGGTACTTTTGGGAAGACTAAGAGAAAAATGTATCAGAATTAGTATCTACCCCCAGGAGTTTTACAATCTAGTTAGGGAAACAAGGTTAGCATACCTCAACATTATAAGGAAGAAAATGAAAGCCAAAAAATATACAAACTATAAGAGTTATGGAAGTTCTAGGGAGGGGAAAACCGTCATGGACTGGGGAGATTAACATGGACAGGGTCCCTTGCCAGACAGAGGAGATGGCACATAAGCTGAGCTTTAAAGGATGGGCAAGATTCTGATAGTAGGATAGTAGGGAGAGGGTATTCTACATTGTTGGGAGAAAATAATATAAGAAGGTACAGATTGGGGAAATTCCAAAGAATACTTAGCAAATACAGAATAGCAAAAATAGAATATTTAAAAATTCACATGGTTGGAGCAGAGACTTCCTGTAGGAAAGTAGAGGGAGATATGACTAGGCAGTGGCCAGGTCATAAGAATCACAAATCATGTATTTAGAGCTGAAAGTTCTAGTTATCTAGTCCAGCTTGTTAATTTTACAGATGAGGACACTGAAAGTCAGAAAAGCAAAGTTATTTCCCAGAGATTACTCGGATAGTAAATTGCACAATCGGTGATTTAAACACAGCTCCCTTGACTCAGAGTCCAGAACTCATTCTACCGGGCCAAAATTGGGCACCCCCTAAAAAAATGCATTTGCAGGAAGAACTAAAGGAACCCATTCCCTCACATTTCCACCCTTAAGCCACCAATATGGGCTATTCTTGCCTATAGATATAGGACTGAGAACTGCCAGAACTGATCTTTCTCTTGGGTCATCAGACACTATCCTCCCATCACCACCACCAAAGTCATTCCTAGAAGTTGACTGGCTGAGATTGTGTGGTGTCAAGGCATGAGCACTGAGCTAGGACTCCGGATAATGGGTTCTAGTTCTTAGTCTACCATTATCTTGCCATGTGACCTAGGGCAAATCCCTGATCCTCAAGGCATAGGTTTCCATGTTTATAAAATGAGTCTGGACTATTTTATTTCCAAGGTCTTTTCTAGCACTAATCATCCATGAGGAAGCATATGCAAATTCATTCCTCCACAGGTAAGGAGACAGCATGATGCAGTAAAAGGAACAGTAATTCCAGGCTCGGAGAACCCAGGTTCAAATCTTACTTCCCAAACTTCCCTCCTGTATAACCTTGGGCAAGTCATTCAATTTCCCTGAGCCTCAGTTTCCTCACCTGTAAAATGAGAGGGTTGAATTTGAAGACCTCTAAAATCCCTTCCATATGCATGTGTGTGTGTGTGTGTATCCATAAGTCTATATGTTACAACAGAGAAGGGACAAGATCTCCAGAAGGAATTGTCCAGAAGGACATAATCAAAAAGTCAATTGCCTGTGAGGTCAGATACCTGCCCTCACTTCTAATGTGGAGAAGGAAGTGGAGGAAGATCCTTAGAGATCATCTAGCCCATTACCTTCACTTTACAGATGGAGAAACTGAGACCTAAAAAAGAAATGACAATTTCTTTTCCAACACCATAGCTAATAAGCTGCTAGAGGGTAGGTCTTCTGAATTCTAATCCTGTACTCTTCACCAAACCAGTTCATCTCTTAAATGAATCAGGTTGGTTGCTTGGCCCCATGGAGAACACAGAGATCCCAGTCCTAAGGAGATGGAAGAAGTAAAGGGAACAAGAAGGGAGAAGGGTGAACACGAGCACAACAGTGACCCAAGACTATGGGCTTCCCCAGAAGTACTAACTGAGGAAGGCAATCAAGAGAGCCAAAACAGGGGCATTATAAGGGCAGGCTCAAGGTGGAAAGATGTGTTAGTTGATGGATTCATCAGAAGGCAAACCAAAGTCTTGCTTTTATTGTTTTATTGGGGGTGGCAAAAAAGTAGATGAAACCAGAGTTGGGAGAGAGAGAGGCTGCATTTAGAGAAGCATCAAGTCCACACAGAAGCATAGAATCTCAGAATTAGAAGGAATCTCAGGGGTCATCTAGTCTAACCTAGCCCTGAGCAAGGAAGCCCACTGTAACATACTGACAAGTGGTCATCCAGTTTTTGTTTGAAAACCTCTAGTGAAAAGAAGTCCACAAAACAGGAAAATGATAAATGTTGGAGAAGATATGGGAGAATTAGAACACTAATTCGTTGTTGGTGGAGCTGTGAGCTGATCCAACCATTCTGGAGAGCAATTTGGAACTCTGCCCAAAGGGCTACAAAAGTGTGCATACACTTTGACCCAGCAATATCAGTTCTCGGGCTGTGTCCCAAAGAGATCATAAAAATGGGGAAAGGACCCACATGTACAAAAATATTTATAGCAAATCTCTTTGTGGTGACCAAGAACTGGAAATCGAGGTGATGTCTATCAATTGGGGAATGACTGAACAAATTGTGGTATATGAATGTAACAGAATACTATTATGCTATTAGAAACAAAGAACAGGAAGACTTCAGAGAGGCCCAGAAGAACTTATTTGAACTAATGCTGAGTCAAAGGAACAGAACCAGGAGAACTTTGTACATAGCAACAACCACAGTGTGCAAGGAATTTTTCTGGTAAACTTAGCCCTTCCTAGCAAGGGAGGGACCTAAAAAATTCCCAATGGACTCTTAAGGCAAAATATCTTCCACATCCAGAGAAAGAACTAAGGAATAGGATTGCACAATGAAGTAAAACATTTTCTCTTGTGTTATGTTTTGTTTTGTTTTGTTTTCATGGTTTCTCCCATTCATTTTAATTCTTCTATGCAACATAACTAAAGTGAAAATGTATTTAATAAAAATGTATATATAAAACCTATACAAGATTGCACATTGTCTTGGGGAAGGAGGGGAGGAGAGAAAGGGGAAACAGGGAGAGGGAGGGGGAAGAAGTCTGAGATACATGGAAGCAATTGTAGACAACTGAAAACAAATTAACTAAAAAAATAATTAAACAAAAGGAAAAAAAATAAAAGGAAAAAAGAAAAGAAGTCCATTTACTTTCCAAAGCAGTCCTTTTAGCCTTTCAATAGCTTTAATTGTTTGGTAGTTTTTGTGTTTTTTCCCCAGCATTAAACCTAATCTGTCTCTGTCTATTATACTTTTGTTTGCCTTTTGGGACCAAGTAGAAGAAACCCAAGTTCCTCTTCTACCATGCAGTAGATAGACTTGAAGATACATTACATGTCTTCCCTAAGTCCTCACTCCGAGGATAAACATTCCCAGTTCTTTCAACTTGCCCTTATCTGGTATGATCTAGGTGGTGCAGGAGTCAGGAGGACCTGAGTTCAAATCTCATCTCAGACACTTGACACTCACTAGTTGTGTGACCTTGGGCAAGTCATTTAACCCCAACTGCCTCATCCTGGGTCATCTCCAGTCATCCTGATGAATATCTGGTCACTGGATTCAGATGGCTCTGGAGGAGAAGTGAGGCTGGTGACCTGCACAGCTCTCCCTCACTTAGAACAAAGTCAAGTGCAAGTCATGTCATTATTTCTCTGATGGCATGGTCTTCTTCAGCAACGAAGGACAAACACATATATCTGGTATGATCTTGAGAGCCTTTGTTTTCTTGATTGTCTCCCTCTGGACCCTCTCCAGTTTTTCACTGTTCTTCCTAAAATGTAGTACCTAGACTAAAGATCACATTCCAAATGTATTCTGACCAAAAAAGAATATATCAAGATTATCAGTTGACTTCTCCAGGCCACTCTAATTCTCTTAATTCATATTGCATTAGCTTTTTGTTGCTATACAGCATTTTTTACTGATATTGAGCTTATAATTTACAAAATACTCCTTTTTTTCAGATAAACTGCTATCTAGCCAAGCCTCCCCATCTTGTACTTATAAAGCTAATTTTTTTTTGGACTCTTATTAAATTCTATCTAATTAGATTTGGCCTAACATTCTAACTCGTTGAAATCTTTTTGGGTCCTATACTCTGCCCTAGGCAGACTACATGTGGAATATTTCCATTTAGTTCTGGGTGCCTTATTTTTGAAAGGATATTGCTGCTCTGGATGGAATCCAAAGGAAAATGAGCAGAGTGGTAAGAGTAATGAAAAGCATCTCACATGACTTATTCTGCTTAGTGTCACAGGGTGGAACTGGAAGCAATGGATGGGAGATCTAGAAAAGTAAACTAAAGCTAGAGATAGGGAAAGGCTCCTCAACAAGAAGAGCTATCCAAGAGTAAAAAGGACCAGAGACATTCAGAAGAAGGCAGAATGGTCACTTGTTGAAGATGTTTATAGAAGGAATTCCTGTAATAAATGCCTTTTGAGATTCCTTCCTGCTCTCAGATTTTATAACACCGAACCCAGAAAGAGATCTGAACTCTGGGCTGGAACTCAGCAGTCAGGCAGCACCTAATGCAGCAAGAATTCTATGAGTTCCCTTCCCATTCCCATTTCTAGCCCTTCTTTTTCTCCACCCTCCTTATTCAATTCTTAATTAATGAATAATTGCAAGCTACAGAAAGGAAGCATTTCTCCACTGTCTTCCTCTGACTGGATTCTTGTTAATTCCCTCTACCCAAGAACAAAATTAGGGAAAGTTTCTCCCATCAAAGACAGAGCACCTGATCCCCAGCCTTCCTCTCCTTTCTCATTTTTCTCTAGTGTTGCCCTTTTGCCCCATCCTCTTCCTGCAGTCTGTGGAATGCAATGGACATGCAGACAGTTTCCTCCTGTTCAGAGTCCAGTTTAAAGCATCGCTGTCCCAGGAGGTACTAGGACAGGTTCAAACCTCTAAATAGCCTCCTCCAATCCTCCCTTTCCTCTGTCCCCTTTCATTTATAGATCTGACCCACTGGATTCACAGTCCATCTGGCTAGTTTATTTCTTCTCTCCTAGTTTAGGTAGAGCCATGACTTTTATTTTTCCTTCTGGAGTTAGCATGGCATTATGTGAAGAACAGGGGGAAAGAGAGCAATTTCATTACTATTTTTTTAAAAAAACAAACATAGTATATAACAGAAGTTCATGTTTTCATATAAAATCCTCCTTTTAGTTCTTTGCACATTGAACTAGGTGTGATGACTGTTACTAATAAAAATATTTTCATAAAAAGATACATAAATTAAGAAACCTAGATTCTGATGCCAGTCTTACCACCTACAATTGTAGCTTTAAGTCAGTCCCTTACTTCCTCTAGGCCTAAAAGACCCCTAAAGTCTCCTCCTCTAAACGTCCATGGAATCAAAATGGCCAAAACTGTTTTTCTCAGGGGATTTTTAACTTTACAATTTAACTGTTTCTCCTTTCTCACTGTCCCCCGTCTGGTATTTTCCCATATGCTCTATGATCTGGTCTGTTAGATTAAGTTGACAGAGGTGGGAGTGGGGAGACAGAGTGGGGAGGTTGAAGGAGGAGAGCATGGAGAGATGCCACAGGGGATGAGTAAAAACTAGAACCAGAGAGATTTGAGAGTGCTTACAAGGTAAGCAAGAGATGGCACCTGCCAGGTGGTACAGCAGATAGAGTGCTGGACTTAGAATCAGGAAGATCTCAGTTCAAATCCAACTTCAGACACTTATTAGAAACTCAAGTAATCCTATTTGCCTCAGTTTCTTTATCTGTAAAATGGGGCTAGTAATAGCACCTACCTCCTAAGATTAACTATGTAGTTATATAGAGGATCAAATAAGATAGTATTTATAAAGCACTTTGCAAACCTTGAAGCCTCGTCTATGTAAATGTGAACGGCTATTTTTTAAAGTTGATTCATTTGACCAGAAATTGCTGAGCACCATTCTAGACACTGAAAGAAATGTAGAGGTAAATGTGAGACATCTTGGTGAAGCTGGCAAACTAGTTAGTGAAGGAAGACTAATGCATAAAAAGACAGCTCATCATACAAGGTCATGATAAATGTCCCATGAGTAGGACAAGGCAGTAAATTCCATGGAAATTGAGAAGGGAAAGGTGCTTTGAGGTGGACAGGTGAGAAGGCACTTTATGGAGGAGGTTGTGTGAGCCAGGCCTTGAAGGATAAGTATGATATGTACCAACAGAAAGGAGAAAAGGGAAAGGGATTGCAAGGGGGAAGGAAAGGAAATTTCAATTAAGCAAAGAAAACCAAAATGTGCAGACTTCTTTTGGATGAGTTTTAAGCAACAAGGCAATGATCTTCAGCATGGGGACATTCTGAGACCAAAAGAGCTTGGTCCATTCCCATTGATACCTTCTGAGATCCTATCTCGCAAAATAGCCATGGAATTTCTCAAAACTGAATAGGTAAGACCTAAAGGGAAACATAGGGAAGTAATGAGAGTGTAAGAGTTGAAAAGGTTCCACTTGAGAAACTTGTGGCTTTGTCAACCCTATTTTTCACTTCAGTAACTAGAATGTCAAAATTCAAGATGAGAGACTTTTTTTTCCTTTCACAAAAAAATTTAGCAATCCTAAGGAGCTGGGTAGGATTGTATTTTAGAGTTTACTTCAAAACAGGGCTTGTGATATTCTTGTGTAAGATTGCCCCACCAGAAGCTGTTGAAAGCCAGGACCATTGCTTCCTGGTAAGGTCTTAGGAAACTGTCGTTATTTCATAGACTCCTGAGGTTGGAAAAGAACTCAGAAGTCACCGAGTCCAACCCCCTACTCAAAGTGTGACTCCCCTCTATAATATTCCTTATAAATGATCATCCAACCTCTGCTGAAAGTCACTATCTGCTTCCCTCCCCCACTCCCTTCTCTCCCCACTAGGCAGGCCATCATATTATTTATGCTATTAAAGGCAAGGGAGAGATCGCAAAGAGCACATTTGGAGTCTAGGAACCAAACTGTGTTGACAGAAAATGCTTAATAAGTGGCTATGGTTACTTTAACTGAATTCAACTGACTTGAATTGAATCAAATAAAGTTGAATTGAATAATCCAATGTTTAAGATTATTGGCATTTTTTCCAAAATCTAAGTCCCAAACTCAATTATGACCCTAAGTAAATCATCTGGGTTCTGAATCAGACCTCTGACTAGCAAATGTTAGTAGAAGCATATTTGCTACCTAGACACCAGGTTAAGGGACATGTAACAAAGAGATTGGGGCTAATCGATAGATTGTTAACTATTTCATTTCGAGTTTCATGTTTGCAGAACCTCTCTACAGGGGAGCAGGAAACTGTAACTACTCCCTCTTCCTCTCCCCGGGAGAAAAAACAGACCATGTTTTCCTTTAATTCCCCCAAGGAATGAATCCCCATTGACCTCTGAATTAGTTTTTCAGGTTTCACCTATCTAAGAAATAGAGAGATATCAAACAATAAGACCTCCCTATTAGTCACCAAAATGGGGGAAACTCATTTTTCCCCAAAGAACTACTCCATTGCAGAAGCAACTGACAGCCCTTGCCCCAAAGATGGCATCTGCCAGTGTATTTATCAGATTTATGGAGAGGGGAAGAATTTTTTTCTAAAGAAACGATAGAAAGCATTATGAAATGCAAGATGGATAATTTTGATTACTTTAAACTGAAAAGTTTTTGCACAACCAAACCCAATGCAACCAAAATTCGGAGGGAGGTAGTAAACTGGGAAAAAATTTTTACAGCTAAGCTCGGGGATAAAGGCCTCATTTCTAGAATATATAGAGAACTGACTCAAATATATAACCATACAAGTCATTCCCCAATTGATAAATGGTCAAAGGATATGAACAAGCAATTTTCAGGGGAAGAAATCAAAGATATCTATAATCATATGAAAAAGTGCTCTAAATCACTATTGATTAGAGAGATGCAAATCAAAACAACTCTGAGGTACCACATCACACCTGTAAGATTGGCAAACATGACAGAACAAGAAAATGATAAATGCTGGAGAGGATGTGGGGGAGTTGGAGCACTAATTCATTGTTGGTGGAGCTGTGAGATCATCCAACCCTTCTGGAGAACGGTTTGGAACTATGCCCAAAGGGCTACAAAAATGTGCATACCCTTTGACCCAGAAATATCACTACTAGGATTGTATCCCCAAGAGATTATAAAAACGGGAAAGGGTCCCACGTGTACAAAAATATTTATAGCAGCACTCTTTGTGGTAGCCAAAAAATGGAAGTCAAGGGGATGCCCATCAATTGGGGAATGGCTGAATAAATTATGGTATATGAATGTAATGGAGTACTATTGTGCCATAAGAAATGATGAACAAGAAGACTTCAGGGAGGCCTGGAAGGACTTATATGATCTGATGCTGAGCGAAAGGAGCAGAACCAGGAGAACTTTGTGCACAGCAACGACCACAGTGTGCGAGAGTTTTTTCTGGTAGACCTGGAACTTTGTAATAACACAAGAACTTACTGAGAAAAAAAAAAAATCCTAATGTAGGTCTTCTAAGGCAAAATGCCTTCCACACTCAGAGAAAGAAATGTGGAAGTCATTTGCAGAATGTAGCAGATCATGTTTGTGTGTGGGTGGGTTTCAGTGTATCATGTGTTGATTTGTTATATGATTTCTTCCATTTATTTTAGTTTGGCTACGTAGCATGAATATAGTGAAAATGTGCTCAATAGGAAAGTATATGTAGAACCTAAACAGAATTGTATGCTGTCATGGGGAGGGAGGGGGGTATAAAATCTTAACTTTAAGAAAATGATTGTAAAACATTAAAAATAAATAAAATAAATAAAATAAAATAAAATTACAAGCCAAAAAAAAAAAAGATGGCATCTGCCAGAAGACTGACCATGTGAACAATCCAGGAATTAACTAGAATGTACAAAGAAGCTCCATTAGCTCAACAGGAAGAATCTGTTCCGGGATATGAGTAGGATTAAATCAGGTTTTTTTTTAAAGGAGACATTTAAAAAAAAAAAAGCATTTTCACAGTGGCCCTGGTAAATGGCCATCTTCCATATTTCATTTTCTAGGAACCTGGGGAGCTACACACACACAGTCTCAGAGTCAGAAGAGATATCTAGGGTTATATAGCTCAATCCTATCTGAACAGATATTCTTTCCACAACATTCCCTTAAATTGGCTTTCTGACTTGTGTTGATATAATAGCTTTTATATTTATTATATATTTAATAACATATTATATATATATATATATATAAATGCTATACTTAATAGCATTTTCATAGCAGTTTAAGGTCTGCAAAACGCTTTACAAACATCCTCTTATTCTATCCTCACAACTCTGGGAAGTAAATATTCTTCATAATCCCCATTGCCCAAGATCACACAGCTTGTAAGTGTCTGAGGTGGGATCTAAACTCAAGTCTCCCTGTCTTCGGGTCCAGCCTACCCCTTCACTAAGCCACCTAGCTGCCTAGTGATACAGACCTCCAATAATGGAGGACTCACAACCTTCTGAGGCAACTCATTCCATTGTTGGCCCCTCTTCAAAAAGATTCTCCAAACAACAAAATAAAAACAGAATGATGGTCATCAATTTCCTGCCAGCTCTCATTTCTTAGTCCCTTTCCTCTTTCCCCTTGTCTCTGGTCAAGAAATGTGCTTTTGAAGCATGTTTTTCACCCAAAATACTCTGACTCAGCCATCACACAAATACTCTCTACCACATCTTCATACCATGGAAATCTACCACCCATGAAACCCCAAACCCCATTACCTTACATTATTTCTACCTCTAGGGAAAAAAAATTAGACTCAAACATCATCTAGTAAAACTTCTTCATTTTTCACATTTTGTGATATTTAAAAGGCAGGTAGCTAAATATAATAGATATTGCCATTCTAGACCTAGTTTTCTGATTTCAACCAACATTTTATTAACAATCATAACTTACATTTACAAAGCACTTTAAAGTTTGCAAAGCATTTTGCCTACATTATCTCAGTTTAGCCTCACAAAACTTTGTGAGATAGGTAATGCAGGTATTATAATTCTAACTTTGTAGGTGAGGAAACTGAAACTCAGTAAGGTTAAGGAACCTACATTTAAGTCATGAAGCTAATAAGCACCAGAGATAGGATTTGAATATTTCTAAAAGTCTCAGAGCCAGAAGAAAACTCAGAGGTTATACAGTTCATTCCATATCTGCACTATAAATTCCTTCTACAATGTCCCCAACAAGTGGCCATTCAGTGTCAAATGAAGTCTTCAGCCAATCATCACATGGCATGAGCTCAAGACTTTTCACCATCCTGGGATGCCCTTCTCTGGACACATTCCAGCTTGTCAATGTCCTTCCTATAATGTGACTCCCAGAACTGAACACAATACCCTGAATCTGATCAGAGCAAAGTACAGAAGGACCATGATTTTTCTCCTAAACATAACTACTAATGTGGCCTAGGGATTGCCCTTCAAATTCAGTTCAAATTCAGTCTTCTAAAGTCTTCAGATCTTTTTTACACAAGCAATTGTCTATCCACATTTCCCCACCTCTGCATTTGAACAGATAGTTCCTTGAACCTAAGTGAAGGACTTCATATTTATTTTTATTAAATTTCATCTGAGTAGATTTGGCTACTTTCTTAGCCCATTCAGATCTTTTTGGATCGTGATTTTGTTATCCAACACATTTGCTCTCCTTCCTAACTTAGTATCATCTGAAGATTGGATAAGCATATCATCTATGGCTACATCTAAGTCACAGATAAAAATGTCAACTAGTCCAGTATTAAAGACAGATTTCAGGGGCATTCTACTAGTGAACTCTCTCCAAAGTAATGTTACTTAATGAATAATATTTGGGTCTAATGCTCAGCTGGATATGTACTACCACATGGTTCCTATCTCACAAGGATAGCATGAAAGAATCTGTCAAAAAGACTTAATGAAATCCAGCAAAACGTAATACCTTGTGTAGGGGCAGCTAGGTGGTGCAGTGGATAGAGCACCAGTGCAAGGGTCAGGAATTCCTGAGTTCCAGTCTCACCTCAGACACTTTACTCTCTAGCTGTGTGACCATGGCCAAGTCACCTAATCCCAATTACCTTATCCTGGGTCATCTCCAGTCATCCTGATGAATATCTGGTCACTACATTCAGATGGCTCTGGAGGAGAAGTTGGTGACCTGCACAGCCCTCATTCACTCAAAACAAAGTCAAATGCAAGTCATATTATTTCTCTGATGGCATGGTTTTCTTCTGCAATGAAGGACAAACACATACTCTGCTAATACCTTGTGTACAGTAAGTTAAGAAAGTATGGAACATTCCTGTTGAAGCCAAGCTAACTCCTAACCACCACCACATTATTTTCTAGAGATCACAATTATCTCTCTAATAGACTACATTACAGAATTTTTTTTGAGGAAGAAAGCCCATTAGCTTATAGTTTGAAAATTTTGCCCTCTTCTATTTTTCGATTAGGGTAATATTTTCCCACTTCCAGTTCTTCAATATTTTCCTTCTATTCTCTGTTTTCAATAATCACAGGCAGGCAGTTTCCTTCAGAACCCTGATATATTGTTAGTTCATCCTAGCCTACTGACTTCAAATTGTTCAGAGTGCCTAGGTACTCTCTTATTCTCTTCCCAGTTATCCTTGGTTTAAACTCACTATGAATCATTTTAAATCTATACTTCCCAGTACAAATAGACTGTGAATCATTTTAAATCTATACTTCCCAGTACAGATAGCATTCTCCTTGGCAGAGCAAACACAAAAATTGAAATTGAGTGGTTCTTCCTTCTTTCCTATATCACTATTACCTCACATACTCCAAATACTGATCCTATCCTTCCTTTCCTCCTTCTCTTTTCCATTTCATAGTTCAAATGAAGCCCTTTTTGTTTTTCTCTGTGTTGTAATAGATAGCTAGCTTGAAACCAGGGTGAACAGGTTCAAGTCATGTCTCTGACACATACTGGTTTTTTTTTTACTCTTGGCAAATCATATCCCACTGTCATGGACAACTTCAAGTTGCAGATAAGGTCCAAACCACATTGACAAAAGGAATTTCTTCACCTGGATATGCCTGATATCAATGAATTCAAAGATTTGGTCTAACATTTCTCACCAGCTCAAGCTCATCATGAAATTAGCACTGATGAAACATTTCCTACAGAGATATGCCCCCCTTTTGTATTTACACTTAGTAATTTGGAATCAGAAGGCCATAGTTTTAATCTCAGTTCTGTTCCTACCTGTGTGATCCTTGATGTGAAGATGTGATATCTGTCTTACATTACTTAACTTCTCTTGGCCCCAGTTTCCTCACCTATAAAATGAAGGGTTTGATCAATGGTGTCAAACTCATTAAGAATTGGGGACCACAAAGAATTGAAAATTGAGGGTAAATTGAGGAAAACTGGGGAATGGCTGAACAAGTTGTATATAATTGTAATGGAATATTACCATGCTATAAGAACTGGTGAGCATGCAGATTTCAGAAAAAGCTGGACTTACATGAAGTGATGCAAAGTGAAGTGAGCAGAACCAGGAGAACATTGTGTATATAGTAGCAGCATATATGACTATATGACGATCAACTGAATGACTTAGTTCTTCTCAGCAATACAATGATCCAAGACAACTCCAAAGAATTTATGATGAAAAGTGCTATCCACGTCCAGAGAAAGTCAGAATGCAGATGAAAATATACATTTTTTCACTTGCTGTGTTTTTGTGGGGCTTTTTTTTCTTTTTCCTCTGGGTCCATGTCTTCTTTCACAACATGACTAATACATTTTGAATGATTGAACAAGTATAATCTATACCAAATTGCTTACATTCTCAGAAGAAGAAAGGAAAGGAAATTTGGAACTCAAATTTTTTTTAAAAAATGAATGTTGAAAATTGTATTTATATATATAAATGTAAGTGGGAGAAAATAAAATATGATCTAATAAATAAAGGCTTTAAAATAAACGAGTTGTGGGGGGAACATGGAAAGGGGGCATAAGGAGAGAAGTTAGAGAGGAAGAAAATGATAGATCTGTCAGAGGAAATCTGTAAGTTGTGTGAAATTGGTGATAGATTATATCAATCTTTATTATCAGACCTCATCCTCCCATTATACAGAGTTTTGGGTGGTTTGAAGAGAGGTCTCATCTGGAGAAGTGGGAAAGGGATGGATGGGTAAATTCTCAGTTTTCTCAGTGGTTGTGTTCTTTCCCATGGATGTGATCATGAGTAGTTTCTATCATAGTGATCAACATTTTCACGAACTTCCCAAAGTCGATCTCTCTGTTGTTACTTTTATCCACAGTTTTAAAGCTGTTATTGACAAATTCTGGATCCTTAAATTTCTAGAAAGAAAGATCATTGGAGAGCATGACCACAAAGCTTAATATATTTTCTCCGAGATTCTCCAAATATACTCCTCCTGGTGTCTCCCCTTCACCATATAGTAAGGTCAGGAGCCTTGGGTTAATTAATTAACTATGGGAGAAACTATGATGAGAAGGAAGGAAGAAAGGACAAAAGGAAGGAAGGAAAGGAATAAGAAAAAGAGAGAAGGAAAAAGAAAGGAAAGAAAAGCAGAAAGAAAAAGAAGGAAGAGAAAAAGAAGAAAGAAAGAAAGAAAGAAAGAAAGAAAAGAAAGAAAGAAAGAAAGAAAGAAAGAAAGAAAGAAAGAAAGAAAGAAAGAAAGGGAGAAAAGAAAGAGGAAGGAAGGAAGGAAGGAAGGAAGGAAGGAAGGAAGGAAGGAAGGAAGGAAGGAAAAGAGAGAGAAAGAGAGAAAGGAAGAAAGGAAGAAAGAGAGAAAGAAAGAAAGAAAGAAAGAAAGAAAGAAAGAAAGAAAGAAAGAAAGAAAGAAAGAAAGAAAGAAAGAAAGAAAGAAAGATGAAAGGAAGAAGGAAGAAAGGGAAAAAAGAAAGAAGAGAAAGGAAAGAGAGAAAAGCAGAAAGAAAAGAAGAAAGGAAGGAAGGAAGAAAAAAGAAAGATTTAGACAGAGAGAACCTCCCCAGATCAAGTCAGGCACATTCACAGGAAACCAATCACTAGATAGAGTCCAGACACGTAAGTGAGTTTTCCCTTTATCTCTATCCCTAAAGAAGTCCATTTTACTTTTAGTACTTCCAATTCATAAGTAATTTCTCCTGAGGGAATTTTTTCCTTTAGTTGTAGAAGCATGTCTGATCTATTGAAAGAAAACTGTCCTATCAAAGTAGGAATTAAGAAAGCATGAACTAGTTTTTCCTTCTGTTTCCCAGCATGAATTTCCAGATCTCCTTGAAAAAGTCACTGGACATTGCTACCTTCAGTTAAGTCCAACAAACACTAAGTACCTAATCTGTGTAAAAATTGGGATTTCCTAAATCTGTCTCAAGATTCCCACTCGACGAGGTCCAAAACCAGCCTTTGGTGAATTCTCCAGCATCTTATCAGGTGTAGGACATAAGGACTAATAAATAGGACATAAAAGGATTAAGAGTACTCCAGCTAAAATATCATGGAAGTATTGAGCTGACTTGGAATGATAAAATCATGTGGAAAGGAGCTCATTCCTGGAAGTATCAGGACCAAACCCAAGTGTGATTCACCTCACCAAAAGTCAGTTGGGAAATTACTTGTTCACCAGCCTTTGAATCACTGAACGAAAGCATGCCAAAAATCACCCATCTTCACAGAGTACTGGTGGAAGATAGTAATCATCACCCCAAAAGAATCTTCCAGATCAATCATCTTCACAAATCTTCCAGAAACCTAAGAGGAGAGAGAAGACAGGCTGGGCAGATGCATTTGATGACCACTGAAGTCCTTGCCAGCTCTAAATCTGTGACTAAGCAGCTAGGTAATATACCACTGGACATGCTCTGGCCTCAGACACTTTTTCATTTGAGCTTTGGTGGAGCACCGGGATTGGAGTGAGGAAGACTCATCTTCCTGAGTTCAAATCTGACCTCAGACACTTACTAGCTATGTAACCCTGGTCAAATTGTTTGCCTCAGTTTCTTCAACTGTAAAATGAGCTGGAGGAGAACATGACAAACCACTCCAGTATCTTTACCCCACAAGAGATCAAGAACAGTAAGACATGTCTGAAACAATTAAACATCTACAACAGGAACGATTCTCTGGATAAGCAGATCCTTTACCCTAGTCAAGCACAATTAACCTGTAGGTATTCCTTGACCTGGCCAGTTGCATCACTGGATTAGTTCTGACTTCTTTTGGGATCCTGAGGCCATCAGAATCAGATGGGATCCCAAAGGACATTTAGGATAATTACAGCTCAGGTAAGACCAGTGAGACCCAGAGAGCTAAACCAACTTGTACAAGGCCACATAGCTATTAAGTGCTAGACATAGACTTTGAGTTTCACATGGGCACTACAGTGGGTCAGAACTTCGGTCTACTGAGCAACATCAAATCAATTGATCCATAGTCCTTTAGAGTTTTTTATTTAAAAACCTCATGGATTTCATATTATAAGTTCCAGTTAAGGAGATTTACCTGTCAAGAGACAAGTGAATGAGACTCTGAAAAGAATCAGAAACTGGTGACAGGCACAAGGCCCAGTTAACTTTAACAGAGAAAGAGACTTGGCCTCCAGACTCCTTGATCAGGAAGCTCTCTGATTCTCTTTGATGCAATTTCCAGACAATGTTGAGTTACTCAAGAGTTTCCTGGACTCATCTTCTGTTTTTAATTTTGTGTGGTTTGTTTTTTTTTTTAACTCTGACACTGATTGAATTTCAGCACACAGTAGGCTAAGACCAAGCAACCTCTCCCCTTCCTGTTTCCCCCTCCTCCAAACCTCTTAAGCCAAGGGTAGGGAACCTGCAGCCTCAAAGCCATCTAGATTCTCAGGTATGGCCTTTTGACTGAGTCCAAGTTTTACAGAACAAATCCCTTCTTTAAAGGGATTTGTTCTGTGAAGTTTGGATTCGGTCAAAAGGCTGAATTTGAGGACTTAGAGGGCCACATGTGGCCTCTAGGCTGCAGTTTCTCCACCCTTGCAAGCACACTGAGGAACGTACTCATGCCACAAGGTAGAGGGTCTGCTCTTAGTTGCGCCACCCCCACCTTCACCCCAGGCTCCTCTGTTACCCAACGTCCAGACCCAAAACAGATTTACGATTACTTATGCTAACCAGTGCAACAGAAACACTAAGTGGATTTATGCACTTCAAAGCATGCAGTTAGACTTTATTAATCAAACATGTGTAAAAATTAATTTATATTATCTACTAGAAAATATCAGAATAACCCCAATAGAAAGAAACCACCAACCAGATTTACCAAGGGCTTCCTAGTAAGCATGTGTCTCATACTGGTACTCAGTGACTAGTTCCCTCTCTGCCCAGCCAGAGGCCGTGTGTCTGTCCCCTATGGCAGTTACCTGAAAAGCTGGCAAATCTCTGTGAGCCAATTAGCACTGCCCTCAAACAAATATGGGGGTTGCCTGAGTCTCAATGAGCTAGCCTCAGTTACTATTCAAGATCAGGCTGAAACGGGGCATCTCCAGTGGGTGTTTCATAATTCTAACTATGGTTTTTAGTTGATTACAGCCAAGTTCTGATTGACGATTGATTACCTAAGTTGATAATGAAAGGAAACTATAAGGCAAAGGTAACTCATTAACAGGTGGTTACCAGTTGTTTACCAGATTTGAGGGATGCATTTCATTAGCACCCATTTGACAAATCTAGGACACATACCTGCACATACACACACACACACACAGGGCCATTAGTATTTGTTAAGCAAATCTAGAGGGCATATGTCATTAATAGTTTACCAATTTGGGGAACATGGACTTCAGGAGTCAAAATGGCAGACAGAGTAAGCAGAAAATCATGTGAACTGTCCAAATTTATCTCCAAACAACTATAAAGTAGCACCTAAAATGAATTCTGGAATTACAGAACCAACAAAAAGACAGAGCGAAACAATTTTCCAACCCAAAACAACCTGAAAAGTCAACAGGAAAAGGCTATCTCACTCACATAAAAGGGGAGTAGGGTCCAGGACAGTCAGTATCCTGGCAAGCCAGCAGAAGGCCCTAAGCTCTAGCACAGGTAACTGACCAAGTCCCCAACATGCAGAGTAGGTGGGCCCCACCCCCATCTCCATTGCTAGGGCCCCAATGTAGAACTAGCCCTCCATGGGACAAGCAATTAGGCTGTGACCCCAACACAACGCAAGACCCACCCTAGGCCCCAGCACAGCGCCAGGTGAGTGGTCACACCTCCTGTAGGCCCTGAAGCATTACCAGGGCTCCGTGGTCCTGGTGCAGCATCAGGTCCACCAAGAGCCTCCCCCATGGGCCCTGGGAGCAGTCACTAGGTCCCACAGTCCCAGTACAGCACCAGGCTAATAGCCAGGCTGCCCAGAGCACCTTTGCCACATGACTCAAGCAGCCAGGGACTGCTGTCCCCAGTACAAGAAGCTTGGGACAGTGCTCATCCACGGTAGGAGCAGAACAAAATTCATCTGGAAGAACAAATAGTCAAGAATAGCAACAGAATTAACGAAAAATAAAACTGCAAAAGAAAGTGGCCTCGCTGCACCAGATCTCAAGCTATATTTTAAAGCTGTAATCATCAAAACTATCTCATACTGGCTAAGAAACAGAATAGTGAATCAGTGGAAAAGATTAGACATACCAGACACAGTAGTAAATTACCATAATAATCTAGTGTTTGATAAACCCAAAGACCCCAGCTTCTGGTAAAAGAGCTTACTATTTGACAAAAACTGCTGGGAAAACTAGAAAACAGTATGGCAGAAACTAGGTGTAGACTAGCACCTTACACTATATACCAAGATAAGGTCAAAATGGGTACATGATTTAGACATAAGGGTTAATACCATAAGCAAATTAGAAAAGCAAGGAAGCATGTTCACCTGTCAGATCTCTGGAGAAGGGAAGAATTTATGACCAAACATGACATAGAGATGATTATGAGATATAAAATGGATAATTTTGATTATATTAAATCAAAAAGGGTAATCAGAGACAAAACCAATGAAACCAAGATTAGAAGGAAAGCAGAAAGCTGGGAAACAATTTTTACAGCAAGTGTTTCTGATAAAGGTTTCATTTCTCAATTATATAGAGAACTGATTCAAATTTATAAGATATAACTTATTCCCCAATTGATAAATGATCAAAAGAAATGAACAGGAAGTTTTCAGATGAAGAAATCAAAACTATCTATAGGCATATAAAAAAATGCTCTAAATCACTATTAATTAGAGAAATACAAATTAAAACAACTCTGAAGTACCTCCTCACATATATCAGATTGACTAATACGACAGAAAAGGAAAATGGTAAATGTTGGAGGGAATGTGGGAAAATGGAGATGCTAATACATTTTTGTTAGAATTGTGAACTGATCTAACCATTCTGGAGAGTAATTTGGAACTATGCCCAAAGGGCAACCAACTGTGCATCCCTCTGATCCAACAATACCATTACTGGTTCTGTATCCCAAAGAGATCATGAAAAAGGGGAAAAGAACCCACATGAACAAAAATATTTATAACGCTCTTTTTGTGGTGACAAAGAATTGGAAATTGAGGGGAGAATCATCAATTGTGAAATAGCTCAACAAGTTGTAGTATATGAATGTAATGGAATACTATTGTACTATAAGAAATGACGAAGCTGGCAGATTTAAAAAAAAAAACTTGGAAAGATTTACATGAACTGATACAAAGGGAAACGAACAGAATCAGGAGAGCATTGTACACAGTAACAGCAACACTGTGAAATGATCAGCTCTGAATGACTTAGTGCTTCTCAGCAGTACAGTAATTCAAGAAAATTCCAAAGGAATTAACGGAAAATACAATCCACATCCAAAGAAAGAACCAATGGAGTCTGAAGGCAAATTGAAGCCTTCTATTTTCACTTTAGTTTTTTCATGGGTTTTTTTTTTATTTTGGTCTGTTTCTTCTTTCACAACATGTCTAATATGGAAATATGTTTTTCTTGATTGCACATATATAACCCACATCAAATTGCTTACTGTCTTTGAGAGAGGAATGGGGGAGATGGAGGGAGAAAATTTGGAACTTGAAATTTTTTTCGATGAATGTTTAAAATACCTTTGCAAGTAGTTGGAAAACAAATATAATACTATTTAAAAAGAAAAAATTGGGGAATCATATATCATTGCAAAATTACTCCACCAAAGCCCTTATCTTTTTACAGGAAAAAAATAACTTATTTAACAATTACTCAGTCAAAAAATGGAGGCTTAAAGAAAAATGGAGTCAGTTATGTCAAGACAATAAACTTATTTGCCAACCAAAGATAATCTTACATGAGGACAGTAGGTATGAATTTACACAATTGTAAAGAGGAACACTGAGCTCCAGTTAGAATTACCCTGAGTGATCCCTCTCCTAAGACCTTCCTTGAAAGAAGGTGGAGCTCATGTGCACCATCAAATCTGAGGACTTGGGATGGTCAGAAATGCTTTGTTTTTAGTTCATTCCCCCTAACAAACAGGGATGTTTCATTAGGAAGCTGTTGACTATTAAACTATAGTCTTGATTGCGTGATTGCCTATGAAGCCTCCATCAAGGAAATATGCTTTCTTAGTGTACAACTTTTCCTCTCATTTGGTGACAGTATTTCTTATGACCAATAAAAACCTTATCAACAAGGCATGAACTGAGAAACCTGAGATGCAGTCTCTCCCAAGGTCTTTCAGTAAACCTCTTAAGCAAGGATGTGCTACAACCAACTTTAACCAACTTACAGCAGATGGTTAAATTTTCATTTAACAATTGAACTCATTTTTCATTTGTGAGTATTTACACCTCAGAAACTATCATGCACTTCCAGAAATAAGTTCACTAAGAAACCTCTACATGGATTAGCAGCAGATAGGTACTGTATATACCCTAAAAACTGGGCCCTCATTGGACAGTCTCCCCATTACATGTGTAAGAGTGGGGGGAAGCACTGATCGGATTGGGGAGGTAACACAATTGGAGAAAAATCTCTTGAAAGAAGTGGCATTTGAGCTGAGGTTTGAAAGGAAGTAGAAGTTCCAAAGAGTGTGATGTGAATAGGAAGAGCTTTCCAGGCATGAGGGCCACTCGGTAAGAAAGTACTGAAGCAAGAAATGTTGTATCCTGAGAATGATCAACAGGTCAGCTTGACAGGAGCATAGAGGATTGGAGGGAAAGTAATGTGCAAATAGTCTGGAGAGTTAGATTAGACTCTAGATTATAGTATATATACATATATATTATATTTATGTATGTATATACACACACACTATATTAGGAAGAGAAATTTTTTTTGTTTTTTATAGTATTTTATTTTTTTCCAATTATACATAAATATGGTTTTCAACATTCACTTTTAAAAGATTTTGAGTTCCAATTTTTCTCCTTCCATCCCTTCCCCCCAACTCCCCAAAACAGCATGTAATCTGATATACATATACATGTACAATCATATTAAATACATTTCCACGTTAGTCATGTTGTGAAATAAGAATCAGAACAAAAGGGAAAAACATGAGAAGGGGAAAACAAAAGAGAGAAAATAGTATGCAACAGTCTGTATCCAGAATCGATAGTTCTTTTTCTGGATATAGATAGCATTTTTAGGAAAAGTTTTAAATCACACACAGTGGAGCTGGTATTTTTTATCACTATTATTAATTAAGCATTATAGGAAAGCACTAGCTTCTTGAGGTCAGTGACATGGTGAAACTTGAACTTTAGGAATATAAACTTGGCATTTTGTATGATGGATGGTTTGGAGAAGAGAAAGATTAAAGGCTGGTAGGGTAACTGAGAGGTTATTACAATGGTCCCAACAAGAGATGACAAGGGTGTGGAACAGAGTGATTATGGTGTGACAAGGAGATAGACACAAGCAATGATGAGGATATGAAATCTACAAGACCTGACAATTGATTGGATGTGAGGAGGTGAGTGAGAGCTAGAGCAAGAGCCAAGGATGATTCACAGGTTACAGACCTGGATTACTAGAAGAATGGTGGTGCTTTTGACAGAGGAGGAAGTTAGGAGGAAAGTTGGATTTAGCAGGGACAACAACAATGAGTTCTATTTTGACTATGTTGAATTTGAGACATCTGGGTGGAGATGTCCAGTGGGCAGCTGGATATTCAAAAACAAGAAGGTAAGCAAGGGACATCCCCAGTTACAACTCAATAAAAAAAAAAAGCAACTGGGTAGAGGAGAAGACAGAACTAGCCCCATAATTCCCTGGCTTAAATTCACACAGTAACTTAGATCATGATAAACTTGACTCAAATTCATATCATTTGACTTGATCTGTTTGGCATGGGACTTATGATAGATACTCTCTGAACAATAACTAGGGGTACTTCCTGAGAGCTAGCTGACTCCTTTCTGATCACAGATTCAGCATACACAGACTCATCTCTTGCCTCTGACCCTTTCCTTGGGATAATGCATTTAAGTTTACTCATGTGCTCCCATTTCCAGGAAATAGACTGGATATTTACTGAAAGTCTCACCCACTGTACACAATACTAAACCCCATTAGACCTCCACCTCTACCATCAAAAATGTCAAGCTTGCACCTTACCTCCAGTCTTATCCCTTACCTTACCTAGTGAAACAGGAACATGATGCTCCTCTTACCTAATACCCTCACTTTATAGAGGAGTGGTCACATTAAGGAAATCAGGACTGTGAGGACATCAAACAGCTGTAGACACAGCCCTGGAGAATGTACCATGCACTCTCCCATTCTAACCCTGCCTACAAGCAAAGAGAGCCAGAACCTCAGGACTAGTGTTGTAGGATACTGTGGTTACAGGCAGGAGTACGCTGCAGTCAGCTCTAACCAGATCGCTGAATACAGTTGTTAAATTTTCTCTCTGATCCTTTATACCTCAAAAATCAGCGGTCCCTACAAATCAGGGTTTGGTTTATTGTTTTGTCGGTTGTGTAGACTTGATAGAGTGTTAATGATGAAGATTAAACTTAAAAGAGTATATACATACATTTTTTGGAGCATTTGGCTTTTAAACATTTCCCAGCTCATTTCCGTACTGTTCTAAAAACATTGCTTGAGCCTAGCAGGAGTGCAGCTCGTGGAATGAAGTCACCACCAGACTAGAGGCCTGATGACTGAAATAATAATAAAAACTGGCTTTCTATAGCACTTTACGGTTAGCAAAGTACTTTACATCCATTATCTCATTTGAGCTTCACAAACCGCTGGTGATAGGACTGGTTTCTTTCCATTCAATTGAACAAATGTCCATTTAAAACCTGTTATGAGTAGGGGATTAAGCTGGGTACAGGGAGAGTTATAAAGTTGAGATGTAATATGATCCCCACCCTCACAAAGCTTGTAGCTTATTAAGGAGATGTGACATCTACAAAGGTAACTGTAATATACAATGGTAAATACAGAAATACAAAACAAGATGCTATGTAGGGTTGACTGGTTACTGGCAGAAGAATCAAGGAAAGCTTCATAGACAAGGTGTCATTCCATTTGGTCTTTAAAGTATGGCCAGGATTTCAAGAGGTAAAGAGGGAGAAGGGGGACATTTAGGCAGAGGAAATACCATTAGCCACTTGTTCCCAGAAAAGAGGTCCCTAGCTTGGGACACACACGAACCAGGTTCAGTTCTAAGGGAATCTTGACCCAAAGAGAAGGGAGTTGGCTTTTTTCCAGAACCTTCTGGGTCATTAACAACCACTCTCCTCTCTATACGCACGCACACACACACACACACACACACACACACACACACACACACACACACACACAAAATCCCAGTGATTGAGAAGATCTTAAGACCAACCAGGAACTTCTGGTCATGCATGTCTTTTAGCAAGGGGCCAGAGCACGTGGATCACTGGAAGTGTCTGGGGCACATGCTCAGCACGATCACCTCTGTTATACTAGTGAAGATATAGTGGCAGGAAAATCCAACTTGGCTGGAGCTGGAATGTGTCGAGGGGAAGGTTATAAGATAGGATGAATAGAAGAGACAGAATGGTGAAGTAGAAAGAGGCCTGGACTTAGATTCAAGGGCCTTGGATTCATATCTAACTTAGACACTTAAAAGCTATATTAAGGCAAGATACTTTCTCTTTTTTTTTTTTACTCTCAATTGAAAGTTTTCATTTTAACAGCAAAAAATACGTACAAAAATGCGTGCCACAAAGTATGCTTCACGAATTATTAAGTGAAAATTAAACAAATAAAAATAAAAAATTGAAAGAGCTAATAAATTTGTGCATCTTTCACATTTGTTCAAAGAGATGCTAAGTGTTAACTTGCAAGGAAGAACCAATATAATTTATTGGATGTAATCTATTTTTAACCCTTTAATGTGGTCTCCATTTACAGTCAGTGAATATATCATAATCGTTTCACTCTGTGTGCCTCAGTTTCCTCATCTGTAAAATGAGCCGAAGAAGGAAACGGCAAACCACTCTAGCATCTTTGCCAAAAAAACCCAAATGTGACCATGAAGAGTCAGACATGACTGAAATGACTAAACAAGAAAATATATCACAGACTTGTGTTCTCACTTCTACATACAAGTCTCCCCATATTGGTCTCCAGTTTTCATAGCAACTTGACAAGCAGCCTGGAATAATGGCTAGAGGGCAGCCTGGATCAGCAAGATCTGAGTTCACATTTTGACTCCAACATATACTGGCTTTGTGACACCAGACAAGTCCCGAAACTTCTCAGTGCCCCCAGGAAACTAACACTCTAAGTTATAGAAAAACAACTGATCTATATTGGTAAAAGGAAATTACTGCTGGGAGACCCTGAGCAGTACAGATGATGTTACCAAAAAAACCCACAAACCAACCCAACCCTTCCGTATAGCATAATAATATTTGGTAATATTCTTATGCTATCATCTGCTCAGCTGTTCTAAAATCATGTACTTTGTTTCCAACTTTTTGCAATTATGAATAATTTATCTGACCTTCAGTTTTCTCACGTGTAAAATAGGGATAATACTTGTTTAAGAGTACTGTTGTGGGGAAACTGCTTTGTAAATCTTTAATTACTAAGAGCTAGAGTATAGAATGAATAGAGTAGCAATGTGAGCTAATGCTAGAAAGATAGAATGGTGCCATATTGGGGAGCCCTAGAATACAAATAGACAAGTATGGAACCCATGAAAATTTATGAGCAAAAAAAGTGATATGACCAGATATGTGTTTAATAATGACAAGACAGACGACAGCATGAAGAATGGATTAGAGAGGGAAAAAAGTAAACCAATCAATCACTAAGTATTCCAATAGGTTCTGGGCATGCAATGACAAAAACAAAAAGGGGAAAAGGTTGGGTTAGATGTTCTTTCAATGGCACATGCATGTATCAGTGACAACCTGTACTATTATAGTAAGAGTGAAAATAAAGAAGAGGGACCTGATGTGAGACTTATTAAGGTGGTAAAATCAACAGTGTTTGATTATAGATTGATTGTAAGAACTGAGGAGAAAAAGGTCAGGATGACCTTTAAAAGTCCCTTCCAGTTCTAAATTATTAAGTTTATGAA
Source organism: Bettongia penicillata ogilbyi (assembly GCA_023548195.1). Lineage (NCBI taxonomy): Eukaryota > Metazoa > Chordata > Mammalia > Diprotodontia > Potoroidae > Bettongia > Bettongia penicillata. The sequence goes on from JAJHZJ010000413.1 coordinate 13,059,431, forward strand.
CTTGTAAGCCTCATGTGGATGGGCATAAGAAGACAGAAAACCTAAAGGAAACCGAGTGCAGCAAATAGGGTGAACTTGGGAACTCTGTAATTTTAACATGCCACTCTTTGTGCTGATTCATGGACTAAGTCTCTGAACCTTTTCCTGAACTCTCAGCTCAGCTTCTTGCATCCAGGCAACCAATTCTAGCTCCACTTGCCCAAATTAATGGTTCTGGTATTCCCCTTACCAGGAACCTCCCAAAGAAAGCCTTTCCAGCTCAACATTGGGCAAGGCTATTACTACAGGTTTAGCCATTGCATGAAGTTTCCTCATGAAATAACCATTTCCCAACCTCTTGCTATCTTCTTCCTCTTTTTGCCACCTGGGGAAACTGGAAACCAGAACTCTTTCCTCCTTCTGCAAAGAGTCTATCCAGACTAGGCATCCAGACTCCATTTAATGATATATTTTAGAATCTTGGCAAGAATTAAAGTCAAGAATGCTGAACTATTGTTTGAAAACCCTACCATCTTTTTGCTCTTGGGGGACATGGCAAAAACATTGGTTTCAACTCCAGCCTAGTCATGTCAATTCTCAAAGATCACTGAGAGTGACTAATAGCTCAGCAGTCATATCTGGTGGTACTTTCAGATTCTGTAATGCAATTTATCTCATTCCAGCTGTCAGAACTTCTTGAGGGCATCTCATCTCTTCATTTACCATGGCTTTCAACACCCTGAGAATTGTTTTATTCTATTCTACCCAGTCTAGATAGCATTGTCCTTGGTAGAGAAAAGAGAAACAAGTTAAGAAATGAATGGTTCTGCATCCTCTTCGTTAGTCATTGTTATCAACATACTGTGCCAAGAAGACAGCCTGTTCAATAGGATCTTGCCTTAGGAAGAGATGGAACAGTAAATAGAGTGCTGAGCTAGGAGTCAAGAAGACATGAGACCAAATTCAGCCTCAGATATTTCCTAGTTGTGTGACACTGGGTAAGTCACTTCACCTCTGACTGCCTCAGTTTCTTCAACTGTAAAATGGGGATAATAACAGCCCCCACCCCCAAAAAAGTTGTTGTAAGGATCAAATGAGATGATATTTGTAAAGCACTTAGCACAGTGCCTGGCACATAGTAAGTACTTAATAAATGCTTATTTCATCCATCCATCCCAAGCATAGCTAATAGGAAGAAACTTTTGTTGTACTTTGCCTTCATTGCCAGTCTTGGCCCATTCAGATCCTTGGCACCTTATTGGTCATTGTCTCAGTCACCACTACATCTAGGCCCAACTCCAGACCCCTTCCAGCTGTCTTGCTACCCAGACTACAAACCATGCCTTTACCCTTTTCAAAAAGCTCTAGAAACTCCTACCCTGGGGCCCTGAGCTCCTGATTTGTCTTTGCCTCAACTGATCACTAAAGTATATCTGGACCTGGCCCCAGACATGCCTTACTTAATTGTCTGGCCATTTTTGTTTCACCAGCAGCCCTTCCGAGACCAATCTCCTCAGCATCCCAGTAACTTCCCTAGGTTTTATAGGATTCGAACCACAATCAAATCAACTCCATCACTTCTCCTGAAAAGAGTACGTCAGTATCCTCCCCAGGAACTCTACTACCTTTCCTATAGTTTTCCCAAACAGAAAATTCCTCCCTTACCATCACACTTCTTATAGGTAGTCACCCCCATCCCTGTGCTTTTGTATTTGTATCCCTGATGCTAAGCATAGCACTTAGTACATAGTAAGTGCTTAAAAGTGCTTTTCATTTATTCAGGTGAAGAAGAAGGGAAAATCAAAGATAATCTCAAAGGTGCAAAACACAGTTGACTTAGTGAGTGGTGGTGCAACAAACAGAAATAGTAGCAACAGGAGGATCAGATTCAAAGCAGTAAACCATAGGATAAAAATTAAGTATGGAGACAAGGAAAGCCAGAGGTGTAAGCATGGGTGCCCTCGGAATGGCAGCACTGGACCTCTTTCTGGCCCATTCTTTATAGACATTATCTGGAAGAGCAATTCATGTAGAGAAAGGGCCAACCATCCTCACCAACAGTCACACACAGAGTAGACAAGCCACCTTAGGTAAAGCAGGGATAGGGGAAAGAGAATCTTGAATACCAGTTCCCCTTAGAACCTAATGGAGACCTTAAACCCAAGAACTTTGGGAATAGCAGTGCTTCTCACCCAATGTCCACAGCCATCCTTTGAAACAGCAGCTCTTACAGAGATCCAGCCTGGTGATTGTTCCTACCAGTACTACAGCCACAACTACTGGAGACCCAAAAAGGAAAGTTCTTGCCACCAAACTTATTGGCACTATCAAATGGCTCAATATCAGAAACGAATATGATTTCATCAGTGGAAATAATAATAAGACTAAGCATTGCCATTTGCTTTGCCAGTGCCCCCTAATGACCACAGTACGCTTCCAGATGACTTACAGCTAAAACTTTCCATGTGTGTTTGCTCCCTCATTAGAATATGAGCTCCTTGAGATCAGGGACTATCTTACTTTTCTATTTGTATCCCCATCATTTAGCAGAGTGCTTATATATAGTGCCCTTAACAAATGCTTCACTTATTCATTCACTCACAGAGCAGAACAGGTACTGGGAAAATGGGAATGGGTCAAGGGACCAAAGAGTGAAGAGTCAATTTAGTGTGAATGAGAGAATGGGGAAAGGAAGATAGAAGTCTGTGGTTGAAAAGTAGAATTTCAGAGTTCCCTCCCACTTATGGGAGGGGAGGGAAGGGAAGAACCAAGAAGGATGGGTTTCTAAGAGATGGTGATGTCTGAAATGAGATCATGACAGTGTAAAAATGAAATGGAGCGGAGGTCTTTGGAACTAAAGAAGTTGAGGAGTTGTGAATGCTGAAGTCGCTGACAATGGTAAGGGTTGAGGTAAAAAGAAAGACCATGCTTCAGGTACTGAAGTATCATGCATAACTAGTCATTGAAAGACTAGAGAGATGACATAAGGGTCAGAAGATGACAGAAGATCATATAGACCTCAAAAGAGAAAAGATGACCTAGGAATGATGGCCAAAAAATAGCTTGGAAGTCATAGTAGGAGCAAGGAGTATTGCCATACATCTTCATGGTCCTGTGGAGGGCAGAGTGATATAAATAATCACTTGTAAGGGGGTTGTAAGGAATGTAGTGTTCTTGATGGAAAGGAGAAGGAGGAAGAGGAGAAAGAGGAGGAGGACGAGTAGGCAGAGGAGAAGGAGGAGGAAGTGGTGAAGAAGAAGAAGAAGAAGAAGAAGAAGAAGAAGAAGAAGAAGAAGAAGGAGAGAAGAAGAAGGAGAAGAAGAAAAAAAAGAAGCATCTACATAATGCATCTATATAGTGCAGATAAAAGAGTACATGATAGCAGGCAGAGTATAAGATGTAAGATGACTGGAAATTTAGGAATGGGGCATGTTATTGAGGGCACCAAGAGCAGAGGATTTTATATTTGATACTAGAAGCAATAGGGAGTCTCTAGAGGTGATTAAATAGGGGAATGACATTGTCAGATCACTTTGACAGCTAAGTAGAGAATGAGCTGGAGAGAGGAGAAACTTGAGGCAGGGAAACCAATCAAAAGGTTAATACAATGGTCCAGACGTGAGGTGATGAGTGTCTGCCCCATAGTGGTAACAGTGTCAGAGAAGTAAGTGTATATGAGAGATGATAAAAGGTAGAAATGACATGACTTGGAAACTGATTAGATAACTAAGATGAGAAAGAGGAGTTAAGGGTGATACTTAGGTTGCAAACTGGGATACCTGGGAGGGTTGTGGCACTCTTGACAATAATAATTAGGAAGTTAGGAAGAAAGGAGGGTTGGGAGGGGAGGGAAGATAAAGAGTTCAAATTTGAGTTTAAGATGCTTGTGAGACATCTAGTTTGAGATCTCGAACAGACAATTCGGAATGTGAGACTAGAAGTTCAGAGAGAAGTTAGAGCTGGACAAATAAATCAGAGTATCATCTGCATATAGATGATAACCAAATCCATAACAGCTGATCAGATCACCAAGTGAAATAGTACAGAGGGAGAAGAGAAAAGGACTCAGGGCAGAGGCTTGGGACACACTCATGTTTAATGGGCATGATCTGGGTAAAGATTCAGCAAAGGAGAGTGAGAAAAAGCAGTCAGAAAGGCAGGAGAAGAACCAAGAGAAAACAGAATTATGAAAAACTAGAGACAAAAGACTATCATGAAAAGAGTGATGCAATGTCAAAAACTGCAGATAAGTAGAGAAGAATGAAGCCTGAAAAAAGGCAGTTAGATCTGGCATTTGAGAGATCACTGGCAACCTTGGAGAGAGAGGCTTCATTTGAACGATGACAGAAATTACATTTGGAAAGCATCTCAGATATGAGCAGCTGTGGGGTTCGGGAAGAGTGAGACTGTGATGTTGTCAGCATCACTGGGGGTCTACCCTTATATATGTATACACCCTTACATTTGATTGGACTTTTACCTCAAGTTGCAAACCCCCTGGGAAGGTAGCCAGAGGAACCAAAGTTTTGTGGAAGTCTTAGGTACTGAGGGTCTGCTTAGTGCCACTTCATTGTCTCAGAGAATGTCTTCTGGTATTAGTAGGTAAGTCTATAATGATAAGTAAGGCCTTTCCAAGATAGTTGGGAATTATCTCTCTAATATGAAATCTATCTGAATCTCTGCCTCAGCAGGGACTTGAAAACATTCAGACAGAAAGTCTGTTTCCTCAATGATAACAATAACTCAACATAACATATTGCTTCAAGATTTACAAAATGTTTTTTTTACAACAAATTGATGAGGTTGGTAATGAAAAATTATCATATCTATTTTGCAGGATAGAAAACAGGCACAAATAGGCTCTGTCACTTACCCATGGTAAGTGTCAGCATTAAGAATCACATCCAGATCTCTTGATTCTGAATCCAATTCTCACTGTACTGTACCACGCAGGCTCTAATTGCCATAGCTTGTATCTCTACTTGACTTAATCCATCCACCAGTATGGCCACACAGTAGACCCCACCCCATCACTCAGAGCTATGCAACTCCCAAGGTGCTGAAATTCCCCTCTCTGACCACAGCCTCCTATCCTTCCACACATACCAATCTCTCACTCCCATGGAAACTAGACATCATCTCAATAGGACTTCTGGTTCTTCCCTTTCTCCCTAGACTCTCAGCCCCTAATCCAAAATTCAGGTTCCATCTGCCTCCTTATCCTCTCCCAACCACATGCTTAATCATTTTAATGATTCACCACCAAATTGTAACCCAACAAGTGGTTCTGAAGTTTCAGGCCTGTGAACTTCCTTTTTCCCTGAAATCACACCTGCCTACTCTGCTTAAACATGTTTCCTCAATCCCCACCTTAACCCCCACCTAAAATCACAGACTCTCAAGCCCAAAGGACATCTCAGATATTATCTGGTCTAACCACCTGATAGTACAAAGGAGGAAACTGGAGCCTGGAAAGGGGAAGTGACTTGCCCCAAATCACAAAGTGGTTTAGGGGCAAAGGTTTCCTGGTTCTCAGCAAGCTTAGTTCTCTTTGGTCTATGACCTGCTTGTTTTGAATAAATGGTAAAGAAAAATAAGGGATATGAATAGGACTCGTAATTTCATTGCATAGAAATACCTTCCCTAAGAATCCAGAAAATAATATATAACGTCTTGACCTATCAGTTATGTGATCTTGAGGAAGGTATGCTGTCTCTCAGTGCTCTAGGCAAGTCTCTAAGATTATGCATTATAAAGAGAGTAATATAATATCACATACTTTGGTCAGTCTTCTTCCAAACAACAATAACGAATAAATCCTATACCTGATACAAGAATTATTTTTAAAAAACCACTTATGAACTACTTTTCTATTTCTTAGCCAGCACCAGAGAGTTTCATAATTACTGCCTTATAATATAGTTTAAGATCTGATACTGCTAAACCTCCTTTCTCTACATTTTTTTTAGTTTCTTATAAAAGAAATTCTATATATTACAGTAACTTGGAGATGTTCCAATATTAAACTATTATTTGACAGATTTAGAATTGTACTTACAAAACTTCTTGATTATGGAAATTTTCTATAAAAGGAAAAAGAGGGACATAGTTATAACAATGTCATGCATCATAACAGAGGGGAAAAGTTCGTTAGTTCTGTTTGATTCCAGTCACAGGGTATCAAAAAATAAGGCTCAGCATTAATCAGGTGGGAATTTTCCTTTCCCAAAAGAAAATAGCACAATAGGGAAATAGAGTCAGGAGGACCCTACCTAGGCCATGCCCAGGTTATCCCCAATTCATGTGTAACAGCAACCAGATTAAAAAGTTGTTTTGTCTAACAGTATTTCTGTTACAATGCTCTCTCAAATTTCACAGCAGTAGATTTTTTTTAATGTGGTCCAATTTCCCAAAATGCCACCAACTGGATGAAGCTGCATGAAAAGCATCCTCAAATCAACATTTTAAGCTAAAAGAAGACAAAGGCCACAGGACACTGGGTCCATATGCAGAGACTCCAAAATATTGTAAAGATGCAGGAATATAGCAAGAGATATGGTGTGGTCTATGCCTAATTTCCGCCACACAGTTAACCAGTTTTCCCAGCAATTTTTGTCGAGAAAACTGGTTAATTGTGTGGCGGAAATTAGGCATAGACCCATACATGACACCGTACACAAGAATAAAGTCCAAATGGGTACATGATTTAGGTATAAAGATTGATACCATGAATAAACTGGAGAAGCAAGGTATAGTGTATTTATCAGATTTATGGAGAGGGGAAGAATTTTTTTTCTAAAGAAACGATAGAAAGCATTATAAAATGCAAGATGGATAATTTTGATTACTTTAAACTGAAAAGTTTTTGCACAACCAAACCCAATGCAACCAAAATTCGGAGGGATGTAGTAAACTGGGAAAAAATTTTTACAGCTAAGCTCGGGGATAAAGGCCTCATTTCTAGAATATATAGAGAACTGACTCAAATATGTAACCATCCAAGTCGTTCCCCAATTGATAAATGGTCAAAGGATATGAACAAGCAATTTTCAGGGGAAGAAATCAAAGATATCTATAATCATATGAAAAAGTGCTCTAAATCACTATTGATTAGAGAGATGCAAATCAAAACAACTCTGAGGTACCACATCACACCTGTAAGATTGGCAAACATGACAGAACAAGAAAATGAAAAATGCTGGAGAGGATGTGGGAGAGTTGGAACACTAATTCATTGTTGGTGGAGCTGTGAGATCATCCAACCCTTCTGGAGAACGGTTTGGAACTATGCCCAAAGGGCTACAAAAATGTGCATACCCTTTGACCCAGAAATATCACTACTAGGATTGTATCCCCAAGAGATTATAAAAACGGGAAAGGGTCCCACGTGTACAAAAATATTTATAGCAGCACTCTTTGTGGTAGCCAAAAAATGGAAGTCAAGGGGATGCCCATCAATTGGGGAATGGCTGAATAAATTATGGTATATGAATGTAATGGAGTACTATTGTGCCATAAGAAATGATGAACAAGAAGACTTCAGGGAGGCCTGGAAGGACTTATATGATCTGATGCTGAGCGAAAGGAGCAGAACCAGGAGAACTTTGTGCACAGCAACGACCACAGTGTGCGAGAGTTTTTTCTGGTAGACTTGGAACTTTGTAATAACACAAGAACTTACTGAGAAAAAAAAAAAAATCCTAATGTCGGTCTTCTAAGGCAAAATGCCTTCCACACTCAGAGAAAGAAATGTGGAAGTCATTCGCAGAATGTAGCAGATCATGTTTGTGTGGGGGGGGGGTTCAGTGTATTATGTGTTGATTTGTTATATGATTTCTTCCATTTATTTTAGTTCGACTACGTAGCATGAATATAGTGAAAATGTGCTCAATAGGAAAGTATATGTAGAACCTAAACAGAATTGTATGCTGTCATGGGGAGGGAGGGGGGTATTGGGGGAAGGGTGGGGGGGATAAAATCTTAACTTTAAGGAAATGATTGTAAAACATTAAATATATATATATATTTAAAAAAGAGAGATGGTGAGGTTGCTGTGGATTAACGGGAATGAAGTACAAAAATCGAGAAATTAAATGCTTTTTAGTAGCTTGCTTTTTAACCAATTGTTTTTGTTAATGAGGTGTTAAACTCAGTTGTTTCTTTTCTGTTAAAGCATCCTGTAAATTTTGTTGCCCTAGTATAAATCTCCAATCACCTTGCCCTAGTTATCACTTTGCACTCAGGCAGTGTGGTATATTAGACAGAACAGTAGGCTGGAAGTCAAAAGATCTTCGTTCTGGTTCTGGTTTTTCCAATAATTTGCTTCGCAACTTTGAATAAGTCATTTCCCTTCTCTTGGCCTTAGTTTTCTACTCTGTAACACAAGGACATATGGGGATCAAACTAGATGATATCAAGGACACCCTTAATTCTAATTTCTAAGACTAAGTCAAGCATTCACCATTGTAATGGATAGAGTGGACCTGTGTCCATAAAGCACAAGTTTAAATGTTTTGAAACAGGTCAAAATTTCTTTCAGCAAGACTCTCCTTGCACAGAATATTTGGGGTACTCCTCTCTGGGAATTACCACAAGAGCCTGCAGCTTGCTCTTTCTATTATTCATGATAAATCTTCACCTTCTGACTGAATTTTATTTTTTTAAACCATCAAAAGTCATTCAGAGTCAAATTTCATGAACAAGATGGGTGATGAAGTTGGAAAGTTCATTTTGAATCCCAAAGGAGACAAGACAATAAAATACTAAGTCAATTTTTTTTAATGGACCAACCATTTCAGTTCTTTGAACCTCAGTTTCTTCATTTATACAATTTGGAGTTTGGACTAGAGTCCATTCCAGTCCTAAACCCCATTTATTAGGGACTTGACTGAGGAAATATGTGAGTCATTTGGACATATTAATAGGGTTGTGCTAGAGTCAGCTTGGACCATCTCATGAGAGCTGACTATTAAATTTTCATTGTGAACATTTATATCTCAAACATCAGCAAGCACTACAATTCAGGGCTTGATTTATACTGTTGATTTCTTAGACTTGACAAAGTGATGAAGAAAATATCAATAAGGCAGATTAAACTTTTAAAAGTTTGTTGTATAAGCATTTTTGTTTAACATTCACCAACACACTTCTAGATGGATAAAATCTGTTGATTAAAATAACAAAATCACATTGTTATTTTTTTTCTACTCAGAGTGAGCACAAACTCGTCCAGCTAAATTTAAAAGTGATTCTTACCAGTCTGTATACTTTTGCTATAATCCACACCTCATTTTACCACAATTTAATACTTTATCTATCTAGGATTCTTTTATTCTTTTGCAGGATTTCCCAAAATGTACCTGTTCTCCCTCTCAGTCCAAGCTGATCCTGCCCTCTATCCACTACCACCAAAGTCTGTTTTCATTCTAAACCAGATTACTTCTGTCTCAGGATCTGAACTACTGCTAGTTAAAGCTGAGTTCTTGATTCAAACCTAAATTCTTGAAAAATCTGTCTTCTCACTAAAATAAACTACCTTCTAAATTCATAATAAATGTAAATAAAATTTATAAATGAATTATGATAAATATAATTATAAATTAAAACTTTTTTCTAATTGTTTTCCTCCCTCCAGTCCAAACAATGAGTATCTTCTGAGCAGTAATCTTTGTAATAATGATTCTGTCAGCTAAAGTCCTCTAATTCCATTTACAAATGAGACAAATAAGCCTCCCCAGACAAGCAACAAAGAGCATGACATGTTACCAAAAAAAAAATAAAATAGCATATGCAAGCAGAAACTGTAAGTAATAGCTGACATTTATGAGGCAGGTTAAACCCTAATTTCTAATTTACTCAACAACTTTTAGAAGTTGTAAATGTACCTCTTTGCTAATCCCTTGAGACAACTCCTCTTTTCTCTGTTGGCTCCTCCCTTTCCCTGAACTCTCTAATTTCTTGTAAGGCAAATAGGACACTTAGGAAACTAGGAATTGAGCCTCAAGTGGAGGGAGCCAGGGAAGCAAACAAAGTGGGGGAGGTAGAGAGATGGGGTGTTTTTCCTTTTCTTTTCAGGAGGATCCTGAAATCATTCTGTTGAGTTCTGTTGGTCTTACCATTAAATGTATATGCTTAAAAAACTTCTCTCACCTGACTCCCCGATCAGTTCCCATGATCTGGTAGAGCAACACAACCTAACCAACAGTCTTGTGCTATGGGATCCACGTAGCAATTTCCTTGTTGCTACTGCAGTCTCAGCACACATGCCCCCACCTTCACCCCATCATTCTGTGGCAACAAGCCATAGAATACAATTCTGCCTCTACCCCTCCACCTCAATACCCCTTTTCAGAGAAGGTAGAGGTAAAGGAAAACAGAAACACATTCTGCCCTGGACTTCAGTGCACTGTTATTATAGCAGCACTCAGTTAAAGAAACAAAAATTGAGAGAAAGTAGAGCAAAGCACCAGTATGTGTGTGGGTCTCCACCAAACCTCAAGGGGAAAAGGACTGAAATTTAGCTAGAGTCAGTTCTCTCCCCCAGAAGACACTTAGAGCAAGGACTGAGGCCAGTGGGACGTGAACCTCCCAGCACTGGAGGAAGCTTAAACACCTTGGGATCTGCCATCAGAGTGGAGAGAGTCAGAAAGTAAACAACAAGGGAAAATAGGAGGTAAAAATGTTGTAATTACTAAATAAATCAGGAGGAAGAAAACTCAATTTAAAACACTGATCAAAAACAGATAAACTGAGAGAGAAAATATTAAAAATAAAAGAGAAAATAATCACCAGAAAATGGCCATCTAAGCAATTCCAAATACCTGGAATAAATATTGTAAAATAAGCGAAATTGAACCATTATAAGAAGGGGTATTGCATTCCCAAAAAAGCATAGAACTACAACAGAACATTCCTGAATGGTTCAGCAGTACAGGTCATTAAAACAGATTTTATATCTGAACAGCAGAAATCATTGGCAGAATAGAAAAGCTTAAATTCATAGTGATAAGTCCCTCCACAGAAGCAAAAGAGAACAGTTGATTGGAAATTACCCTGATAATGAAGTACTATCTAGAAGAACAGAAGCAAAAAATAATCCTTTAAAAAAAAAAAAAAAAAAGCATGATCTCTGTACAAGAGAAACATATTAATCTCAAAGACAGGATGTATAGAGATAACTTCAGGATCATAGGTCTCCTGGAAGAACATGACAAGTAAAAAAAAAAAACCTGAATACTACAATGCAAAAATAATAATACTGATGATGCAAGAAAATAACCCACAATCTCTGAATACAGAAAAAAGTGCTAATCAAAAGAATCCACAGATCCCCTCCATTAAAAAAAAAACCTGTAATGCAGATTCCAAGAAACATAATAGTAAAATTGAACAATTCCTATGATGAACAATAAATTCTTCAAATGACCAGGATATCTTCAGATATATAAAAAAGGAAATTTGAATAATACAAGATTGTTCTGTATCCACTAGAAACCACAGAAGGAAATGGAAAAATATACTACAAAGAAAAGGAGCTCAGGATGTAATTCAAAATGACATACTTTGAAAACCTGAGCTTAATCATCAATGAAAATAAAGTGACTAGTCAGTGAAAAAGAAATATTTGGGGCATTCCTAGCCCCAATCCAAGAAAGAACATGGGCAGATTTTGTGCTCTACAAGCACTCCAGACAACAGAAAGACCAGAAAAATAAAATAAATCCAGCTACTAAAGAAAACTAAAATAACATAATAAATTATGCTGGGGAGGGGGGAGAATATAAAAAAAACTGTAGGATTCAAAATAACATCAACAACAACAGAATTACAGCAGAGGAACTATTACAGCATTTCCCTATAAATGTACACAAGGAGAAAAAAATGAAATTGGAAACATTGGAGAAGTGGTGGAGAAATAAATCTGAAGCACCATGAACTAAACCTCACAACATCCCGCCTACGGATGAATCAATGTCTTTTATGGGAATGTACATCAGAATAGTAGGGAGTATAAAAAAAGAAGGGAGAAAGAATATAGAGGAAAAGATGTGATGTGTCATATCAATGGTAAACAATGAAGGGAAAATAATTCCTATAGTCTCTCAGAAAGAGTAGAGGCTACAAGATAATGAGACAGGTGGCAAAGGGAAAGATTGAAACAGGGGGAGAGAAAGAAGAAAATCTCAATTCACAGGTAATAGAGGATACCACCGAAGAACACCTTTATTGAAGGAGACGGATTTTCTGTAATACGAGATGGGAATCTTTCAATGGGCATAATTTTCAGGGACTCGGTTCTTAATTAGTGCTCAGAAAGACCTCTGAGATGGTGGAACGCTCCCACAGGTAGCATCCTACCTCAGGGGGAAAAAAAACCTGAATGTTGCAATTCAAAAATAATAATAATAATTCAGGAAAATAGCGCAGAATAGCCTCAGAAGCAGGAGAATCAGAACTCCTGAGTCAGCTGACATCAAGGTGGAAGGGCATAGACTTAAAGAGAAAATTGCATGGCAAATGATCTTGGAAGAAAATGCAGGAGACGAAAATGGACCACACAATAGGGGACACAGGAAAATTTCCACCGTGGGACAATACTTTCGTTCACTCTATGTCCTTCAGAAATTGCTCCTTCTAAGAATAAAGCAAATGGGAAAAACGATTGAGGAGGTTATAGAAATTGTTTAGAAGATTCAATTCTGTGAGGAATACAGTCAAAACAAGGAATAAATTAACGTAAGGATCAGGAATCAAAGTTTAAAATAGAAAGGAAACCGAATTAATGAAGAAAATAATGTTTTTTTCTGAAAAAGTTTCAGAAAATAAAATAAATCTAACAAATAAAAGAATGTGAGAGGTAAGAAGAGGGGGGATTTAGTTTAGTCAACTGAGAAAACAAAGGGAAAGCCCTTGATGCCTGGAGCCCGCATCGAAGTAGGCTCAGAGCTCCTAAGGTCTCCCTCCAATGCTTCATCTCCAAAGGTGATCTGTAAATCTTATGCCATGTGAGAGGATTGGAGAGTAACCACAAACTTCTTTGCTCTTTTCCTAAGCATTCTTTCTCTGTTTAAGACTGTGTACCACCATCTTCAGCCTTCTTGTTGATCCCCCCACATAAGCTCCTGAAATCTTTGCTATGGTTCTGACATGAGAGAACTACCATCCAGCTTTTTTTTTCATGTATGTGATAAAACATTTTTATTCTATTATTTATTTATTTTTAGCTTTTGTTTTTAGTTCCAAATTCTCTCCCTCTCTTCAAACCTTTTCCCACCCGTTAAGAAGGCAACCATTATATCAATTATAAATGCAAAAACATGCAAAACATATTTCCATATTAGCCATGTTGGGGGGAAAAGTAAGAAAAATAAAGTAGGAAAATCATATTTCAATTTGTACTCGGAGTTCATCAGTTCTCTCTCCTGAGGTGGATAGCAGTTTTTATCATCAGTCCCTTGGAATTGCCTTGTGTCATCGTATTGATCAGAGTAGCTGAGTCTTTCACAAATGATCGTCATTACAATAATGCCATTACTGTGTACACTGTTCTCCTGGTTCTACTCGCTTCATTCTGCATCAGTCATATAAGTCTTGCCATGTTGCCTCTGAAACGACTTCCTTATCATTTCTTTTTTTAAAATTTTTTGTTCATTTTAAACTTAAATACAAAATGACAAAATAAAAAAGAACGTTTCCATGTAGCCAGCAGAACATAGAGGATTCAATATAGGACAACAAATTTCCATTTCAAACTGTTTGCCTTTTTTTTGAAAACCTATGTAATAATGCTACACATAGTTTTCAGAGCTACCTAGCTTTTCTGTGCTTCTTTCTAAATTTTCTTTTGTTCTCTGCTGTGCACTTTTGATTTTTTCCATTCTCTCCCCAACCCACCCTAGAGAAGTACAATTAAACACAAATGTATACTTATACACTTATATCTATATATAAACATATATAATATACACACATATACATATATGTAAAACCATACTGCAGATATTTCTATTTGTCAGTTCTTTCTCTGGAGGTGGAAACATCTTCCTTCATAGGTCCAAATATTCCCATGTTTTTTCTAAAATCAAGCAGCTCATCATTTCCTAGAGTACAGTATGTTCCATCACAATCATATGCCATAGTTTGTTCAGCCATTCCCCAGTTGATGTGCCACCACAAAAAGAGATGCTATAAATATGTTTGTACATAGAGGCCCTTTTTCTTTTTCTTTTATCTCTTTGGGGTCTAGATCTAGTAGTGGTATTGCTGAGTAAAAGGATACGCACAGTTGTATAGCCCTTTGGTCATAGTTCCAAATTGTTCTCCAAAAGAACTGGACCAGTTCACAACTCCACCAACAGTTCATCAATATAACTATTTTCCCTCATCCCTTCCATCGTTTGTCATTTTTGGTAAGTGTGAGGTTGTACCCCAGAGTTGTTTTAATTTTCTTTTCTCTGATCGTTAATGATTTAGAGTGTTTTTTCCCATGACTATAGATAGTTTGATTTCATCATCTGAAAACTGCCTATTCATATCCTTTGACTATTAATGATAAACATTTCGTAGAACCATAGAATACCAGACCTAGAAGGATCTTTAGAGATCATCTATTCCAACTCCTCAGGAAAAATAAGAAAATTGAGGTCCAGAAAGGGGATAGGAATTATTCAAGGTCATTCAGGTAGTGGCTGGCATAGACTGTAGCCATGAATTATAAAACAAGTTTTAATTAACACCTCCTATGGTCCAAGGACTTTTCAACTAAGTCCACAGTTTACTAGGATCTGAAGAATTTAATTCTTACAGGTTCAAATCACAGAAAGACAGTTGGAAGAGACCTCAAAGATCACCTGACACAAATACCCCATTTTATAATTGACTGAGACCCAGGGAAGTTAACTTTCCCAAGATTACATGAGTAACAAGTAGTAGAACCATATTTCAAACATAAGCCCTCTGATTCTATATCCTATGCACTTTCCACTATACAATTATCTAATACAATAGCTTCATATTTTAGAGGTAACAAGAGATGATCCAGCCTGGTCATTCCAAAGTAGACTTTTCTATCCCAAATGAACCAGTTAGACCATCGCCATATGAGCAGCTTCCCAATTCCTGGACCATTCCCTATATCCCTAAGGTCATAAAGATCCTAGATGAATTTGAAGTCAAAAATTGAGCAATTGTCTTGACATTCAAGCTGCCAAAACGTCCAGAAAAGTGAAGAAACCAGGGCCTAGTCCATGGGCCATGGCCTCCACTCTGGTCTTAACCATTGCATGAGGTTTTCTAATGAAATACCTGTTTCCCAATATTACCCTCCTTTCTTCTTCTTTTGGTGGAACAAAAAAACAAAACAAAGCAAAACAGGAAACCAGTGTTCCCTATTACCTTCACCACTGCGTTGCATTTTAATATAGGCCTCTGACAGATGAAAACCTTTTTTATAATCCAAATGAATGAATGTCAAGAGTGGTCCTGTATTTTATCCAGAAGCCTTGGAAAGTAATCTGCTCTGCACCCCCCACCCCCTGTACCCTTGAAATTCAGTCCTAGAGAAGGGGCTTGTATAACCATGACTAACCTTCAAATAAATGATTAAAGTCATTCCCCAAACCCACTGAGTCCAAACCTAAGAGGTGCCATTTCAGGAGCTCCTTGGGAAGAAAGGGAAGGCAAAGAAGAAAGCATTTATTAAGCATCTACTCTTGTAGGCAGCTAGCTGGTACAGGCCTGAAGTTAGGAGGAACTGAGTTCAAATGTGACCTCAGACACTTACTAGCTCTGTGACTTAGCAATTCAGGCAACCTGTGTTTGCCTCAGTTTCCTCATCTGTAAAATGAAGATAATAAAGTCACGCAGCAACCAGAGTTGTGACACTCAAATGAGATAAGAATCATAAAATGCCTGGCATATAGTAAGTACTATATAAATGTTAGCTGCTGCCACTACTACTACTACTACTACTACTACTACTACTATTACTACTACTACTGCTGCTGCTACTACTATGTGCTATACACTGTGCTAAGTACTTCACAAATATTATTTCATTTGAACCTTTACAACAACCCTGGGGAATAGGGGCTCTTGTTATCTCAATTTTACCACTGAGGAAACTGAGGCAGACCTTAAGTTTAAGCGACTTGTCCACAGTCACACAACTAGTGTCTGAGGCTGAATTTCAACTCCTGTCTTCCTGACTCCAGGCCTAGCGCTGTATCTACCTAGCTGCCTTGTCCTTGGGGAGAAGGGATATAGAATCATAGACTCTCAGAGATGTATGGAAACCTAAAGGTCATCCAATTCCATGGGATTAGATTGAGCAGTGTTGAACAGGAATCCCCTCTGTCAGATTCTTGTCAGTTAGTCAACCATCCTGTGCTTGGAGATGTCAGTTGTCAATAGCACACTGCCTTCCCAAGCAGCCCATTCTGCTCTGGAGAGATTCTCAGCTAAAAATCTGAGCCTAAATCTTCCTTTCTGCAGCTTCTACTTGTTCTTTCTGATTCTGTCCTGTAGAGACAAACAGGTCTTACCACTTTCCATTATGGAGGCTGTGTTTTCTATACCAGGCCCTGTGGCAAGCTACCTCATCCCCACCCTGCTTCTATGTTTTACAGACCAGTTGATTATTCTGGACAATAAATGGGTTGGAGTGAAATTAATCAAAAATGGTGACATAATTCTAATGCTCAGAACTAGAAAGGCAGCCAGCTGATGAGAAGGACTAGGCAGGATGAAACACTTTTTGGAAATGACTGAGTAACATTGCAAGCAAATTCAGGTTTACTTAGTATGGAAAGATAATGTACCTGTAATTTGCTTCACACTTCAAGGACCTAACATGTCATCACTGTGAGGACTCCCTCCACCAAAGCAAATCACCATCTCCTCCACATTTTAGTAAACAGACTTTTGGAATTTCTCTGGCTGAAAAGAATATTACCTAGTGGTCAACTCACTGGTGATGAGCCTTTCCAAAAACTTGGTTATACTGGTCTTTGAAGAATAATCACCCGGCCCCCTCAGCATTTGAATGCAGTTCAGCTGGGTCAGACCTTGCAGAATTTACGGAATTGAAGGACCCAGAGTCTCCTACCCGCCAAGATGAGATATTGGAGGAGGGTTTTAATGAAGGACTTCTGACTTACTCCTAGATAGTATGTACGCTGAGATTTTCTCCAAGAGTGTTGACGTTGTTGTATATATGTGCATCCACATAGGCCATCTAATTGTACAAACCCAGCTCAAGAGCGACAGATAGATATCACTGGAATCTGACCCACTCCTTTCCAAGGAAGACTGAGATTTCCAGCCTTCAAGGAAGCAGGAGAAGGACCATGGCTGGGCACTTGCTCTTTCCCTTGTCTATCTCCAAAGGGACTAAATGACTAGAATTAACCCCTTCAGCTATCTAAGGTCTAGTTCAAGGGGTGTGAGTTGAGAAAAAAATCTACTTTTCTTGTCTATCTTAAAGAATACATTTCTCAACTTAAACTCACCAGCTTAGCTAATTCCCACCAAACCCTGGTTACACAAAAGGCCATCACAAATAAGAGCTCCCAAATAAATCCATTTCTCCAAATAAAGAGAAAATAGAAATCAGAGAAGTTATATAGATTAGAACATACCAAGAGGGAATGAACTCTTTTTCTGAGACAAGATATGATCTCAGGTCAACCCTGGAGGGGAAGCACATTCTTATCTAGAGGAGATAAATCCCTTACAGGAGTCTCTAAGCATTCAAGCAAGTTCAAAGACTTGATGGGACCTACTTTCCATGGAAGTCTACTATTTCTAAGTCTTTCTCCTCTACCTCCATAAATAAATGCATGAATGAATGAAGCATTGAAGCATTTACTATGTGCAAAATACTGTGCTAAGTTCTCTCAGGGAACTCACATTCTGATGGAAAAGGCCACACATATTGAAGGTTTCAGCTGCAAGTCATTTGAAAGAACTCCACAATCCTTCGGTCCAGAAACAAAGCAGATGTTGATGCCTCTTCTTTAATTTCATTTCTACTTATAAAAAGTCATATCAGTTTCTGATGCTGAACCATCTGGGCAGCTAGGAGGTACAATAGATAGAGCACCAGCCTGGAGTCAGGAAAAACTGAGCTCAAATTTGACCTCAGACACTAACTGTGTGACTGATCAAGTCACTTAATTTCTGTTTGCCTCAGTTTTCCCATCTATAAAATGGAGATAATAATAGCCCATATCCTCCCCCTGCTGTGAGATATTACTTGTAAAGCAATTAGCATAGTACCTGGCACATAGTAGGTGCTATGTAAAAGTTATTGTTATCATTATTATCTAATAATACCAAGGACTTTGATAGCAAAACTCTTTTTTCCCCGGGTTTTCAATAGATGTGACTCTAGTATCTTTAGCAGTCGTTGGCAGTCTGCATTTCTACAAGGGTTTCTTCCCAGGATAAGAATTGTCTGAAAGCATTGCTTTTCTTCTCTGGATAAGAACATTCTTTCTCTCCAGGTTTGAACTAAGATCTTTTGTTGTTCCCAAAAAAGGAGCTCATTCCCTCTTGTGTATACTTCAGTATATTCTAATCTATATAACTTATCTGATTTCCATTTTCTCTTTGGATAAATGGATTTATTCAATGGCTATTATGTGTAATGGTCTTTTGTGTAACCTCGGCTTGGTGGGAAGTGAGGAAAGAATGCATTGTAGGCACAGAGGATTCTTAGTACAAAGGCACAGAAAGGAGAAATGGAATGTCGTGTATAAGAAATAGCAAGAAGGGCAAGTTTACCTGGACTCTAGTGTGTGTGAAAAATAATAACACAATAAGGCTGGAAAGGTAGCCAAGTGGAAAAATGACTTTAAATGTCAGGAAGAGGGACCGCTACTCAATCCTAGATGTAAGCAGGGAAGAGAAAGCATTTTACACATTTCAAAGTGCAGTTACCTGGGATTTGATAGAGTGAAAGTCAAATAATGATTTCTTTTTAAAAGACAAATAAACATGTTTTTATTTGACCATACATGAAAATTAACAGTATTACAACTTTGAATTTTCAAGATTTTTAAAAAATTTCATCAGAGGTATCCTTGCTGGTTTATAGCATGTCATGTGAAATAGCTTGTTTGTTTTTTTTTTTTTTTAACATCGCAGTAATTCCCCAACACATGCTCCCCTCTGTTGTAACAGAAAAAATATTTGAGCAAATCCAACTAACACAGGAACTAAGACTGGCAATATCATATGAAAATTGCAGTCAGATTTGGTCTTAATGTAAGGAAAAGCTTTGTAAAAAATGTAGAAGTGGAAACGGCTGTCTTGGAATCATCTATTTCCCATTACCAGAGGTCTTCAAGAGGAGTTTGGATGACCTTTCATCAAGGATGTTGCAGGGAGAAATCTTATTCAGGTGGAGGTTTAATTCAATGACATCTCTACTACATTTTTTTTTCTTATTAAAAGGGCCAACATTTGAGTAACTACTCAAAGAGGCCTATTCATTGAATGAGTGGATCTCACTCAAAGTGAGAATCTGATAGGACTTTAGCCTGAAAGAGCCAGGGTCTCCCATTTCATCCTGGGCCATCTCCAGTCGTCCTGATGAATATCAGGTCACTGGATTCAGATGGCTGGATTCAGAGGAGAAGTGAGGCTGGTGACCTGCACAGCCCTCCCTCACTCAAACCAAAGTCAACTGCAAGTCATGTCATGATTTCTCTGATGGCATGGTCTTCTTCGACAATGAAAGACAAACAGAACACAACAACTGAGAGGAAGAAATTGTGTTTCAACATCCATTCCTGGGAAACTAGTAATCAGAGTTCAAATGCTTTTCAGTATTCTTTCCATTTACATTATTATAGTCACTGTTTATATTATTCAGAGGCAACTGTATGGTATAGTGCATAAAGTGCTGGACCTGACTTCAGGAAGCCCTGAGTTCAAATCCAGCCTCTGGCTAGATAGACCCTGGGCAAGTCACTTAACCTCTGTCTCAGTTTCCTTATCTACAAGATGGGGATAATCATAGCACCAAACTCCCAGGGTTGTTGTAAGAATCAAATGAGATAATACTTGGAGTGTTTTGTAAAGCTTAAGGTAGTATGTAAATATCATTATTATCCTCATCATCCTGGTTCTTCTCACTTTCCTGAATATCAGTTCATATAGATCTTCCCATACTTCTCTGGACATCTCATTTTCATCATTTCTATGATTTCTTTTTGAAATGAGATTTTAATTCTTGTTTTCTTTCCTTCTTCATCCATTTATTCACTCTTCTCATATTTTCCTAGGGCACTCTCTCTATATATATATATATCTCTCTAACTCTCCTTTGGCTGTTACTACTTTATAGAATCAGAAATTGAGAGTTGCAAGACACTTCCATCACCATCCTATCTAATTCATACAAACAAGAATCCCCAATAGAGAATCCCTGATAGTAATTTCCAGTATCTCCAAGACTTCCAAGGAGTCCGAATCTTTCCTTATTCATTTCTATGTATGAAGCTCATTTTCTTTCCCGAAATTCTCCTTCCTTCCTAATGTCTGCATTTATATTGAAGGCACCATCATCTGTCCAACTATCCAGTAGAGATCTTCATTTTTCTCTTTCCCTCATCCTTATAACAATCAACCAATCACCAGACATTTGTTTTTTTTGTTTAGTGATTACTAGGTTCCAGCATTATTTTAAGTACTGTTTCTACAAAGAAAAAAAAAAAGCGAAAAACAGTCCCTACCCTCAAGAACTTGATATTCTTTATTTTTAATTTAATTAATTTGTTTTCAGTTTTCAACATTCACTTTCATAAGTTTTAAATTTTCTCCCCCTCCCTCCCTGAGATGACATGCAGTCTTGTATGGGTTCTACACTTTCATTCTTATTAAACACATTTTCACATTAGTCATGTTGCATAGAAGAATTAAAACGAATGGGGAAACCATGAGAAAAACCAAACCAAACCAAAACATAACACAAGAGAAAATAGTCTGCTTCATTCTGCATTCTGATTCCATAATTTTTTCTCTGGAAATGGATGACATTTTGTATCAAGAGTCCTTTGGGAATGTTTTAGGTTCTTGCATTGCTGTGAAGGACTAAGTCTATCAGAAACAGTCCTCACACACTGTGGTTATTACTCTGTATAATGTTCTCCTGATTCTGCACATTTCACTCAGCATCAGTTCACATGTCTTTCCTGGTTTTTATGAAGTCCAACTGCTCATCATTTCTTATAGCACAACAGTATTCCATTACATTCATATACCACAACTTGTTCAGTATCCCCCAGTTGATGGGCATCCCCTCAGTTTTCAGTTCTTGGTCACCACAAAGGACTTGATATTCTAACATGAGAGACAACATGTAGATAAACAGGCACATACAAGATGCTCGCAGAGTAGATTGAATGTAGTTTTAAAGGGGAAGGCACAAGTATCTACTCAGTAACTAAGTCTTATAAAAATCCTACCTTTTTCTTTCATCATCTTGTTTCCACTTGGATATCAGACCTTCATTATCCCTCACCTTCCATTACAATAATCTGCTAAACTGATCTCCCTTCCCACCAGCCTCTCTTCCTTCTAATGCCCATAGTAAAGTTGCCAAATTAGCCTACCTAAAGCAGAAGCCTGACCATATCATTCCTCCACCCAAAAAGCTCCAGTTGCTTATAGGATAATATACAAGCATCTACTGGGGACTTTTAGAGCCCTTCACAATCTGTCTCTATCTGACTTTCCTAGGACTACTCTCACATACCCTTTGAATCTATTGGAAACTTAATTTTCTATGTGTCTCCTGTATAGAATTTAAGTTTCTTGAGGGCAGGGACTATTTCATTTTGTCTTTGTAACCCCAGCACCTAGCTGTGCACATACTATGCCATTAATAAATGTTTACAGAATCAAATTAAATTAAATTTGAATTGAATTGAATCAGTAACCTGAGAGACCTTCCATAATGCTATGGCATGGAGCAGGAGAAAAGGAAACCCTGCCCCCAGAAAATGACAAACACAGCCAGTCTATGTAGACAAAAGACACCTGGTCCCTCTTCTCTAGTCTCAGTGCCACCACCTTAAGATAGATACTCATTAAAAACCAAATGGAGTATTGCAATATGCAAGGTCATCCCACCTCCCCTTAAACCATCCTTAAACCACACTGCAGCCAAGTTTCATGGGACTTCCATAGAATCCTAGATTTGAAATTGGAAAGAACTTCAGAAGTCATTCAGTTGAATCAGCCTCATTTTATAGATGGGCTTACTGAGGATCAGAAAAGATAGATGACTTCTCCAGGGTCATAAAGCTAGTAGGTGCCTGAGATGAGTTGATTCCATTTCTAAGTCCAGCACCTAATCATGTTACCATACTGTCTCATCTTCCTTGAACATAGGAAGATCACTGGATTTGAAGCTATAAGAAATTTTAGAGTTCAGTTAGTCCAAACCCCTCATTTTATAGATGAGAAAACTGAGGCCCCAAGAAGTGAAGTGACTCTAAGCTGCCTGCAGAAGATGACCTGGTCATGTTATCCATTCCCTGCTGCCTCCTGAAAAAGGTTTTTTTGCCTGACATTTAAGACCTTACTTGATCATCCAACATTGTCCCAATTTCCCAGCTTTTGCCTAACATTCAAGGCCTTACTTGATAGTCTAACATTATCCTAATTTTCCAGCTTTATTACCTAGTACTCTTTCCCACATGTTCCATATTTCAATCAAACTAGATTGCCCCAAATTCCTCATAGACAGCCTATACTTTTTTGTACTTGTCTAAACTGCCCTCTCCCTCCATTCTCTGACAGCTACTGTCTAGGTCAGGGGTAGGGAATCTGTGGTCTCAAGGCCACATGTAGCCCTCTAGGTCCTTGGGTGAGGCCTTTTGACTGAATATAAGTTTTATAGAACAAATCCTTTTACTAAGGGCATTTGTTCTATAAAGTTTGAATTCAATCAAAGGGCCACACTTGAGGACCCAGAGGGTCACATGTGACCTTGAGATCGCAGGTTCCCCACCCCTGATAAGCCTTCCTTTAAAGCTCTCCCCAAGTATCACCTCATCTAAGAAACCTTTCCTGATCTCATCCATCAGTACGACCTTCTCTCCTCACAAAGCACATTTTCCCCCACCTCTAAGATACATTTATCCTGTGTGGTTTTCATTATAATTATAGACCTGTGTATTTTTGTCATACCCATCTATCAGTACTGTAAACTCCATGAAGGCTTACATCTTATCTAAACTTTGTGTCTCCCATGGACAAAGTAGGTGTTTAATAAAGGATTGCTCAATTGAATTGTCTGATTTATTGAAAGTTATATCTAAATCATTTAGTCAGGATCCCAGAGCTCAGTTTAGAGAGTGGCTCAGAGATGCTGCCTTTCCTCCCTTCACCAAGGGAAGCATCAGTAATCACCTATTGAGGACCATTTAATAAAGTCACCTGATGTGTAGAGTCATGGTTTCAGCAGTCTGGAGAGCTAGAAGGGACCTTGGCAATTCATGTTATATATGAAAAGTGATGATAACATTGAGGAAAATCCAGATAAGTAAAATAGAAATAAGGGACTTGAGTTGGGAGATGGGGAGGCCTTATAATTGTCATTCTTTTAATTTCTCTAATGCCTGATTTCCCCCACCCTCCACCCCTGACCTTGCTCTCCCCTCCCTTTCTAGGACTCCATCAAAAGCTATCAGTCAGTCCTCAATGGCTAAAGAAAGAGGCCAGGAGTGAATTGAGGTATCAGTTACTTTATTGCCTTATAGACACCCAATACCAGGTAGACCTTCCCAATCCCCACTGCAACAAACATGCAGCTACTGGTGTGAAGCATCATGGGCATCCAC
Source organism: Bettongia penicillata ogilbyi (assembly GCA_023548195.1). Lineage (NCBI taxonomy): Eukaryota > Metazoa > Chordata > Mammalia > Diprotodontia > Potoroidae > Bettongia > Bettongia penicillata. Next base: position 13,083,262 of record JAJHZJ010000413.1, read on the forward strand.
CATCAGTCTGGTTAGCAGGAAGAGGTATTCCTCAAAGCCCATCAGGTCATCTTTGTTGCTGTCCACCTCTTTCATAAAGTCCTCCACAGTTTTGGGATTCTTTGGATTCTGTCCAAAATCAAAAGTCAAAGGTTAAAGGTGAAGGTGGAACTGGGGAGGAGATTTAGATTAAGCTCCAGAGCCAGTGCTTTGAGCCTGGGTCACATCTCCAGCACGTAAAAGAGGGCCAAGGAGCACGGGAACCATAACTTGTTTAGAGAGTTTAATCTCTCTTCCCTTTCCTTTATTCTGGGAGGAAATGTGGTACAGTGGAAAGGTGGCTAGGGAATCAGAGGACCAAGGTTTGAATGCCATTTATTAACTGAAAAAGTTACTCAACCCTTCTTGACTTCAGTTTCCTCATCTATAAAAATGAGAGAGTTGGACTTCTAAGGTACCTTCTAGCTCTCCATCTATAAATATATAATCCCACCTTCCCTTCCATTCTCCCTCACAATATCTCCCCAAAACCCAAAGTCTGAACATTCCCACTTATTATAAGTTTATAAACCCCAGTGGTTAGTCTATGTAGCAAAAAATAAAAGGGAAATCACACCCTCATAGATGGTCAAATTGAATAGTTCAGTCCCCTAATTTCCCCTTTGAGACATGAGCTTTCTGTCAGAAGTCTCCCTACATCCACCTAGTTAATTTGCAGGCTCCCAACAGGGACCTAGTCTAAGGCACTGTGCTCCTTCTAACCCCAAGACAGGGAGCTCTGCACCCCACCCTCCCATATATCTGCCCTCCTCACCGTCAGAAGCTCTGGATACTCCGTCTGTATTAGTCTACGTAAGGACTCCTTATTCATTGCATGGGGATGGCCACCTTTGGAATACTTGTGGAAGACATCCACCAAACAATTGATACAACCTTCAAATTTTGTCACCATCTTTGCAGAGATTCAGGCCTATCTGAAAGAAGGAGAATAGTCAGTTGACAATTGAAACCTTTCAGGGACTCAGGGAATTCTGGAGTCTATGTCCTTAAGAAATAAGATAAAGGGAACTAAGGCTAAAATCTACATTATTGAAACCCCAACAAGATCGTGTAGCCTTCGCTAGCCAATAAATAAGTGGAAAGCCTGGTCAACATGGGATGGGATGAGATGAGCCCTGAGCTAAGATTAAGAAGATCTGTGTTCAAGCCCCAACTCTAGTATCTGAATGACCTTGGACAAGTCCCTGCTCTTCTCTGATCCTCAGTTTCTATATACATAAATTGATGAAGTTTGAACTAGATGATCTCTAAGGTCCTTTCCAAATCTATGACTGATGAGATGGGACAGACAGCCTTCCCACAAGAGGCAGGGCCATTGGGTAGAGTTTCCCAGGACTCAGACAGCAGCTGTTTCCATCTCCTGAAGAAAAGGAGACCCCCTCAAAAAAAAAGACCTAAACCTCAAGGTACAGGCTTCATTACTCTTCAAGGGATCTCTGCAACATTACTGAATTATTTATATAAAATCTCAAAGGCTTTATATAAAGCCTCAAATCGAGCCTCAGTGAGCCAGGCCAATTGAACTAGAAGGGAAACCAGCATCTCCAACTTCAGGGCCACAGCGTAAGGATATCCAAGGTTAGAGAAGCACTCCATTTCCCCTTAGGTTACCAAGGCTTCCCTGTTTGCCTCTTGATTCCCAGAGTAAATCTCCAAAAGAGAGGTGATTTTAAATCTCATCTCTTCTACCTGCAAAATCTCGGAAAAATCCACCTCTCTGGGTCTCAGTTTTTCATATATAAAATGAAGAACTTGGATCAGATGACCCCTAAGTTCCTTCCCATCTCTAAAATTGTAATTATCTGTGATCCTTCTTTCTTCTACCCCTCTGTCCAACCCTGTGTCCTCACTACAGTACTCTACCCGCCCGCCTAAATAGAAGAGGAACAACCACACTTACCTAGCTCTCCTTTAGAAAGAAGCAGATAGGAGATATGGGGAGAAGAGAGATCTCTCCCCTTTTATAGTGCCCAGGACTTCCCGGTGCTGCTGCCTGAAAGTTGCTACAACCTCACCCTGTTTCCCAACCTGATGAATGTGTCAATTTCTGGTTAGAGTAAGGTTTTTCTTTGAGTGTAAGGTTGGGGGTGGGGAGAAAGGAGGAAAATGTGAACTCTAATCCACAGTATGCTGGCTAGAGCCCAGTTCAAGTTTAAGCTAACTCATTCAGCTCCTAAATCTACTGGATAAAGGATACCATTCCAAGGGAGAGATGTGTGATATGCTAAGTTAACAGGATAAAACTAGCACCACCACCATGACTACTAGAACGACTGACAAAACCCCTCCAGCCAGACAAATTTAAATCCAGTAAACATCTGTCGGGAAACAGGGAAGTGCTATAAAGCTTTGATGCTATAAAGCCAAGGAGAGTTTTGCTGATAAATGTTCATAATAAAGACAGGAATAAATAAGGCATTCCTGACATAATAAAGACAGGAATTAAAGAGGATAAGCCAGGAATGTAGAGGCAATAATCTTTCCACTTTCCCTTAGTTTTTGGCCTGGTTCAAATTTATTTGAATAAAAAAACCAGGGAGGTTTGATTTCAACCTTTTCAAATAATTGTTGTGGGGCAATGAACTATGCTTCCTCTCTGAGACACAGGGAGTTTAAAAGGAAATACTTAACCTTAACTTCCTAGCACTCTATCTGACTTTTGTTCTACAACCCTTTTGTGTGTTGACTGCAAGCTTTAAGGATGGAAAGGTAGGCTGCCACCAGGTTAGATGCCCTGGAATGCTAAGCATTGGAGTTCAAACTTTCCTTTTGGGGGAGAGGGAAGTCTCTTTGTACAAAGAAAACATATGGTATCACTGAAATTCATCCTTCCTGTGAAGATATCATTTTATTTTGCAAAATAGAACTTATTATCTGTCTTCCACTTAATAGACTGAGTGACCCTGAGAAAATTGATTAACCTCCCTCCAGCTCTGTTTCCTCACCTGTGAAATGGTTATAATAATGCCTTAAAAACCTCAAAAAAAAAAAATTTTTAAATTCAAATCAGATGATGGATTCAAAGCACACTGCAAGCCATGAAATGCTTTATGTCAATGATTTTCATTATTATACTTGGGAAAGGTACAGACAGAACAGAACAAAAATGAGAAAGAAAGGAAGCAAGGATTTATCTCACACCTACTAAGTGCTAGACATGGTATTAAGTGTTAGGCATGGTATTAAGTGTTAGGCATGGTATTAAGTGCTAGGCATGGTATTAAGTGCTTTACAAATATTATCTACTTTGGTTCTAACAGTAATTCTGTGAGTTGGATACTATTATAACCCCCATTTTACATTTGAGAAAACTGAGGCAGGCAGAGGTTAAATGATTTTGCCCTAAATCACATAGCTAATAAGGGTCTGAAGTCAGATTTGAACTTAGGTCTTCCTGACTCCAGGACCTTGATTCTATCCACTGCTCCATCTAGTGGCTGCATTTGGACAAAAATGTCCAAAGAATGCTATCTTAGTAAAAAGAAAACCAGGTGCCAGGAATTGAGAGGATCTGTGGGTACCCTGTTTGGAGAGTGGACCTTCATTAAAGCCAACTGCATAAAGTGTGACAGCAACAAAATACTCAGTGTGGAATTTCCTGAACCCGGCTTGTTAATAGCAAAGGCATTGTGGCTTTATTTATTCAGAAGCTGTTTGTTAGAGGGAATTTCAACCATATTCAAGTCATAAATGAGTTCTAGAAAAAGCACAGCAAATTCTTTACTTTTCACCCCCTGCCACCCTCATCGTCCTGCCAAGGGAAGACTTACCATCTCTTCTTCCCAGACATCTCTCACTGAGGTTTTCTGTTTCAGGATTTCCACGTCTTGTCAGAGTCCCTGCCCTACCACCAGCTCCCTCTAAGTTCAGGATAAAACAAGGTATTTGCAGGTCATCAAACCTTTAACACAAAGAGATTGACTTTGCCCTAACACAGCAAAGATAAATGACGAGGATATACAGTAGTAACTTCTCTGAACTCAGAGCCCCCTCATCTCTTCCAGATCTGAGGGCGAAACATTGTCTTCTTTTAGGTAAAGCTTCCCCCATATTGTGGTTAAACGACTTGCTCAGGGTCATACAATTAGAGGGAAAGAAGCTGTCAGAGAAATATCTCCCCTATCACATGTCTCTTAGGAGTCAAGTAGGTGACCTTCAATTTTCTCAGTAATTCAAATTATAACTAGTTCTTTGTTTTTAGCTTGTAGTTAATGACCTGTTCTTTGTCTCTGGACAAGTAGTATGGAGCCACTGAAAGTTTTTGAGATGAGGAATGACAAGATTATAAAAAAGAATACACTGAAAGTGGTAGTTATGATGATTGGAGAAAGGAGAAAACAGAGGAATAAACTTGCGCTTATTGCAAGTAGGAGAATAGTGAGAATTGAGAAGAGAGGTTTGAATTCAGATATTTTGGGGAGGTGGAAATGATAGGACTTGACAGCTGGTTGGATATGAGAGATGAGAGAGAAGAAAAAGTCAAAGAAAATCCCAAGGACTTTCACATTTGGTGAAAAAATGGTGTCCCTTAATTAACACCGCTATTAACATAGAAACAATGAACTGAAAAATGTCTGTCCTCTTTCTGCCAAAGATCCTACCACTAGGTATATTATAGGGCAAGGTTATACCTGTCAAAGAAGGTCAGAGACAGAAAGATCCTATATACACTAAAATATTCATAACAGCACTTGTGACAGCAGAGAACTGGAAACCAAGGAGGTAACTGTAGATTTGGTGATGCCTAAGTAAACTATGGAATAGGAATGTTATGTGGAGTAGTACTATAAAGGAGTATGATAGATATGAACAATGCAGAGAAGCCTTGGAAAACGGATATGAAGTGACACAGAAAAAATTAAACAGAGCAAGGAAAACAATATGCACAAGGGTTACATCAACATAAATGGAAAGAAAAACATAATGAAATTAAATGCTCTGTATTCATAATGAACAAGTCAGGTCCTAGAGAAAAGTTGGATAAATGCATCTTTCTCCCTTCCCTGTAGAGGTGGTTCATTATGAGTATGAAATATTGCATATACTAGCAAAGATGGTAAATGTGTTGGCTGATATTACCAGGCTGATATTTTTTTCCTCTTTTGTAATCTTTTTTACAAAGGATGACTCACCAGCTAAGGAGGAAGAATATATTTGAAAATAAATGTGGTGTAAAAATGGAACTTAATCATTAAAATAAGATAATAATAGCTGACATTTACATAGCACTTATGAGCCAGGAACTGTGCTAACTGCTTTACAATGATAATTCTCATTTAATCCTCACAACAACCATAGAAGTTAGGTGTTATTATACATTTTACAAGTGAGGAAACTCAGATAAACATGTTAAGTGACTTGCCCAATGTTACACAATTAGGAAGTGTCTGAGGCTGAATTTGAACTCAAGACTTCCTGACTTTGAGCCCTGCACTCCCTTCACTGTATCACCTAGCTGCCCTAGGTGAATAAAAATGTTTTACTATATAGCTCAGTCAAAAGGAGGAGTAGGTTTTGAGATAATAAGTTTAGTTCTGAAGTTCTTCAGTTGAGAGATACCAGTAGGACGTCCAAGTAGACAGGAAGTTGGAGGTGTAGATCTGAACCTCCAGAAATACTATAGAATGAGAGAAAAGGTTCCCCACCTCAAAAGATGAGGGAAAAGACAAGGAACCAGAAAACAGAGCACAAGCAACCAAAGGAAGAGAAGAGACAGAGTATAATATCTCAGATGCCAACAAAGCAAAGATGTGGGACTTGGGGAGGCTGGTCAAGAGCATAAAGTGATTCTAGAGGGAAGAGGATTTAGAACATAAATTGTCCCAAGTCTGTGAGTAAAATCCATAAGAGATGTTCCTCTTACAGTCCCACTTGCCACCCTGGGTGTAAAAGGATCGAGTTGATTGAAATAGAATGTCAGGTTATCAACCAACTGTTGCTGTATTGGAAGGCAGCCATGCAGTATCTAAAGCATTGACCCAGGACTCAGGGGATACAGGTTCTGATCCTCAGTCTGTCCTTCACTAACCATATGCCCATAGTCAATCACTTTACTTCTAATAGGTAAAATATATTTCTAATTGGTAAAATGAGTCCTCTGGACCAGAGAACTTTCAAACACTTCCAACTTCAAGAGTTGTATGGGTCTAATAGGAGAAAAATAATCTCTGACACTTATATGCTACTATAAAGTTAACAAAGTGCTTTATAAACATATCTCACTAAATTCTCACTCTGACCTTATGAAGGAGTTTATGAAGATTCCATCCTCTTTTCCAGGATGAAAAATGGAAACTTAGAAAAGTGAGGTGATTTGTCTAAGGTCACATAGCTAGTAGTCACTTAGGATTTGAAACCAGGTCTTCCTGGCTCCAAGTCTGGCACTTTATTTACTATGCCACTGTCATGTGCCAAATTACTAACAATATATTTCCCTCCTATAGAACTTTTATACTTTTAAAGGTATTTTCCTATCTAAAAACTCAAAGGGGCCACTCAATGCCTAGGAGAGATAAGAAAAGTATTTTTACCCCATTTGACAGATGTGGTGATGGAAGCCCAGAAAAATGAAAAAACTTTTCCAAGGTAATAAGATGATAAATGATACCATCTATAGAATCATATCTTTTCAGAACTAAAAGGGGTGTTAGAGATTATCTCAATTAACTCTTTCACTTTAAAGATGAGATCATGACTTGCCAAAGATGATACAGACAGATAAGACACAATGATGTTAATTGTGTTGGATTGGGTAGTGATTTTTTTTCATCTGACCCAAATACATAAGGCAAATGTTTTAGGAAATACACAAAGAACCTCTGTTTTCTTTGTCTTCCAAAAGGAAGTATCATGTCCTGAACTTCTCATTCTGCCCAACATCCCTAACATTTTGTGAAACATGCCCAGCCTGCTATGGATTATGGGGGCGGGACAGAGAAGAGATGGGAGGGTCATCCCTCCACTGGGTATTCAGTCCCTTCTTGCCATTCCATTTTGTCTGAGTCTTCTATTTAAACCAAGACACTTTTGTCAAGCCCTTACAAACCCAATGTGTGGTGCAAAGAGATGGGTACACAAGGAATCTGCTCATGTAGTGAGCTCTGTGGGAATATGGGATGTAGCTTTTCAGTGATTCTCTTTGAAATCTGTTCCTTTGGATGCAAAACCAGGCTCATAGAAGTCATTCAGTAAAAGGAGACGAAGGAGGAAGTGGATGGAGAAACAGATGAGAAGGAAGAACAGAAAGGTGGTGATGATTTTGAGAATGATGAGAAAGACAAAGATTCATTCGTTCCAATTTTGATGCTGCCTCTTCAAACCAAACCTCCCTTTCCCTCACCCCACAGCATCCTCCTGGAGATAATTTGAATGTTTTTCTTGGACTATTCATTAACCCTAAATTCTGATCATAAAAGTTCCTTCTCCATCCAAAAATAAAAGGAAATAGATTTAAAGTACAAGAAGGGAGACTTAGGGAGGATATAAGGTAGGACTTTAGCTAATGTATATTTCTGAAGAATGGATAGATAGCCTTGTCATTCTGTGACCTTGGGAAAGTTGCTTAACTTCCCTGGGCCTCTGTTTTGTCATCTGTAAAATGAAGGCTTGAACCAGATGGTCTCCGAAGTCTTATCTAGCTTTAGATCTGTATGATTCAGTGATAAGCTTTTGGTACAACAGAGATGTCTGAGATGATGACTTGAGATGATCTGTCAGGCACCAAGTTTCTTGTGTTGGGTAAGCAAATTAGAGAATGCTTTGGATGTGCAATCAGAGATGGAGTAACCTGGAAGAACAGGATGCCATTTGTGTTGCCACAACCAACTCAGCTGCAGGGCTTATGTCTAATCTTTGTTTAGACCTGGCCTTCCCAAGCTGGCCCCAGGGCCCAAAGAAACCCAAACTGGGCAGTGTTTGCCTGGAAATCCCAACAGAGGAAAAGGAAGAGGAATGAGCCTAGTGCTTGTCCTTCCTTCTTTGATCCACAAGGTATGTACATATGTAAATATCCATGAAGGTATGTAAACAGACTCATTCATTTCTAGGGCTCCACCAAAAGGATAATCCAAGGCCCCCTTGAGTCTCTGCAAATTGAAATGAAGCAATTTTGTTGATCTAGTTACTCAATTAAGTACCACCCATGGGACCAAGGCAAAGACCAAAGTTCCAATCAATCGATATCTCGAAGTTCACAACCTTAGGGTCTGACTTGTAGCAAGCAAAGATCTAAATGAGTCCAGTTCCTGGTGATATTAGTGATGAGGTTTAAAGTTAGTAGAGCTGGTTCAGGTGTGGAAGAATTCATTTAGACCTTCTCTATAATCATTGAGAATTTTATTGATGCAAAAGCAGCACAGGTCTCCTAGCAAGAAAGCTAAGTGAGACCCTGATAATTAGGGGAGTTATGTTTATATGGAGGTTTTGAAATGGTGATGTAGTTTTAGAGGGTTTTATGGGGGTTGAAGATGAGGGACAGAAAGAGGAAGATGGATGACACAAGATAAGGGAAACTTTATGACCCAGGATGGTGGAAGACAAAGAATTGTATTGCAGGAGAAGGGGGAAGTTATATAGTGTTTCACGATAAGGGGAAGAGAATTTAGGATGCCTTCAGGTTAGAGAATAAACTAGGGGCTTGATAAAGTACAGGAAAAGCAACTCAACCTTTAGGGAACTGTTTGTATCTGCATCATTTGTAGTAGAATGGAAAGAGCATTAGTAAGTTAGGATTGCTTCCCTCATTACAGAATCACAGAATGTTGAAGTTGGAAGGACCTCACCTCAGAGGTCATCTAATCCAATCCCAACCTGAGCAGAAGTTCCCTCTAACCCTCTTTGGCAAGGGCTGAATCAGTCTACCTTCAGTGATAAGGAACTCTACCATCTTAGAAGGCAGGTCCACTTAAGAGCAGCTCTGATTGTTAGCAAGGTTTTTCCTTATGGTAAGCCAAAATTCGAGTCTTTGAAACCTTCACCAGTTTAGTTTACATCAACTTCCACCCTCTAGAGTCAAGCAGAATAAATGGAAGCCATCTTCCATATACCAGACCTTCAAATACTTTAAGGCAACTGAGTCTTCTCTTTTCTAAGATTAATAGCATCCATTGTTTCTTTAATAGAGCCTTGGATGACATGATATAAAGTCTTCTCAAACTTCTCAAACTATGGCTTCCAAAACTGAATACCCAGATGTTGTCTACCAAGATAGAAAACAGTCATTCATTCCTGATACATTCAATTCAAAAATATGTAGGTTATGTGTGGACAGTCATCAAAGATAGAGTTTTGGCTGGTTCAAGTGAGGCAGGGAAAAAGGTCTGACCTGGGATCTGGCCCACCCTTCTCCAAGGGAAACTATAATTTCCATTTTTCTGGGGAGAAAGAAAAGGGTCACATTAGCACTATGGGGAACATAATAGCAAACCACTCCAGTATCTTTGACAAGAAAACCCCAAATGGGGTCATGAAGAGTCAGACATGAATGGAAAATGACCATCATCACAACCATCTTCTTCCTCTAAATTCTTAATGTACTTAGTGTTTCTAATGGGGGAAAAAAATCAGTCTATTATATACTTTTTTCATTTTTTAAAGCCTTTTGTTGAAATCACACTTGGTTGAGAGATATGAGAGAAGAGAAGTTGATCAGGTCCCTGGGTCTTGAAAGGTCTGAAAATGCTGTGGAAAGTATGGGAGTTTAAATTCAGTCCTGTTGACCAACTCTGATTCCACTGAAGTGAGGCACTGTATGGAACATAAGTTACGAGGGGAGGGACAGGGAGAAGGTGGGAATATTAGGACAAAGAGCGAGTGTGGTTTACTGGACTAAAATTTTGATTTGCAATCAAAGGGGCTTGGGTTCAGATCTCGGCTCTGCCCCTTACTGCCTGCATGGTCTTGGGCTAGTCATTTCTCTTGGCCTCACATGGTTCCTCAGATGTAAAATGAGAAGGCTGAACTAGCTGGTCTTTAAATCCTATGATCAGGATCTCTGAAGCTTTCACCCACCTGACCAAAAGAAAAAGACTAGTAAATACCACAGAAACATCCACCATCCCCACCCCAAAATGTGGATTGCAAAAACTGCCTTCTAGTCAGGGTCTCCAGCTTCATTGAAATCATTGATAAGAGAAAATGGTACTGGAGCATGCCAAAAACAAGTGCTCCTTGGTCAATATGTCCCATGTCTCTCAGATGTCTGGGGCAGCTCTCCAGGGTGCTCAACCCCACTACCACTATCCCAAGTCATCTCAAAGGAAGAGTGACCTTCTGGTGCCATCTACGGGTGAGGAGCAGTTCTGTCTTTAACTAGTTCAGTGCTTAGAAAGCAGATTCAGTCTTTCCCTAGGACCACTGAAAGTTTTTCCAGTTCAACAGGATTAGTTGACAGTCATAACCTTAGAAAACCTAGCATCATCCCCACGTGTTGTGGCCACAGAATAGGATGAGTGAATGTAATTTGTTTTGTTTTGTTTTTAAACCAGGCCTCTGATTCCATTGGTCCAGGGAGATCTTGGTGAACAACTCTCTCTACCAGTATAGATCACAGTGCCTGTTACTGGGAAGCAAAAGTTGGCAATTGAATAGAAGAATTAATTTGAAATAGTTTGTGACCAAACAAGTCATAGAGAGCATAAATATGGATCATTTTGATTTCATAAAGTTCAAATATTTTGATACAAACCAATACAGTTCAAGTCAGAAGATAAATAGTTAACTGGGGAAACATTATTGCAGTATTTTTCTCTGATAAAGGTCTTATTTCCAAAATATATAAAGAAGTGATTCAAATTGATAAGATGAATCATTCTCTAATTGATAAATGATCAAAGGAGATGAACAGGTTGTTTTCAATGGAAGAAATCCAAGCTATCAACAACTACATGAGAAAATGCTCTAAATCACAAATAATTAGAAAAATGCAAATTATTTTTATAACTTTTTCTAATTTTAAACTTAAATACAAAATGAGGAAAGAAAAAAAAACATTGCCATGCACTCAGCAGACCATACGAGAGGCTTCAATATAAAACAATAAATTTTCATTTCAAGAAAACCTATATAATAAATGCTGTACATTGTTTTCAAGCTGCCCAGCTTTTCTTTGTTTCGTTGTTAGTTTTCTTTTGTTCTCTGTTGTGCACTTTTTACTTTATTTTTTCCCTCCCCTCCCCCACGAAGTCTACAAGTAAGCATGGATATATATATACATATACATACACATATACATATACATAGATATCTATACATACATACAATATGTAAGATCATACTATGCTTATTTCCTCCTATCATCTGTTTCTTTGAAGGTGGGTAGCATCTTCCTTCATAAGTTCAAGTTTTTCCATATTTTTCTTAATCAACCAGCTTATCATTTCCTATACCACAGAAATATTCCAATCCAATCTCTTCCTGTCTGAGAGATTTTCTGTGAAAGGTTTGTTTTCCTCCCCAGTTTTCTGTGTTCCTTCTATTCTCGGCTACATAGGTTTTATTTATATGAGAAATTTTTAATTTAAGATCATCAAAATTATGTTTTTTACACTTCAACAATGATCTCACCTTATAATATAGTTTAAGGTTTGATACTGCTGAATCTACTCCCTTAAATCTTTTTTTCCCTGGTTTCCTTGAAGTTCCTGATCTTTTTCTTTTCCAAATAAATTTTATTATTTTTTCTAACTTGGTAAAATAATTTTTAGAAATTTAATTGGGATGACTTTGAATAAATGAATTAGGTAAAATTGTCATTTTGAAGATTATATTGGCTTTACCTACCTACAATAAAAATTACTTCAATTATTTAGATTTGAGTTTATTTGCATAAAAAAACATTTTATGTTTATGCTCATATAGTTCCTGTGTCTGTTTTGGCAAGTATATATTCAGGTATTTTATACTGTCTAGCTATTTTTAATGGTCTAAAACAATATTGAATAATATTGCTGACACATAGAGGAGTTTCTCTATTTTTCACTTTTGATCACATCTATTTTAACTTTAACTATGTCTGAGATCATGATTTACAATCCCTGCTGTTTTTGCATACTAAGTTTTACTCCTGCCCTTTATTTTATCTTTGTGTATATCTCTCATTTTTGTAATGTTTCCTGAACAGTGAAATTGGATTGCAGAATGAAGCAGACCATTTTCTCTTGTGTCATGTTTCGTTTTGTTTTGTTTTTCATGGTTTCTCCCATTCACTTTAATTCTTCTATGCAACATGACTAAGGTGAAAATGTATTTAATAAGAATGTAAGTATAGAACCTATGTGAGATTGCATGCCATCTTAGGGAGGGAGAAGAAGAGGAAGGGAGGAGAAAAAATCTAAGTTATGTGGAAGTGATTGTAGAAAACTAAAAACAAATTAATTAATTGACAAAAAAAGAAAGAAAAAAAGTTTCCTGAAAGCAATATATTGTTGAATTCCAATTTTTACTCTTCTATGCATTTCCATTTTATGGGTAAATTCATCCCATTCACATTCTAACCTACAATTATTTGTTGTGTATTTTCCTCCATGTTTTTCTTCACTATCCTTCTCGCCCTACTTACCCTATCCCTCTTCACTCCTCTGCTTTACTTTTACCCCTTATCTTTTCTTCCTATTCCTTAACCTACACACCCTTCTAAGATCCTCTACTTTATTCTCTCCTCCCACCCTATCTTCTTGCCCTCTTGTTTCTTTCTGAATTCAGAAGACTTTTATAACCTTCTAGATAAATATGTTGTTCCCTCTTTAACCCATTCCCAATAAGGGTAAGTTTCCAGCAGTACCCACATTCTTCCCTAAAACCTCCTCTGTATCAGTTTTTTCTTTTATGCCTCATTTGTATGAGATTATTACTCCTTTTTATCTCTCCCTACACAGTTGTATTTTTTTAGAATCACCCCATCATATTCAGCTCAGTCCAAACCTTTCTTTCACATGACCCAAATAATGATCACAATCATAAGACTACTGCTAATATTTTCATATATACAAAGTAAATAATTTGACCTTATTGAGTCCTTTATAATTGGTCTTTAATGTTTGCCTTATATTTTTCCTGGGTGTTATATGTCTCGTTTTCCCTTAAACTCTGGGGGGTTTGTCACAAAAACCTGAAAGTCTCTGAGTTCATTAAATTTCCATTTTTTTTTTCATTCAGGATTACACTTAACTTTCTGAGTTAAATTGCCCTCAGTTGTAATCCCAGTTCTTTTACTCTATGGAAGATAGTATTCCAAGACCAACAGTCCTTCAATGTAGTAGCTGCTAAGTCTTGTGTAATGCTTATTGTAGCTCCATGACATTTAAATCTTTTTTTCTTTTTGCCTCCAATGTTTTCTCCTTAACCTGGGAGCTTTGAAACTTGACTATGATATTCTTGTAAGTTTTTCTCCTGGGATATCTTTCATGTGGTAAATGGTGGATTTTTTTCTATTTCTACTTGGCATTCTTGTTCTAGAATTTCAGGGCAATTTTCCTTGATAATTTCTTGTAATATTGTATCAAGATTCTTTTTTTATCATAATTTTAAAATAGTCCAACTACTCTTGTATTATTTCTCCTCAATTTGTTCTCCAGATTAGTTGTTTTTCTGATGAGATGTTTCACTTTCTCTTCTATTTTTTCATACTTTTGATTTTGTTTATAATTTCTTGGCATCTTGGACTATCATTAGCTTGCACAGTTCTAGTTTTCAAGGAATTATTTTCTTTCATAAGTTTATTTATCTACTTCCAGTTGGCTGACTTTCTTTTAATAATTTTCTTGATTTTCTTGGATTGCTCTTTTTTTCTATTCTTTCCTCAATCTCTTTTATTTAATTTTTAAAGTCCCTTTTGAGCTCTTCCAAGAGCTCCTTTTTGCTTGGGAGCATGATGTTTCTTGCTGAAAAAGGAATTTTTTTAGCTCTATTATCTTCTTGTGAATATGAACTCAGATCTTCTCTATCCCCATAGTAACTATCTGTGGCTGGGTTCTTCCTCCTTTGCTTACTCATCTTTTTATTTATTTTTTGTTTTATTTTGTTTTAGCAGCTATTAGTGTAATCAGGTTGTAGTCTTGAAGTATGGGGAATGATGCCCCAAACCTCAGATCCTTCTTACTGTTATTTTATAAGGTCTGTCTTGGGGTTCAACCTTGGGTTCTTCTCTCCAATCCCATAGGGTTCTCAGCCACGCTATCCTGAAAATGATCATAGTCCCTGTGGTCCCTCGGGCTACTGCAAATTAAAGCTGTCCTCTCTGCCTAAGAACTAAAACCAGGTACTGTGCTCTCCTGTAAGTGTCCATAGCCAGTGGCCCCAGTCCCTCACTACTGAGTGCTAGGTGCATGCTAATTCCTTCTCCCTGCAGCCACAGCCCAGAACACAGCTGTGCTTGGCATCCCTCAACTGTGGAAGGTCCTTCAATCTTCTCCTACTCAGCCCCTGGAGGTCAGGTCTTTGCTGGGGTCTTCTCCAATTGTCCTAGCAGGACAATTGCTTTACCTAGTGTTTGTTTCTACTGCTCTAAGACAATGTCCTATTTTTTTTTCTTCATATGGAGGAAATTTGGAGAGCCAAAAGTTTTCTGACCTACTTCCCAGGATCTTCTTCCTGAAAAATGCAAACTAAGCAACCATGAGGTTCCCACCTCATACTCAGCAGATTGCCAAATATGACAAAAAAGGGAAATGATCAATATTGAAAGAGCTTTGAGGAAAAGGCACATTGGTGTTTATAGAACTGTGGATTGGTCTGGACATTCTAGAAAGCAAATTGGAACTGTGCCAAGAAGTCACTAAACTCCATATAACCTACAACCCACCTATACCATTACTGGGCTTATACTACCCAAAAGATCAGAGAAACTTTGTGGTAGCAAAGAACTAAGAGAGCGCTTATCAGTTGGGAGATGGCTGAACAAATTGATGTAAATTAATATTAAGAAATAATGAAAGGATGGCTTCAGAGAAAACTTATATGAATGGATGCAGGGTGTAATGGGGAAAACCAAGAGAAAAATTTACACAATAACAGCAACATTGTAAAGAAAAAAACAACTTTTTTAATTTTCCTTTTTTCATTTTACAAAAACCTGTCTTCTCCACGTTGTACCTTCTTGCCTCATTAAAAAGAAAAAGGAAAAGAAAAGAAAAGCCCTTGTAACAAATATGCAGGGTCAATTAGAATGAATTCCCACATTGGTTATGACCATAAAAACTTTCATTCTGACCCCCTGCATCCATCGCCTCTTTCAGGTGGCAAAGAGTACAGTTCATCATTGGTCCTCTGGATTCATGGTCGGTCGTTGTGATGATTGAAATTCTTAAGTCTTTCAAAGTTGATTGTTGATGGGCAACATATTAATGGGGGCTCTACAGTATTGGGAGAACCACAGGGTTACCTCTAAAACCTTAGTTAACAGCTATGACCCAACCTGCAAACATGAGTTCCAGTTGGAAGAGTAGCCCAGAAAGGGTATTATGCTTCAGAAACTGTATTTTCTTGACAAAGATACTGGAGGGATTTGTCATTTCCTTCTGCCTCTCCTTTTACAGATGAAGAAACTGAGGTACATAGGGTGAAGTGACTTGTCCAGAGTCACACAGTTAGTAAGTGTCTGAGGCTGGCTTTGAATATGTACACATACAGAATACAATATAATTGGTTGGTTGGTCGTTGTCCTTCATCTTTGAAGAGGACCAAAATGACATCACCACTGTAAAGCGAAATTTCAACGTGTCTGACTGCGGCTGATCAGACCAACAGGAGCTCGGAATGCTCTATCACAGGTTGGGCACAGATACTCCATGTGAATATTTAGAGTGAAAATCCCAAATTTGCGCATCCTGCATTTACTTTGTGCTGTCTCAATTCTGCTTTGCTCAAAGAGCACAGCACCTTTTCTGAAGTGGGCACACCATGCTGACTAGTCCTGTGCCAGTGTCTCCCATGTTGCACAGTCAAATCCAAAGTGCTTGAGAGAGATAACTGAAGATAACTGATGAGTAGAAGGCAGGCAACAGAAACAGAGGAAAGACTTGATGTAGAACTTGGCATTTGAGTTGAGCCCTGAAGGAAAGTAGGGATTCTAAGAAACAGAGGTGAAGGGAGTACATTACAGGTATCAGGGACAGCCAGAGCAGAGTCATGGTGACAGGAGATATAATGCCATGTAGCAAGAACAGTAAGGAGCACAGTTAGACTTGACCACCATGTACATGAACATGTCTTGTATAAATAATGCTAAAAAGATGGTCTAGGGCCAAGTTGTAAAGGTTTTTGGAAGCCAAATACATGAATTTGTATTTGATTTTAGAAGTAATAGAAAGCAAATGGAGATAATTGAATAAGAGAATGATGTGGTCAGATTTGTGCTTTAGGAACAGCACTGTGGCAACTTTCTGAAGGAGGGTTTTGAATGGCTAGAAATGAGGCAGGGAGAACATTTAGGAGACTATAGGAATAGTCTGGGAGGGATGTGGTAAGAGCCTGAATGAGGGTGAAGGCTATGCGAATGGAAAAAAGGAAATGGATGTGTGAAATATTCTATCAGTAGAAACAACTTGACAACCAATTGAATATGAGGAGTGATGACCATGAAAAGTCAAAGATGGAACCTGGGTGATACTGTCAACAGTGATAGGGAGATTTGAAAGAGGAAAGGATAAAAGTTTAGATTTGGACACATTCGGTTTAAGATACCCATCAACATCCTGTTCTAAAGTCCAGTAGGCAGTTGTTGTTGAGGAGAAATATCAGGCTGGACAGGGTCAAAATGTGACATAAAGTGCTGGCACTGTGAATAACTTAGGTTCAATCGGGAGTGATGCCCAATACACAATGTTTACTGTAAAGGCAGGTGTAAATGCACAAGGCTAGGGATAGTGTTGGGCAAGACTGATGGGAGCTGTCTGCCAGGAGTTGTATGTGCTTACAAGGACTACTACTTGTAAGCTATTGGACATTAAGGCTATGGATGGTGGTTCCCCTTGGGCAGAGCCAGGTGGGCTAGCAAGGCTTCTTGCTAGCAAGTCAGGCTTAGTAACCAAGCTGGCTGCTCTGCTCTGGCTAACCACTGGATAAAACCATGAATTTTTATATAATTTTCAGAAGAGGGTAACTTTGTGTAAGAGAAGGGGTTAGAGATTTATCTGGGGTATGCCCACAGTGAGAGCTTAAACAATGCTTTGGGAGCACCTAAGCTTCTCTTCATGAAACTTATGCCTAGAGGGTGTGACTATGAAATTTATATGCTTCTTTATATTAAGAAATAAGTTGTTGAAGTTATGTTGTAAGAAGTTAAGTGGGGGTGGGTGGGGATGGCACACGCCTCACTGTTACAATCACACATGTTATGGGGACTTCAGGAATTTCAACTCTTTGAGAGAGGGGGTCATAAGTTAAATAACATATGAACCGGGACTCCTTGTGCAGTCATTTTCAGTCATGTCAGACTGCATGACCCCTCTTTAGAGGGTTTTCTTGGTAAAGATTCTGGAATGATTTGCCATTTTCTTCTCCAGTTCATTTTACAGATGAGAAAACTGAGGCAAACAGCGTTAAGTGGCTTGCCTGGAGTCATACAGCTGAGTAAACGTCTGAGATCAGATTTGAACTCAGGAGGATGAGTTTTTCTGACTCCAAGTCAGGTAGTCTCCACTACACCATCTAGCTGTCCTTAAAAAATCAGTAGGACCATTCTTTGTGGTAGATGGTGTAGTGAGGAAGGATTGGTCAGGGTAATTCCTGATCAACTGATTTACTCCTCCACCCTTACTCGTCAGCTCAATTAATATTTACAAAAACTAAACGAAAGATAACAGAGTTGATGGAGTTTAACATGTTAAATCACATATAAATTAAAATGTAAAGTTACAGCAAATAAGGGAAAATAGCAGGGTTAATGAAATTTTAAAGTGTGAAATTAAATGCAAAAGCATATCAATTCCATGCTATTCCTTTAAGAAATACATTTTTAAATAAAAGTTTTCGAACTTTGAAAACTAAAAATAAATAGAAAATAATAAAAGTTTTCCTAATTAAATTGGAAGGGGAATAAGGGAATAAACATTTATTAAGCACCAATGTGTGTCAGGTACATACCTTATGTGATCCTCACAACTGTGGTAGGCAAGTACAATGATTATACCTATTTTACCGCTGAGTAAACTGAGGCAGGCTGAGGTTAAGTAACTTGCCCAGGATCACACAGTGTTTGAAGCCAGATTTGGACTCAGATCTTTCTGATTCCAGTTAGCTATCTACTGTATTGGCTCTAAATTGGAAAGGGAGCTTCACCCGTCAGGATGAGAGGCTGCCACATACCTGGTGGACGGAAAAGAAGCAAGCTTGCCAGCTCTATTTGTCAATCAAGAAGGAGCCCAAGTCTCAAGGAGGCATGCCAAGCTGAAGGAGAGAAGACCTAAGGCCTCAGAAGCTAGAAGAGTGGGCACTCAGAGTGATGGGCATGAGGATTCCTAAAGTAAGGAGGCTATACTTTGCTGTCAGGGAAGCCTGTGGTCTGAAAGCCCCCAAAGATGAACCCTAAGGCAGTAATTCTTTATTTCCTTTCTCTTCTTGGGAACCTAAAGCCTTTCCTCCAGGCACAGGAAAGTCTGTTTTACTTTGTTTTGAGTATTTGCTTTGTCTTTTAAGCTGGTAGTTGTGATAAACAGTGTTAACAATAAATATTTGCTCATTTGGATAACCTTGTTGAGGAACTACTGGGAAGAGGCTGTGGAAGGTAGTATTTGAGGAGGAGGGCCAGGTCAGGGAAGCAGTGGATAGAGACACTTAATAAGTTCTAGTTTCCTTCCACCGCAGTGAGATGGTCCAGTGGATAAGAGCTTCCTGAGTTCAAATCAAGCCTCTAGAACACTAGCCATTGGTAAGTCACTTACCCCTGTTTGCCTCAGTTTCCTCATCAGTAGAATGAACTGGAAAAGGACATAGCACACCACTCCAATATCTTTGCCAGGAAAACCCCAAATGGAGTCTCAAAGAGTCAGACATGACTGAAAAACAACTAATGGAGAACAGAAGAGGCACCACGGCTAGAGAAGGGGAAACATTTTCAAAAAAGAAAGAAAGAGAGAGAGAGAGGGAGGGAGAGAGAGGGTGGGAAGGAGGGAAGGAGAGGGGGAGAGAGAGAGAGAGAGAGAGAGAGAGAGAGAGAGGAAGATGAATCTGCAAACTCTCTGCCAATAAGCTTAAGTTCTCTATTTCTGGAAAAACTCTAAATCATTAATGAGATTATTAGGGAACATCTAGAAAAGGAAACTAGTGAATGCCAGGAGCCAGTATGTATGATTCCATCAAGAATAAGTCATGAGAGACTAATCTTATTTTCTTTTCTTTTCTTTTTTTTTTTTGACAGGGTTAAACAGCACATAAGGAGAATGCTTTAGATACAGTTTGTGCTTAGATTTTAGTAAAGTAGCTCATACTATCCTTGGGGAGAAAATAGAGATATATGCACTAAATGATAAAATGATTGCCTAAGCCCAGGTTCTGACCATGCCCAATTCCAACATGGAGCTGTTCTTGAGGGGCCTCTTTGTGTACGCTCCATTTGCCTAACATGGAGCTCAATGCATCCACATGGGTGGGATAGTCTCCTTAGACTGGCTGCCTGTTTCCTTAAAATTGAGGAGACTGAGCCATCCATTCTCTGTTCTGCCATCTTTTGAGTCTTTGCCCTTTTCTTCCACTCTTTTTAGCTGACCTTTCTCACCATTCTCTTTTCAGAAGTATGGTTAAATATATTCAGAACTGGTTGAAATGGCCAGATTCAGAGTAGATGCTAATGGTTCAAAGTCAACATGTTGGAACATCTCCAGTGGAGTATGATCTTGGATGTCAATGACTTAGATAAAGGAAGAGATGGCATAGGGGTCAGCAAGGTGGTACAGTACAGTAATGGTTTTGGAGTCAGGAAGATCTGAGTTCAAATCCAGCCTCAGATGCTCAGCCCTTATTTGCCTCACTTCTTCATCTGGAAGATGGGGACCCACAACAGAAGGCAATGGCGAACCACTCCAGTATCTTTGCCGAGAAAACCCCATGGGCACAAAAATCCATGGGATCACACAGAGTTGAACACAACTGAAGGACAAAACAACAGGAATAGTCCTTGGCAGCTTTGTGGTTGAGTTATTTCAGTCATGTCTGATTCTTGGTGACCCCATTTGGGGTTTTCTTGGTAAAGATGCTAGAGTGGTTCACCATTTCCCTCTCCAGTTCATTTGACAGATGGGGAAACTGAGGCAAACAGGGTTAAGTGACTTGCCCAGGGTCACACAGCTAATAAGTATCTGAGGCAGGATTTGAGCTCAGGTCTTCCCAATTCCAGGCTAGATGCTCTATCCACTGTACCACCTAGCCTCCTCTATTCTTCTTTTACAGTTGAGGAATTTGAGAAAGATAAAGGTGAAATGGTTTACCTGGGCTCACAAAGTTAGTAAGGGTTTGAGGTTGAATTTGAACTCTAGGCCCAACTTCCTATCCACTGCTCCATCCAGATACCTCCAGGAGCAATGGGTGGGCATTGCAAAGAGAACATTTCAGATTTGGCATCAAGAAAATTTCTGACAATCAGTTATACAAAAGTGGGATGGGCTGCATCAGGAGGAATTGGTGGTCTTCAAGTAGGGGTTAAGAAATCGAAAACTCCTTATGAGGTCCAGCCTCCATGGAGGATTAAGTTGGCTATAAATTAGACTGGGTGACACTCAGGTCCCTTCCTACTCTGAAATTCTGTGCTTCTGTGATGATGATTCTTTACGCAGATACATCTACTTCTCTGGACTACGCTGAGTGACCTACCTCCTCCCTACTCCTAGAGGGTTTTTTATCTGGTCTTTGTGTCCCCATGGGAGCACATCTGCTTCCTCCTTCTAATCTTAAGGCAGGAAACTTTAGTCACCCTCCCTAAGGATCTTTTGTTTAAGACAAATTTACCTCCCCTCCCTCTGAGCCTGGTTGACTCACAAGTTTAAAAACCACAAGAAGGTTCACCAGTTGAAGCAGCATCTCTATATGAGACGAGTTCTGGATTTGGAATCAAAAGACCTAGGTTCCAATCCTAACTCCTTCATTGCTGTCTGTCTATGTGACCTTAAGCAAGTCACCTACTTGTTTTGGCTTCCTCCTGTATCCTCACCATGAGTTAGACTTCATGACCTCCAAGGTCCCTTCCAGGTTCCTTCTAAAGCTATTTCCCTAAGATCTTCATTCTTCTCACTCACAGTCTGCCTTCCTTCCCCTTCTCCTTCCTTCCCCAGCTCCCAAAACACCTTGGGAGTTAATCATTACCAGAGTGAATTCCCCCCAGTGCCCTTTCTCTCCAGTATTGGCATCTAGTGCTCTGGCTGGCAGGATTATTTACCTTCTTCACTCTTCAAAAGCCTGGTGAGAAACCAGTTTGAAAAAGATGTGTGGGTGTCAGGAGACTACAAGCTCATCGTGAGTCAACAACCACCAGAGCCAAAAAAAAATGGCCCCCATCACACGGGTTCAGAACTCCTAGGACAGGGAATATCTCCCTCATCAGACTAGGGGCTCCAAGAAGGTAGGTCTCCTTCATCAGACTGAGTTTTCTGAGGCCAGAGAGATCTCTCCTTGCTTCTAGAGGCTCAAGTTCTGCCCACATGTAAACATTCAGGGCAAGATTAGTAGGGGACCCCAAAGACAGAAAGTTTTTTTATTTATAACCCCCTATCAGTGTAAATAAAAAAAAAGAGTTCACAAAGTGCTGTCCCCAAAACAACCCTTTGAGGTAGGTAGTGCAAGTACTGTCAACATTTTACAGATGAGAAAACTAAGGCTTTGCGAGGTTAAGTCACTGGCCCATAGAGAGTGGTAAAGACCTACATTTCCCCAGCCCTACCACCCATATCCCCACCCTACCTCCCTGCAAAATAAGCAATGTCTGGTTCCATGTCCACCTTGTTTTGTTTTACAGACTGGAATATCTCCCCATTCCCAGCCTGGTCCCTAACTGAAAAATATTCTCATGTCTGTAACCATTTGGGATTACAAAAGTAGTTTTCTCATAACAATCCTGTGAGGCTAGTATTACAAATATTATTATCTTCATTTTACAGAGATGGAAACCTCTTTTCAGAAATGTAGAATAGCTTGCCAGTGGTGAAACAGCTATAAAGTCAGTCAAGCCCAGACTCAAAGAGCAGCCCTGCTCCCAGTATCCCACATGACCACACAAGTACTGGGATCACTGAGGCCCCCAGGGCCACCATGGTGGAGGAGTCGGGAGGAACTGGTACATCCTTCAGTACAGGCCATTTGCCTGGCAGTAGTGAGCACACAGCTGCCGGTGGTACTGCAGGTGATAATCCTTCATCACCTTTCCCACAATGTAGATAAATTCGTCAAAGCAGATCTGGTTGTCTTTGTCCTTGTCCGCCACTTGAAATAGCTGCTTTAAATACTCCGGCTGACTCCGACCCTGGAGCAGAGGAGGAGCGACTGGTCAGCCAGGATCATCAGAATGACAGACATTAACACCACTGTCTCTACCGTGCTCTACCTTGTTCAAGTCATCACAAGAATCCATAAAGGAGAGTAATACAAGGATCGTTATCCCTGTTTTTCAGAGAAGGAAACTGAGGCTCAGAGACAGGTAAAGCAGCTTTCCTTGGGTCAATCAATAAATAATTAAGCACCTGCTACGTGCTAGGTACTAAATCTGCTAAGCTCTAGATTACACAGCTAGTAACTGGCAGAACCAAGGGCCAGACCCAGGTCTTTTAGCTCCATGCCAGTGACTGTGCCTGCTCTGTCTGGAAGAGACTAGATATAATATAGGCTCCCTGCCCCTAAGGAACTGTTCACTCTAATGGAGTAAATGAAGAAGGTCTTTATTGTTCCGTCGTATCAGTTATATCTGCTTCTTTGTTACCCCCATTTGGGATTTCCTTGGCATAGATAATGGAGTGGTTTGCCAATTCCTTCTCCAGCTCATTTGACAGATAAGGAAACTAAAGCAAACAGGGGTAAGTGATTTGCCTAAGGTCACATAGCTACCATCTGAGGCCATAGTCAAAATAAGAAGATGCGTCATCTATGAAGTGTACCACTTAGCTGTCCCAAGAAGAGAGGGAGTGTACTGGGAAGCAAAGAGAGAAATTGTTCATTAGGTAGAGGCACTGTGGTCTAGTAGATAGGGTACTTAATCTGGCATTGGGATGATCCAAGTCCAAATCTCCCTCCTTAGACATTTAGTACAGGTGTGACCTTGGATAAGTCATTTAACTTCACTTGTACAGTGAAGTCATTGAACTAGATGGTTTCTAGGGTCCCTCCAGCTTTTAGATCTAGGATCTTAAAATATAGAATTAGAATAGTTTGGGATAGGATTGGGTAGGTAGAGGAAACTAAGTGGTGCAATGGATGGAGTAGATGGAGCACCAGGCCTAAAGCCAAGAAGATCTGAGTTCAAATTTTACCTCCAACACCTATAGGTGTGTAACTGTGTAACCATGTGCAAATCACTTGACTTGTTTACCTCAGTTTCTTCATCTGTAAAATGAGCTGGAGAAGGAAATGGCAAACCATTCTTTGGGCAAACCCCAAAAATGGGGTCGTGAAGAGTTTGGGTACAACAAAAGGCCTTAAAAGTCATGCCCGACTTTAATACCTGAAGACTTAAGGCAGACGAGGAAACAGAATGACAAAGGGCTGTGTCAAAGAGTTCAACCATGAAGAGTCAGACGAAGATAGAGGGAGTGTGGTGACAGGCAAATTCCTAGAGATTTATGGTGCTGGTGATAGAAAAACATGCCCTGTGTTCTCCCCATTCTTGGCAAGTCCTCTGTCTCCTCTCAGTTATCTGCCTCTACTCCTACGCTTGTGCCTCCTCCAGAAAGTCTATCTGGTCTGATTAGATATGAACTTGATGGCTTCCTCTCACCCCGCCCAAAGCTCACTCTTAATGTGAGATTTCTGCTGCTCTCTATCTGACTCTTTGGTCCCATTATATAATTATTCCTGCTCCCAACTCCACCCTCAAAATTCACCTCCTTTGATCTCTTATCATTATCATTCTGTTATCTGCATGTCATATTTCATAGAGAGAGATATACATCTTTCCATCTGCCTGTCTATACATATTCTTTGTGTATGTCTGTGTGTGTGTGTGGTTTTCTTTTTTGGATTTATTATTTTATGTTATTTTTTCTTTTTATATTAATTTTTAATTTATGGAATAAAAGAAGCCTTTCCATTAAATGGTACAATAAAAAAGATTTTTGCAAATGAAACTGCAAATCTATCATGTACAACTTGCTATTCTTTCTAAATATATACAACCAAGTTGTTATATAAATTTCTTTTATTTTCCTTTTTTGTCTTCTCTCCTCCACTTTAGACACAAATAGTTATGTATATAGATATATGTATATACACACATGTGTATGTGTATAAAGTTATTCTATACATACTTCTATTAGTTCTCTTTCTGAAAACAGCATCTATCTTCATGTCCTTTATTTATAATTTGTGTGTTTGTAATAGTAAAAAATTACTTAGTCACACAAAGTCATTCTCCAAACAATGTTACTGTTACTGTATACAATGTTCTATATACAATGTTTGCTCTTCAACATTTCATGTTTTTCCATGCCTTTCTAAGATCACTGAACGCATCATTTCTTATAGCACAGCAGTATTCCATCACAACCAAACACCACAATTTATTCATCCATTTTCCAATTGATGGGTTATAATTGATGTCTATATATATTCTAAAAGAGCATGAACAATTTGACCCTTAAATGATAAGGACCATTCTGGAGATAGGGGGCTGTAAGAAAGCCTGGAGGTAAGGGGACTTTCTTGCCTGTAGTAAGGTGGATACAGCACTGGATCTGAGTTCAAATCCTACCTCAGGCAACTTAATAGCTGTGTTACCCTGGGAAAGTCATCTTATGTCTGTCTGCCTCAGTTTCCTCATTTGTAAAATAAGGACAATAATAGCACCTACCTCCCAAGATTGTTGTGAGGACCAAATGAGATGTTCATAAGCATTATATAAATGTTCGTCATCATTATTTCCCATCTAGGACTCTCAGAGCTGGCACTCCCAGCCAATCTGCCTCTCCCCACTACACACACACACACACACACACACACACACACACACACACACACACTTTCTTTGCCTGAAACTGAGGGAAAGGGGCTTTAAATGAATGCTATAAGGTGGATGGTACTGTTTTCCTGGCAGGAAGACCTCTGGAAAGGTTAGTTAACTTCTAAAAGTCTCTGGGAAATAGGTAGGAGATCAGGAAACTAAATAAATATCCTGGGACAACCAGCACACTCCAGGCAAGTCCTGAAGAACCTGTTCATTAGCTTAATTAAGAAGCTGAGCTGGACTTGGCTTGATGACAGATGAGAATGGAAGGAGATTGAAGGAAATAGAGTTCAGCAGCGATGGGGTCCTGAAGAATTCCGTGAACAGGGGAGGGAAGAGAAGAGTAGCCTTTAGGGTTAGTTAGTCTGTGTTCCTAGAGTTAAAGGGTGTCTGGGCCAAGAAGAGGAAGGGGAGCAAGAAAACTAGGCCTGCCACCAGATTCAGGAATAGTAAGAATATCCCTAAATCAATCTTCTCCCTCCCCAGGCCCTCAGACAGGAATGTCTCTTTCCTGGGAACTCTGAGAGCAGAGAGAAAAAGGGACTACTTATCCCTTTCCCATTCCTATCCCTATCTCTATCATATTCCCCTCCCCTCCAGGGCAGGAGGGAAAGAAGAGATCTTGGCATCTTTTAGCATCTAGCTAGAGAGCTGACTGAGAGGTCTGGTGATCCCAGAAGGAGGAGAATGAGCTCAATGAATGAAGCCTGGATTCGACTCAGAGTCAGGAAAGGGCAGGGATTTCAGGACTATCAGCAAGGTTGGGCCTGGGACTTGGACCAGAAAAAGGTTTAAATCTGAGATTAAGGGCAGGGAGGAGCAGGGGCAGGAGGAGGATTAGGACCAGGATGAAGGGCCTGGTCAGGTCTAGGGCACATATTCACAGCTTATGCCACCCAGGTTGAGATCTTATGAAGTACAATTTAATTCCCCAACCCCTCCTTATTTACCCTTAGCTCTCCCCATACCCCTCAAGGTAAACCTTCCTATAGTCAGGACTACCCTGGAGGTCCCATTCTAGATGTACCCTTCCCCTCACCCCCAGGGATCTGACCCCAAGATCCCTTGGCATCTCCCCAGCCATACCAGACCCTCCATGAATCGGGGCATGTTTTCTGTGAGCAGGGCATTGAGCTCGTCCAGGCTTAGGGTATCTACATCCCCCTCTCTGGCAGCATAGAGGTGGTAGCAATGAATGATATGGAAGATAGAATCTTCTATTGGGGTGTCAGGCATGTTCAGCGAAGGCCGGTTTCAGGGTCCAAGTCAGAGGAAATTCCTAGGAGTAGAGAAGAGAGGGGTTGAAAGACATGAAAGGACCAACAGAATGGGTAATATGGTGCCTGAGGGGAAACTGAGGGAGAACACAGGAGACTTGGAAAGAGGGAAGCCTGGTTTGACAAATATACCAGAATTGGCCTTTCCTCTGATGATCCACCTTCTCCCCATTCCAGGCTTTCCCCCTCCATCCCACTGTCCATCCATCATTTCTGTCCTTCCATACCTTGGTGAAACAAAACAAAACAAAATATATATATATGCCTTTTTCAGGAAGCCAATCCATATCAATCTCATCTCAATCCACTCAATGAATCCAGCTAACATCATAATCCTCCACTTCTGTTTTTCAGTCTATCTGCATATCAAACTGCCCTCAGTCTTCTCTCCCCCATCAGACTGGAAGCTCCCCGGGGACAGGACTGTGTTTTTTCCTAAGTGAGTGGGAATTCCTTGAGGACAGGGGCTGTTTCCCCCATCAGACCTGGCACTCACCAAGCATCTGCTAGGTGGTGACAACAGAGCCAAACCCTCACTGCAACACTTACTAGCTGTATGACCCTGAACAAGTCAATAACTGCCTGCCTCAGTGTCCTCACTGTAAAATGGAAATGATAACAGCACCTACCTCCCAGGGCTGCCATGAGAATAAAATGAGATATTTGTAAAGTACTTAACATAGTACCTGGAACAAACACAACGAACTCCTGATCAGTCCTCAACAACAAACACAAGACTGTGAACAGGGCAGCATTGACAATGATACTTGACTGATTGTCCCTTGGAGGTCCTTTTGTCCCACTCCTATCAAAGTCTTGGATTTTTAGACCCCTCAATCACCCCACTACATTATCTACACAGATGCACCATGTGAATGGCCTATCTCCTCTATAGGTCAACTACACATGCCCCCACCAAAGTAAGGAATTGTCCACGTTTGGTTTATGGGGGGGTAGCAAAGACACACAGTACATTCTAATCACAGAACAGCACCCCACCACCCCCACCCCCACCAGGAATATACTCTTGGCCCCATCCCACCGTCCTCCCAACACTTCCCCCACAAGATTCCTCTTAGGGGAGACACTGACCTGACTCTCTGGAGTGGCTGGAGATGAACCCTGAGCCTGTGACCTAGCATCAGTCCCCTACCAACCCCAGGTAGGTAGCAGCTCAGTGAGGAATGGTGGCATCCCTGAGCCCAGCCACCCTTATGACCTCCTGCACTATTAGCCAGCTGAGAGCTATGACTCTTATAATTATCTTTCTTTGAATAGCAGCTCTAATTGCTTGCCTCAGATGACATCACAAAAACACCTGATTTCTAAACTGACCTCATTCAATTTCAGGGACCCACCTTTTCCTAAACTCACCAACATCCTGGTAGATTCTTCAAAGGACATCTCATCCTTACTCACCCCCACCAAAGGATGATACCTTCAAAAGCTGTCAGCTCAAAAATGTTTCTCATAAAGATAAAGTAAAGGGAAATTTATCCATACATTAAAAACAAATACACCCTCCCTGTTTCTCCCTCCCACTTCCCCTCCCCCTTTCCCACATCATCCTCCAAGCCTATCCATTAGGAATTCCCTATCTGGAATCTAACTTGGCAGGAAGAATAGCAAGACAGCTAAAGGACAAATTGTTGGACTGAAGAATAGAAGTTGGTATCCGGCTAAACGTGTCTAAAGCTTGAGGAAAGGGAGGAAGGAGAGAGGGGAAACAGAGATTAAAAATCACATAATTCTAGAGTTATAAGGCAATAGTATCTGAGGTTGGGGTGGTTACTCCACCTTCCCCATGCTAGTCATTCATGCACTTGTCTTTAGTGCAACCAAATAGACCCCCCCAAAGCCATTATGGATGAATTCTCCACCATACCTCCCCTCACCACTGGACTTCCCAGGCTTTGGGCCCTTCAGGGCTACTACAGGCAGACGGAGGAGGCAGGCTAAGGCGGGGTGGAGGGAAGGGGACAGTGGTCAGAGAATAAGGATCCCACCCTTCCATTTTCGATGAGATCACAATAAATTATACCAGAGGAGCAAGTGTGGATAGGGTGCTATTTGTCTCAGAGAGTTCATTAAAATTATCTCTCCCCCTATAATAGAACGGGCCTGACTCAGACTAGACAGATAGTTTGGGTTCAAGAAGAGAACAAAAGAAGATAGTCATCAAACTTCTAACAGTTAAGAAAAAGGGTTTTAATCATCCATAGCAGGGAAAGGCCATTCAGCTAGGATATAACCTTAATTCTATTTAGGAATTCATTTGCCCTCTTCTTTGTGGTCATCCTGGTCTGTCAGTAAGACTGAGGAAGAAGCTTTCATGTCCTCACTCACTGGTTTTGGGGACTTAAGCTGCGTCAATGGCCAGAGCCTTGGTCCCCTGAGTCAGTTAAGTCTCAAGGATAATTTCAATACTTTTAAAAGGAAAAACTAGCCTAGTCTACATGAAAGATGTTGATCCTTTGTTACTGATCAGTTGCTTCAGTCTTGTCTGACCCTTCATGACTCCTTTTGGGGTTTCTTAGCAAAGATTCTGGAGTGATTTGCCATTTCCTTCTCTAGTTCATTTGACAGATGAGGACACTGAGGCCAACAGGGTGAAGTGCCTTGCCCAGGGTCACACAGCTGGTAGGTGTCTGAGGCAAAATTTGAACTCAAGAAAATGAGTCTTCCTAACTCCAGGTCTGGTTCTCTGTGTACTACGGCACCATCTAGTTGCCTACCACGTGCCAAAAGCATACCCCTCTTCTGAATTTCTCTACTAATGTGAAGGGCACAGTCATCCTTCCAGCTACTAAAGTTCACATCTTTAGTAGTAAACTCAACATTTCACTCCCATTCGGTCCACATATCCAGCCACTTGTCAAATCTTGTTTCTATCTCCACAACATTCCTTGAATGTCTACTCCACTCTGATGTGGCCACCATCCTAATTCAGATATTTATCACTTCTCACCTAGACTATTGCAAAAGCATAATTAGTCTCAACAAGTCAAGTCCTATCCCTTCCTCCACAGCTGCCAAAGTGATTTTCCTAATGCACAGTTCTGACCCTGTCATCCCCTTGGTCTATCAATAAACATTTTTTAGGTGCCAAACATTGTGCTAAGCTCTAAGAATACAAAGAAAGGCAAAAAAAAGTCCCTGCCCTCAAAGAGCTTATGTTCTAGTGGGGTGACAACATGCAACCAACTATACACAAACAAGATGGAGAAGGGATAAATCAAGGATAATCCCAAAGGGAAGGCATTAAGATTAAAGAGGTCTGGGGGTGCCTCAGTTGACTCCTGTGGCTCCTTACTGACTCTAGCACAAAGTATTATTCCATCTTGATCTCATCCTTGTTAAATTTCTACTTTGGTGAAAGTTTTATGATGGATATACTATTAATACAGTCAGGAGCACACTCATGCAACTTACAAAAAAGTTAATATATACATATCAGGGTCATGCTTAAAAAATTTTTCCTGATAGGAGTACACAATAAAAAAAAAAACCCACAATTTGGAGACTGTTGAGATAGGAACCTTAATGCTTGCCCTTTCATCTTTGAAAGGTAGCTCTTCAGCAAGGCGCTGCCCACACAAAGATCACACAAGATTCCTTGATAGCAGCAAGGTCAGAGATAAGGATGTTTAACCATCCTCTAATTATCGACACCAGGTTGGCACGAAACAGGGAAACAAGTTCACCAAGGTCATGGCCACTGTCATGGGAGAGGACTGAGGGCCCCTGGTGGTGTCTGCTTGCTGATGATCTTGTACTGACTGTATCCACTCCCTGACCCCCTACAGGATCTTTTCAATGACATCCATGACCATTCAAAGGCAATTAAGAAAAAAGAACATGAGAATATATACTGCCCCAATTAGGAAAGCTGCCTAATACATAGGTGAAGAGGTAGAAGTCTATGGGATAAAGCACCTTGCAAGGTCACACAGTTCATCATAAGAACAAGGGTCCCAACTCAAGCCTAGTGGAGGCCAAGTCTAGGGCTTTTTCCATTACACCATCCTCCTTCCCCTCAAGCTAATCTTTCCAATCACTTCAAACTTGTGTAAGTGAAGGTCAAAAGGGTAAATGGAAAGCAATAACAAAAAACATGAGAAAAAAGTAAGTTTTTCCAAGAACTTATTTTTTTGAGGCAGTTGGGGTTAAGTGATTTGCCCAGGGTCACACAGGTAGCATCTGAGGTCAGATTTAAACTCAAATCCTCCTGACTACAGAGCCACTGCACCATCTAGCTGCCCCTTTTCCAAAGACGTTAAAAAAATTTTTTTTCATTCCTCCAAAATTTCAAAAGGATAACAGCAACACAAAGGTAAAGAACTTCAGGACTGAATTGAGTTTTGTTTTCTAGACATGGACTACATCTCTACATTTACTAAATGTGATCATTTTAGTATACACAGCCCATTTTTATGTTTCCCAACTAAATGATATTAGATCCATAAAAGAAAATAAAATCTATATTGTACATATTTCTATTTTCAAAAAAAAACCCAAAAATAGAGAGGTTTTTTTTTTAATACTTCAATATTCCAATGGACCTTTGAACTCATCCCTGTGAAATCTTTCTCCATTAGTCAAGAACACAGTCCATCCAAATCTTTTCCTCCTATGAGTCTCTTACTCATGCCCTCAGTGCCCACTCCATATGTAAAGGTGAGGAAGTTCTCCTTGAGATCTCCTGGCATTTTATAAATACTGGTGGACCATGCAAACTCTCCATTTGTTGTCATTCTCTATGAGCCTAATTTACCTCCTCTTCCACTCCATGTCTTTTACTCCCCATTGGTAATATGCCAAAGCATATTTACACCAACCCTTAGCAGTATTATTCAACAGTAATATTTGGTGTTTTAAAAATGTTTCAGGGAGAAGCCTGGGGTCAAACATCACACAATTTCCTAAATATTTTGAAGCTCATTCCTTTCTCCTATTCAGTTCCAGACCCAGTTCATTTTTCCAGGAGCAGTCTCTGTCCAAGATATATGTACTGTTGGACCAGTTCTTTAGATTACCCATTCACCTGCCTAAGAATACATAGCTTGAGAGACAGTCATTCTTCATCCACTTGGATTTTCCCATGTGAATAGTAAGGTCAGATACTCTTGAGTGACTCCCATTTTATTTAGGAGGCTCTGCGAAATTCTGGAGCTTGATGGCAATCAGCACAATGTCATTTACAAACCATAGCTTGGGGTATAGGGAAGGTGAGGCACTTCAACATTAATAGGGAATTTCATTTCCATTTGAATTCAGCACTGGACATTCTTCATTTGGTGAACACCTTTAGAGAATATATTCCTCTCCATCCACTAGATGGCAAAATGATTAGGGAATTGGGCCTAGAATGAAGAAGACTTGAGTTTAAATCTGGCTTCAGACACTCCTAGCTATTTGACCCTGGGCAAGTCACATAATCTCTATCTGCCTCAGTTTCTTCAACTGTAAAATAAGATATTTACAAAGCACTTAGCATATTGCCTAGCACATAATAGGCATTTAATATAAGCTTATTCCCTTATGTTAAGAGAGTCATGTAACAAAGTTCTCTCTGGGTTTTTTATGACTTACAAATGGGTATAAATGTTGTATTCCAACTTATATCATGTCTTCACTCCCCAAAATCCACCAGTCTCTACTATAAGCTAATTATGCTGACCCTTCTCTTTCTAGCTCTGTCTGTTTCTTTCTGTCTCTGCCTTTCTGTGTCTCTATCTCTGTCCTTTCCCTCTGTCTTAACTATGATATGAACTCCTTTCCACCAGGTTGATCCCTTCCCTCCCCAAAGAAAAAAAATTATTGTTCTCTTCAGTACGTGTACCACCTCCACTGACACAATAAAACAACCGCATTAATTGCCAGGGTCAAAAAAAAAATCATCATCTAGTGGCCACTTTTCATCTCTGAACTGATGTGGTTTGGAGTTGCTGGAAAACCCTAAATGACAGGGTACAGGGCAGTTTCCACCTGGAAAGAATTCACTCACTCAAACTTTCTTCTAGTCAAAGTGGCAAGGTTTATTGTAATGCCTGATTGATAGAAGTGGGTTAGATTCTTAGCGAATCTGCAACTTAATGGAGGTGAGACTGATACTTACACTTTAAAACAAAAAAGGAAAATCTTGGACTAAAAGGATCTGGCTGGGATTAAGGAGTGGTAAATAGCCTGGGATGAACCAGGTTCAATGGTGAAAGGAGTAAAGTAGTCTGGGGTGGGTCAAGAGCCACTGTGAAAGGAGTATTAAGTGGTCTGGGGTGGGCCAAGAGATGACTGTGAAAGGACTGTCAAGTGTCTAGGTGAGCTGGGGTTGACCAGATGCCTTGTGAAGATACCTGTGATCTGAGCTGCTGAAATGCGTGGAAAATTCAGGGACTGAGTTGCTTTCAAAAACATTCTCTTTTCCTTTAAGGAGTTCTGGTCCCACCACCCCATCAGAATTTAGATGTGTTGATGCTTTGGTAATGGACGGTCCTGTCACCAAATCCATGCTTGGAGTTTTTCCATCTTTTCCTTTGATGATCTGCCTTTAAAAACCCAGGGTTATTTCCTTGACAAGATGAGTCACTGGATAAATACCTCAATAAAGGAACAGCTTTAATAAAAGACATTGAAAATCACTAGAGACCAATTCAAAGCTAAGGCTGGATGGGCATATGATAAAACCATATTCATGCTTTGGTTAGGGGTTGGAATAGATCAACTAATCAATTGATGAGTATTTATAAAGTTCCTGCTATGATCCCAGAATTGTACTAGGCACTATGGATCCTAAGCCAAAAATAAAATGCTCCCTACTCCCAAGGAGCTTACATTCGATTTCAGCAGATTATCTCTGAAGTTCTTTCCAACTCAGAGATCCTATCATTTTAGGTTAAAAGACATGTGTCCAAAGGAGAGGGAGCCATTGATCACCTGGCCCAGGATAAAACGGTGAGATGGAGTTAAATGAAGCAACAACTTCATGTCTCTGTGAGCTTAGCCATCTAAGTCCTGTGTCTCCTTTTGCTTGATGGGCTTAGATCAGGAGTAGAAATCTCTCCTCAGTGCCAGGGCCCAGGAAAAGAAGGCAGTATTTCTTAGCTTCAGGTCTCCCAGCTACAAAAACCAAACAGTTCCACCACTGCCCACCCACCCTCTTTCCTACCCCCTCATATGTGGAGATATTTTAGAGGCAACCATCGGATAATTGGATTATCTGACCCAGCTACCTTGAAAGAAGACAGAAAGACAAATAGGGAGAGAATGGGAGTGCCTCTCTCAACCCCAAGACTCATTAAGAGTTACTGACTCAAATGGGAGGCATACTATCTAGACACTAAGAGCAAGAGGGAGGGAACAGGTAAAACTGGCTCACCACAAGGCAACAGAAAATAGACCCTTGTTCAATTGGTCAAAGAAGGAATTCCACTTGTGAATGTAATGGGTGTTGATGCAGAGGTGATGGTCAAAGCTTTCATCCTACACGTAGCCATAAAGATGGACCCTTATAAGAGGAAGGATTTAATTCTGTCCCTAGAGGTAGAAAGAGAAAGCTGTCTAGTAGGATCCTGAGGGAGTTGTCCTAACTGTGGCAAACAGCTTTCCAAGTTCCTCTAGGATCAGTATAGATTTTCAAATGTAAAGACTAATTTACATAAAATTCCATAAATCAGTTATACATTTAACTCACATGCTGCTCTTCACCTGGCTTTAAACTCTTTTAAACTGCCTTTAAAGTTCTTAGAGTGGGTTAGAATGTAGAATTCAGAGTCAGGAAAACCTGAGTCTGAGTCCTGTGTGAGACACCTAATTGTGTATGACCCTGGGCAAGTCACTTTACCTTAACAAGTCACTTTGTGACTTGTCTCCTTGTGCCTCACTTTCCTCATCTGTAAAATGGAGATAATAATAGCACCTTCTCCACAGGGTTGTTGTAAGGATCAATTGATTTAACATATGTAAATTGTTTTACAAACTTAAAATACTATACAAATACTAGCTAATATCACATTATTATTAATTTCCTTATTAAGGTTCTTCATCTGTGTTTCCAAAGACCCAAAAAGACACATTATCATTTGTTCAATTGATTTATCTTCCATTTGACTGATTCTGATTTTCAAGGAGTTATTATCTTTGATAAGGTATTGTACCTTGTTTTTCCAAGCTATTAAGTCTCTTGATATTTTTCTTCCTTGACTCTTGCTTCCTCTCCCACATTTTCTTCTGTGACTCTTGACTGGTATTTTTAAAGTAATTTTTTAGCTCCTTAAGCTCTTAACTCCTCTGTGAATTCTTGTTGGATGTGTAACCAAGTTTTGCTTGGAGATGATTTGGAGTCTTTTCTTTTTTCCTACATTTGTGTCTTGAGTTTCTCTGTCCCCAGAAGAGTTCTTTACGGTCAGGTTCTTTACTCGTTTGCTCATTCTTCCACACTACTTGACTTTGGACTTTTTGTGAATACTGGACTCTGCACACTTCAGGGGAGGATGCCTGACCTGAATCTATCCTCATGTCCTTCTGCTGCCTTCATATCTCAGACTGGGGACTTTGCAGCCCAAATTGGTGTGATCTAGGGTGAGGTCTGTTCAATAAACCCTCCTGGTTTAAGCTTTGTAAGTTCTTGACCCAGCAGGTTTGGGTGGAGGGGAGGTGAAAGGAAAGGGAATAAGCATTTATATAGAGCCTACTATGTGTCAGGCCCTGGGCTAAGCATTTTTACAAACATGGTCTCTTTTGGTCCTCATAACAACCCTGGAAGGTAAGCGCTATGACTAATCCCATTTTACAGTTGAGGAAACTGGGGTAAACAGAGGCTAAGGGACTTGCCAAGGGTCACACAAGCTAGTGTCTGAGGCCAAACTTAAACTCAGGTCTTCCTGACTCCAGGCCCAGGACTCTGTCTCCACTGTACCACCTAGCTAACTCATTTGTCCCTGTCTGCTTGTCCCTGGTTGGGAGTTTCACTAAACAGATGCCAGATTCAGCCACCATTTAGCCATCTCAGAGATTCAAGCAAGTCGGAGCCACTGAAGTACAGGCTGTCCTTTAATCTGGGACTCTGGCCATTGTTATTCCACCACAGGCTTCTATGCTGAGCTGAAAGCTAGAACTGAGTCCTTTGCTCTGCGTCTGAGATCAGAGCAGTGTCACTAGGTTCTAGAACCTGATCGTTGCTCGGTATCCTGCTCAGGTCCACAGTAGCAATTGTTCCTGACAGTCAGGAAAGGGTCCCCTCTCTGACATGGGGCAGTGATGTTTCATCAGTTTCCTTCGATTACCAGGAACTCTTCTTGTCGTCGTTGTTTGGTGTTGTTTGTCATTTTTGTTTGTCCTGCATTCTCAAAGAGGGTCGTGACATCAGGAAGGCGGTGCCATGACTTGCAAATGAACTGGATTTAAGTGAGGCGGGGCTGTGCAGTCACCAGCCTCACTTTCTCCCCCAGAGCCATCTGGGTAGGAAGGAAGCATGATACAGTAGAAGAGAGGTTCTGAAATCAAGAGACCTGAGTTCAAATCTTGTCACTGATACTTCCAGTGTGATTTTGGACAAATCACTCAACCACCTGTTTTCAGTTTCCTTATCTGCAAAATGGGAGAGAGGGAGGCTCTGAGCTTTAGTCCAGTTCTAGATCTATAATCTTATGTACCCCCAGGAGAGTTGCATCTTGTGTTGTTTTCTCTATATAGATCTTAAGAGCCTGGATAACAGAAAGAAAGGGGCTTGCCAAAGCAAAGTTTGAGATCATGTTACTGGAAAGGAATTACCCCTTCTGGGATCATCCTGATCCCTTTGTGCCATGGAATTATGATTTTTATAATAATCAATATGACATGTTTAATGAATATACTAATAGATTAGATGTTTAAGAATTGCCTTTTCTAGGTTGTGAATCAGAACTCACAATGCAGCTTAAACTGATCAACCAAACTTTGACAAGGCTCACAATCACTAGCATCCTTGTGCCTGTGCACCTGAAGTAAAGTGAATCAAAGATTGTAGAACCTGTTCCCATCATAGAACTCTGGTCCTGTGACCACCAACAATGCTATTCCCACAGAACTTCAGGACCCCTGTATCTTAGTATTGTGGAATTTGTGAGCAGTCATGGGAAACCACTCTGGCCCTGGGACCAATTGTTTATAATTCACCTTCCCCTTCTCTCCTCCCTTCCCATTGTGATATTATGTATATAATCTGTCTTCTCCTCAGCATGGATTCCCAATTTACAAATCTGTTCCTCAAAATAAAACTAATTAATTAAAGTCTACCTAGTACTTTGGTATATGGTACTTTGTCTCTGACCTGCAATTTCATCATTCTCAAGTTAGAGACTGGCTCAGTGAAATCATATTAACATTGTGAACTCCATCCCATTATGGGTTCAGAGAGAAAAGATCTGAGAAACTGAACTACTTCCGTGGGTGAAGGTGAGGTCAGACAACTGCATAGATTTCAAGAATTTAATGTTTCATTTCATCCCCTAGATTAGGGCCCAAATGCAAGGAGTGAATCAGTTTCTCAATCAGACATAAAATGAGGACTTAATATTATAGATGGAGCTTCTCAGGCACTAACTACATTGAGTGCCCTCCAGTGACCAAAGGAGATATTACACCATGTTTAAAAGGTTAGTAGAAAGGAACCTGGTGTCTAATTCAGGTGTATAGCTCTGAGTCCATTTAAAACCTTTGACTAGATTTTGGCCTATAGGACAGTAGCTATGAGTCAATGGCCCAACTATGTTCCATGTTCGTATGTTTGTCATATTGGCTAGCAACTCTGTTGTGGTGTCATGAGAGAACATGAGCAAGAATCATTCAGGAAGAGAGTGTATGGATTGTGGATTTTTAGGAGCAGAAGGAGAAATCTATATCAACAAGACCACATTTAGTTGAAATATAGTCTACAAATTAGATAGATGACTAAGGACTAAAAGTTAACTGTCCTGTAAAA
The DNA here is from genome assembly GCA_023548195.1 of Bettongia penicillata ogilbyi. Classification (NCBI taxonomy): domain Eukaryota; kingdom Metazoa; phylum Chordata; class Mammalia; order Diprotodontia; family Potoroidae; genus Bettongia; species Bettongia penicillata. The sequence continues at coordinate 13,120,664 of JAJHZJ010000413.1, forward strand.
ACAAAGGTATAAGTCAAAAGGAAGGAGAAAAATACAAGAGGCATAAAAGTAAAGTAAAGTAAAAGTAAACTAAAGTAAAGGAGATGCTTTATTGCTTCAAATTCATCCCTATGATAGGATGAACTGGATTCATCCTGCTTCTATGCATACATCTCAGCAACGTGATCCAGTGATGCTCATCTCCTGTCACCACACTTCCTCTCATTATGGCTCAGGTTATGGTAGGTGTTGGTAATCTTGCCCACGATTTTCGTATAATTGTTAAAGTTGATTTGTCCATCTTGACCTTTATTCTGCTGAAAAAGGTCTTTTATGAAACCGTCTGGGTTGCTCTTGCCCTAGAAGAAGAAGCCAAGCAAGGTGAAGCTCAGAGAACTACATCTTCTCCATACCCCATGCCCCCAGCCTTGTCTCAGTTCCACAAGTTGAGAAACTTTCCAAAACTGGCCTGTCTTCTCTCTCCTTCTCTGGGTTTCCATGGGCCATATATGTTAAAAGATAATACAATAATAAGGAGCTAAAATACCTTTGCTCCAGATTTCCCACATTAGTCAACTTCCCGTCTCCTGTATTAATGCCTCCCACTTACACAGATCGAAAGGAAAGTAGGGTACTCTTCCTTAATGGTACTGTTAAGCTCTTGGAGGTCCAGTTCATCCCTATCCTTTCTCTGTATGCTGTGCTTGTGAAAGGTGTCCATCACTCCTTTAATAGCTCCTTCTAGCATGGTGTTACTCATCTTTGGTTCAGAAAAAAAATCTGAAAGAAAAAGAGATCATGGGTAATTTTCTAGAAGAGAAGGACTAAAAGTTCATAACATCTAGATTTAGACCTTTAAGCAACATTTGTACTCCTCTAGTCCACCCCTTTTAATTTACAGATGAGAAGACTGAGGGAAAAGAGAGAGGTTCAGTGACTTCTCTAAAGCGTCCCTACAAATACGCCCTCTGCCTCCTCAGTCACCTAACTCAGACGGGGATTATGAGGTGAGAGGGAGGGAGAGGGTAAAGGTGAGAGATTTTTGGGAAGAAAGACTGTGGGGAGAGGAGCTGTAGGAAGGAAGATGAAAATCTATGGGATAGCAGGGAGAGAAAAAGTCAGGAGCTATGAGAGGTAGAGGAGGGAAGCTAGGTGGTGCCATAGTGCACAGTGCTTGGAGTCAGGGAGACTCATCTTGCTGAGTTCAAATCTGACTTCAGACACCAGCTGTGTGACCCTGGGCAAGTCACTTAACCCTGTTTACCTCGGTTTCCTCATCTGTAAAATGAGCTGGAGAGGAAATGGCAAATCTCTGTCTTTGCCAAGAAAACCCCAAATGGGGTCACATAGAGTTGAATATAACTGAACAACAACTTTGGGGTGGGGACCTACTGGATGGGAATCAATGGGAGGGAGACAAGTTGTGGGAGTTTGAAGGAATGGGGTCATGGAGAAAGGGATGAGAGGTTATGGAAAAGAGAATTATGGAGAAGTTGTAAAGGACTGTATATTGTCAGGAAGAGACTGGAGGGAGGGAGCTCTTCAAAATGGTCACACTGTCATCCAGAAGCCTGGAAAGTGATTTTCGGGCAGACCACAAAGCACAGACCCTGAGGATCAAACCTGTAGAGTATTATCATTACCTAGGATACTGGGAAACTGGGAAATTAGTGTAAACTTCAGTGTAAGAAGTCCCTAGCACTAACACCAGGAATTCCCTCTGACTTCTTTCTTGCTGTCTTCTCTCCTCCCTACCACCAAGGATGGTCCAATGGAAAGAGCACTGGATTTGAAGTCAAAAATCATGAGTTCAAATCTGAGCTTTGCTCCTTACTACATGAATGACCTTAGGCAAATTCCTTCTCTCTGGGACTCAGTTTCCTCATCCGTAAAATGAGAGGGATGGAATAAATGGCCTCCAATGAGAGCAAACCTACTACCTCCTGCAGCAAATTGTGCCATTTTGTATAACTAGAATTGCTAAGAAGTTGTTCTTGATGTGAGTCTAAGTAAATCTCTCTCTGCCCCTTCTACCCAAGGCTCCTAGGAGTGCATTGTGGAGTCAAATAAAATAAGTCTAATCCTTCTCTGCAATGAGATCTCTGCCCTAACTCTTCACTGCTCCAGGCTAAACACATCCTCCTCCCCCAGTCATTTCAAGTGATCTTTGGAAGACTTTGTTGAGGACTTTCACCCTTTTCTCCAGGCTGACCAGCTGACCAACACCCTTTCTGAAATGAGGATTCCAGAACTGAACACAGTGTCCCTGAAGGGATCTGACTAGGGTAGTAATGATGGAAAGAGCACCAGATTTGCTCAAACGACCTGAGGTCAAATCTCGACTGTGACCCTAAGACTGTGACTTTAGCTAAGTCAATCAGCTTTTCTGAGCCTCAGTTTTTATCTATAAAATAACGAATTTGGATTAGATGATCATTGAGGTCCCCTCTACTCTGCTGTCCCCTCTACTGGCCATTAACGGTGTGGATGAGATGACAATAATAACAGCTAGATTTTACATAGCTCTTTAAGGTTTGTAAAACACTGTATTGGTTAACTTATTTAAAACCAGGAGCAACCCTAGGAAGTAGGGGCCATGATTATCCCCATTTTGCAGATTTGCCCAGGGTCACACAGTTAATAGGTGTCTGAGGCAGGATCCCAACTCAGGCTTTCTTCACTCTGAAGTGCCACACTCTCTCCATCCACCTCAGCACCTGCATGGCTAAAGGAGTGCTCTGTTTATTCCCCAGGGTCCCCAGATCTCGGTTACAAACAAAACCAAAAGAGACATTAGGTATATGTAGGATTTGATCTGAAAAGCGGCTGATGTCTCAGAGCACGAGAGTTCTAAGAATTACTTCCCAACCAGGGACCCTACATACTTACGTCCAAGAGAAAGAAAGACTAGGGTTCTAGTCAAGGGTCTCTAAGTGAGAAGCAGCTAATGGTAGTGAATGTCAGAGCTGGGTTTCCTCACCCTTCTTCTCTGTTTGTCAGACCTGTAGTCAGAGCAGGTCAGGCCACAGCTCGGAACCCAGCATCTAAGGGGAGAAATAGAGACTTACCAGACAGAACTTGGAGAGGAATCTCAGAAGAAGGGAAGGAGCGGTCTGGAACCCCAGTGGAGGAAGGTCCCTTTTATATCCATCACAGACGCCAGAGGGGACCTGTTGTAATTCTTGGCTTCCCAGGTTGCAGCAGGGGGAGACACACCCAGACTTTCTCCCAAAACAAACAGGCTAGTCCACCTGGGTTGCACCCTCGTGCTTGCTTTGAATTTTTCTGATTTTCCCCAAAGGGGTCAGAGGGTGGAGAACAAGGAAACCATTAATGAGACTAAGAATTACAACATTAGAGTGTCTGGAAATAGCGTGTCTTCTCCATTTCTCTTCACACCCCCAGTGCTTCTGTTCCAGATACATCTGGAAGTTCTAGAATAGAAGGTCCACAAATGACTCTGAAGGGTCATTTCCTTTCCAACCTTTGCCTGTTTATTCATTTCAAGTCCCCAGAACCTGTCTAAAAATGACCTTATCTGATACCAATTGTATGATCTTAGAAAAGTCATTTGCCTTCTCTAGCCCCCAGTTTCCTTAGCTATAAAATAAGAGAATGATCTCTAAAATTGCTTCCATCGCTAACATTCAATGATCCCGAACCCCCTTCTTTCACAAACTTGAGGCTACAACCAAGCTGACTCATCCAGTCATAGGCTCTAATCTATCATAGGATCAGTCAATAAACATTTATTAAGCTCCTAGTATGTGCCACAGGATTTAAAGCCAAAAGAAACCTTAGAGGTCATTTAGTGCAACTCTCTCATTCTACAGATAAGGAAACTGAGGCCCATAAAGGTGAAATGACTCGTCCAAGGTCATTTGTAGTAAATAGCACAACCAAGATTTGAACTCAGGTCCTCTGACTTTATCTAACACTCTTTCCATGGCATTATGGGTCTATTCTCCTGTCTCTGCACCCAGATCCCAGTCTCTTGAATGAGCTCTCATTACCTCTGCCTATTAAGTCTTCCCCCTTCCTTAAACGACCCTGTTCAAAAACCACCTCCTCTATGAAGCCTTCCCTGATTTTCCTTCTCTTCCCTATTTACTTCCACCCACTGCTAACCATAACTCCTCCAATCTCATGCTTCTCGACTCAGCCTCTTCTGTGCTTTTAATCTATTTATTTATATACATATCTCCTCCCTCCCCCTAATAAATTTTAAACTCACTGAGGGCTGAGGGCAGGAATAGTAATGGTACCTTACCTGAAAGGATATCTGTAAAGCACTCTGCCAAACCTGAAGCACAATATATTTATTATATATATAATATAGATTTGTATGATATAGATTTGTATGATATAGATTATATATTTATATATCATATAAATAAATCTTGTCATTTTTACTATTATTATCCTTACACACTAATGCACTATATGTATATATATATATGTGTGTGTGTATATATATATATACAGTAGGCTGAACTGGAATTTGGATGGAGGATGTCACATTTGTGGAGCAGCTAGGTGGCATAGTGGATAGAGCCTAGCCTAGAATCAGGAAGGCCTGAATTCAAATCTTACCCCAGACACTTATTAGCTGTGTGACCTTGGACAAGTCACTTAACCCAATTTGCCTCACTTTTCTTATTTGTAAAAAGGAAAAGGAAATAACAAACTACTCTAGTATCTTTGCCAAGAAATCCTCAAGTTTGGTAATGAAAAGTCAGACACAACTGAACAGCAAATGTCACGTTTTTCTACATCTCAAATAAAATTAATTTCATTAAAGACCATGGGAACACAGATTTAGAGCTGTACCTTAATGAAGTTCTCATTTCTGTTAGACACACAGAAGTAAAAGCTGTGTTGGGTGTCTACCAACACTGTTGATTAAAAAGCCGCAGACTTTGGAAACTCTCTGTTCTCCAAGCAAATCTCTTGAGAAATCAACAGAGAAATTGACATCTGTCGATATTAATTTATCCTGTATTTGGAATAGCTTTTTGTTTTCCTTAATCTTCACAATACTTTTACGCATAGTCTGGCTAGGTGGCACCATAGCGCCCAGAGCACTGCTCCTGGAACCAGGGAAACTCATCTTCCTAGGTTCAAATTTGGCCTTAGACACTTACTAGCTACGACCTTGAGCAAATCACTTAACTCTTTCAGCTTCAGTTTCTCCATCGTAAAATGAAATGGAGAAGAAAATAGCAAACTACTCTAGTACTTTGGAAGAAAATCCCAAAAGGGGTCAGAAGAGTCTGGCACAACTAAAAATGACTGAACAACACATCCAACCCTTACAACAAGCCTTTAGAATATGCAAAAATGAGATTTCCAACAAGTAGGATGAAAACAATGAGGCCTAGAGTGGTAAAATGCCATTATCTATAGTCACACAAATAGTAGGGAGGCTGAATTTCATAGAAAAAAGAGAATTTTCAAATATTCTCATTGAAACTTCTCATTTTACAGATTGAGAAATTGAGACCCAAAGAGATAAAATCCAAGGTCACACAAGTTGTACAAGCTGGGATTCAAAAAGAGGCCATCTGGCTCCAAACCCAGTCCTTTCAACCTCTACTCTCACCCCCATCCCTAAACCTACCCCCATGGCATCGTACTACCATTGGCAGAAGCAAAAATAGAACCTGGGTAGCTGAAGTCCCTGGAAAGTCTTACTACACTGCACTGGGAGTCCCTGCACCTATGGCCTAGAGGAAATAGCATTTGTAGCCATGGAATTTTAGCCTTGTTGCAGGAGAAGGTAGAGAACACCTGTCCAGAGCCAGGGAACCAGAGGAGAACTCCCAGCTCTATGACTCTTGGCTCTCTTAGAAGAGAGCTAGGGGTAAGGAGAGTGAGATGGTATGGTGACCAGAAGGTTGGGTGTTGTTCTGTCATGTCTGACTCTTCGTGACCCTATTTGGAGTTTTCTTAGCAAAAATATTAGTTTGCCATTTCCTTTTCTAGGTCATTTGACAGATGAGGAAACTGAGGCAAACAGGGTTAAGTGACTTGCCCAAGGTCCCACAGCTAGTGTCTGAGGCCAAATTTGAACTCATTACATCAGAGTCCTCCTGATTCCAAGCCCAGTGCTGAACCCAAGTTCAAATCCACTATCCTACATTTACCAACAGGGTGACCCCCCCAGGCAAGTCATCTAACCTCAATTTTCTCATCTATAAAATAGGAATAACAATAACTCCTGTCTCCCAGTATTGTTGTAGGGATAAATAAGATATTAATAAAACATTATATAATGCTATTATTGGTATCATCATAGTGGTAATTACTAAAATGGGGCTACAGAGGAGGAAGGATGAGGGGAATAGAGATTTTGCCTTGGGGTCTGCCCCATCTTTCCTCAATTTGCATAAAACTTTGCATACATCAGGCAGGGCCACATTCCAGCAATTATTAATGTGCCCAAACCTGCTAGAAAAATTGGGAAGGAAGGATAGAGTGGCTATAATTCAAGGGGGGAAACCCAAGTTGATGTTCCCAGTATGAGGCAGGTCTCAGCAGCAACTCAGGCCTGCCTACCTGACTCACTCTCTTTTTCATCTTTCTGCTCCCCAACAGGAAGAATAACCAGAGTTCCAGTTAACCAAAGGGCAAACTTGCTCTGAAACTGTCCTCACTATCCTTCTATTGATGTGGCAACAAATGGATGTAATCAGCAACTTCATTAGTGTCACCCGAACCAACAACCCACTCCTGACTCCTCAGTATCTGCTGATATCACCCCCTTCCCCTGAAATCCCTAAGGTTTCAAACCTTAGCTCATCCTTGACTTCTCCCTCACCTTCTCTCTCTTCCCATTCCATTCGTTACTTAATTGTGCCCAATCATTTATATCAACAGCACTGGCATTCAACCACTCCTTCCCTTCCCGGCTAACATCTGTAACCCCAAGCCATCTTCACCTCCATCTGGAACTTTTACAGCAATGTTTTATAGCTCATCTCCCTGTTTCCCTTTCCTCCTCTTCTCTCCTCCTTCAATCCATTCTGCACAAATTGTTAAGATAACCTTCCTAAGGCATGGGTCCAACCATGATACACTCCCTTAAAAAAAAAAAACCTCAGAGGTTCTCTGCTCAGGGACCATAGTGCTGCAGTTAGAAATGTCATTTCCTTCTCTAACTCATTTTACAAATGAGGAAACTGAGACCTTCAGGGTTAAGTGATTTGCCTAAGGTCATGAAACTAGTAAGTGTCTGAGGCCAGATGTGAACTCAGGTCCTCCTGGTTCCAGGCCCGGTCTCTATCCATTGAACTGCATAGCTTCCCCTTGTTTCAGGCCTAGGGAACAGTACATGCAAAGGAAAGGAGAATGCATGGAATTCTGCTGGCAGATAAATCGGAGGATATATTCCAAGCCAAAAACAAGAAGTAATAACCAACATTTGTATGCCATTTTCCTATTTGTAAAGCTCTTTATATGCATGAACCCACATGAACCTCAGAACAACCCTAGGATGTAGATATTATTGGTATCTGCATTTTACAGATGAGGGACCTGAGGCTCAGAGATGAGAAAAGGCCATTAGCACAAGGAGACAAGATTCAAATCCAGGTTTTTCAGAATTCACACCCACACTTAGCTACACAACCCGTCTCCCAAAAGGCTTTGGATTATCCACTATATTATATTGTCTTTCCCACAGCTCCCCCTCAATTAGCATCAGCAATAGAGGACTAATTGATTTCAAGGCATGTTTGTCTCACATTGGTTTTATTAGATGAGAACCCTCTATCATGCCTGTTTGCAACAGTACTTCTGTCTAGATTGTCAGCTCCCTAATTAACACAAAAATAACAGCTCCAGTGAGAGCAGATCTGTGATTTCATCAATCCTGGGAGTCCTCCATCATCCCAGCAGAATTTCTTGCATTCTGGTACTGTTCGCTTCAGGAAGTATTAGAAAGCTTTCTCTTTTCCTGAATTTGCTTGAAAGCCTTCTATACTCTATTCTCTTGCCAGTGACTCCAGAGGCTTCCTGTGACAAACATCTCTTAATCTCCCATATTCTTCCCTCTCCAACCTTTAGCCATCAACAACTCCTTCTTGTCAATCCAGTTGCTCTCATTACATAGACACATGTTCCTACACAGAAACACACACACACAGAGAAAACAACCCCATGGCCACAGGCATGAGGATGTAGGAACACAGAATTTTAATTTTGGGAAGGACCATTCTGGATTATCTTGTCTGACTTCTTTAGTGCACATGTGGTGGTCAAGGAGATGAAATGTTGTAGGTTACACAGGTATTAAGAAACAAAGCTGGGATTATGTCAGTGGTATGCCGGTAAATTGACTCTCAGAAATATATGCTTAACATGCTTTTTTTGTGTGTGACAATCAGGATTAAGTGACTTGCCCAGGATCACACACAGCTAAAAAATATCTGAGATCCCACTTAAACTCAGCCCCTCCCGAGTTCAGAGCTGGCACTCTCTCCACTGCCCCACCTAGCACAAAAGTGTGCTCCCACAACACACTTTTAAATTAATCTCTGTTATTAAAGTTGTCTCCATCAATGCCTTCTTGTTGTTGTCCAATGCTTTGTGACTCCATCTGGGTTTTCTTGGCGGAGATACCAGCATGGTTTGCCATTTCTTTCTCCAGTTCATTTTACAAATGAAGAAATGGCGGCAAACAGGGTTAAGTGACTTGCCCAGGGTCGCTAAGTTAGTGAAGTATTTGAAGTTGAATTTGAACTCCTAACTTCTGGCCCACTGCCCCATCTAACTGCCTGTCACTTCTTAAGTCTAGATAACTAAGAAAACAATAAACCAAGCATTTGAGGATTTCTGAGGTGTAGACGCTCACACTGAAAGTTTAACATTTCAAAACTAAAATGAAATAAAATTTAAAATTTGACTCTCTCTGGTCTATAAGGACTGAGCCAGCATCCCCGGGATTCCATCCAGTCTTTTTGGTTCCAAAAGCGGAGCTCTTTCTGTGACACCAATGTTGAATCCTAGAACTTAGGAAGTTGAGAGGTAGAAATATCTGCGAAGCTCTCACTGAATTTCAACTGACAGCCAGCTGTGACCCTGGGGTCATAAGTCATCTCTGAGTCTCAGTTTTCTCATCTGTAACAATGAAGATAACAACACCTGCATTATTGATGGAAAAGGAAACTGAAGCTGAGACGACTTGCCCAAAGGCACACAGCTAGTGGCAGTGCCTGGTATCAGGATGTGATGCTCATTGACCAGCTCTAGCACAGGGTAGTAAGAGTTTTGGTTTGGGATTCGGAAGTTCAGATTTGAACTCTGGTCCTCCTAACTCTAGGGCCAGTGCTCTATCTATTGCAACCCCTAGCTGCCTGCATTTGTATAGTATTTTAAGGTTTGCAAAGTACTAAGGTTAAATGATTTGCCCAGGGTCACATAGTCAGGAAGTCTCAAAATTAGGACTTGAACTGAGGTCTTCCCAAGACCAAAGTTAAATCTCTATCCACTACTCCATTCGGCCTGGTTTTTTTTTCTTTACAGTCTTTGCTCACAAGGTGTTTACAGCCCTTTGTTGTTTACTCATTTCAGACTCTTCATGTCCCTATTTGGGGTTTTCTTGGCAGAGATGCTGGAGTAGTTCGCTACTTCTTTGTCCAGTTATTTTTATAGTTAAAGAAACTGAGGCAAACAGGGTTGAGTGACTTGCCCAGGGTCACACAGTTAATGTCGGAGGTTCAGTATGAACTCAGGAGTATAAGTCTTCCTGTCTCCAGGTCTGGTACTCTATCCACTGAGCCACCTAGCTGTTCACAAACTCTTGATAGCTCATCTAGTCCCACTACTACAATTCCTCATTGTGTCCTGGAAGTGACAGAGGGAGAGAGAGAGAGAGAGAGAGAGAGAGAGAGAGATACACATGCATACATACATGTATACACATAATTATACACTCAGATTGAGAAGATGAAAAGACCTTAACCTAAAAGGACCAGGGTTTCCTATTGCATCCTGGGCCATCTCCAGTCATTCTGGTAAATATCAGGCCACTGGACTCAGATGGCTCTGGAGGAAAAAGTGAGGCTGGTGACCTTGCACAGCCCTCCCTCACTCAAAACAAAGTCAAGTGCAAGTCATGTCATCATTCCCTGATGGCATGGCCCTCTTCTTGAACAAAGGACAAACACAAAGGCTAGGGTTATACCTATGATGGGAAGGAGGATGAGAAGGGAGAGGAGATTCTAAGTGATTCAGCCCTAGCAGCAAAACCCCTTTTCTTGCAAAGTAAAGGAAGCTCCTTTTCTGTGGAGTTTCAAGAAACCACATTCTTTTCCAAATGCGCTGGGTGAAGGGTCTCCCTGCCAACATCAGGGAAGGGGAGTACAGAGGGGGAATGCAATAACCTCTGAGAACCCTATAATTCTTTAAAAGAAGATTGTGGACTAAGGGTGAGGCTGGATGTGCTAGAAGCTTAACTCCAACAAGAAGAATGTCAGAATAAGCTGAGTAGCTCTCCTAAAGAATTAAATTTTCCTCCTAGGGTGCACCTGAAAGTCTGACAGTCACTTTGATCTGCAAGTTTCCCTTAAGTTTTAGGAAGTCAACAACACCCATTGTGCCAGTGACAGAAAAGTGACTCCTCCTATACTTGTCCCCTCCATTAGTGTAGAAGAGGGAAGAAAAAGAGATTTATCTGAGCTCAGAGCTAAACTGAGAAGGGAGGGAAGGATTAAGTCTTTTCAAACTTGAACTTCTAACCTTATCCCTTCTACACTTCTTGGTTACCTCTTCCTTTACTTACCTAATAAAAGTTTCACCATGAAAGGAAAAAAGTTTTCTCATAGGTTCTTATAGGACCTAGAGCCAGAAGGGGCTTCTGAGATCATCTGCAGAAAGAGCCCCTAAATTTAGTATTCTAGGACCACACAGATCCATTGTGGTATAGATGAAAGAAGGCTGGCCTTGGAGTCAGGAGAGCCCTGGGGAGGCATCCTACCTCTGACAGTTACTACAGTTATCTCTTCCACATCACAGGCATTAGAAGCATGGTGCCCCTGACATCTGGAAAATCCATGATAAATTTTTTGGCCCTCCCTTCATACCAGAGAAGAAGTTTGATTTTTTTACTGTTCCTTTTATGAAGTGTTTATAGTACCTTTTCGTAAAATTTGGGTACATTTATGGCACTAAAGGATAAAATATGCTGATGTTATATAATACTACATATAGATAGATAGATATAGATATAGATATGTTTCATGCATTTCTGAGTTTCAAAACTTTTTCTGTGTCATCAGTTAGCCTTTGCATGTCATCTGCAGCTTCCACAAAGTTCCGTTCATTTCACAAGTTCATTCATGCTTAGGTTTAGGTGTCATCCCTCTGACATGAGGCTTCTCATGACCCCCTCACTTGCTCCCCCTCTTCTCTAAAATTGTTATTCAGTCATTTCCAGCTCTCTCCAATTCTTTGTGACCTTGTTTGGGGTTTCTTTTGTAAATATACTGGAGTGGTTTGCCATTTTCTTCCCCATCTCATTTTTCCTATGAGGAAACTGTGGTCAACAGGGTTAAGTGGTTTGCCCAGGGTCACACAACTAGTCAGTATCTGAGGCTGGATTTGAACTCAGGTCTTCCTGACTTCAGGTCTGGAACTCTATCCAATATACCTCTTAGTTTTCCTCTCTCCAAAATCACTTTTTATAAATAAAAATAAGGCCTGGGTCTATAATTTTGCTGGTATTGGGAAACTCTCTATTTGGAAAATTCCTTCTGCTAGAGCAGACAGGTAACTCTTCTGAATCTTAAAGCCTTAAAGTTTCATAGAATATGAGGAGTTAAATGACTTGCCCAGAATCACACAGTCAGGCTTTGTCAGAGACAGGACTTGAATCAGTGATGTGCTGGCAAATATTTAACAACCAGCTGTCCTAAAGAGAAAAAAATTTGCCCACAATACCCTTTTAAGTGTATTTGAAGTGGGAATCTGCATTATTAACATTTTCTTCATCATTTCCTTAAGTCTAGACAATCAAAAAAAAAACAGTAATTTAAACCCTGATTTGGAGTATTTGATTTTTAAGGTATAAATGCTCCCACTGAAATTTTAACAATCAGCTCTCTAGTTTGAGCTAGTTCAAGTTGACTCCAGTACTCCCTTACCTTGAACCCAAGTTTTCCTTGCCACCTGCCAAATCACAATGCCTATAGATATATTCTGTTTTTATCTATCTGTGTGCATGTTACATCTTCCTAGGAGAATGGAAACTCCTTAGCAGCAATGATTGTTTCATTTTTGTCTGAATTCCTAGGTCCTAGTACAGTGCTTTACACATAGAATGGATGGATAGGTGGGTGGGTGGATGGAAGGATGGATGGATGGATGGATAGATAGATAGATGATGAATGAATATGTGCAAGGCAGTGAAGGAGACACAAAACCTAGCTATAACAACGGTCTCTTCCCTCACAGAGCAACTCTCTATCCTTCCCCACTCCCAGTTTTATCCATAAAATGCATTTCCGAGAGCCATCATTGACATTATATGTGCCATTATACTCCCATCAGTACAGAGAGACAAGAGAGACTGTTTAATAAAAGATCACTTGTACAAAGCATCTACCTCCAAACTGCCTTGTAAGGTCAATTCATCCTTCACCAGTCCCCACATTTAAAATGAGAAAATTTAGAGAGAGTTTAAATGATTTTCTCAAAGTTATAAAATCATAGCTGGAAGAGACCTCCAAGATCATCTAATCCAATATCTTCACTTTACATATAAGGAAAATGAAGTCAGATTGATAGTCCCCACAGCTAATAAGTAGGAGACTCAGGGTTCAAATGCAGACCCTTGGTCCACCTTTCTTCCCCATTTTACTGAGCTAATTCCTAGTCACAGAAGCAGTACCCCTCAGAGCTAGTATTCAAATCAATCCATCAAGAAGCTTTTATTTAAGCCCCTGCTATACACTAGACTATACTGGGACAACTAAATGATGCAGTGGGTAGAGCACGGGGCCTGAAGTCAGGAAGATCTAAGTTCAAATCTAGCTTCAGACACTTATTAGTTGTGTGACCTTGGGCGAGTCGCTTAATCTCTATTTGTTTCATTCCTCATCTGTAAAAGAGGGACACACTAGAGAAGGAACTTGCAATCCACTCCCATATCTTTGCCAAGAAAAAGTCCATGGGGTCATGAAGAGTTGGACATGACCGAACAACTGAACAACAATACTTTAGGTATTGCCCAAGGTGCTTGGATATATAGACAAAGTGAATAGTCCTTGCTCTCAGGGAACCTATATTCGATCAGTGGAAATGTCATGTACATATAAAGGTGTAACAGGGACCATTCTCTACTCTCCCCACTCCACTACCACCACAACCCCAACATTCCATGGACCAAGAACCCAGAGCTCCCTTGGAAATTTCCAAGGACATAGTGACTCATCATTTGGACATTTGTGAGATAGTGAACTTCCTGACTGCTTTACCCAGGCAGCACCCTTCCCCTCCCCTTGAAAGGACATGGGGTTTTGGAACTATATAGAAAATACCATGTGGTACCTTGGTCCTTCCCTGACTAGTGACACTGGCTGGAAGGTGGAACATTCTTTCCTATTCTATTGGTCCCAAATGGTTGGGCAAATATAGGTATGTGTAAAAAGTATACCGCTGAAAGGAATACCACTAAATCTTGAAAACCAGCATCACAAGATTTCATTGTTTTGTTTTGTTTTAATCAGAATTGAGGCAGGGAGTGGCTTATGATTTAATCATTGTGGAAACTCCTTCCAGAATATCATCCACTCCTCAAGAACTTAGAAGAAACAGCTTCTACTCTCCCATATGGCAAGCAGTACCCTCTACTTTGACTCTATCATGTAAGGGGATGGAAAGGTGGGGGGTACTTTTTTCCCTATTCCACTATTAACCTTCCATAGATCATAGACTCCTCTAGACAAATTCACTAATCCCACGCTGGCCTTTTGTATTCCGTGTTTCCTTTCTTGGATATCGCAAGTGACCTTGTGAATTTGAAGTGTCAGGAAATTCTAGGCTCTGTAGAAAGAGTAGTTATTTGGGGTGACAGCAGGAGTTCTTGGTTGTAGAAATAATAGCCATTTTATCATGCTAGAAAATAATATATAAAATAATGCAAGTAAGTTTGGGGGTAGGTGTGGTACCAACAATTAGGGAAATCAGTAAAGGCTTCATGTAAAAGGTAGAGCATTTTCTGAGTCATTAAGGAAGTAAGGGATTCTGCAAAGTAGAGGTGAGGAGGAGAGTGTTCTGGACATGGAAGGTAACCAATGTGCAGGCATAGAGATGATAGAACCACAGATGAGGAGGGGCAAGAAGACCACTTGACTTAAACAGAGATCGTGAAAAGATAAGTTAATATATGACAAAGTTAAAATGGTAGGTTGGAATCAGACTGTGATTGGCTTTAAAAATCAGAGAAAGTTCTGCTGCCTAGATGGCAGGTGAGGAAGGCACTCTTTTCCAAACTCCCCTTCAAACAGCCTTGAAAAGTGCCTCAGAATCAATGTAGGAGCAAGAAAGCAACTTACCAGGGCTGCAGAATGCTCTGTTTCACTGGGGTGGAAGTGGAGCCTGGTAAACAAGCAGCAGTGGTAGACTGCACCTATGGAAGAGACCTCAGAGAAGAAGAAGGGAAAGGAAAGGAAGAATTTATGACCAAACAAAAGATTCAGAGCATCAAGAAATATAAAATGGATGATTTTTATTTTATTAAATTAAAAAGGTTTTATATAAACAAAACCAATGCAACCAAGATTAGAAGAAAAGCAGAAAGATGAGAAACCATTTTGACAGTAAATGTCTCTGATAAAGGCTTCATTTTTCAACGACATAGAGAACTGATTCAAATTTCTAAGAATACAAGTCATTCCCCAATTGATGAATGGTCAAAAGATATGAATAGGCAGTTTTCAGATGAAGAAATCAAAGCTCTCTATGATCACATAAAAATACCCTAAATCACTATTAATTAGAGCAATGCAAATTAAAACAACTCTGAGGTACCACCTCACACACATCAGATTGGCTAATATGACAGAAAAGGAAAATGATAAATTTTGGAGGAGAATGTGGGAAAACTGGGACATTAATGCACTGTTGTGAACTGATCCAACCATTCTGGAGAGTTATTTGGAACTATGTCCAAAGGGCTATAAAGCTGTACATACCCTTTGATCCAGCGATACCACTTTGAGGGCTGTATTCCAAAGAAATTACACTTGGCAGGGTGGGGGGTGGGAGGTGGGGAGAGAAGATCTACTTGCACAAAAAAATTTATAACAGCTCTTTTTGTGGTTGCAAAGAATTGGACATTGAGGTGATGTCCATCAACTGGGGAATGACTGAACAAGTTGTGGTATATGATTGTAATGGAATATTATTGTACTATAAGAAATGACAAGCAGGATGATTTCAGAAAAACCTGGAAAGACTTACATGAACTAATACAAAGGGAAGTAAGCAGAACCAGGAGAGCATTGCACACAGTAACAGCATTATTCTGTGATAAAGAATTGTGAATGACTTAGCTATTTTCAGCAATAAAAGTGCTATCCCCCTCCAGAGAAAGTTGATGTTGTCTTCATAAAAATTAAAGCATGCTAGTTTTCACTTTCTTTTTTTCTTCCTTTCTTCTTTATTTTTTTATTCAAGTCTTATTGCACAAAACAGCTAATATGGAAATGTTTTACCTATTGAACATGTGTATATCAGATTGCTTACCATCTCATGGAAGGGGGAAAGGAGAGAGGGATAAAATTTGAAAGTCAAAACTTTTTTTAAAAAAGAATATTAAAATTGTTTTTACATGTAACTGGGGAAAATAAAATATAATTTTTTTAACGTTTATATTTTGTTCTAAAGTCAATAGAGATCCATTGAGCTTTTTTCAGTAGGGGAGTGACTGTGAGCTCCTGGAGGCAGGGTGGGACTAAAGGGAATTTGGCCGGGTGAAGGTGGTTGAGGAGAGAGCAGAAAAAGGGAGGGAAGGAACATAACAATCCAAAATAGTGATACTTTGGTAGCAGACAGAGAAGGAGCCTCTGTTCTATCAAAACCATCAAAACCAAACAAAAAACTAACTAGTGATTATTTCATTATTTTTATGTTCTCCAAGTACTTAAAAATCTTCAAGATTATCTTTTCATATAACTCTATATACCCCACGTTTCAGCATCAGACTAGTAACCCCCTGCCTTTTCTTCCTCAATCAGACCATATCTTGATTTTCGGACCCGGTTTTCCTTCCCCCAACTCCTTGTAGTGTCTGAATAAGTGTGCCACTGGACAAAGAAGACAAGAGACTAGAGCAATTTAAAGAGAATTTTTTTTATTGATTCTACATCAGTATTCAGAAACTAGTCAAAGACCTAAGTGTTCCAGTGACTTTCCATTCTGGGTCTCCAAAGGTTAGCTAATTCCAGCTCTGATCCCTCTCAATGGTGGTGACCATGTGTGTGACCATGACCATGGGAGCCAGAATCTTCTCCATGGAAGCTGTTGTGGAATTCAATGGCTATCTGGGCCAACACAGTCACAAACTCTGGGAAGAATATATGCTTGTCATGGTTCACATCAGCCTTCTTGAACATGGAATCTAAAGAGATGTTATGGTTTTTCTGAAAAGGAAGAGACAATAGATTTCCCATTATTTGATCACAAATCATCTGCATTGTGAGGGATTCAACACATTTACAACAACATGCATGTACTTACCCAAGACTGTCCCTCAGACACATTTTGCCCCACTTTCTCTGTACCCCACTATGTAGCCTTAATGGTGGGTGGAGAGGGAAGTCCAGTACTTGACTATGATTACACTACTGGCTGCTCAGGATATTATTCCTTTCATCCACATTCCAAAAAGTTAACCCCATGTTCCCTCACCAGGATTTAGAAAGCTAGTGTAAACTTCCTACAGTTCTGTGTTGTTCCTTGGAGGTATCTTTATAGAGGAGGGCAGGTGTCCTGGGGCTTCCACTCACCATATACTGAAAGAACTTAGGAGCCTGTTCCTTAATTAAACCTTCAAACTCTTTTATTTCCAGGGCATCCTCTTCTTCAGACTCGCGGGAAAATTTATGGAAGACATCAATAATTTTGTTGAGATCTTGCTCAGAAGAAGTGTACTTTGTGGATGCCATGACTCAGTGTATCAGGGAGGACCTGGAGAGAAAAATAAAAAGTGGAACAAAAAGAACAGTGCTCCCATCTACTCATCCTAAGCCTGGAGATGCTTACTCTGAGTCTTTATCCTTACTATCTCTCCTCCTATAAGCATCCCCCAAAGAGACCTTTCTGCCATCAGCACATAAACCAAGGTATCTGGGGCCCCTATATTCCTGAAGACACAGACCCCACCTAACTCTAAACAGTCTCCATTCCTGGCACTAAGGCCCCATCCCTTTCATTTAATCCCCATACTTAACCTTTAGGTCTCCACCACAAGGAAAACTTTCCAGTGTTATTATTGGACATTTGAACAGTGCAGAGTCCAAAGAAATCCTACTGAAGGGTACCTTGTTATCCTTTTCCCATTCCCTTTACTGTCCAGGGCCTTGGACACACTGCCACCACATCCTTATGACCATAGCTAGACTGCCCAGAGCCTTAGAATCAGACTGGATCCTGGAAGGTCTCCCAGCTATAGCCACCTCATGATGATCCAAGAACAAAAAGCCTGTGAGCAGTCCAAGGTAGAGATCCAAGGCCCATCCAAGGGAGCTTCTTGGCAGACTTACCTGGAGGAAGCTGCAAGAGGAAAGAGTCAGATGAGTGAACAGTCTCTTCCACCTAAAGTCTTTTTTATAGAACCTGCTTCTGGAGTCCCACCCCCAAAGTTGAAGCGTCATAGCCTCTGGGTGTGAACTAGGAAACAGTTATTGGGCAACTCTTCTTAATGTTTCCAAAGACTCGGTCCTTGGCACCAATAGGAACACTCCCACATGCTCCAGGGCAATAATCCTTTTCATCAGAGAAATGGCTCAGATAAATCTACCCCAAACATTCTGAGAGCTGAGAAGACACTTCACTGAATTCTTGTTGCATCTACAAATAACATTGTCTAGATCCAGGTAGCCCTGGCCTTCTCATTCCCTGCAGACCATTGTGAGCTCTGATCTAAGGATTCTGAAAAAATTCTGCCTCTTTTTTCTAGAATGCTGGGATTAGGAGAAATCATCAGATCTCAAAATCTAAAGGGATACAGAGGATATCTAGTCTAATTCTCTTTCTGACAAATCAAAGGGACTTTTTGTGGATTTTTTTTTTTTTTGGAGGGAGGAGTATCAGGGGCCTAACTTTATTGATTTTCAAAACCCTTCTACATACATAATTTCCTTTGAGCTTTACAACCTTCCTGTGAGGGTAGACAAGATAGGCATTATTGTCCCTATTTAGTTGTTGTGTTTATCCTTCGTTGCCGAAGAAGACCATGTCATCAGAGACATGATGATATGACTTGCACTTGACTTTGTTTTGAGTGAGGGAGGGCTGCGCAAGGTCACCAGTCTCACTTCTCCTCCAGAGTCATCTAAATCCAGTGACCAGATAGTCATTAGGATGACTGGAGTTGACCCAAGATGCACTGGGAGACCTTGGCCCTCTTCAGGCACTCACTTAGGGTGAGGTAACACCCATTCGTTGAATAAGCTTGTTTAATTTTACAGATGTGCAGACTGAGGTACAGAAAAGTGGAATAAACCTCTTAAGTTCACAAAGAAAATTAATGATGACAAACCCAGAACTAGATGCCTAGCCCCTTGACTCAGTCCTGTACTTTTCCACCACATCAGGCTAGATTCGGTGGTTACCAGCCTAGGCACCAATAGGTTCATAGGATCCTGAGAATGTGAGTTCCTTGAGGTCAAGAACTACTTTACTTTTGTATCTGTATCCCTAGCACCTAATCCATAAGCCTGGCACATAAGCAGACCTTTAATGAACGGCAGTTGATTGGTTCATGGTAGTTCTTAGGACTAGAAGGGATATTCGAGATCACCTAGTCCAATCACTTCACTAAGGCACAGAGAGGGCAAGAGATTTGACTGGGATCACACATCTTGCAACAAGCCAAGATTCAAATATAAGACTTTGGATTCCAAATCCAATGCTCTTTCATCTACAACAAACACTACCTCAGCTTGGGAGGGGAGAGAGACAAGGAGAAAAGAAGGACTGGGGAGAGGAGTAGGACACTGAGAGAGGAAGATGAGGAGCCCAGAAAAGGCAGTCAGGCGGGCATGAAAGATGAGCTTCGCCCCTGTGCCATGGGCTGGTCATGTCTAGGAATAACAGGAAGTAGAACTTTCTGAAACTGGGAGCTGTGTCTGGATACAGTTTAGACAGAGCTCCATAGCACACAAGCTTAGGAGAGTATGGACCTTATGTCAGTATTCCCAAGGTCAAGGTCTCTCAAAGCAGAGTCCTGGCCCAGTCAATTTATAAACATTTAGTAATTTATTATGTAAATGTAAACATCTGTAATGTGTAAATATTATCTATTAAGTAAATGCCTGCTAACTATGCTGAACACTTGAGAGTGCAAACGGAAAAGTGAAACCATCACTGACCTCAGAGTACACTGGAAGGCTACAACCTATTCACAGAGAAGAATATACAAGAAAAATCAAATTACTTCCATTTTTATTGGTATTTTTTGCTTTTATGCACCTACATTTCCCAATATATCCCTCCCCTCTATCTCTCTCTCTTAAAGCAAAAAAGGCGGAGAGGAAAGGTTCAGCAAAATTAACCAACATGTGAACCAGGTCAGAGATCATATGTAGATTTTTGTACCCATAATCCCCCTTACTATCTTTACAAAGAAGCAGCCTCCAATTTCGAACAACCTTGAAGGGAGACATGGGTGCTGAGAGCCAAACACAGAGGAAAAACAGGCCAAGTATGAGAGACAGCTTTGCAAAGTCATAGAGACAGGAGATTTCTGTCCTGGGAACAGCAAATTTGCAAGTTAGGCTGGAATGTGTATAGATAGAATGAAGAGGAGTAGGAAAAAAATCGGTCTAAAAAGAGAAACTAGAGTCATCTTGTGAAGAACTTTAGATAGAAAAAAGAAGAGTTTACCTTTTATCCTAGCAACCATAAGTTGATATTGAAGCTTCTTTTAGCTGGGAAGTTTTATGACTAGACCTGAGCTTTAGGAATATCAATTTGGTAGCCATGAGGAAGATGGATTGGAGAGGAGAGAAACAGAGAAAAGGAAGATCGATTCTATTGAAATAGGCAAAGCAGGAGTGGAATGAGCACCTGAACCAGAATGGTTGTCAATAAGAGTAGAGAGAAAGGAATGATGTGAGAGTTTTGAAAAGCAATAAAACATTAAGGAGGAGGCAGAATCAACAAGATGTGATAATCAATAGGCTATTTGTGGTGAATAAGAGCAAAGAGTTGAGGATAACTCAAGTTTTTGAACCTGAGAGACTAAAAGAATAGTGGTGAGAAAGGTAGGAGGGAATGGGTCGGGGAAAAGAGTGGAGCAAGTAATGAGGTCAGTTTGGGATATGTGGAGTTTGACATGGGACACTCCACAGTCTGCTTTCCTAGAGTATAAATTCAATTCAATAAACATTTACAGAAGACCTACTTGATGATGAGTGAATGGAAAACATCAAGTCCTGACATCAAGGAATCTACAATGCAATTGAAGAGATAAGACTAACACAGAAGACACAAAAGCCAACAGTGGAAGGCATCCCATACTCCATTGCTGTTGTGTGATATAGAGTCTAAATGCTATAGAATATCAGGGGACTGATTGACCAATAAGGACAGAAGTATCCAAGAAGATCAGGGGTCTGATTGACCAATAAGGAGAGAAGTGTCCAAGAAGATTCACTTCCCAGTGTTTGAGCTGATTGCAAGATTATTCATGATAGTATGATGTTTTTGTTTGGGGTAGGGACTCATGATTCATTTATGGTGCAACCTCACTGATACCTAATGATAAGTAGGTACATATTCACTGAGGAATGGAGAGAGCTTTTCGTAAAGTCTTCCGTCTCATGCAAATGTCCCATAGGTGAGAAAGGACCAGAATCCCTCTTCCCCAAGCCAATGAATTGGAAACAGCCTTGGTGGAAAAAGGAAGAGAACAATATCAAAAAATGAGTCAGACCTGTAATAGAATTCTAGCTCTACCACATACTACCAGTAACTTCAAACAAGTGACTGCCCCACTCTGGGTCTCAGCTACCTTATTCATAAAATGACAGGCTTAAACTAGATGACCTCTAAGAACCCTTCCAGTTTTGAGAATATGATACTGTGAATAGAACAAGTGTTATGCTCTGCCCCCACAACCTGCACGATCCTTGTCCCAAAGTTGCTAATATAGAAATAAAGCAGCCAGGACTGAACATTCTCTGGGTTTAAGAGGGAGCTTTCCCTCCAATAAACTTGGATTTTAAAAGGGAATGTACAAAAGAAAGCATGGCATAGTACGTAGAAGGCCCTCGGACAGGAAGACCTGTGTTCAAGACCTGACTCTGATACATACCAGACTCAGGACCATGGACAAGTCAATTAGCCTCTGCACCCCAGAACTCTTATCTAGCTATTCTCCCTAAATATTGCTAGTCTAGGAGACTGTTGAGCTGCATTTTTCAGTCATGTCCAACTCTTTGTGATCCCATTTGGGGTTTTCATGGCAAAGATACTGGAGTGGTTTGCCATTTCCTTCTCCAACTCATTTGATAGATGAGGAAACTGAGGCATGGTTAAGTGACTTGCCCAAGATCACATAGCTAGTAAGTTTCTAAGGCTGGATTTGAACTTATATCTCCCTCATTCCAAGCACAGTGCTCTACCCACTGTGTCACCTAGCTGCCCCCTTCCAACTTTACCAATCTTCTTATATCCTACTCCTTTCCATGACTGAGTGACACAAGCCTCCTTGCTATTCCTTGCACAGGACATTCCATCTCCCAACTGCCTGGGTTTTCACTGGCTGTCCTTCATGGCCAGAATTCTCTCTCTCCTCACCTCTTCCTCCTGATTTCCCTGACTTCCTTCAAGTCTCAGCTAAATGAGACTTTTGCAATAAGTATTTCCCATCCCTCTGAATGTTAGTGATTTTCCTTCTGAGATTGTCTTGAATGTATCCTGTATATATCTCATTGGTACATAGCTGTTTGTATGTTGTCTCTCCCTTTAGATTATGAGTTCTTTAAGGACAGGGACTGTTTTTGTCTTTTTTTTTTGTATCCCACACAGTGTCTGGAACCCAGTAGGTACTTAGTAAATGCTTCTTGACGGAAGTGTTTCTTTTACATCTAAAAGGGCTTTCCTTTTACATTTCAGTATCTCTGGTTTTATTCCTTCCAATCTTTAGATATGCTAAAGTTCAACGGTACATGCCCCCTTAGACCTATATTAAATTGAAGACAGGATTAACAAACCCTGCTTGTCAGTGTCTCACAAATTTCCTTCCAATTAATGTGATTTTTTATGTTTTCATTCATTCTCTTTAGAGCATCAAAGAACATATTATTAAATAAATAATTTGTGGATACTCAGGGAAGGAATGGTTGCTGTGAACATTCTGTCATCCTAACCCTGTTTCCTTTTTTTGACCGAAATACATAATCAGGGAAATGCTGTAGACACTGACTATCTGGATCTCAGTAAGGCAAATTTAAAAGTCTCTCATAATATGATGAGAACAAAATGTACCCTCATGGGCTAGGTGATAATATAAGTATGTGTATTTAAAATTGATTGAGCTGCCATTTCCAAAGAGTGTAGATTAAACTTAGGGTTTGTGTTCTAGGAGCAAGTTGACTACTGGAATGTGGCAGCCTGGAATGGTGAAATCAAGAGAGCTGAGTTTTAATCCTGAGTCTTCCATTTACCACTTGTTTGACTTTGAATAAATCACTTAACCTCTTTGGGTCTCAGTTCCTTTACCTGTAAAATGTAGATATCGGACAAGGTGACCTCCAAGGTCCCTTCCAATTGTAAATCTATGGTCTTATCAATGCTATCCTACCCTAAACAACATTTTTTATCATAACTAAAATGAATATATTGATACATCTTTAGAAACTTCAGAAACTTAGGCAACTAGGTGGTATTGTAGATCGTGGGCTAGACCTAGATTCAGGAAGCCCTAAGTTCAAATTCAGCCTTGGATATTTACCAGAAGTGTGACCCTGGGCAAGTCACTTAACCTGTCTTCTGATTGCAATTCCATTTTTTTCTCCACTATACTACATCACCATAATTATTACATAGATATAGAGAATGGAGCTTATTAGCCAATGAATGGAAGTCACAGAAAAGAGAGGGAAAGGAGTAATATCCCTATAGGGTAAGGGATGAGAATTGAGGTTCAGAAATAATAGCCAAAATTGTAGATATCCTAACACAGAGCTCCCACATAAAACCATCCACTTTTCTCAATGAAACAAAGTTCAAATCAAAGTCAATGAAAACAAAATATGGTGCATTCACTCCAACTGACAGGGAATGAAGCCCATCATCTAATTTAATATAGTCTGCACAAATGAGGTCAGATGTCAATGTGAGTATTCCACCTTCACTTTGGTCTTGACATGGACTCATGACATGGGTTAGCTGTGCAGCTTGCTGCATTTTCAATGCGAAGTATGCAAACTCAGAGCTAGCCAAGTTCTCTGTAGAAGTTAAAGTGACATAAAAGAACAATAACTAACATATATATATATATATATATATATATATATATATATATATATATATATAGCACTTTAAAGTTTGCAAAGTGCTTTACAGATATATTATCTCACTTGATCCTCAAACAACCTTTAAAGGTAGATGCATCGTTATGTCCATTTTACAGACAGGGAAACTGAGAATGTCTAAATGACATGCCGAGTCACACAGCTCTGTCAGTATCTGAGGCAGAATTTAAACTCAGGCTTTCCTGACACCAAATCCAGCACTCTATCTGTTGTCCCAACTACTTGTTCTACTTCTCAAAATCAAGAATTTTGCTATTTTTTAAACAGCAAGCTGTCTTCTTCCCAAATTTACAACTTTTAAAAATTAAATTAATTCAAGAATGATTATAAGTAATCATTTGAAATTTTCAACTTCATTAAATTTTATTGTCTTTGAGGGGTTCTATACCTAATTTTAAAAAGTAAAATAATATCCCTTTCTGAGGGATAAATACATAACTGGTTTAAAGAGAAAATTCATGAGAGGGATCAAAACTAACAAGTAGTGCACTAGAGACATTTTAACTAGCAGCAATACAGAAACACAAAATAAAAAATTACTTCCCTAGCATTTATCAACAGGATTCACAAATATCATTATTGTCAGAAAGCAAAGGTAATTAATTGTATTTGCTTCATATGAAGCTTTAGATATAATTAATATAGAACAAGTCATAAACATTTATGAATAATAGCTAAAAATTATATAGCATTTTAAGGTTTACAAAGCAATTTAACAAATATTATTTCATTTATTTAGTGCCTACTACATGCCAAATATTGTACAGAGAATACAAAGTCAAAAATTAACAGTCTCTGCCCTCAAGAAATTTGCCTTGTACTGGAGGACACAACATATACATAAATATGGATAAAATATGTATGAATAAACACAAAATAATGATGGGGGAGAACGCTAGCTAGCAGCTATGGAGAACAGGAAAGACTTCATGGAGATGTCTCTTGAATCGAGTTTTGAAGAAACAAGCGCTTTCCAGGCATAAGAGAGTCAGTGAAACCTAATACACTGAAATGACATCTTGAAAAGTACATACTGCATACAGAATATGCTGACAAAACAAGATCATTTTTCCAGAGAAAATTAGATGACTTCAATGAACAAAAACAAACTTTTCAAAGGCCATATCTGGGACATCAGAAGGACTGCTCATATCATATAAAGTTACTTGCAAATTTACTAAATGTGAAAAGCCTCATTTGAGAGACTAAACATTGGTCCTACCTACAGCTAGTTATATGGCCAAAACAATGCTTGGCAAACCATGTCAAAGGAGCTTCAAATGGTGCCATTTACAGATACTTTGGTTGCCTTTCTCTTCTTACCCGGCTCTTAGCACAGAATTTTAACGAAGGCCTTTTTCCTGACTACGTATGTGTCTGATGAACTTTATGATCAATTAATCACATAATTAAAGTAAAATCTTCCTGTTTTCTGTACAAGTAGATGAAGCAACCATTATAGTCTTTTAAAAATAGTTTTGGCATCTTTTGTTTTCACATCAACTTCAATGTTGTAATCTCTGTAGTATTGTTTTCTTGGTTCTACTTACTGTATCTGTTTTTATAAATCCTTCCATGCTTCTCTGAATTTTTTATATCCATCATTTCTTATGATTTCTTATGATACAATAATGTTCCCTTACAATCATATATCACACTTTCTTTAGTTAGTCTCCATTTGACATTTGAAGATGTTCATTTTTGAAACTGATGTTATGGAAAATTTGTGACTTCTCAAAATTCTTGACTACAATGTCATATCAAGAGAAATGTTCACTGTAATGGATGCATTTTTAAATGAAAATGATACTATGTGGGAGACTTGTTTTAGACTCTACAATGATAGAGCTCCATCAATGTGAGAATTAAATGTAGATCCATAAGCTCTAGTCTAAAATATGACCCCTTCTGCAGTTAGAACACATTGCATGCTTCACATAACAGGAAGAAGAGAAGGAGAAGGACAAGGGATAGTAGTATTAATGTTGGTGATAATTATTAGAACACCTACATCATAAGATTATTGTAAGAAGCAAATGAAATCAAATAATATAATATATGTCAAGGGTTTTGCAAACTTTAAAGTGCGGTAATTAGGTGGCCCAGTAGATAGAACACTGAACCTGAAGGCAGGAAGAGCTGAGTTTGAATCCTACATTAGACATTTACTTGCTATGTGACTCTTGGCAAATTATGTGATCTCTCCGTCTCAGTTTCCTTATCTGTAAAATGGGGATAAGGTAAGCACTATATTTGTTATGGTTTAGTTGTTTTCAGTTGTGTCCAACTCTTCATGACCACATTTCAGATTTTCTTGGCAAAGGTATTGGAGTGGTTTGCCATTCCATCCCCAGCTCATTTTACATATGAGGAAACTGACAAAAGCAGGGTTAGGTGACCAGATACTAATTAGTTCTGTGACACTAACTGTAATAGTCATAAAAGCAAAAATATCAATCTCAATTGGGTGTTCTATTTAGCTGAGAAACAAAGCTTATCACATTAATCATCATATTATAGTTTTCATTTTTACAAGTTACAAATATGGAAATTATAATAGATTTTATCAATAGAAACCTATATGTATATGTTGCTTCATATGTTTAAGTTTACATCATTATAAAATTGTAACAAATCTTTAGTTTTATTTGAACAGAGCATGAACTAAGAAAATTATTGATATAGATTGTTTTATGGAAAGAGAGGCATGATAATTTTTAATCTTAAAAAGGGGGTTCATTATCCCTGTGCAAAATTTTGAGGGATTTTTTGCCCAATATAAAGAAAAACTTTCCAGCATTTAGAAAAATCCACAAATGGGACAGACTGCTTTTTGAGCTTCTAAGTTAGACACGGCTTTGATTTCTTCAAGCAGAGGACCAGCTTCCAAGTATGGAAATTTAACCTTTTAAAAGAAAGTCATACTTTGGACTTGAGTTGGACCAAATGGCAATAACTATAAGAACTTCAAATGGAAACATTTCCTACAGTCAGATGTAAATCACATCCAGAAGCTGACCCACCTCACACAAGAGACTCACTCACGCCTCATAAGTACTTGGTTTACAGAATGAGTGCAAGGAAAGTCTTAGTCTATGAGAAGTATCGAAGGCTAGACTTCCATTCCAACATAGAATAACAATAGGATGGTCTCATTTTTTACTTTTGACCTCAAGATCCAGTTAAGTGTTTCTAAACTCTCAGTCATGTGTACAAGATGGGTTGGAATAATTAGGTTGAGCAAGCTGCCGAGCCAGAACAGAAAAGTCATTACCCTGGATTCCTTCATCATGGCCCAGCCAATTCTCCAGCCCTTCCCAGCTTCTGCACCCCAGGCACTGGGCAAACCACAGAATGTCTTTCCTGCAGGATAAGCGACTTTTGCCGAGGGGAAAGCACCTGTAGAGTCATATGCAAATTTTTCCTCAGCAACCACCCATAGCAGACAGAGACACCCTATGATTTCTTCCATCTCTTACGACCCTCAAGCTACCTCAAGAAAACTTAAGGTTTTTTAAAAACTGGAAGGGAACTGAGACATACAGACTATAGACACAGATCATCCACATCGATGTACGTGGAAACTGAAGGCCAGGAAATTTAAGAGACTTGTCCAAGATTTAATAATTAATAAATTGCAGAAGCAAGATTCGAACCCAGGCATGCTAGACTTGGAATCTGGAATCCAACATTCTTATTTACTACCTCTATGACTGAAAAATTCACTTCATTTCTTTGGGATTCAGTTTCCTCAACTGGAAAAAAAACTGGAAAATGAAAGCATTAGATTAGATGACCTCTAATATCCTTCCAACAACTACATAGCATGGTGATTGGCATGCTGAGCTTGGAATCAGAAGAAAACTAGCATCAGGCACTGACTAGCCATATGACCCTGGGCCAGTCACTTAACCCCTTTTAGCTCCTGTTTCTTAATCCATAAAATAAAAGTAATAATAGTATCTGCCTCCCAGGCTTGTTATATCAAAGGAGGTCATATTTATAAAGTGCTTTACAAACCTTAAAACACTACATGAATGCTGGCTATTGTCATTACTAAATCTATGATCCTATAACCCCTAATACATTTTTCCAATAGTCGGATATAAATCACATCTAGAAGCTGCCCCACATTAGGTAAGAGGGTCAGTCACCCTTTGCAAATGCTCTTTCCATTATGCCAATTGCCTTTGGAACTAAATTATTATCCAGGGGGTCCATTGATTGATGACTGACATCAATCACCAAATCAATGATGCAGAAACAGTATGGTTCGAGCTTTATTAGTCTCAGAGTGCAAGCCTTTGATATGTACAAAAAAAAATTAGTGAGCTCAGAACAACAGTTTTAAGCTTCATCATACAGGTTTTGGTTACTCAGGCTGGGGGGGATATAATGAAATTTCAAAATACAAACAATCAAAGATATTGATTTAGACCTCAAAAAACAGATGGGAGAAGGGGAAAATCTGTATCAGGGAATATAAGAAACTAGTCAATAAACACTAGAGCTACAACTGATATCTCAAGCTAGAATTTATAAGCAGCACTAATGACAGAGATTTATCAGGTTGGAACTTAGAGACAGAGATGAGGACAGAAGTCAGGGTAGTTTGATGGCACAGTGGATGGAGCATTGGGTCTGGAGTGAGAAAGACTTATCTTCCTGAGGCCAAATCCAGCCTCAGACACTATGTAACCCTGGGTAAGTCACTTAACCCTATTTGCCTCAGTTTGCTCATCTGTAAAATGAGCTGGGAAAGAAAATGGCAAACCACTCCATTATCTCTGCCAAGAAAATTCTAAATGGGCTCACGAGGAGTTGAACATGACTGAAAAATGACTAAATGACAACAAAGACAGAGATGTATCAGAAACTAACCAGATAACACAAAGGTTATTATAATTGATATCTCAACTTGATTTAACAGACTCTACCTTGTTACTGAACGGCATTATCTTAAATAATTAATAGTAATAAAGTTGAACCAGAAATATTCTTATCACACCTTCCAAGAGAAGTAGTTTGCCTAAGATGCCACAGCTTGTAAGTAGCAGATCTGGAAACAAACCCCAAGACTCCTACTTATTCCATTTTGGGCTGGTTATAACCCAGGATTCTTTCTCTTGTACCAGGATAAAGCCATGATTAAGTGGCAAAAACTCAAGGCAAAGTCTTCCAAGGTGGGGCATAAGAGAGACATTGTTGAGGAGGAAAGCAACACAGAGTGGGGGAAAGACGCCTTGAGCGAAAAGCCAATGACTAACTCTACCTCTTAGCTTTATTTCAGTTGGCCCTGCATGTAGTATGGACTTAAAATAATCCTCCCCAGGCATTTTTAAAGCTACTCTATCAAAGCATTTAGTCCCAGATCGAAGCCACACCTGCTGCACCTTCAACAGGGTCTAAATTTGAAGGATGTTGACTGATGGGAAGACAGCTACCAGGAAATACTCACACACAAGTGACTGAATAGAAAAGGGCAGATCCGAACCTGAGGATCAAGCTTCCTAAATTTGCCTATTATCCTTCCCCTTTCATCATCTTCCCTAGGCTTCAAGAGTAGGAACCCTACTCCTGAAGCCTGCTCACACCCCATATCTACTTTCTTGTCCATACAACAGACCACCCTTCTAGAGTAGTAACTCCTCTCCCTTCCTCCTTGTTGAGCCCATTCTTTTTCCCTCCCCACCAAATTTGCCTTTCACTAGCTTTCTCCAGGAATTCTTCCCAGATAACGCCCCCCTCCCCAATCCCATATCCAATCCTTGCTTTCTGCCACTTCCGGTTGATATCCAGAGCTCTGCCATTGTTTCTCTGTCTTTCTGGGCGTCTTCATATTCATCTCGACAGAAAGTCTTCCCCAACCCCTTTTAATCCTGGTGCTTTTCTCTGTTAATTATTTCATAATCCTCCTGTATGTAGTCTGTATATATTTGATTGTTGCCTCCCCCATTAGACTGTGAGCTCCTTGAGGGTGGGGATTGTCTTTTGCCTCTTTTTGTATCCGCCACACTTAGCACAGTGTCTCGAACATAGTAAACGTTTAATAACCATTTGTTGATTGAACAAAATTTGACAAACATTTATTAAACCGCTGCCATGGACAACATATTCTGTCTCCCTCCCACCCACCCACCCCCCATCAGACAGAGAGCTCCCTCTCTTCTATTCCCTTCCAATGCCAAGGGTAGGGCTCTGGTCACATGAGGGTACCCTGTCCCACCCCCAGCCTATATACTTACTCTACCACTATCACCTCCATTTACCCACAACTTGACTTTCCAGCTGTTCATAGCTGGGTTCTTCTCCTCCCTCCTAGACTTCTGATTGATCTGAATGAAACCCACAAAAGGAAAATAGATATGAGGGAAGATTTTGGTGTTAACTGACCCACCAAAATAAATACTGAATCAGAGGAAGAAAAATAAGGGTGGAGTTATACACATTCTCAAATTCCACAGCCTACAACCCCAGGCCAGGTGTAACTTTCCAGGTCCCTCCTACCCTGACCTCCCTAATAATGGGCATAGACCAGCTTCCTACCCTTTTGAGAAAAGAACAGGGCTCGAGGACAGAATCTGCACAGTATCAAGTGAAGCAGGAAGGGAGAGAAAGGATCTTAAAACTGGACCCACACAACAGTACAAAAGGATCACTTCCATCTAAAGAATCTGGTTTAGGGGCTGAAATCAAGGAACGAATCAATCAATACTTATTAATATTAATTAAATTATTATTAAATTAAATATATTTAAACTAAATAGTATTACTAAGTTTATAACTAAAATGTTAAATTAATATTTGTTTTATTTATGCATTTATTAAGCACCTACTATGTACCAGGCATGATGCTAAATGCTGGGAATACCAACAGAAGCAAACATAGTCCATGCCCTCAAGGAGCTTACAATCTATCATTCAGTCCTATTTGTTTGTTTGTTGTGTTCATTTAGTTCTACATAGGTAGCGATTTGACACCTCCCCAAGAGATTGGACCTGTGTAGACAAAAATTGCATCCTTCTCTTCTGCAGGCTAACCACCCTTCATTCCTTCAACTCGTCCTTACGTGCCATGATCTTGAGCCTTTTGCCATCCTAGTTGCCCTCCTCTGTAAACCCATTCTCCCTACAAGATAACATGTAGAACTGAACCTTGTACTCCAGGGGTGATCTAACCAAGGCAGAGTACAACAGGACTATCACCTCCCCATTCTAGGACACTTTACTTCTCCTAATGGAGTTGAAGATTCCACTGGCTTTCTTGGCTGATATCACACTGGCAACTCCTCTTGAGCTTACAGTCTACCAACATCCCCATATCTTTTTCAGGTGAATTACTTTCACCATCACCATAAATAGACTACATTTAATTTTGATTGGATTTGATTGGAACTTCCCAGCATTTCCCCAAAGTACTACATCATAGAAGGTTAATGAGTCACCAATCATTTTGTTCAGTCATATCAGTCTTGTCCAACTCTTCATGATGCTATTTTGGGTTTTCTTGGCAAAGATACTGGAATGATTTGCCATTTCCTTCTCCAGTTCATTTTATAGATGAGGAACTGAGGCAAACAGAGTTAAACGACTTGCCCAGGGTCACACAGCTTCTAAATATCTAAGACCAGATTTGAACTCAGGGAAATGAGTCTTTCTGACTCCAGATCCAGCGCTCTGTCCACTATGGCACCACCTAGCTGCACACTACCAATCACTAGAGGACTTCATCTGTTGAAGATGTTTATAGATTTTTATTCCTCATCAGACTTTGTTTGCTGTTCAGTCATTTCAGAAGTGGTTTGTCATTTCCTTCTCCAGTTCATTTTGCAGATGGGGAATTGAGGCAAATAGAGTTAATTGATCCATCCACTGAGCCACCCAACTGCCCCTCCATCAGACTTAACCTGCACTTAGATGGCTTCTGAAATACCCTACAGTTTCTAGGTTCTATGATACAGATGAAAAATTCAAGACGCAGAGTGAATCTATGACTTGCCCAACAGTGCACAGTAAGTTGGGGTGGCTAGGTGGTGCAATAGATAGAGTTCCAGACCTTAAATCAGGAAGACTCATCTTCCTGAGCTCAAACCTGGTCTCAGGCACTTACTAGCTATGTGACACTGGGTAAATTCCTTAACCCTGTTTGCCTCAGTTTCCTCATCGTAAAATGAGCTGGAGAAGAAAATGGCAAATCACTCCAATACCTCTGCCAAGAAAGCCCTAAATAAGGTCATGAAGAGTCAGATGCAACTAAAAAATATCTGAACAGCAACAACAACAAAATTGACTTAGAAAACCACATATTGACATTATCTATGTTCTATTGTTTTTTATTTGTTTTGTTAAATATTTCTCAATTACATTTTAATCTGGCTCACAATTCAGGAGTGCTATATGCTTCATTACTAGCATCAGATACCCCTCTACTAGGTGACCTTCCAATTCATGACCCATCTCTTCTCCCTCTTGAATCAATGCCCATGGTCATTTTACTTCATTGTACTATCATTGTAAGGGGGTGGGAGTTTTACATTAAGCAATGGTTTATAATTCATTTCCAAGATGAATCAGTTCAGCTCACTCAGGTTTCCAAACATGATGGAATGAATGAAATGAATGAATAAATGAAAAAAAAACCATATGCCAAACTAAGTAATGGTGATATAACCATACAGTCCCTGCCCTTAAGAAGCTCACATTCTCAATTGGGGAGGCAATGCAAACAAGGAAATGTTAGAGAGGAAGGAGAAATTTGCTTTGGAAAGTTACAGGTACAGTGAATGGAGCCATAGGGGAGTAGACTGGCACACCCTTTCCAGTAAAGATGTCAGTGTTAATTTGGTTATGGTAATATACCTGAAAACAAATCAAGGGACATCATGGAAGGAAGAGAATAACTTGGGGGATAAATCATTTTTTTATTCTAAACCAGGACCCTTTGTTTTAAAAGGTATTAGTTCTTAGTCCCCATGAAAACAGCTTCAATGGGAAAGGAGGAAAGATAAGATGACATAATACAGGACTGGTCAGACTCCTAGTCTCCTTGGATCCAAAAAGATCTCGGTATAGGTTCAGTATCCCTCACCTCCTCCCTCTCTAGCCTTACTATCATTATTGGCAAATTCCCTTAATTGTAGGGATCTCCAAAAACCATTTTCCAAAATGCTAAAAGCTTTTCTCTGCAAGATATGTAGGGCCCTTCGTTACTGTCTAGTTCTCTGGATCTCAGTAGATAAAGCTGACTTCTTCTATTCCATTTTAATTCTAGGCAAGCTATATAATCTCTCAGTTTCCTGGTCCTTGAGACAAATGGGGTCTTTTCTGGCTGTGGGATCGTTAACCATGGCCAATTTTAGTTTTTGACTTGACAATGTTGAAGTCAGGGGACCCTAATCCAACCCATGGCTACCACCTGAGGGTCAGAAGTTGCATATATTAATAACTCTGAGAATGAATCTTGATTAAATCTTAATTAAATCACTTCCCTTTTCTAGGACTCAGTTTCTATATCAGTTAATGAATATATATATACTCAATGACCCTTCTCTACTAAATTTCTAATTCTAATTCTATACCTTTACCTCTCACCTCTTGAGAAAGAGAACATTTGAGCTGGTAGATAACTTGCTATTTTCCTCAACAATACAGGGTTCTGAACCCTATTTGAGAGTGATCAAATCATTTTCCTTTGATGACTCTAGCTTCATACTAAGTAAATAGCGACAAGATTTTAGATCACCTTAATTTTTTTTAATTTTGAATTCCAAATTTTCTCCCTTCCTCACCTCCCTATGAGACTGTAAACAATTTTATATAGGTTATACCTGTTCAATCATGCAAAGTATATTACTATATTAGTCATGTTATGAAAGAAGACACAGACACAAAGGGAAAAAAACACACAAAAAAGAATACAGAAAGTGAAAAATTGTATCCTTTGATCTGAATTCAAACTCCATCACTTCTTTCTCTGGAGGTGGACAGCATTTTTCACCATGAGCTTTTGGAAATTGTCTTTCATCATTGTATTTCTGAGAATAGCTAAGTCATCCACAGTTGATCATGATGCAATGTTTTTCTGAGTATGTACAGTGTTGTCCGTTTAATTCACTTTGCATCATTCATATAAATATAAATTTAAATATAAATTTTTCTAGGTCTTTCTGAAATCCACCTGCTCATTGTTATAACACAGTAATAGTATTCATATATCACAACTTGTTCAGCAATTTCCCAATTGATGGGCAACCCCTCAATTTCTAATTCTTTGCCACTACAAAAAGAGTTGCTATAAATATTTTTGTACAAATAGATCCTTTCCTCTTTTTTTGTAAATTTCTTTGGGATACTGATGTAAGTGTTAGAGATATAAAATTTTCCCTAAGTACTGCTTTGGCTGTATCCCATAAATTTGGGTATGTTGTATTATTGTTGTCATTCTCTTTAATGAAATTATTGATTGCTTCTATGATTTGTTCCTTGATCCATTCTTTAGTATTAGATTCATTTCCAATTACTTTTTAATTTCTGTATGTCTCTCTGTCTTAAGTGTATTTGTAAATGACATATTTTTGGATTTTGATTTCTGATCCATTCTGCTATCTGCTTCTATTTTGGGGTGAGTTTATCCCATTCACATTCACAATTATTTTTGCTAACTCTGCATTTCTACCTATTCAGGGTTTTTTCTTTTTTATGCCTCTCTCTCTCTCTCTCCTCCCTTCTTTTTGCTTTCAAGTCCAAGGTCATATAAAGCCCATGGCCCTTTGAAGTGTGGCCTGAGCCAGATCAAAATGTAATTGGAAAATATTTAACAAAAGAAACAAAAATACAATAAAACATAAATAATGTTAATAGATAATTTTCTAAGTCAATATGTGGCCCAGGGGATTCTTATGTACAGTTTATAGTCCTTCGTTTCCACTTGCCCAATTCTAATTTCTAAGAAATTATTTTCTTAAGTTAACTTTTGTACCTCTTTTTCCATTTGGTCCTTTTAAGTAGTTGTTCTCTACTTTCTAAGGAATTGTTTTCTTCAGTGAATTTTTATAATCTTTTTCCATTTTTTGTGCTTCTTTTACCAGGTTATTAACTCTTTTTTTCATGACTCTTGCATAATCCTTACTTCTTTTCAAAATTTTTCTACTACCTTTCTTATTTGACTTTTGAAATCCTTTTTGAGCTCTTCCAGGAGCTCTTCTTGGGTCTGAGACCAATTCACATTTCTCTTTGAGGCTTTGCATGTAAGCATTTTGACATTGTTATCCTCTTCTGAGTTTGTGTTTTGATCTTCTCTGTCACCATAGTAGCTTTCTACAGTCAGAGTTTTATTTGTTTGTTACTCATTTTCCAGCCTATTTCATGAGTTTTAAAGTTGAGCTCTGCTCCTGGGGTGCAGGTGAACACTCTCCCAAGTTTCTTGTGCCAGAGGCTAGAAGCCTGGCCATTGGCATGTTGCACCTTGGCTACTGGGTCAGACCACTTGCCTGCTCTGCTAGGGGCTGGAGACCTCATAGCTGACCTGTGCTGCCCGATCTGTGCTGACTTACCTGAATACTACCTATGCCTGGGATGCATTCCCCTTTTTCTCAGACCTTTCCTACAATCCTTGCAAGTTATCTTGGGCTAAAAAATTGTTTTGCCCCCTTTATGGGTTCTGTTGCTCCAGAATTCCTTTTGAGGCAGGGACTAAAGTTGTCTGGAGGTGAATTTGGGAGAACTTAGGTAAGTCCCTGCCTTTTCTCCACCATTCTGGCCCACCACTTTCTTAAGTTCAGATAATAAACAAAACAATAAGTCAAGTCCTGTCTGAGATAGGATTTTAACTCAAGTGTCTTCTGAGAACTCCAGACATCAGAATACAGACAGCCACGGATAGGGAAGTGGGTGCCAGCAGGCAGATGAGAGAGGATGCTAATGTTGCCCTCCCTTACCTAACAGTTTTACTCAGCTCTGAAGTCCACTGATACTCTGAAGTCATTATCTGACCTAAATCAAGTCCCTTAAATTCTCTCCACTTCGATTCCCTCCCAGGGCTGTTGCCTTTTTGGAAACTGCAGAGCATGACAGAAATATGAGCTTCCTTATTGTTGTTGCTCCATGACTGAGCTAGCCCTAATAACCACACCCTGACCAGGCAGCTGGGGCCCCAGACCTTCTTCTGGCACAGTATTTGAGAAAAGAGGCAGCAAAAGAAGGGGTTATCAAGAGGCAAATCAACTGGGGAAATGACCAAACACATTGCTATAGGAATGGAACATAATACATTGTGCTGTAAGAAATCATGGAAAAGAACATGGGAAAGAGAAACATGAGAAGGTTGATATGAACTAACATAGAGTGGATTAAGCAGGTTCACGGGAACAATTGGTATAATGTATAAATTATATATTATACAATTTATGCAATAAGAATAACACAGCAAAAGCAAAGAACTTTGAAAGACTAAA
This sequence comes from Bettongia penicillata ogilbyi, assembly GCA_023548195.1. Classification (NCBI taxonomy): domain Eukaryota; kingdom Metazoa; phylum Chordata; class Mammalia; order Diprotodontia; family Potoroidae; genus Bettongia; species Bettongia penicillata. The sequence continues at coordinate 13,156,860 of JAJHZJ010000413.1, forward strand.
GATCTCTAATCAATTCCATGATTAACCATGCTTTCCAAGAACTTATGATGATGTAAACTAACCATCTCCCAGTATAGAGGTGATGGATTAAAGTGGCAGAGTGAGACTTACATTTTGGTACATGGACAAGCTGCAAAATTATTTTGCATGTCTGTTCATGTTTGTTACAAGGGTTTTTTTTTTCCTTTTTCCTCTAAACTGGGAGCAGGAATAGGAGAGTGAGAAAATTGGCCAGTTTGTTCACTGTTATCTGTTAATTCGCTTGTTAACTGAACAAAGAATGAATCAACAAGCACTTACTAAATGTCTGCTATAGGATCCTGGGCAAGTCACTTAATCTATTCACCTCAGTTTCCTCAACTGTAAAATGGGAAGGATAATAATACCTATCTCAAAGGGTTTTTGGGAGGATCAAATGAAATGTGTGGGTGGACACCTATGAGGTGATATGTAAGTGCTTATTCCCTTCCCCTTTCCACAATGTACCAGGTGCTATGCTAAGCACTGGGCACAGAAAGACAAAAATGAAACATTTATTTAAGGAGTTTTCAAGTCATAAAGAAACAACAATACTTGAACCAAAGTTTGAAAGAATTGCAGGATTCCACCAGATAGAAATAACTGAGTTTAGAACCTAGATAGAAAAAAAAAAGGTGAGAAGGAAGTGATTTTCAAAGGGCCATAGACAGGAGATGCAGTAGAGTGTTGTTGCATGCAAGGAACAGCAAAATGCAAAGCAAAAAAAAAAAAAAGTCAATTTGACTAGACAGACAGAAATCATCCCCAAACACACTTTTGCCTACGCCACTACTTCTTTCCAAATGCTGGGAAAGAAGAATTAGTAGATTGCTGAGATTAGAGTCCCCTCAGTTGTGTTTATGACAAGGGCAAAAAGGAAGCCTGGAGTTTCTTTGTGAATGACTTGGAATGCCAGAGGAGTTTATACTTGATCCTAGATGTAATAGGAAGCCACTAGAATTTATTAAATAGGGAAGTGACATTAGCAGGTCTGTACTTGGCCTGTGTAGTGGCAAGACTGAAAAGAGGACAGGCTTGTAACAACAGTCCAGGCAAGAGGTCACATACTGTCTCCTTTATTGGACTGTGAGATCCTTGAAGGCTGGAGAAATTATTTTCCTTTCCTTCTGTCTCCAGCACTTAATACAGAGCTTATAGCACATAGTAGACACTTAACTGATGCTTGCTGGCTTGACTATGTGGATAATGGATTGGAGAGGGAGGAGAACAGAGAAAAGGAGAACAAATAGGAAGCTATAGCAATATTCCAGGGGAGAGGTAATAAGGTCCTGTACTAAGATAGTGACTGTGTGAGCCTAGAGGAGGGGACAGATGAGAGATATTTTGGAGATTCAACAAGGTATGCATCATCCCATCATCCTGTCTGCTACTGCAATTGACCTGCAAATGGTTCCCATGAGTTTAAGATGGGTTTATTTCCTGATGCTGTCATTCAACTATAAAAAAGGAATTGTTTTATTCACCTGTGTACTAGTCCGAAGAATATTAAATGTAAAAGAGTAACAGCAGAGGATTGTGATTAATTCCCCAACAGAGCACAAGCTGCTTGAAAACAGGGACTTCTTTTGCTTGTTTTTGTATACCCAGCATTTAGCATGGTCCCTGGCATGTAGGAACAACACTTAACTCAGTGCCTGGTGACTTGATTTGACTTAACTTGTCCCAGGACCATTACTATTTTAATTCCATCCAACAAGATGAGAAGAATGATTTTTTTCAATAATAATAATAACAACTCCATAAAATTAAGGTGACCTAAAATCTTGTTCTTACTTACTCAGTATAAAGCTAGAGTCATCATAGGAAAATGATTTGATCACTCTCACCTAGGGTTCAGAACACTGTATCGTTAAGGAAAATAACAAGCTCTTGACCAGCTCAAATGTTCTCTTTCTCAGGAGGTGAGAGGTAGAGTTATAGAATTAGAAATTTGGTGGAGAAGGGTCATTGAGTATATCTTCATTTACTGATAGAGAAACTGAGTCCTAGAAAGGGAAAGTGATTTAATCAAGATCTAATCGAGATTCATTCTCAAAGCTATTAATATATGCAATTTCTGATCCTCAGGTGGTAGCCATGGGGTGGGTAAGGATACCCTGACCTCAAAATTGTCAAGTCAAAAACTAAAATTGGCCATGGTTAATGATCCCACAGCCAGAAAAGACCCCATTTGTCTCAAGGACCAGGGAACTGAGAGATTATATAAGATTGAATAGAAGAAGTCAGATTTTTCTATTGAGATCCAGAGAACTAGACAATAACTAAGGGTCCTAAATGTCTACAATTTGCAGAGGAAAGCTTTCAGCATTTTGGAAGATGGTTTTTGGAGATCCCTACAATTAAGGGAATTTTCCAGTAATCATAATAAGGCTAGAGAATGAGGAGGTGGAGGATACTAAACCTTTATCAAGATCTTTTTGGATCCAAGGAGACTAAGAATCTGACCAGTCCTGTTTTATGTCATCTTCTCTTTCCTCCTTCCCCATTGAAGTTGCTTTCATGGGGACTAAGAACTCATACCATTTAAAACAAAAGAGTTTGTGACCCATAAGCAATCCAGGATATGTTGGTGTTTGCAGCCAAAGGTGGAGTTTGTTAATCCTGGAGAATCTTCCATTTGTGCAAAAAATAAGGCACCGAGATTGCTAGGTTAATTTCTGGTTCTCACATTCTTCAAGAAACTCAGTAGGGTGGAGCAACTGGAGTTTTGTCCCAGGACACCATAATTTAGACAGACAAAGATAATACCTTTATTTTAGCGGATAGAAACAACTGAGTTTAGAACCTAGCTAGCAAAAAATAATTAAAACAAGAAACCATCAGATGGTCTTTGTCCCCTCCTTCCAACCAGTAGCTATATCCCTGGTGATCTAGGCTTCAATTAAGGCCTTTCTACTTGCTCCCCCACCTCCACCCCCAGTCTCAAGTATCTCTAGGCCCCTGTTCATGGAGGTCAATGTTCTGGAATTTCTGTCCTTCCCACAGGGCAATGTTCCTATCCTCCCCTTAACTTAATATCTTATTTTCATTAATTTCTTAATCTGAGTTGAGTCCCCTCAACTTAATTTCTTATTTGATTGTAAGCCTAGAGGCTTACTCCAATGGCCTTTGACCTACCCCCATTTAGTCTTCCTGATGGGGTACAAGCCCAAGCCAAGAGCTTTGTCACTTGGATCCAGAGGGCTTTTGTCCCCTTTGTCTGAAGGGCTGCCAGAAAGTCTGGCCTTGAGCATGACGGATCCTTGGATTCCCCTTCCATTTCTCCCAGTCCAGATACTCCCTATCTCATCAAAATCCTTCTGCCCAGACTATTTAGCATTCTTTTGATATTCCTCCCTTTGATCCTATTACCGGCCACTCCCATCAGGATCCTCCCTGGGTTTGACCTATCAAGACCATCCCTGGGACACCAGACTACTTGGTGACACCTAGATTCTTCCACCAGTCTTTTTCTGTGTTCAAATTCCATCTTGCCTCCATGAAGGCACTCAGATTCAATCCAGCTCAGACTCTGTCTAGCTGAGATTCTATCTGACCCACTTGTTAATACAAGTGTTACAAATGCTTAAGCTCCTTAAGAGTCAATCCAGTATGGTGAATCTTTAATAAACTTTATTTTTCTTTGGCTTTAAGAAAGCTTGTGTGGAATTCATTCAAATAGGACCTGGCATGTCAGTATTTTGGGGTCCCCATCACCCCAAACCTCAACATTCCTATAAAATATGAGCAATTTGTAAAGCCTTGAACAGTCCCTTAACTTTCTTCTCCCTCGGTATCTTTATCAGTAAAATGAGGAGAGTGGAATAGAGGAGATGTGATCAGAACCTGAATGAGAGAGCATCCATCCCTCCTCAGCCACCCATCCTGTCACAACCTGCTATTGTGTGTTTTAAGACTTGTCTGTCTTTATACTATTGGAAACTCCTTCTGAAGTATATAGCCATTTAAAGCTATTTTAGTCCAAGTCTATGGGTGCCCAGTTGGGGACAAGATGACCCAAAGGGAAGAAGAGATTTTCCCCAACTTGGACTGAGATTTTTCCCCAACTTGGAGAGTGAGATGACAAGTTGATGAGAAAGAGAATATCTACAGTTTGAGGAAGATCCTAGACCCTATTTATACTCTAGACTGATTTATGAACTGGTTTATTTCCTTGTTAAGCCTATGTCTGATTCAAAAGGCAGTCTCAGAGTATGAATAGGCTCTGATATTCCTAAAATTGCAGAAATTCTCTCATCAGTTCATTCTGCTCTCTGTCCCAGTCCATCCTAGTTAGCCCATTTGACCACATCTCCTTGCTTCCCTTCTGGCTGATTGTCTGCACTGTCTCCTCTTTTCTGTTGGGGGGGTAGGGGGTGTTGTGCCCTCTCCCCTTTGTCTGAAAGCTTGATAGGAGGAACAAGTACCTGGGAAGAGTTCTTCATCTTTTTTCTTTTGATCTCAGCCAATCCCTAATCAATGATTATCCACTTTGTTTTCAGTTCTTTGCAATCATGTAAAGTACTGCTATCAATATTTCAGTGTGCATGGAACCTTCCTCTTTATCAATTTACCAGTTTGGTAAATTGATGGAATCTCTGGGTTCAAGGATAGTGACATTTAGTGACCCTCCTTGCATGATTCCAAATTGCTTTCCAAAATGGTTAGACCAATTCTTAGCTCCACCAACAATGCAAGTGTGCCTGTCTCTTCATAAGTCCTCCAACATTGACCATTCTCATCTTTTTTTCATCTTTGCCAATTTGCTGGTGTGAGATAAAACTTCAGGATTGTTTTTACTTACATTTCTTTAGTACATGAGATATTTCTTCTGCATTAGTGATCTGTCACATTCTTCCATATGGTTATTAAGAGTTTTCAATTCTTCTTTGGAGAATTGCTTCCTCTCTTTTTTTCTATTGGGGAATGGCTTCTGGTGTTAATTGTCCATGTATCTTGGATGTCAAATCCTTATCAAAGATATTTGATGCAAAAGATTTTTCAAGTCTACTACTTTCCCACTTGTAGGAGATTCCTTCATTTTGTTTGTGTAAAAATTTTTCAGTTTCACATGATAAGATTTTTAAAGTTTTTTCATAAAACAGAAAACAGCTGGCCAAGTGCAGAGAGAGATTTCTTTGCATTAGATATCTCTGCTAAAAGTCTAAGGGACAAAATACATAAGGAATTAATACAAATGTAGGACCAACAACCATTCCCTAATAGATAAGTAATCAAAAGATAGAAACAATTCTTTACGTAAATTTTATTGATAGATTTTCTTTAACATTGCCTATACTTTCTAAAGTATCCCTCCCGCCCAAAGAGTCATCCCTTATAATAAAGAATTTTAGAGAAAAAGGGAGAAGTGCAACATATCCAAAAGTAGTTTGATGTTGTATGCCACATTCCATACCCACAGTCCACCCACTTCTGCAAAAAGATGATAGCCATGACTTCCCATAGCTTCTCTCTGGGACCAACTTAATTACTACAAGTTCTCAGCATTCAGTTTTGTTGTTTTATCACCCTGATTGTAGACCTTGTGAAAATCATTTTCCAGTTTCTACTTATTTCACTTTTAATTAGTTCAGATAAGTCTTCTCATGTATAGAATTTTAAAAAGTTACTCTGAATTTTAACCAATGTCTGTCAGCAAAAATTGTTAATATACAAGCATACCTTTTTGGAGGCAGATACAAACTGGCAAAGTTTCCCCTGTGGACTTTAATCTTCCCTGACTCAAGCAATTTCTTCTTAAGCAATCAAGAAATAAAAAAACAAAAATTCATTCGGCAAAATAAAACAAAAGTACAAAGTTTAGATTTAGGGTTTCTTGGTTTAGTCAACAGAACTATAATAATGTTAGTACTAGAGGTACACCCTTGGAGATAATCTGACTTCCTGGTAATCTAAAGGGTTCTTTGTTTTTGGTCAAGCCCAGGATAAACAAAATAGTCACTTTACTATTCCTTTAATAACATTAGAATTTGACCAGGAATGCAAGTCAAATTCATCAGCCTATCATATATAGACTTTATTCTGCTTTTTTTAAAAAAAACAAAATTATGAGGGGCAGGGTGGAATCAAGATGGTGGAGTAGAAGGATGGACCTGTAGAAGCTTCCCACCATAGCCCATAAAATACCTATAAAAAATGACTCTAAACAAATTCTGGAGCACCAGAAGCCACAAAATGACAGAGTGAAAGAGATTTCCAGCCCAAGGCAGCCTGAAAGGCTGAGAGGAAAGGTCTATCGCACCGGGCCTGGAGCAGAGTATAGCCTGACCTTGACCACATGGCAGGGACAGGCCTGGAGCAGGCCTTAGGGCATGCAGAATCCCTGCCAGTAGCTGCAGTTCCCAGATCCCACTACCACAAATGCCAAAGGCAGCTTTAAAGGTCAGTGAAAAAGCTCTTTCACCTGCATGAGAAGGGAACAGCAGTCTGGCCCTGGCAGCCCCACGGCGGCAGCAGTTGCTGCAGCACAGCGTCCATTTTAGCAGCTCTCAGCCAAAAGCTCCTGGGGGAACTGAGAGGCTGATCTGGATCTTAGTCCTAAGTGTCAGCCCTGGGATGAGGAAGAGTGCTGACTAGCCTGGTGGAGCTGGTGGAGGCTCTGACGAGGGAATTCTACTCACAGATCTTAGGCAGAAAAGAGCACTTGTGGCTGCTCCCAGACCACAGCACAGGCCAAGAGAGAAGTAAACTCCTCTCCCTTGATGGTGCCACCATGGAGGAACTGAGAACTTACAGTTCCCCAGAGTATACTCTCCTATCAACAAATGACTCAAAAGTCAAGTAACTGGCTGGGAAAATGCCTAAAAAACAGGGGGAAAAATAAGACTATAGAAGGTTACTTTCTTGGTAAACAGGTATTTTCTTCCATCCTTTTGGATGAGGAAGAACAATGTATAACATCAGAGGAAGATCTAAAAGTCAAGGCTTCTGCATCCAAAATCTCCAAAATAAATATGCAATAGTCTCAGGCCATGGAAGTGCTCAAAAAAGATTTTTGAAAATCAAGAGGTGGAGGAAAAATTGGGAAGAGAAATGAGAGAGATGCAAGAAAATCATGAAAAGTGAGTCAACAACTTACTAAAGGAGACCCAAAAAAATGCTGAAGAAAATAATCCCTTTAAAAATAGACTAACCCAAATGACAAAAGAGGTCCAAAATGCCAAGGAGGAAAAGAATGCTTTAAAAAGCAGAATTAACCAAATGGAAAAGGAGGTTCAAAAGTTCACTGAAGAAAATAGCTCTTTAAAAATTAGAATGGAGCAGATGGAAACTAATGATTTTATGAGAAACCAAGAAATTACAAAAGAATAAAAAAAATAGAAGACAATGTGAAGTATTTCATTGGAAAAACAACCGACCTGGAAAATAGATCCAGGAGAAACAATTTTAAAATTATGGGACTACTTGAAAGCCATGATCAAAAAAAGAGCCTACACATCATCTTTCATGATATTATCAAGAAAAATTGTCCTGATATTCTGGTACCAGAGGGTAAAATAAATATTGAAAGAATTCACCAATCACCTCCCGAAAGAGATCCAGAAAGAAAAACTTTTAGGAATATTGTAGTCAAATTCCAGAGTTCCCAGGTCACAGAGAAAATATTGCAAGCAACCAGAAAGGAACAATTCAAGTGCTGTGGAAATACAATCAGGATAACACAAGATCTGACAGCTTCTACATTAAGGGATTGAAGGGCTTGGAATATGATATTCCAGAAGTCAAAGGAACTAGAATTAAAACCAAGAATCACCTACTCAGCAAAACTGAGTATAATACTTCAAGGGAAAAAATGGTAATTCAATGAAATAGAGAACTTTCAAGCATTCTTGATGAAAAGACCAGAGTTGAATAAAAAATTTGACTTTCAAACACAAAAATCAAGAGAAACATGAAAAGGTTAACAGGAAAGAGAAATCATAAGGGAGTTTCTAAAGTTGAACTGTTTACATTCTTACATGGAAAGATAATATTTGTAACTCTTGAAACTTTTCTCAGTATTTGGGTAGTTAGAGGGATTATAGATAGATAGATATAGATATAGACATAAATATATAGACAGAGGGCATAGAGTGAGTTGAATAAGGGATGAGAGAGGAATACATTGGGAGGAGAAAGGGAGAAATGGAATGGGGCAAATTATCTCTCATAAAAGAGGCAAGGAAAAGCTTTTTCAATGGAAAGGAAAAGGTCAGAGGTGAGAGGGGAAAAGTGATGCTTACTTTCATCACATTTGACTTAAGGAGGGAATAACATGCATACTCACTTTTTATGAAAATCTATTTTACACTACAGGAAAGTAGGGGAGAAGGGGATAAGTGGGATGAGGGACATGATAGAAGGGAGAGCAAATGAGATGAGGGAGTAATTAGAAGTAAACACTTTTGGGGATAGACAAGTCAAAAGAGAGAATAGAACAAATGGGGGGCAGTATAGGATGGAGGGAAATATAGTCTTACACAATATGACTATTATTGAAGTCTTTTACAAAACTACACATGTATAGCCTATATTGAATTGTTTGCCTTCTCAGTGGGGATGGGTGGGGAGGAAGGAAGGGAGAGAAGTTGGAACTCAAAGTTTTAGGAACAAATATTGAGAATTGTTTTTCCATGCAACTAAGAAATAAGAAATACAGGTAATGGGATATGGAAATCTATCTTGCCCTACAAGAAAAGAGAGAATATGGGGAAAAAGGAAGGGAGGGGTGTGAGAGAAGGGAGGGCAGATTGGGGGAAGGGCAATCAGAATGCACAGCTTTTTGGAATAGGGGGAGGGGAGAGATAGGGAGAAAATTTGAAACTCAAAATTTTGTGGAAATGAATGTTTAAAACTAAAAATAAATAAAAACATTTTTAAAACTTACCTCATTTGCTCTTCTCCAATCCTACAGCACTTTTACCATTCTCCAAGATCTTTCATATATCACTGGTAGTTAGAAATCACACCCTCCAGTTCTTTCAGTGCACAAGGATGTAGTTCATTTGGGCCAGGGGACTTGGACCCATCCAAGGTAAGTAGATGCTATGGAGTGGGGAGAAGGGGGGAAATGAGACTTAAATGAGATACAGATGGAAAGTACTTTTCAAACATTGAAATATTAGAGAAATGTCCTTTGCTGTTGCTATTGTTAACCTATAATCTCCAGGGCTCTACTCTAAGGATGAATTCATTCCCTGAGCTTTCTACTATACTCCCACTAAGCTCAAATTCAGTGTTTACTGGTTTACAACTGGATGGGGTGCAGTAATAGAAACATATGCACACACTTTTAAGTTTAATATGCTTTATTAACATTTTCTTAAATCTGGACCATCAACAAAAACACTGAATCAAGGTATGATCTTTAGCAGTTACTAATTTCTGAGGTGTAAATACACATGCTAAAATTTTAACAAGCACACTGAGTACACAGGTCGGAATTGGCTCTAGCACATCCCTGATGCTATCTTACTACCTTATCTTGAGTAACAGTTGACTAACAGTCATTTTCATTCCACCCTTTCCTGCCCTGAGGCCATTCATTCTCTGCCATAGAAGACAACTTTTTTACATGTTCCTGACTCTCCATCCTGAGGATGATCAAATGTCAAAGGCTGCAAAGTCAAGAAGGAAGAGAATTGGAAAAGGGTCATTAATTTGTCAGCTAAATGATCATTAGTAATCTTGGAGAGAGCTGCCTGTAGAGGGTTAAGAAGAGAGTGAGGGGAGAGTAAGAGTGGTTTTCTCAAGGAATTTAGCCACAAATGGCAGGAGAGGTATGAGACAATAGTTAACAGGGGTGGATGAATCAAGTGAGGGGGTTTTGGAGAATGGGAGAAAACATAGGCATGTTTATAGGAAGCAGACAGGGAGAGATGGAAGATGAGTGAGAGGGTGGTGGTAAGAAAGGAGGTCAAATTCTAGAGAAGATGGGATCATTTATGCATAGAGGAAGGCTAGCCTCAGCTAGAAGGGCCACATCTCCATATGAGATGAGTGGAAGGAAGAAATAGTGGGAAGGCTTTTGAGTGATGTGAGATAAGGGGGGGAGGAGAAGAGGCAGCTGTCAGGGAATGCCCTCAATTTTTTTAGCAAAATGTAAGGCGAAGTTCTCAGTTGAGAGCATGGGAGGAGAGGCAGTGGTTTGGGAAAGCCACTGTGTTGATAATGTTGATAATGAGTTAATTCAGTTCAGTCAGTTTCAGGCTTGTCTGACTCTTCCTGACGCCATTTGGTGTTTTATTGACAGAGATACTGGAGTAGTTTGCCATTTCCTTCTCCAGCTCATTTTGCAGATAAGGAAACTGAGGCAAATAGAGTTAAAGTGGCTTAACCAGGATCGCACAGCTAGTGCATGTCTAAGGATGGATTTGAACTAAGGAAGATGAGTCTTCCTGACTCCAGGCCTAGCACTCTAGCCTACTGTGCTACCTAGCTGCCCAGCAAGTTAGTTAAGGAAATGCAAAAGGATTACCTCGCAACAGTGAGGGTCAAGTTTAAATTACATAGCATATATTTGTAGTGGTTGGTCAAACCAAATTCTTTAATTTTAGAAGGAATGTCCTTTCCACTGGGCCACATACATATTGAAAAATAAGGCTCAGAAATTAGGAGAGTAGAACAGGATGAGTATCTCTTTAAAGAAATGACTTTTCTCAACTTATATGAACTGATGCCGAGTGAAGTAAGCAGAACCAGGAGAACACTGTACACAGTAACAGCTACATTGTGTGATGGCTGATTTTGATAGACCTAGCTCATCTCAGAAATGCAAGGACTTAAAATAACTCTAAAAGATTCATGATGGAAAATGCCATCCATAACCAGAAAAAGAAATATGGAGTCTGAATGCAGATCAAAGCATGCTATTTGCTCTCTTTTTTTGTTTCGTTTTGTTTTGTTTTTTCCTTTTTGTGGTTTCTCCCATTCATTCTAATTCTTCTATATGACATGACAAATGTGAATATATGTTTAATAAGAATGTATATGTAGAGCCTATATTGGACTGCATGCTATCTTGGGGAGGGAGAGGAGAGGAAAGGGGAGAAAATTTAAAACTTATGGTAGTGAATGTTGAAAACTAAAAATAAATTTATTTATTTATTTGAAAAAAAAGAATTGACTTTTCTCCTTCCCAGGGAGTGAAAAGAGGGTGAAAGTCTAACAGTATAGTCTGTAAGGTTCCCGTAAATTCTAAGAATCAACAACTCCCATTGCACTGTTAACAGTCAGGTGATTCCTCCAATACTTGTTCCCCCACCCTCTCCCACTCTCAGTCAGAAGATGAGGGTGGGAAAAGAAAAAAAAATTCATCTGGGGACAGAGCTAAACTGAAAAGTGAGGGCAGGATTAATTATTTTCATACTTGGGCTTTCATAACCTTCTACCTTCCCCATGTGTTTGTTAGCTCTTCCTTTGTTGTTGCTCAATGGTGTCTGACTCTTCCTGACCCCATTTAGGGTTTTCTTGGCAAAGATATTAGAGTGGTTTGCCATTTCCTTCTCCAGCTCATTTTACAGATGAGGAAACTGAAGCAAACAGGATTAAGTGACTTGCCCAGGGTCACACAGCTAAGTGTCTGAGGCTGATTTTTGAACTCATAAAAACAAGTCTTCCTGACTCCACTGGGCCACCTGGCTGACCCATCTCTTCCTTTACTTATCTAATAAAAGTTTCACCCTGGTCAGATCTACAAATGTTGTGTCCAGACCTCTGTTCTGCTCCTGGCATCTCCTGGAGTTGTCAGGCAGCAAACACCATACCGACTGTTCCTCGGCCCTTTCTGAAGCCAGTATATACTCATCTTCCAGGAGCAAGATCAGCCTGTTAAGGAGGACTGTAGCAAGAATTTTGCCAACAGTGACTAAGAGAGAGATCCCCCCTGTGATTGTCGCAGGATAATCTATTCCCTTTACCTTTATAGAGATGGACAATGGAGGCATCCTTGAACTCCTGGGGGATAACCTCCTCTTGCCATATAACCTGGAATATTTCAGGCAGCTTTTGTATGAGCAGTGGTCCCCCTACCTTGTAGATCTCCGCTGGAATAGAATCAGTACCAGGTGTTTTGCCACATGAAAGGAGCCTAATGGCCCTCAAAACCTCTTCTTCAGTTGGAAGGTCAGCTAAGGAGGGATTGACTTCAACCTGAGGTAAACAGTCAATGGCTTCCATACATACACATATATTGGAGATAATCAACAGATAGAGGGCACTAGCACTAAAGGGGACAGGAAAGGCTCCTTGTAGAAGGTATACACTAGCTGGGATGTGGAGGAAGTCAGGAAAGCTTGGAATTTTGCCTTTGATAGTTATCAATTATCTAATTGTGATGCAGTGGAAAAGGTAATGATTTGGAGTCAGAGAACCTCCGCTGAAATCTTGACTTTGACACTTCGCACCCATGTGACTTTGGGCAAGTTATCGTTTCAGTCCTCACTCTTTGGTCCTTGCTTTCCTCATTTATAAAATGAGGTTGTTGGTCTAGATGACCTCGAAGGTCCTTTCTATTTCTAAGCCTATGATGCTGGAGACCTCTGTTGTCTTATTCGTAAGACAGGAATGATATCTTTGGGCAAGGAACACTAGATCTTAGTTGAACAGTGGCTTTCATAGAATTCATAAGACATGGAGGTGTGAAGGAATAATCAATCAAAGGTTGGTTCAACACCACTCTCCTGCCACAGACAATTGCACAAAGTGCTTTTAAATCTTACAAACAATGCTCTTCAGTGAGTTTTGAACCAACCATTTGTTATATTTGTGAGACAGGACACTTTAAAGGTGAGACAATGCATGTGGAGCATTTCACTCATCTTAAAGTACTATGAATATCAGTTATTCACAGACTGTCAAAGTTGGAAGGGAAATTCAGGAGCCATATCCTTGAATTTCATTAAATAGGGATGAATCCCTTTGGCAACATACTCAAGAAACAGCCAATAGGTATTTGCTTGAAGACCTCAACATCCGGATCCCAGTTAATGCAAATCATGAATCCACCTAAGTGGTTTAACCTGTTCTAATTCACACTTCATACTTCCAGTGGCCTGGAACCAATCACCCACATGTCATATAATTATAATTTTAAATAATACAAATTAGATTATAGGTGATAATTTCAAGGAAGTCCTTCTTTGTACTAATCACAATCTGATCGTAGGGAAAAAGATCCCATTATCTTCCAAGGCATAAGGTTCTACTTTTAGATGTTATTTTTATATGACTTAGAACTAAAAAAGAGCTTAAGAATTATCTAATCCAACTCCTTCATTTTTACAGAAAAGGAAATTGAAAACCAAAAAGGTGAAGAGTCTTGCCCAAAAGACCTGGATCTGAATCCAGCTCCACTCCTTACTAGTTATATGATGACCTCTGGAAAGTCACTTATTCCTATCAAGACTTAATTTTCTCATCTGTATGTGACACAAGCATGAGATCAACTCCCCAATTTTTCCCTTACCTGTTCTGTACCCATGCTGGGAGGTCAAGATGGTTCCCCAAAAGGATGGCCACACTGCTACAAATCAGTCCTGTGAGTAACCTTAGCAAGGAAAATTATATGACTATTGCTCTCAGCTGTGCCTCCTGAGACCCCCACCAGTGTGCTCCTCACTTAAGTCATCCAAGATGAGACCATTAACTCTTACTCATAAAACATTTGCTAGACAGAAAGACAAAAATAAGAATAAAAAGAACATTCCAATTCACCCATAAATCTGGGTGATACTCTCCAACCAGTGCACAGTTACTACAAGAGAGAAAGGTCACAAATTTACAGAAACCTAGCAAGGAGACACATAAGTAGGCAAACCCACATACCTCTTAGACTGAAGGCCCTGATATTCTTGACCTTCTTAAGAAATGGTCCTTACCACATATCACTAGCTGCATGAAGCCTCTTCTCCGCTGGCTGTTGAGCTCATCTTCTACAGACTAACAGAAAACATCTCAGGAAGACCTTAGTTCAAATCTGGCTTCAGGCACTAGCTATTCAACCCTGGACAAGTCATTCAATATCTATTTGCCTCAGTTTCCTCATCTATTACTAAATAGTAATTGTTTCTCTTCTACCCAGGAACCCTGAGGGTTTTCTCCTCTCAGTTTGACTTTTTTTTTTTATTAAAGGGGCATCAGGACATCTCATAACAGACAGGATGACAGGGATAATATTTGCTTCATCTTTCTCCTACAGTCCTTTCCTGGGCTCCACAGGGGAAAAATATAGGTTGTTTTCCTACCTAATTTTGATTTCTTCTCCTATCTTGTCATTCCACATAGAGTATTTGGTCTGGCAGTCAGTTAACAAGCATTTCTTAAGTGCCTTCAATGTTCCAGGCACTGTGCCAAGCTCTGGGGATACAAAGAAAGGTAAAAAGAAAAAATCCCTCCTCTTGAACAAATCACAATTTAATGGGAGAAACAACAGGAAACAACTATCTACAAACTGTATACAGGAACAAAGATGGAGAAAATCTCATAGAGAAGACACTATGATGAATGAGGACCTGGAAAAGTTGAGATGTTATTTTTATTTATATTTTTATATAATTATTTGTACATTTTTATTTATTATTTTTAAATTTTTAAGGGTTAATGTTACATGCAGGAAAGCGTAGTGAACAGTTTCTCCTGAGGCTGGGTTTGTCCTTCATTCTCGAAGAGAACCATGACATTATGATGATGACATGACTTGCAGTTGACTTTGATTTGAGTGAGGGCGGGCTAGGCAAAGTCACCAGCCTCACTTTCTCCTCCTGAGCCATCTGGGTCCAGTGACCTATTCATCCAGACAGCTGGAATTGGCCCAGGATACAATGTGAGACCTTGACCCTTTCAGGCTAAGAAAGGTCTGATAGCATTCTCACTTTGAGTTAGATACACCCATTCAATGAACAGGCTTCTCTAAGTAGTTGCTCAAGTTGCTCAAGGATAGTCCCTTTAATTAAAAAAAAAATCAAACTGGGGGGAAGACCCTCAGGGTTCCTGGGTAGAAGAGAAACAATTACTATTTAGTAATAGATGAGGAAACTGAGGCAAACAGATATTAAATGACTTGCCCAGGGTTGCACAGCTAGTGTCTGAGGTCAGATTTGAACTAAGGTCTTCCTGACTCCAAGCCAGGGGCTCTACTGTCTAACTCCAGTCCCTTATTTTACCTCTACATGAATCAAGTATGTGTCTTATAAACAATATGTTATTGGATTTTACTATCCTCTTCAAAACCAATCTCAGACCAGGTCACAAATAAGGGGGAGGGTAGCCTTTAGCTCACACTTGTCAATTTAGTCCCTGTTCACCAGTCATTGGCTACACAAAAACCATCACGTATAGTGATGAGTGAATAAGTCCATTTAACCAAATAAACAGCTAATAGAAAGCAGATAAATATATACCAAAGAATACGTCTTTAGCTGAGAGTAAGAAGAGAATCTCAGCTCAAATCAAGAGAGAAAGCCTGATTTCACCCAAAGAGGTCCAATCTAGCAGTCTCTAGGAGCCTGGTGGCATGTATAGAGTACTGGGCCTTTAGTCAGAAAGATCTGAACTCAAACCTAGCCTCAGACACTTACTAGCTGTGTGACCTTGAGCAAGTCACTTAACCTTGTTTGCCTCAGTTTACTCATCTGTAAAGTGAGCTAGAGAAGGAAATGGCAAACCACTCCAGTATCTTTGCCAAGAAAACCCCAGATGGGGGTCACAAAGTGTTTGAAATAACTAAACAATAACAGGGAGGCCAGCTAAAAATCAATAACATGCTGAGAAGCCAGCTTTCCCTACGTGAGTGCTGCTTCTCTCTGCATAGTTCTTTGTCAGAGCCTCTCTGGAGTCCCATGTGTCCCTCCTCCCAAAAAGCTGTGCCAATAACATCAATGTCACATCATTCTCAGGGTTTTCTCTGCCAATACAGTCATGCCTTTCTGCACGTATTCAGCGGCTAATAAACACCCCAAGTTTGGTTAGAAGCCTGGTTACATTCCTATTAGTATTAGTATCCTTACCAATATTGCCATCATTCGTGCAGTTATTATCCCTTCCACATCTTGGGAGTTAAGGGAGAAGTGCAATTTCCACAATCGGGAAAATTCACGTAAAAATTTTTGGTCCTCTCTGCACCAAGTCTGAATTATTATGGTATTAAAAGATAAAATACGTTGATTTTATAGAATACTATACATTTATTTTATGACTTCTGAGTTTCTAAACTTTTTCTATATCATCTGTGACTTCTGCAAAACTCCCCAAAAATTCCCATTTAATTTCTTATGCCAAACTGCAATATAGTGAAACTGCAGTGAGGAAAGTTGAGGTGTGGAAGGTAGAACTAATCTGTATTAGTTTTACTTGCTTCCCTCTTCTCTGGACCGTCTCTCCAGACTACCTGGACATTACTGCCCTCTATTGTCTTATCCCAGAAAGAGCAAACTTAGCTGAAGTCTAGGCTCCTCTCCTTCCCTTCTTAGGATCCCAGGGCCATAGATTTAAGCTGCAAGTTACCTTAGAGGCCAACTCCTTCATTTTATCCAGGAGGATACTGAGTCCTAAAGAGGTTAAAGCACTTTCACATGGCCACAGGGGTAGTGAATGCCAAGGTTTCAACCCAGGACCTCTGACACCATACCCCATATGTTCTCCATGCCGCCTCCCCGATCACTGTTTTCTTCACTCCCCAACCCCTCTTTGAAACCTTAAAGGTTTGATACCCCTTAGACTCAATCTCCACTCTAGGAGAACTAAGACAAGTTATCAGAAGCAGCCCAAGGAAAAATGGCAGGAGGGTGAGGTGGTATGACATGGTTCATAGAGGTTCACCATCTCCAATCGACAGACAAGAAAATAGTAAAATCCCGTCTCCCTGCAAGAGACTCAGAGTTTCCAAAAGGGAGAATATGAGCCCATTTCCAGTGAGGTCATGGAAAGAACATTGGACTGAAGTCAGATTTGAGTTCAAATTTCAGTTCTGCCACTTCTATGACCCCAAACAAGTGACATCACCTCTCTGAGCTTTTCTTTACTTCACTACAAAATGAGAAGTTTACATCAGATTATCTCCAAGGTGTCTAAAAAGTCTCTAAAGTCCTATCATTCTCCTTCTTTGGATTCCTTCCTAAACCCCTGAGTATTCAGGGTTTTTTAGAGACACCTAGCAAGGTGACAAGTTAAGATGTCCCCAGGAAATCACAACAGTGATTTCAGCTGAATCCACAGAATGGACTATGGAATAGATACCCTTTGTCACGTTAATTCCCTGCATATGGCAGGTGTAATCGGGTGGAATGACAGGGGCAAACATTACCTGTAGATCAGGCTTATGCCACCCCATTCTTGTCCATTCAGGAGACCCAAGTAGCCCATTGGAGGATAATACCTCAAAGTTCAGAAGTTGTTTTCCCATGAGCTTAATCCCATTACCTTGACAGCTGGGGGAGACACCCTTGGAGAGGGTGCTCCACATTCTTCACATATGCACACACACAGAGACACACACAAGGGAGCTACATACCCACAAATAGACCTCAGCAAAAAATTTCCGAGTCCCTTCAAATTCCCATAGAAATGAAATAATGCTGCAGAAATACTATATTCAAATGGTTAAGAATTGTGGAAGATTATAGTTTCTGAAGAATTAAAAATGGGTTATACATAAAAGGCAATAGAGAGGGCTCAAAAGAAAGAAAATGGGCTGACCATTTGACCAGGGTGAGATACAGCAGGCATTCAGCCAGATTGCTTTACTAGTAGCCTCATGGTATCAGGAGAAAGGAAGTGAAATTTCACATGGAGTGAAAGACACTTTATGGGATGGCATGGACAAAAATCCCACAGGATGGGCAGGCATTGATAGGGATGATCTGCATCACTAGAAAGATCCCTTTGAGTTTCTGAGTATAAATTGAGAATGCAAGGGTCAGCAGGTAGGCAGAGCGAGGAAGCTGGTGAAGGACCAAAAGAGGAAAAGGTGGGTGATTGGAGAAGGATGATGAGGGCAGTTCCAGTGAATTCAACCAATATTTGTTAAGCACCTTCTATGTGCCAAGCATCATGACAAGCTCTGGGCATACAAGGAAAAGTGGCAAAGTGGAACAGAGATGCCCTGCAGGCTGGGACAGAGGCCAGAAAGGAGCTATGTAAGAGATAGCAGGGACAGCCAGGGATGCACTATGAGTCTAAAGGAAATTAAGAAATAGAAACTGGAATAATGTTTCCAACACTCCCGGCTGTGACTGATGTCATTGCCAGAAACCCTTGCCTCTTAGTAAATGTGATGTTGTGGAATGGATTTTGAAAAGTGGTTCAGGAAAAAAATCACTTTGCCACACCTCACTTTAGTCTCTTCATATGTAAATGTGAAATTAGATGACTTTTAAGGTCCTCTTACAATTGCATCATTTTGATCCCAAATATAGCTGTTATTCAGTCATTTTCATTTGTGTCTGACTCTTTGTGACCCCATTTGGGGTTTTCTTGGTAGAATTTTTCATTTCCTTCTCTAACTCATTTTACAGATGAGGAAACTGAGGTAAACAAGGTGAAATGGCTTGCTCAAGGTCACACAGCTAGTGAGTGTCTGAGGCTGGATTTAAACTCAGGGACATGAGTCTTCCTGACTCTAGGACTGGAATTCTGTGCACTATGGTGCCACCTAATGGCCCTAAATATAGAGAGAATGAGAATACAAGACGCTACTGTTTATTGCCTGTTAATTATTTTAAAAAGTATTCACTGTAGGTTTTGTTGTTATCCATTCACATTATTGAAGTTAACAATAATGCAACTGAAACTGAATTCTACAAAAATATAAAAACCAAATTTGGTCCCAAAGAAGAGACATGAGAAGATGCTTCTCCCCTGAAGGGCAGAGGGTGGGGGAGAGGAGGTAGAGGCCTTGAATGCATATAATAACAGGCTTTTTAGATACATTGGTTAGTTTTGAGGATTCCTCCCCCTCCTCTTTTTATTATAAGGAATGGCTCTCTGAAAGGGGCTGGAAAAGAGGATACAATGTAAAATGTAAGTGATACAAAAAAAAAAGACATCCATAATGTGGATATATTTCTAGCGGAAAGGAGAAAAGCATTTGTTTCAGTAGAGTAAAACATTGCTTTAAAGTATTTCCTTCAAAAAAAATATTTCCCATTTGTATAGGAATATATATATGTATGTGTGTATATATACATATATATGGGAGTATGTAGGTATATATATTGTATATTTCACATATATATCTATATATGTGTGTATATATACATATATGAGTGTAGGAATATATATATTATCAACATTGCATATAATATTCATATATATATATAAAATTACTACTATACTATACTCTCACTTTCCTGAGTTCAAATCCAGCCTCAGACACTTACTAATGGTGTAACGCTGGTGAGTCTCTTAATCCTGTTTGCCTCAATTTTCTCATCTGTAGAAGGAGCTGCAGAAGGAAGTGGCAAACCACTACAGTATCTTTGCCAAGAAAACCCCAAATGGGGTCAGGAAGAGTCAGACACAGCTGAAATAAGTTAACAAAAATATAGTAATTATAATTGCTATTCTAATTAGCGATTATGCATACACATTATATATATATAGACATACATATATGGTATGTATAAATACATATGTGTCTTTCTATACATATGTATATGCCATGTACATATTGTAATATACATTCATGGGAATACACACACACATACACAAACACAATGTATCCTGGACTTGGCATCACAATGATATGAATCTACTACTTAGTTACTATGCCACGTTAGGCAAAACCCTTCAATTTCCTGAGCCTCTAGCCCTTATTTGCCAAATGAGGATAACAACACTTCTTCTGGCCACATTTCAGGGCCCTTGTAAGGACCCCATGGGGTAGCATATGGGAAAGTGCTTCACAAACTGTACGGATCTACAAGGATAGAAGTGTTGTGGCCAGAGCGCTGGATTTGGACTCAGAAGACCTGGGCTGAAATCTTGGCTGTCTTGCTTACTAGCCAGGCACTCCATCCACACACACACTCACTCACACACACATACACACACACACACACTCACACACACACACACACTCACACACACACACTCACACACACACACTCACACACACACACACACACACACTGTCCAGCCCTCAGTTTCCTCATGTAGAAAACGGAGGGGCTTGATGGGATGACCTGTAAGGTCCTTTTGAGCTCTGATGTCGTTACTGCTCCCACTAATGCTGTTTGTGAAAGCTAAGTTCCTTACCAGTAGAACTTATTTCATTCCTTGTCACCTGACGCCTAGTAGGCACCTGATAAATTCTTCTTGATTGATTGATCTCTAACTACTAATGCTACTGCAGATGCAGCATAGGAAAGAGCACCCTCTTGTGGCCACTGTTGGCAAGGAGAAGGAAGTGCGAGGGGAAAACTATGTTGCCAAAGTATGGAAGAGAACGATCTTGGAATCTAATCCGTCACGGAAAGTGAAAAATGTAAGAGACTTTAGAGATCATCAAGTACAATCCTTTCATTTTATAGATGAGTAAACTGAGGGTCAAGAAGACCACGGCGATGTCCAAGGACACACTGTTGAAGTGTGACACAGCTGACAAACTAGATCTCAGTGGGTGAAAACTACACTCAATCTGAGTGAGAAAACATGGCCTCAGTTGCCTATACTCCCATTTACTGCCTGCGTGACTTTGGTGGAGTCACTTATTCTCTTCAGGTATATTTTCATCTGACAAGGTTGGGAAGATAGCCCCAACGGCCCCTTATTATCCTAAAGTAGCATATTGTGTTGTTCAGTCATTTCAGTAGCATCCAACTCTCCATGACCCCATTTGCAGTTTTATTGACAAATATACTGGAGTGATGAGCCATTTCCTTCTTCAGCTCATCTTAGAGATGTGGAAACTGAGGCAAACAGGGTTAAGCAACTTGCCTAGGGTCACACAGCTAGTTAGTGTCTGAGGCTGGATTTGAACTCACGAAGATGAGTCATCCTAACTCCAAACCTGACACTCTATCCACTGTGTCACCTAACTGCCCAAAATAGCATATTAAGGCAGAGGTTAAAGTAAGGTTTCCTAATGGCTACCCTTTCCAGCTCCCCTTTATGAGTTGTTTTTCTGCATTAGAATATAATCTTCAGGGCAATGGCTGAACAAGATATAGTATGTGGACATAATGGAATATCATTATGCTGTAAGAAATGATGAAGAGGATGATTTCAAACCTGTATGAAATGAGGTACAACAAGGAAAACAATTTTACAGGAACAGTTGTTTGCAAAGACAAACAGCTTTGAAAGATGTGAGAACTTTGATCAACACAAAACCAATTGTGACTGCAAAAGACTCATGCTGAGAGAAATGAATGTTTCCTTCTTATATTAATAAACAATTATTGAATTAGGACCAAGGTTTTTCCTCTTTTCAACTTCCTAATTCAGAAATCAGCCCCCGTAGGGTTATTCAGAGGCAGCCTTTGAAGTGTAGAGTTGATAATAAGAGAGAAAACTCAGATCTGTTCAAAAGGTAAAGAAAGTTTAGGTGAATTGATGGATTCTGGCCTCATAGATTTTACTCAGACAGGTCTGGGAAATGTGAATTCTCCCTTTTGTCTAGATAATTCGGACATAGATAAATTTCTTTGACCAAAACTGAGTGATCATGTCCCCGAGACCCCCATTTGAATAAGCCTCATTATAATACTCGTTCTCTCATTAGTTAGTAACCCATTAGAGTCGATTGCCATCCTCAGGAACACCCACTTTTCCAAGGACATATAAGTCTTGAGTGGGTTCCATAAAGGGTCTTTGGCATTTGAGAGTGATACTGACCTTTTTATTAATCATGTGCTAGTATGTTTAGTAAAATGATTAATTACCCAGAAATTACATCTCTCAAACTTTCTATACATCACAATACTAAAGCGTTATGTACCTCCTGACAGTAAGGTGATGACTTCAGCGTGCAGATTAGGCATGATTGTTTTAGACACGAGGGACAGCTAGGTGGCACCATGGATAGAACACTGGTCTTGGAATCAGGAAAAACTCATCTTCGTGAGTTCAAATTCAGTCTCAGACATTTACTAGCTGAATGACTCTGGGCAGGTCACCTAACCCTGTTTGCCTCAGTTTCCTCATCTGTAAAATGAGTTGGAGCAGGGAATGGCAAACCACTCCGGTATCTCTGCTAAGAAAACTCCAAAATGGGATCACAGAGAGCAGATGTGACTGAAACAACTGAATAAAAACAAAATGTGGGAATTTGTTTTGTTTAACTATACATTATTATTACAGGTAAGAAGGTGGGAGAGAAGGCTCAGGAAGGAGAGAAGTTGTATTTTTCTTCACTGAAAAGAAATAAAATGTAATTTAAAAAATAAATTTTTAATGAACATTTCTAAAAATAATGTAAGCTCTCTGGGCAGAGATTATCTCACTTGCTTTTTTTTTTTTTTTTTTTTAGTAGCACCTAGTATGCCTAGTCTGGCCCTTAGTAAATGCTTACTGTACACTATACCTATTAAAATTGTTCAACAAAAGAAATAGGCCAACCTGAAAAACAATAAATATCTGCCACTGGATATCTCTAGAGACTTAATGATGCTTGTCCAGGATATATCATAGTAAGAGCTCCTTCTAAGATATGGGTTGTGCTACGCTACCACTGAGGTCCTTTCCACACTGGAGATTCTATCTCTTAATTATTAATTCAGTATTCTTACTAGTATTCCAGACAAACAGAACCCAGGTAGATAGGAAAGAATGAAGACATCAGGTTCTCTACAAGGCCCTAAAACAAATCCTGATTTGCTCCATCATTCAATGACCACATATTCATTTATTCAATTCCGTTCACTCCAATGCCTTTTATATATGATAGCAAGTCAATAAGCATGTATTAAGTGTTTACCATGTGCAAGCTGGGAAGGCAAAGAGAGGCAAAAGACAGTCCCTGTTCTCAAGAAGTTCACTATGCTAAGTGCTCAGGATACAAAAGAAAAACAAAAAAGTTTTTTCTTCAAGGAATTTATTTTCTACTGGAAAGATATTTATATAACCTCAGTCTACAAATAACCTGGTATACATATGCTTACATGGACAAGGAAAAGTTTTTCGCAAACTTTGTCTTGCAGTACAAACAAAAAATC
Organism: Bettongia penicillata ogilbyi; assembly: GCA_023548195.1. NCBI lineage: Eukaryota > Metazoa > Chordata > Mammalia > Diprotodontia > Potoroidae > Bettongia > Bettongia penicillata. Next base: position 13,180,028 of record JAJHZJ010000413.1, read on the forward strand.
GCAGTGTGAGCATGATGTTTGCACTCATATGGCTCGCAAAGGGATGACACTCAACCAGGGCAATGTTTTTGTTTTGGACTTTTTTTATCCATATAAGATTGCATGCCATCTCAGTGAGGGAGGAGGAAGGGAGGGAGAAGGCGAAAATTTTAAACTTATGGGAGTGATTATCAAAAACCAAAAACCAAACAATTAATGTTTTTTAAGTAAAAGGAAAAAATGTGGTTAGAAAGATTCCTAGTCAGAAGCAAATGTAAAGAAAAATAATCCATGAGTCAAAACATGAATGTGATTCTAAAAAACGAAAAATAAGTAAAGACAGTAGCGTTACTCTTACTTTTAGTGAAAGTAGCGTAAGAGAGAACACTCCCGAGGGTGAAATCCGCGATGTTCTCATAGGAGATTCTCCTTCCAAGCACTAACCCTTCTTCCTCCTCCTCCCTCTCCCCTTCCTCACAGCAGCCACGACTCTTCTCAAAGGGGTTAATTCATTTTATTTTTGGTTAATATTGTATACTAATCACTGCTATTGTATTTCATGCACATTAGGGACAAAAAAGCTACTTAAAATTATAAATAATTATTTTTATATGAAAATGTTGGGGGCTGTGGTACTGATCATCTGATTTTACATTATTTCCTATGGAAAAATTTGCTTTGCAATAGGAACAAATTGCATAGTGAACAGAATCTCAGAACGAATTAAATTCATAAACCAAGGTTCTACTGTGTGTGTGTATATATATATATATGTGTGTGTGTATGTATATGTATATATACATGTGTGTGTATGTGTGTGTGTGTGTATGAATGCAGATGGACAAAGGTAATCTTGGAGGGGGGAAGGAGAAGTTCCTGGAAGGAGAGGGGATAGATCAGGTAAGGCTTCATGTAGAAGATGGCACCTAGGTAGAGTTTTGAAGGAAATGAGTGATTCTGAGGGGAAGAGGTAAAGAAAAAGTACATTTCAACCATGGTGGCACAGCCAGTGCAAAGGTACAGAAATGAGAGGTGGAGTTTCTTTCATGAAGAACAGCAAGAAGATCCCTTTGGATAGACTATGGTACGTATGAAGGGGAGTGATGTATCATAAGATACATTATAAGACACAAGGGAAGTTGAAACCAGTCAATGAACCAAACACCACACAGAATCAGTCAGTCAAAAAGCATTTATTAAACACTTACTATGTGTCAGGCACTATGTTTAACTCTGGAAATACAAATAGAAAGATTAAGTTTACTTCTCTTTTTTGGGAGGGGAGCGGTAATCAGATTTGCCCTGGGTCACACACCTAGTGAGTGTCTGAGGCTGGATTTAAACCCAGGTCCTCCTGACTCCAGGGCCAGTGCTGTATCCTCTGCACCACCTAGCTGTCCTCCTTTAAGGGCTAACCTTATGGCTTTTACCACATAATCATCACAGACTTTTATGTCAAGTATTTTTTTGGTAAAAAAGTGGGGCATGACCATTATGTGAAGCTTTTTTTAAAAAAAAATTTGTGCCAGTATTCCTTAAAAATCATTTATTACTAAACTGTCTCAAGTGCAAGATTAGGATGCATAGAATACTTGTGAATATACGTTAAAATTGGGTACTGACAATGTACCTCAAAATTCTAGACTTGTAGCTCACAGTGCGTGAGAGATAAATGCATCTCCATATGCCACTGGTGATGACATTGTTGCTTTGTTTACCTTTAAGCCGTGTGACAAACAGAATTATACCATGCGATGATTACATGATAAAAGGTTATGAACCAATTTTTAGACTGAAAAAAACAGGATGCAACAATTATGTGGTGGTGACAACTATGTAGTGAAACACAGTACTTCTGAAAGGTGAAGACACAAGGACACAGAAAGGAGGATGGGGATGGGGGGGGTGTTATGCAGCATAGCAACATGATAGGATCTAGAGTATAATCTCAGTGAGAAATGAGAAGATGACTGGCCTGGGTGCTCCCCTTAAATGGAGGCTCAGGGAAGAGCCATCTACTTAGGACAGTCCACAGGAGGAAGGGGTACTTCTGAGGATGAAGAGGTTTCTGAGGCATAATGGAGAAATCCAGCCTGCAACATGTGGAGGAAAAGAAAAAAAACAGAAGCGCTTATATTTGATACTGGAAGCAATATGGAGCCACTAGCCTTTATTGAAGCGGGAATTAACATGATCAAATTTGTACTTTAGAAAAATCACTTTGGTGGCTATATGGAGGATATACTAAAAGGAAGGGAGAGACTTGAGGCAAGAAGACCAATTCATAGGCTATTGTAATAGTCCAAGTCACAGATGATTTGGGACCAGAATAAGATGGTGCCTGTGTGAGCTCAGAAAAGGAGATGCACATGAAAGATGCTTTGGAACTATAAATGCAAGATTCGATATGGGGGCTAAAGAGAGCAGTTACTGACTTCTAGCTAAGGTACGTGTTTTTGGAGACATAGAGGAGTCCAGATCCCCTACAAACATTACAGTGAAACATTAAAAATGTACCAGAATAAATAACAAATTAGAAAGCCAAAGAAAATTAGCTATAAACTCCTTCATCAAATCCAGAACTGCACAAGAAAAAGAGCCAGAAACCTGCAGAGTCTCAAAACAGAGACCATCCAGGATAGGCAGAAGGTCCAGCACACAAGCAACTTAGACCCTCAGCAAGACCAAGACCAGACCAGCGCCTATCACAGAGTAGCCTGTAAGTGATCCATAGAAAGAGACAGTGCCAGGCCAGTGCCCAGGTAGCCCCTCGCAAGCCACAATAGGTAGAAGATGAAGCTGAGACAGGGCCAGTTTAGTACCCAAGCAGGCCATGCCTACCCAAGACCTCAGGCAGTCAATCTGTGCTAAAACCATAGAAAGAAATATAAGAAAATCAGCACCATGGTAGCCCTTGAGGTACCACACAAGGAAACAAATAGCCAGAACAGCACCTGGGTAGTCCTTGGCCATCTAGATAGGCCATAAACCTAGACAGCCCATGCCCAATCGGAGCAGAAGACTAACACCAGGATAGTCCAATGTCCAGGCAACCCCATCTCTAACCCATAGCAGAAGCTACAGAGCCAGGGAAGCTAGCACCTAGAAGGCAAAGAACCTGGTATCTTGTAGGAGGTCTGCAACCAGCATAATCAACCACATCTGGGCAGGACCTGTCAAAGTCATAGCAAGGGATGAAGCCAACTCCAGATTTGGGACTGTGAAAAGAGACAGAGAAGGGGATGAGGCCAAAACCTAAATCAAGCCTCCAGGAGACTGAACCAAATCCTAGGAATTCCTACAGAGAGTAGGACTTATTTTTAGCTGCCACATCCAGGACCAAGCATAAGAATATACCCTCTAAGAATATGGGAGGGAGCAGATCAGAACCTGAACCAAAATTCCAGTTCAGAAACTGAGGCTAGAGACATGAGTAAACAAACAGAAATGCCAAAGACATGGAAGGAAGAATTCATTCAATCTATTTTGTTACCAACTTGGATAAATAAGTTTGTTTGCTATTTGCTATGTGTGTTCATTTTAGAATTAGCATTTGGCAGGAAAGGAGTCAATCAAGTCTTGGTAACAGAGCTTGAGGCTTTTCTTTCCCTGTTAAGAAATAGTAATCTTGAGTTTAGCTTGAGCCTAAAAGTTGCATTCCATAGACTAGGAGAGAATGGCTAGTTTCTGGCCCCAGTTTCCCGCTTCCACTCCTAGCAGGAATCAGTCTCCCTTGGAGAAGTGTCAGGGCAAGAGACAATAGACATGTCTATTCTCACCTCCAGGCAAGCTACATCTATATATACATGTATAAATGTGGCTTCCCAACAAAGACAAAAGCCCCAGCTCTCACTGGCAACTTCCAAATAAGAAGGAAATACTATAAATTTCCAGGAGGAGGGGCCCCTCCTCCACCTTATTGCCTTGTGGCTGGGAGCGAATTGTGTTTTCGTTCCTTCCTGATCTTAGGTAAATGGCTATTAGAGAAAAAAAAAACAAATCAGGCAAAACCACAGATAGTAAGCTTCAAGTCCAGCAACAGAAATCCATAGCAGAGAATGTTGTGACTGTCGTGGTCAAACCCAGTGAACCAGTGGGTCCTTTAGGAGGGAGCTGCTTGACCCAGTCCAGCTTTGGATCAAACTGGAAATGATAAAAAGTGTGTTCTGCAAGCAAGAAAGCAGTTCTATCAGCTGTGAAGATGAGATCTAGATGGGAGGAATGCTTTGTGGAAATGACCGTAAACGGGAGTCCACCCACTCTACGCACAGAGGTAGCAAGAGAAAAGATGCTTCTGCTTTCTGAGTTTTTTACCCTTTGGATATTGCTGCGTCTTCTTAGTAAATATCCTTCTGTAAGAGCTAATTAGTGATAACTCATTATCCTCATTTGAAGAAATAGCTAGCCTTTTGAAATCATATACCACTACTTATTTAATTACTTCTCGATTGTTGGAATACGCTTATTTTTCAGCTTGGAGATCTCACAAATTAAAACTACAATTAATATTTTTAAAAAGACCTTTTCTTCTTGCTTTGATCTCTTTTTGGTATCATCCTAGCAGTGGTAGAGCTGGGTCAAAGGGCATTCTCTCTTTAGTAACTTTTAGTAATTTTTGCTAGCTGTTGTTCAGTCACTTCAGTCGTGTTTGACTCTTAGCAACCCCATCTGGAGTTTTTTTTTTTTGGCAAAGATATTAGAGTGGTTTGCCATTTCCTTCTCCAATTCATTTTACAGATGCGGAAACTAAGGCAAACAGCGTTAAGTGACTTGCCTAAGGTCATGCAACTAATAAGTGTCTGAGACCAAATTTGAATTCAAGTCTTTCTGACTCCAGGTCCAAAGCTCTATCCACTGCACCATCTATCTGCCCATTCCAAATTGCTTTCCACAATGGTTGTACCCATTCACAGGTCCACCAACAATGCATCAATATGCCTGTTTTCTTACAGTCCCTCCAATATTTGTCATCTTTCCTTTTTGTCATCATTGACAGTCTCATGTATGTAAGATGGAATCTCAGAACTACTTTTAATTTTAATAACTCTAATTAGTAGTGATTTTGGGCATTTTTATATGACTATAAATATCCTGGATTTCTTACCTTGAGAACTATTTGCTCATACCCTTAGCCTATTTGTTAATTAGGGAGCAGCTCTTTTTCTTATAAATTTGAATTGATTCCTTGTACAACTTAAAAATGAGTCCCTTATTAAAGAAAATTGCTGCAAAGAATTTTTTCCTAGTTGTTAATTGGTTTGGGTTTTTTTACCTTGGCTTTTTACATTTTTACAAAAATATTTTAAATTTTTGGCAATCATAATTATCTGTTTTATCTCCTGTGATCCCCTCTAGGTCTTGTTTGATCATAAACTTTTGTCTTATACATGGATCTGATAGATAATTTGTATTTCTCTAATATATTTATAATGTGACCTTTCATATATTTTGAAAGATGATTTCAAAAAGACATGGACTTACATGAATTGATGCATAATGCAGTACACAGAACAACTTACACTATGACATCTGTATTATACAAAGTGAACAATTTTGAGGACTTTTATAAACTGCTAAAAAGTCTTGAAATACTATATTCCATAGAGAAAAAGAGCTGGGGCTTTGACCAAGAATAACTTATCCAGCAAAGTTAAGTATAATCCTGAATGGAAAAAGAAAAAAAAAAAAGGACATTTAACAAACTGAAAGACTTTTAGGTTTTTGTGACAAAAATCTCAGAACTTAAGGGAAAATATGGCCTAATATCCAGGAGAACATTAAAGACTGATTATAAGGGACTCAATAAGGTCAAATTGTTAACTTTGTATATGTGAAAATATTAGCAGTACTCTTACGATTATCATCATTATTTGGGTAGTTTGAAAGAAAAGTTTGGGTTGAGCTAAGTATGGTGGAGTGATTCTAAAAAAAAATGAAACTGTAGGGAGAGTTAAAGGAGTAATTATTTCATAGAAATAAGACATCAAAGGAAAAATTGATACAGAAGAGGGTAGTAGTGGAGAGAGAGGGTACTACTGGAAACTTACTCTCATTTGGAATGGGTTAAAGAGGGAAGTGTGTGTGTGTGTGTGTGTGTGTGTGTGTGTGTAGATATACATATATGTATATAATATATACATAAGTCTTCTAAATTTAAAAATAAGTAAGAGGGCAAGGGATAGGGTGGTGGGAGAGAATAAGGGAGGGACTTTTAGAGGGGTGGGTGGGTCTGAAACCTACCCACATGGGGTCAGGACCCATAGTTTAAGAAATGTTGAAGGTGTGAGGAGTGGAAAAAATTTAAGAAGCCCTGGATTAAGGAACAGAAGAGCAAGGTAGTGAGGTAGAACATAAAGTTGAAGAATAAGGAGAGATAGCTTAAATAGGGTGAGAAGGATTGGAACAGTTTCTATGAGAAATGTGATGGGGAATCCATTAAGAAGGGGCAAAAGCAGGGGTGGGGAACCTGCAGCCTCCAAGACACATGTGACCTTCCAGGTCTTCTGGTGCAGCCTTTTGACTGAGGCCAAGTTAAACAAAACAAATCCTTTTATTAAGGGGATTTGTTCTGGGAAAATTGGATTCAGTTAAAAGGCCGCAGGTACCCCACCCCTGGCAAAGGAATTATCTCATCCTCTGAAAAAAAGATGTGAGCAAACAAACTGCAATTATTCTCCTGATAAGTCCTATTATAAAATAACCAAGCATCTCATGAAATGATGCTTCTTCTTGTCTTTGCATACATGAGCAAATCAATTCCTTTATTTGCTTCTCCACTTGACTACAACTTGCTTCTGTCAATGACGTCAAGATGGATGTAATTCAGGTCTTCAGAAGAACTGGACGCGGATCTCACATTTAGAGTAACAAGAACCAAAGCTAATGTTTACGGACAGCCCAAACACTGTGATTCGTAATATCACTGATCCTTTTCCCATCATTATCCCTACAGAAGCCCAAGAGGGCCACGTGAGAATGAATGCTAGGTTGTTTTTTACCTACTTTGAGTCTCACACAGATGACACCACGGGGCGTGACTTTCCACAGACATTTGCTGTATTATATCGGGTCAGGCGACAAGAGGGCGCTCTAAGCTTTTCTGCCAACTCACTCAAGGAAGCACCTGCGGGGAAACACCTGGCTGTTCTGGCTTAGAGCTACCAGGTAGCTTAAACTCCGCGTGCAGAGATAAAATCAGCCATCTCAACCTTCCTAACCTCTGTGAACGCCCCGGTGCTTTGCCAGGTTTTGCATTCCCATCTCGGAACACAAATGTCCGGAATCTTTATCCCAACTCCCACTTGTTCTGATAAGCTGGGTATCGGTAGGGAGACTACATCTAGTCCTAAAGGTCCTTAGGGTAGCCCTGCAGAGTTTGAAGAGTTTCTTTCTAATGTTATTGACTCAAGCCCCCATTTCAATGTGTCCCCTCCCAATATCAATTGCCAGATGCCAGTTAATATCTCCTTAGTTTTATGGATACCATTGATTAGCATTCTACTATCAAATTTTCTGGGGCAACTAGGTGGCACAGTGGATAGAGACTGAACCTAAATCAGACTCTCTTCCTGAGTTCAAATTTGGCCTCAGACACTTACTGACTGTGTGACCCTGGGCAAGTCATATAAACTCTGTTTGCTTCAGTTTCCTCATCTGTAAAATGAGCTGGAGAAGAAAACGGCAAACCACTCTAGTATCTTTGCCAAGAAAATTCCAAATGGGGTCACAGAGTTGGATACAGCTGAAATAACTGACAAGTCTGTGGGTTGAGAGAGGGGTAAAACCAGTAGCCTACTGTTTCCAACTGAGCTGGCATGAAGTCATGAGCGTATGACATGGCTGATTTTCTATGTATTTTGTGTTTCATTCTTTCCTGTTCTTGAGGTTGGAGAATGGATTGGCTATAACCTCTTAAGCTTCAAATGGTCAGGAGAGGCAGGAGAGGTCCAGGAACTGACTTTACCAGAGTTTACCAGCAGCTGAGCCTGATAAGTAGTGTAGCCCTTTGTGGGTGACCTGCAGGATCCGGCCCAGCAAGGACAGCAGGGGATCGATTCGGAAATTATGACATCATACCCTGCAAGCAAGGGAGCCAGTCTCTGCCACACCTGAAAGTGAACTTGATAGAGTGAATGCTTTGTTGCAACCAGGTGAAGCCTGAGCCTATTGTCTTCAGAGGTCAAGATGACAGAAGAGAAAATGTATCCTGGTTGGCAGGATGTAGTCATACTTGGTTCTTTCTATACTTTTCAGTAAATATCTCTTTTGATTAATGGGCATTTAGAAGAAAAATTGTTTTCATTCTTTTTGTTGTTCAGTTATGTCTAACTCTTCATGACCCCGTTTGGGTTTTTGTGGGAGGGGTTTTGCAGAGATACTGGAGTGAGTTACCATTTCCTTCTCCAGCTCATTTTACAGTTGAGGAAACTGAGACAAACTAGTGTAAGTGACTTACCTAGGGTCACACAGCTAGTAAGTGTCTGAGGCCAAATTTGTATTCAGGAAGAGGAGTCTGATTCTAGACCCAGTCTCTATCCACTGTGCCACCTCGTTGCCCCAGAAAATTCAATAGAGGAATACTAATCAATGGGATGGCCATTTGGTTGCCATGTCTGTTTAGAACACTTAGTTCCATTTCAGTAGTCAATTAAAAGGTTTTTCTTCACCAAATCATGAAAAAGGAAACAGGTAACAGTCACAGAATACCTATTCATGCTCTGAGTCAGGGCAGGAATCCTCCATTCCATTTCATCATGCATTTCCAGAGGTAGACTCACCACCTTGCTTATGCTTCCAGCACTAGGTCTTCATTGATCAGACCCCCATTACATAATTAATAACTCATTTACTCCCTATCCACTGGATCCCAGCCTCCTTTTCTCTCTCTCCAAATAATTCACTCAGTTTCCTAATAACTAAAATATATTTTATTGCATTAAAAACGAAAGCATTCAACATTAATACCTGAGTAGTGGAAGCAGACCAATAGCTTCCTATAAAGTCTGAATGTTTAAATCTCCCACAACCTGTTATACAGCATGTCTCTGCTCATGGGAGAAAAGAAGAAAACGATGCACCCAAGGACATGTGTAGAGGACCTATTGCAAGCATCTCTGATATCAAAATCAAGAGAAAAGGAAAATCACCTCACGCTTCTCCAACTTCTCCATCTTGGTATTCTCATTCAAAAGCCACACTTGATTCCTAATAAGTGCATCTAATGTTCATCTAGATGCTCTGGAAGGCTGCTTGATATCTTTAGCAGGCAAAGGGCAGAAAAGGGACAGGGCCTGATATTATCTCCACCCCACTCCCAAATCAGCCTTTTTCTCCTAGTTTCCTGATACAAGGTTTATACAACCAGGAGCTGGAAAGTGGGTTAGTTTCTGGGAAATCCTATGGACTAGCCCCAGATTCTCCCCACTGAGCAGCACACATAGTCAGATACCTGTGCCTTCTTCTACTGTCATAGCCAGACCTTGGAAATCATCTAGGAAGAGGAAATTCTCAACAGATAGACTGATCAACATTAAGAGTTCTATACCTGCTCTTTGAAAAATCTCTTGAGACAGAGAATGTCCCCTAGATCATCCTGACAGCTGCCCTAGATCAAAGAACCAAGCTTTGTTCCCTTTCTGCACTTCTATCTGCCTTTAGTATCTAATGATCAGGAAAACTGCAAAAGAAAACTGTTGCTCAGTTGTGTGTAACTCTTCACAATCCCATTTGCAATTTTGTTGGCAAGGACACTAAAGTGGTTTGCTATTTCCTTCTCCAATGCATTTTACAGATGAGTCTACTGAGGCAAACAGGGTGTCTGAGACCAGACTTGAACTCAAGTCTTCCTGACTCCAGGCCTAGTGTTCTACTATGCCACCTAAATACCAAAAAATGAAAACAGGCCCCTTATATACAACTGGAACCTGCCACATGAATACATTATTGTTTATTTCACAGGTTGCCATGGGCAGTGAATCCATCACCCAGTAGCCAGCCTGCTGGTGGAGCCTCTGCCAATTCAACTGGTCTTCAGAAAGCAGAGGACAATGTGTTTCCAGATCCATATTCAAAGCCTTTCCAACACCATGGGACCTGCCATTGTTTGCACTGCATTGGCACAACTTTCAAGAAAGCAAAGTCACCTCCAAGCCCTGGGAAGGTATCAAGAGTAGGATTTGGCAGCTTGTTTTGTTTTGTTCTGTTTCATTTTTAAGATCAGGTCTCCTCATTTTGACCTGGTAAAGATGTGGCCCCCATCTCACCACTGATCAGCTTGGGACCTTTGGCCTGATCTGTTTCCCACCCCTATCCCCTTGCTCCAGAGAGGTCACCCTAATGAGACCAAACAGCATAATCATCCATCTGCACAGCCCACTACAGCTCTCAGAACTCCAGAATTCAAGAAATTACAGGCAGGGGTACCAGGCCTGGCCAGATTTGGACTTTGTAGGAGGATTCTATATGTCCAGGGCCTAGAGCAGGGGTGGGGAACCTGCAACATCAAGGTCACATATAACCTTCTAGGTCCTTGGGTGCAGCCTTTTATTTGAGTCTCTTAATAAAAGGATTTGTTCCATGAAGTTTAGATTCAGTCAAAGGGCCAGACTTGAGGGCCTAGAGAGCCACATGCGGCCTCAAGGCAGCAGGTTCCCACTCCTGGCCTAAAGGTTCAAATAAGCAATCCATTTAAAAAAAAATACACATGTATCCCCAGATAAAAAGTCCCAAGAACAATTAAAAAATTAATTGCTGAAGATGTGTGTGTTCATCCTTCGTTGTTGAAGAAGATCATGCCACCGGAGAAATAATGACATGACTTGCAGTTGAAATAATGACATGACTTGCAGTTGACTTTGTTCTGAGTGAGTGAGGGCTGTGCAGGTCACCAGCCTCGCTTCTCCTCCAGAGCCATATGAATCCGTGACCACATATTCATCAAGATGACTGGAGATGACCCAGGATGAGACCATTGGGGTTAAGTGACTTGCCCAAGATCACACAGCTAGTGAGTGTCAAGTGTCTGAGGTCCTCCTGACTCCTGCACTGGTGTTCTATCCACTGCACCATCTAGCAGCCCCTAGATAAAGGGGCAGAAGATAAAAACAGGTAAAAAATCCGCCTTCAAGATGACTAAAAGTAAGGAAGTCCTCTGAGGTCATAAGAGCTCACTGACAGTCTTAGAGCTGACTTTATCTCCTTGCCCAGAGGGACCAGGTTAAACCTAATAATCTCTCAGATTAAGAGAGCTGGGAGTAAGGTCAGCCCAAACAGCCCCAGGTTTATTCCATAACTCCCTAGCCCACAACCTTCCCAGGTGATACTGTCAGGGTAGGGGAAAGCATAACTCAAACCTCCTCAGTCGCACCTGTATCTTGGCCAACAGCAGATCCTCAAGGCTTTTCCCTCATGAACCGTTAGTTGCCTAGCCAACAGTATATGGGTATAATAGTGCCTCTACAGAGTACCTACCAGAATTATGAATAGAACCAAGGAAGGAAAGAAATGAGCATTTAAGTGCCTACTATGTGCCAAATTTATTTTTTCAAATATTTTACAAATTTTTTTTTACAAATTTTATGTCATGAAGAACTGATGGCACCTGAGTATAGGCAGAAGCATACTATTTTTTGTGTTTTTCCTTTCTTTTTCTTTCTTCCTTTCTTTTTTTCATTTTGATTTGGAGTTTTCTTTTGCAAAATAATTAATATGGAAATGAGTTTTACATATTTGCACATGTCTAACCTATATCAGATTGTTTACCGTCTCAGGGAGGAGGGAAGGGAGGGAGGGATAGAATTTGGAATTCAAAACCTAGAAAAACAAACCTGTTAAAAATTGTTTTTAAAAAAAACATAGTATCTCATTTGGTCATCGCAACAATGCTGGGAAGGGGTTGCTACTAATGCTTCCCATTTTACAGTTGAGAAACCTGACACAGGCAGAGACTGAGTGACTTGCCCAGCTAGTAACTATCTGAGGCAGGATTTGAACGCAGGTCTTCCTGACTCCAGGCCCAATACTGTATCCACTGTATCATCTAGCCCCACTCACCAAATAAGTAAAGTGGCTTATAAACCCTCAGTTACTATACTGTAACCTTTTTATTGTGCCTGCTGTACGTCAAAAGCCCAAATACAAATTTGTAAGGGAATTGCCAACCCCCAGCCTCTTGGATGACATTCACTGGTCACGACTCAGGTAAACTGAGGGGAGACTGGTAAGGCATGAACAAGATGACACTGGGAGGAAGGGTTCCGCCCCTGTTTTGCTCAAGGTTATTTTTCTGGCCTTTCCTGAGAACAAAGAAGCCCAAAATGTTTTTCTTTCTAGGGGCTACGTGTCCACCCTGGCCAGTCCTGGCTTAAGGTTAATTACTTCCTTATAAGGGCAAACTACTAGCTGATAGGTTCACTTAGGGCACTGGTGTCAGAAAAGAGATAAAAGCACCGCTCACTGCTTGAATAAACGAAGTTCTTACCATCTTGTCTCCTGCCTCAATCATTGCTTGCAGCTACACTCCACCAAGGCCTGCAGGCCTCTGCTGGTCAGATAAGCCTGTGGGCTCGAGAGATCAGGCTCAGACTCCCAGGGTCCCTAACACAAATTCACAGAATTTTCAGGATTGAAAGGCACCTCAACAAGCCTTTAGTAGAAACCATAAAGGAATTCCCTCTGCAACAAGCCTCTCACTGAAGCCCAGAGTGAAGAAGGAGTCATCACCTCCAGAGGCAGCCCAAAGTGCAGCCCTCATTTCTAGGAATTTGTTTCAGGCGTCAAATATAAACTTGCCCCTTTGCAATGGCTCCAGATTCTGCCCTCTGAGGTCCAAAAGCAAGGACAGTTTTCAAGTACTTACTACCTGTATGATCCCAGGCTAGGCCACTTTACTCCTGTCTGCCTCAGTTTACTCATCTGTAAAATGGAAGTGATAATAGCACCTACTTCCCAGGGTTTTGTGAGAGCTACAGAAGAGTTAGACAAAACTGGACAACACAAGAGTGCTTCCAGCTCTAACATCTATGATCCCATGTGTCAAACACTGCCCTAGGTGTTGGGACTCAAAAACAAACAAGAAATGAAAAGTCCTTGACCTCTAAGAATCTGAATTCAGTTCTTCCTGACTCCCCAGGCCCAGTGTTCTATTCACTTTGCACCTATCTTGCCTGGAATAATGAAGACCTGAGTTCAAATCCAACCTCATATACTTAGAGACTATATGTCGCTTGACTTCTGTCTGCCTCAGTTTCCTCAACAGTAAAGTAAGTATACTAGAACACCTACCTTCCAGGGTTGTTGTGGGTCTCAAATGAGATAACAACTGTAAAAAGTGCTTAGCATATTGTTGGTGTTATTCAGTAATTTCAGTGGTGTCAAACTCTTCTTGGCCCCTGCAGGGTTTTCTTGGCAGAGATACTGAAGTAGTTTGCCATTTCCTTCTCCAGCTCATTTTACAGATGGGGCAAAACTCAGAGCTAAGTGACTTGCCCAGGCACACACACAACTAATAAGATTTGAACTCAGGAAGATGAGTCTTCCTGACTCCAGGCCTAGCTCTCTATCCACCGTGCCACCTAGCTGCCCTCAACCTGGGTTCAAATCCTAAATTCCAGTTCTGCTTTTCTGTATCTATATGATATGTGGCAAATCACTTAAGCTCTCTGGGCCCCAGTTCTCTTATCTGTAAAATGAAAGATTTAGATGAGGTAAGCTTTCAGTTTCCTTCCAGCTCTAAGTCTATCTAAGTCTATAATCTATGATCCTTTAAGATCCTGGACAAATCACTAACCCGCAATGGACCTCAGTTTCCTCATTTGTAAAAGGAGTAGGTCAGACTTGGTCATCGAATTCCTTCCAGCTTTAAAATCCTATGACTCCCCACAGTCAGCTGGGTGCATCCCTAGCAGGTCAGGGTTCAAGAGGCCCAAAAAAGAGTATAGCTCTTTCCTATCCCCTGAGAGCAAGCACATGTCTCCAAAAGCCCCATCATTTCTAAGAGCTGCAGTCCCCAGGGGAAAAAACATGACATCTCTGAACACTAGAGGAATGTTCTTTTTCTCTGTGTCACAGCAAAAAACCATGCTGGGACAGTAGGGATTCTCTGAAGGACAATAGAAACACTGTCTAGAATAGTGGCCATAATGCTTTCTCCTTCAAAGCCCCCTGAAAGATCCTACCATGTGAACCTCAATCAAGCCAAAATGTTTCCCATCTACTTCACCATAAGCAGGCTTGTTCTACACTAGACCTCACAAAGTCTGCCCTCCTATCTCCTCTCTATTTTGGAAATATAAAAAGTTTGGGAGACATCATTTCTGGGTAATTAACATTTTATTAATTATGCTAACAGATAATTTAATAAAAGGGGTCCATGGCACTTGAACACCAAAGACCCTTATGGAACCCACTCAACACTTACATGCCTTTTGAAGAGTGGGTATTCCTGAAGGTGGCAATCAGCTCTGATGAGTTGAACAAGGAAAGAATGAATATTCTAACGAGAGATGTACCTGTTCAAATTTAGAAAGACTGGGAGATGTGAATGGAGACTTCTCAAAAAAGGGACTTCCATCTTATCAGTCTGAGAGCAGAGAAGGAACCATGTCCCATCCTCCCTTTGGCTCTCCCTTGTGTTCCCCACACAAAGACTGCCAATTCTCTACACCTGATAATTCCACTTTTCAGTTTTCAGGGGCAGGTTCAGGGAGCTGAATCAGTCCAGAGCAGAAGTGGGGCCTGGGGTCACCAGCCCTATCTTCACATCACTGTTTCCCACACCTATCCCCCCCAACCCCAAAATCGATGTTACCTCCTATTATCATAGATTATGAGAGTAAGCTCTGAGAAAATTTATTTCCATGGGGCCTAGGCTGAAAGGGAAGGACTACAGGAAATGATGCCTAATCAGGGATAGCGGATTTTCCTTGATGAATGTGTGTGTGTATGCACACGTACATGCTTCGTTGACAAAGAAGACCATTAGGATGACTGGAGATGACCCAGGATGAGGCAATTGAGGTTAAGTGACTTGGCCATGGTCACACAGCTAGTGAGTGTCAAGTGTCTGAGGTGAGACTTGAACTCAGGTCTTCCTGACTCCTGCACTGGTGCTCTATCCACTGCACCACCTAGCTGCCCCCTCTTGATGAATAAGGATGAAGACAAGATTCCCTCCTAGTCCCTGAGGAAATCAGAATGAATAGGCTCTGGAAGCAATCACCGGACAGGGACTGAGTCTCTTCAACAAGCAGGAAAAGCTACCCTGAGGGCAACTGTATGTTTCCTGTACCAGATTCTCAGGGAATTCAGCAAAGAACTTCTCTGGGAAGCCAGGCCTCCTGGGAGGGGGAATGTAGGCAGGTTTCAACATCTACCACTGCTACACTAGCCAAAAACCCCATTTTTCTCTGGGGGTGAGCCTCCTGTCTTCATAGTCAAACAATGCCAGATCCTCCTTAGTCATCGTTCCCCACCGTAGAGTGTGATGGGAGTAAAATTTGGCAACAGTTAGGTGCCAGGTGGCTGATTTGGTCAACTGATGAAATGGAAATGGTCAGATCAATATTGACTTTCCTTTAAGTCCTTGTCTGCCCTTCCCAATAGAACCCATTCCACCCTACCCCTTATTGTCCTCAAGGGTTAGTTAACTCCTTCAGTCCCTCCCCCCATCTCAGCTTTTCAGAGGGATTCACGTTTGCACAGCTGTCAGTCTCCCAGGGCACATATAGGAGGGAGAATGGAACCAGAAGTTAGGGCTGGGTTGGAGAAATGTATGTCAGGTCTTCTTGATCCCATTAGTCTCCAAGCCAGGAGAGCAATTTCAAATTCCCCTTGAAAGGGAGGCTGGGGAGTCTGAATGTCTGGTGTGAGAATAGGAGAGCCTCAGATGTTTCCAAACTTAGGGTAAAGGACAGAAGGTGTGACGGAGATCACCTATAGGACCTGAGTGTAGAAACTGAGGGTACTGAGTGTCAGTAAAGGATAAAGGGAATGAGTATCAGGGAAAGGGAGATGGGTAATGAGGTCTGAGTGTCAGGGACAGGGGATGTGCTTAGTACAGTAGATGAAGCCTAAGTAGCTGGGCATCAGGGTGGGGATTAAGAGACAGCTAGGAGCAGAGTGGAGAAGGCTCTCAAGAATACAACTTTGCCCAGGATTCAGGAACATCCAGGATGTCCTATCACAGCTCATCTTAGCCTGCAAAGTCCTCAAGGGCAGGGACCATGACTGTGTATCTCACTCTATAGGTCCCGGTCAGCAATTTCAGAATGGGTGAGAAAGGAGAAAGCACCACACTGAAGGTCATGAGCTCAGAATCTCACCTTTTAGTTACAAAGATCTTGGACAAGTCACTTGGGGATAGAAGGGAAAGTGGTCTCACTGTCCTCTGAAAAGTGAGTGTTTGGCCTAGATGATCTCAAGTCCCTTCCAGGTGTCTGATTTTGTAATTCTAAGAAGAGATAAGCCCTTTCCCGGAGCCCCACCCGATTTCAGCCTGACCACACATCACCTCCTCTACAATAGCCCACACACCTGGATCTCCTCCCAACCCTGAATTGTCCAATCCCAGGATCTCCAGTCCCCATGAACCAATCCTGCTGCACTTAGATGACAATTATAAGGAAGCTTGATACAATCAGTTTGCCTTGGTGGTATGTTGCCCTGAAAAGTTTATGTCTGTGTAGATTGCCCAGTTAAACTATAAACTCCCAGGAAGCAGGGCCTTCTCCTTCCCCTGGGTCCCCTCCTACAAGGTTCAGCTACATTGCAATAGTGACCCACTCTGAGGAGCCCTTCTAACAGTACAGAAGCCAAGAAAAATGGGTAGAATTCAAAAGGAGCAGGGGAGGGGGTGAAGCTAGATGGTACAGAGGATAGAACACCAGCCCTGGAGTCAAGAGTTCAAATGTGACCTCAGACACTTACTAGCTATGTGACCCTGGGCAAGTCACTTAACCTTATTGCCTCAAAACAAAACAAAAAAAAAAAAGGAAGGAGTACAGAGCTAAGGATAAAAAGACTAGAAAACAAACTGCAACCAAGTGAGGAATCAAGAATCATAGAAAACAAAACAACAGTTCCAGACTTTATTTCATATACAAAACCCCCACCATGTACCCAGTGCTGTGGGATGCCATTGAGGGGCTACAGGGGAAGCACCCCCCCCCCCAGTTTCCCTCTCCAAAGTCTATTTATTCTCCCTTCAGTAGTTCATTGTAGAGCATGGCCAAGGTTCCCAGGAAGGAGATATACTCCTGGAAATTCACTTCCTGATCTTCGTTCCGGTCCAGATCGTTCATCAGTTCTGCAATTTCTTCATCTTCCATTTTCTAATATTGCAGAGTGGGAAATCCAAAATCCATTAAAGGGATCTCCTTTTCCCTTCCACTGTTAGCCTCCCTCCGCTACCACCCCCAGTTTAACCCCCACCCCCACCCTCACAGCCTTCTAAATAGGAGGCGTTGCTCCCA
The DNA here is from genome assembly GCA_023548195.1 of Bettongia penicillata ogilbyi. Lineage (NCBI taxonomy): Eukaryota > Metazoa > Chordata > Mammalia > Diprotodontia > Potoroidae > Bettongia > Bettongia penicillata. Next base: position 13,197,475 of record JAJHZJ010000413.1, read on the forward strand.
GTTGTAGCATGGCTTTATTCTGCTCTGTCATCTGGAACATTGCCCATTCCATCCATTTCTTTTTTTTTTTTACTTTGTCCCTTATCTTACTACTTCTTAATTGAGAAAATAAAGAACAGGGATCTCAGATTTAGGTATATCTGGAATGACTGAGAGCAATGGTTCCACTGGGGATTCATTGTCCATCACTTTCAATGCTCCAGAACCTACTGTCCCATCCTCCATCTTCCTCCCTCCCCCCTCCAGGAAACAGATGAGGACAAGATGTAATTGCCCCACACCCCACACACGCACTTCCACCTCTACCCAGCTCCACCTCACCCTAAAAGGGTTCCTGAAGGAGAAAAGACCAGATGGGGCAGAGGCAGGACCTAGTCAATTATAAGGGAAAAGGGAGCAAAGAAAAGAAAGGTCCTGCCCTCCAGCCAGGGGGGAGATACTAACAGATCCTAGGTAGAGTTCATTCTGGATCAAATCCTTCAGCTCCTTCTTGCTCAGAGTGTTCTTATCACCCTCCCTGCTTGAATATTTGTGGAAGATGCCGATCAGGGCACAAATCGCCTCATCCAGTGTGGAGGCCATAGCTGCCCAGTAGACGAGAGCGAGCTGAGAACCACAAAAGAAGAGATGAATAGATGGGGGAGGGAGAAGGAATCAAAGAGTTATTCCCCAGGACCCAGGCCAAGGGAATGGGCCTTTTTCTTCCAGTCACGGGACACAAACCACAAAACCACAATTCTGGAGTTAAAAGCCATGCCAAGGTGAGAATTCAGTAGGGCTGGGCATAATGGAGGTAGGTGAGATTTTCAGGAGCCCAAGTCAGATTGGGAGGACAGGGAGAAGAGTCTGGGCTACTCCTTCATCCTGGACTTAGTAAGTGGGAGTGTGGTTTTGACCACAGGGCCAGGTTCTAGGTGAGTCCAAGAGAAAGGAACCAGACCAGGGAGATTTCAAATTCACAGCCTACCCCACACACACATTTTATCAATTTCCTGTACCCAGACAGAACCACACATTTTTAAGACTCTTAGATTGTCAAAGTTCAAAGGGACTTTTCCCTTAGAGATTTCCTTTAAAGATCATCGGGTCTAATTCTGACACTTTACAGACTGAGAAACTGCAGTGACTCCTCCAAGGTCACACAATTAGTGGTAGTGAGGTCTCCTTCCTCTACCCCTACATTGCAATCATGATCACACCCACAGTTAACACTGCTGCACACACTCATCACCCAGCAAGACACACCCTCACACATAACCAGAAAGTTTCACAGGAGGATTTACTTGAAGAATGTCCTGACCCATCCAGTGAGTGTCAGGAGCAACCGTAGCCCATCCCAACACGTGGCACCCTATCCCCTACTCCAACGCTGCCCTTGAAGCATCAACAGGCAGGGCAGCGATCCCCAAAAAGATGTGACCCCCCCAACCCGGGAGATCTCAGCAGCCACTGGAGTACGAAGAGACCGAACTAAGGAGGGACTGAAATCCACAGTGACCACTTCCGAGGACGATGAGAGGGCAGGATAGGACACGTCCTGGGCAGGAAGAGACCAGGACCAAGGGAGGAGGGCTGGGCAGAGTTACGACGGGAGAGAAAGTACTCACCGAAGGCAGAAAAAGGCAAAGACGAAGAGTGGACGCCTAAGAAAGAGACAGAACACTGTCCAGCCACTCTTATAGTCTTGCGTCCCTGGCCCTGGGGCTCCTACCCTCACCCCTCCTGACCGGCGGGCTGGCCTTCCGAGGCCCCACCTTCCTTCCCAATCTCCGTCATCCTAGGGGAGTGGGGAGGCCCTCTCCACCGCACCCCACCCCAGGTCAAGCTTTCCGCTGCTCTTCGCTCCGACCTTTCCCTCCCACCTGAGAGCTTCGGGCGCATTCTAGCTCGCCCTGTGCCCTGAGACAACAAAGCAGGCTGCGGCTGAGCGATCCGGGCCGAGCTGGGAGAGCCAGGCTCCACCGCAGCCTCTCCCATAGCTCTGGGGCTCTGGTCTGGGCTCTCTGGTTTGCCACCTGTGAAATGGTGTTACTTCTTTCCCCACCCACCCTGGTGTTACTCTGGAGATGCCGACCCTCCACCCCACCATGGGTGCAGATGATGTGAGCATTTGGGCACAAGTCTTTTATTTGTTATGGCCCCCACGTGTTGTATGTGCATGGATTTGGGTGTCCCTGGTGTGTGTCCCATGAAAAGTCAGTGTATGGCTGTATGTGTGTGGAGGAGAGAACAGAATGACAGGTTTGACAACCCGCTGCGATTCAGCCATACCTTCAGGCGAAGGACCCTCTTTTGGACCTCAGGAAAAGACGGGGGGGGGGGGGGGAAGAAACTGCCTCCTCTACAAATATTTCCACATTACACCTTTGACTTAAAGACTTTCTTCCTTGCCTGATATTTCTAAGAGTAAGATGTTATGTCTTACTAGACATTTACTCATAGCTGAACGTCACCACATTTTCTGAGAGCCAGGCTTTTCTTCCTTTTTCTTTCTTTTTTTTTCTTTCTCTCTTGCAGGGGTGGAGTGGGGTGAAGAATAGCAGTCATAGCAACAACCACTAATTTCTACAGTTTATAAAGTTTGCAGACTATTTTCTACATAATGAGCCCACTGAGGCAGAAAACTGAGTTCATAGAGGTTAAGAAGTGTGGGAAGTGAGAGGGAAGCAGCCCCAGAGGGACATGGGGCATCTTTGAAGCAGGTCCTAACTGGGGACGGTAGGGATAGGGGATGTGGCCTGAAGATAAACTCTGGCTTCAACAGCTTTGCCCAGACCTAGATGTACTGTGTATGTGACATACCTATAATATAATCGTAATTATGACATCATGCCCATTATAATTATGGGAGATTTTCATTGGCACATTTCATTTCAAGGAACTTTCTCCTGTGATTCCTCTTCATTTTCCTTTTTTCTCTGGGAGTCCATGATGCAGAGCTTCATCTGGGCTCCCCATTTTATAGAAGAGGAAAACAGTAGATTTTCTGGAGTTAATTCAGTGACTTCTCTTACTTGGGACTTTCCCAAACAGGAGCAGGGACAGGGCAGAGGTAGGAGGAGGCTTAGGGAGAGACAGGATAAATACTCAGATGCCCTTATGCCCTTGGAGTATCATAGAAAGAGCACCAGATTTGAAGCCAGAAGACCTGAGTTTGATTCTCAACTCTCATATTTTCTGTCTAGAAGACCTTGAGCAAATCACTTAACGTAGGGAGACTTCAGATCCTTTGTTTGTAAAATGGGGTTATCAATACTTTGCAATTCAGTTCAATAAACACTTACTAAAAGCCTACTACTCCAAGCACCCAAGTTACAAAAAGGAGCAAAAGACAGTTCCTTCCCTTAAGGGCTTCCCAATCTCTACCTCACAAGCTTATTATGAGGCCTCAGAATCTCATAAGAGAGACCTCCCTTGACTCCCACCTACCCTACCCTCCAAGTTGTTATGGCTCTCTCCCTCCTTATATTTCCTTGTATTTACTAACGTGTGTTGTATCCTCTTATAGTATCCAAATTCCTTGAGGACAAGGGGGCCGTTTCATTTTTGCCTTCAAATCTTCCCTTAACCTACACATAGTACAATGCCCTAAACTTCTTTGTATTAAATGTAAACATGTAACATCTGTCTAGCAAGCTCCTTAAGGGCAAAGCGCTGTTTGCTTACTAAATGTTTGCCAAATAGAATTGCCATTGAAAGCACTGGCCAATTTAATTCATCACACATTTATTAAGTGATTATCATGTATCTCAACACACCAAACAGAACACCATGCTTGGAGCTGGAAAGGCCTTCCTTCAAGTTCTGCTCTGCATGATCCTAGACAAATTCCTTACCCTCTCTCAGCTTCAGTTTCTTCATCTGTACGTTCAAGAGTCTAGACTTGACCTCTAAAGTGCTTCCCAGTGGGCCCCTAGGTGGCACAGTGAATAGAGCACTGGGCCTGGAGTCAAAAAGACTCATCCTCATGAGTTCAAATCTGGCCTCAGACACTTCCTAGCTGTGTGACCCTGGGCAAGCTACTTCACCCTGTTTGCCTCAGTTTCCTCCTCTATAAAATCAGCTAGAGAAGGAAATGGCAATATCTCTGCCAAGGGAGTCATGAAGATTCGGACACTATACTGAGCAACAACAAAAGTGCTTTCCAGCTTTAACATCTATGGTCGTATGTGTCAAGTTAGGTGTTGGGAAATGGAAAGTCCTTGACCTGGGGAATTTCTATTCTATACTATGAATGGTTCGGAGTGGCTTATAAGATCTTGAAGATTGTCTAGTAAGAATAACAAGGGGTTGCAATCTGCCCAGGTGAGGGAAGTAACCATACCCATGAAGGTGAAATTTCAGAACCTTTAACCATGGAAGCATAGTTACTGAGGAGCTTCCCCCTCCTCCTCCAAGATCTGTTTCCTGAGTTCCTGCCTCCCTCCCTTTAGTCACAATCAATCTCAAAACACCTTGAAGTGAAAAACTTTTATTATCTGTGGGAGGGAAAAAAGACAATGAATTGCTTTTGAAAAGGGAAGTTGGAGGATGAGGGTGGAGTAATCTTGATTCCAGCCAACTGATGAAGAAATAAACCTCCCTTCCTTGAATAACAGACTCCTCTAACTACAGGTATATAGGGCCTGGCCCAATCAGTAATCACAATAAATGATTACTGATTGATTGTTTGATAGAGTAAGGCATACCTTGTCAGTCCCTACCGATGTGTTGTTTTGCTTTCTTAACTTTCTCTTTTTTTAATAGGGAAGATTACATGTACTTGTGGAAAAATAAAATACTAAATAAATAATTTGAACATTTAATAGGGAGGACTATATAGGGAGAAGAGGGAGAGTCATTGGGCAGTGATAGTGGATGAAAAAAAGCATTGATAAATATTTTCAAAAAGAATGAGAGCAAGAGAAAGCAATATAATCTAGTCTAGTGGATAGAGAGGTCTGGCTTTGGAGTCAGTAAAACCTGGTTTCAAATCCTGCCTCTGACATGCTAACCAATTCTGTGGGCAGGTCACCAGCTCTCAGGGCTCTAGACAGCTCCTTATGACTCTAAATTACAGGGGAGTTGCTGATCTGTATTTGGTATATACCCATAGGATCACAGGTCCAGACAGAGGAAGGGAAAGAAGAAGTGGGGGAGAGAAAGAAAGAAAGAAAGAAAGAAAGAAAGAAAGAAAGAAAGAAAGAAAGAAAGAAAGAAAGAAAGAAAGAAAGAAAGAAAGAAAGAAAGAAAGAAAGAAAGAAAGAAAGAAAGAAAGAAAGAAAGAAAGAGAGAAAGAGAGAAAGAGAGAAAAAGAAAGAAAGAAAGAAAGAAAGAAAGAGAAAGAAAGAAAGAGGGAGGGAGGGGGGAGGGAGGAAGGAAGGAAGGAAGGAAGGAAGGAAGGAAGGAAGGAAGGAAGGAAGGAAGGAAGGAAGGAAGGAAGGAAGGAAGGAAGGAAGGAAGGAAGGAAGGAAGGAAGGAAGGAAGGAAGGAAGACTAAGAAGTTTAAAATGTACCCTCCAGGGTAAAGGTCTACTAGCTCTGGTTAAAATAGACCTGGAGGATTTGTTAACTTCATTAACAATAATTGGGGAGGGGTGGGATGGGAGTGAAGGCCCTAGTGAAAGGAAGAAGACTGTACTGGGAAGATTAGTCCCCAAGACAGTGGCCTATTATTCACTTATTTATTTTCTTCCAAGAAGAAATCATTGTAGGCCATGCACAGTGTGGTCAGGAACACAGAATACTCCTTGAAGTCAATTTCCTGGTCACTGTTTCGATCCAGGCTTTTCATCAGTTCATCGATGCCACTCTCCTGCATTTTCTAAGAGGGGACAAAGAGTGATTTACCATCACTTTGGAGCTTTAGAGACCCCACATATATGCCATATCCTCTCTCTCTCCTCTCTCTCTCTCTCTCTCTCTCTCTCTCTCTCTCTCTCTCTCTCTCTCTCTCTCTCTCTCTCTCTCTCTCTCTCTCTTCTTCCCAGTTCCCATCTCCAGGCTCTATATTTACCCACAAACATTCATTGTTCAGGGAAGTCAAAGCCAACCCAGATTAGAAAACTAGTCTACCATCCTTTAAAAAAAAACTACATTCCACTACCTAATAGAAAGGATTTCTTCTAGAGGCCTAGAACTAGAAGGCAACTGACTTATAGAAGTGGCCATCTAATTCAATTCCCTAACTTAACAGATGAGGAAACTGAGGCCCAGAGAATTTAAGACACTTGCCCAAGTTTACTTAGGTAGTAAGTACCAAAGTCAGGTTTTGATTTTAAATCCTCTGACTTAAGCTTAGAACTCTTTGCACTATACCAGATGAGGCATTACACCATGCCTCTGTTTCCATTCTTTCAATGTGCATAACTGAATGCTTATACTATCCAATGTGGGTGAGTTTGAAGAGTTTGAGAACAGTACAGCGGAGCTAAGGAAGAGCTTGGGCCTGGGCTGCCCTCTGACAGAAGGTTGGAGATGACACTTATCTGTCATCCATCTCCCCAGGAGCCCTGGAACACAGAAAAGGTAAGGAGAACACAGCCAGGAACCCGTAGGGACTGGCAAAGAAGAAAACAAAAAATCATAGGAGTATAGATCGAGGGCTGGGAAGGATCTCAGAGGTTTGCCCCCTTGTTTTCTTAGGTATGACCCCTTCTAGGAAGGGGGGAAGACTGTTGTGGGACTAGAAGTGAAAGGCCTAATACAAGAGGATCCCAAAGCGGAATTTTTAAAGGGATTATGTGTTCTATGCCACATCACTATTGTTAGCACACACACACTCACATACTCACACTCACACTGAATCAACTTCCTCCCGTAAACTGTTCCCTGTTCTGACCTGTTTCTATACTGAAAAAAAGAAAGAGAGAGAGAAGGAGGGAGGGAAGGACTATAAGACTAACCCACTAACAAATGAAGGAAAGTAGGGCAAGAAAGATTGGAGTCTTCCTCCCAGGGAAAGGACAAAGGTCTACTGGCTCTGGGTAAAATAGACCTGAAAGATTTGTGAGTCCTATTTTTGATACAATCTAATGACTCCCTATTGAATCTCTTATCAAAGGCTGTTCAGTCTTGCTTCAAGGCCTTTTCTAGCCTAGCTCCTCCTCCTCTCCCCCCTCCCACCCATAGTATCCTCTTCCACTTCATCTCCCATGACCTCCCAAACCTACCAAATCTATCTGCCCTGTTCTCCCTGACCCTCACTTCCTTCTCTCTGAACTCAGATTTTACATAGAGCTCTGCCTCTGGCACAGGCCATCTTTTTCTTCCCAATACTCTCCAGAAGCCTTCTCTAACTCACTTGAACCCACTCAACCTGATCCCCTGAAAGCCCTTTCTCCTCACTCTGGAACTGATATATTTGCCTTTTTCTTTCTGAGACCTAGAGTTGCATCTTGTATCCCCTATTAGACAGAGTTCCCAGAAAGTAGCAACAGAGTAGGAGCTCCCTGCTGGCAGGACTGTGTCTCCCTCATCAGATAGAAAGGTCCCTGAAACTCAGGGACTACCCACAAACTTCCCCCACCTCACAGCTATTAGAAGTCCCTTAAGGAACAGAGACTGCCTCTTTTCATCAAACTGGGGGGTCTGTCAGGGCCAAGTCTTATCTCCTCTTCCAATGAATGCTTCACCTCTTGGATTCAGGACAGGGTTCTGTCCAAAGGGGATGTTCAGTCTTGAATCTGGCTAGAGTAGAGGTTTGTAGACCACCTGAGTAATGGATGGTAGGAAAATAATAGTAGTTTACATCTAGAAAGTACTAACTGTGTCTCTTCACAGGTCTTCATATATTAGCTTATTTGAGATGAGAGAATACTTACCTCCCCCAAGCAGAGCTCCTTCTTGATCAACTCCTTCAATTCTTTCCTGCTCAGGGTCAATTTGCTGCCCTCCCTTCCTGAATATTTGTGGAAAGTGGTGACCATGGTGGTCAGGGCCTTCTCAAGAGGAGTCTCCATCCCACTAAGACTTTCCGATCTAGAGGACAAAGACAAAAGAGAGAGGGAGAGGGGGAAGAACACTGTTGTAAAGGATTTAAGTTAAACCCAAGAAAAGGCTTTCTCCAGATACATTCACACATATGAAAATGGATTCTGTTATAACAGGATAGACTGAAGCAAGACATAAGACAGAACTCCCCAACTTCTATGGCTGTAAAAAAAAAAAAACTGGAACTGATTGAAAAAGGAACATGTAGTATCCCATCTTTGATACGTTCAAAGTGGGGGGTTGGGATGGGGGAACCTGGGGATGGTCTCAAGTGGAGAAGAAGGGACAGACAGCTTTAGTATAAAGAGAATAATAAGGGTATAACCATTTCCTCCATATCCCATCCAGTGCAAGAGGTGAATTACTTGGAGTCACCTCCTATCTATATCCAGGTCTCTGATTCATCATCCAAGAAGTTTGCAAAGAGTGGATGTGGGGGGCAGGGCAAGGAGAAAGTCCTAACAATACTGAACCATGAGCACAAAGGCATCAGGAATGAAAAGAGAGGGCTCTAGGGAGGAGGTAGGGGAGAGGTGGTCAGACCTCACAAACTGGTCTCCTGTCCCTGATGCAGAAAGCTAGAAGAAAGTGGACTGATAAGAAGAGAGATGGTAGAAGAGGAGAAAAGAGTCAGAGGTGAGAGCGATAGGGCAGGAAGAGAGAGATACCTTTCCTTAATTCATTTAATCATTCACTAAATATAAAAAACCTACTAAATGCAGAGGCAGTTTATCATGACAAATAACAAGCCAGCCTTAGAGTCAGGAAGATCTACTTCTAACACATATAAACCCTGTGTAAGTCACTTAATTTTGTAATACTCCCTTGAAGTAACACTAAGGAGTGTCTATCTATCCATCTACCTATCTATCTATATCTGTCTATATATGTATATATCCAAATATCTATCTATATATGTATAATGACTTGTCCAAGGTCACACAGCTATTAAGGGTCTAAGGCTGAATTTGAATTCAGGTTTTCCTGATTCCAGGTGGGTACTCTATCCACTGTGCCACATAGCTGCTCCCTGTGAACTTATTTTTTTTTTCAATTATTTTGTTAACTCTGTATCATTGTAACTAGTCTCCTTTGAAATCTTATGTATTTGGTTTCATAAATTTAATGACATTATTCTGAGAAAGAATCCATAGACCACCAGACTGCTACCAAAGTGGGTCAGGATACAAAAAAAATGTTCAGAATTCCTGCTCTAAGACTACAATTAACAGAGAAGTTGCTGATTTGTTTACTGAAGGGAGTTGTTCCCCATACAGATGAAATCATAGGCCCAACTAAAAAGCGAGCAGTCCAAAAATATGCAGAACTCTGTGTTGTGTTGATGCTGGGGGAGATACAAGGGCTATGAAAGATGAGGGGAGATAAGACAGAATCCCTCACCTTCCCCCACTTTCCCCCTCCCATGGGACACTAACAGGAGCCTATGACCCAAACAGATAACTAGACTATACAGTATTATATGGTAAGCATATAAGCAAAACAAAATACTAGGGGAGTTCTCCAGGGGAAGGTCATTTCCAAGTTGGAGAATGGCCTCTCTGAGAGAAGCCTGGAGGTGGAGGTCCCTGATTCCGTCACCTTGGGCCAGGAGAGAAGTGAAGCAAACCCCAGGAGAAAGAGAAAGCAAAGGGTATGTCTAGTTGCCATGGTTCAGATTTGAAAATCACTTCCCCTCTGGGGAGGTTAGGATGGTAACCATACAGGAACTGAGGTGATTTCCCCAAAGAAGCTGGGCTGATGAACTAGAATAGGAGGGTTCTCTGGGGTTACAGGAGGGAGAGTTCCCCCCTATACTGACAATCCCCAAAAGGTTTCTCCTATTTCCAACTTGTGCCCACCTCGCTCCCCACACCTATGACCCCCAACCCTCCCCTTTTCTCCTAAACCTCACTCAGCCTGTCTTGGCCCAGATCTATTGCTAATGAGCTATATGACTTAGGCACTGAAGTCATTTCACTTGTCTGAACCTCAGTGTTTTTGTAAAACTTGGGGGTTTAACAATGGAATATCCCCATTTTTCAGATGAGGCTCAGAAAAGTAGAAGCTGTTTGTACCTACTAATCATCAGAACCTCAAATGATCCCACATCTCTTGACCCCAAATCCAAGCTCTTTTTCCTAGTAAACAGGGTTTGCTGCCTCTAGCCTCCCATCCCCTGAACACTAACCCCTCCATCCTGTCAATCTCCTAGGAAAAAATTCCTGCCCTCCATATAGCCACCCAAGCCAACCTGAGGATGTCCAGTGAAGACTCACCCAATTAAGCCAAAGCAACCAGTGAATCTGAGGAGATGGGAAGAAATAGAATCTCTGCTTATTCTCTGGCTTTATTACCTTTGTTTAGAGTCCAGGGAGCTTGGGATGGGAAAGGGCCAATGAAAAGGGGAAGGAGACACAGAAAGGCTCAGACCCAGGCCTCCTGGGAGGAGGAACTAAGGACCCCACGGCTTTTGCTTTGTTTACAAGCTGTAGAAAGAGGAGGCGAGGCTCAGATTGTGAGCCTTTGGGGTATTAAGCAGAGATTCTCTCCTGAGTCAGTCACTGTGAGTCATGGGAGGAACATATGGTGTAGTGGGGAAAAGGGCTTAACCTGATGGCAGGTGTAGACCCCGGTGGAATCCTGGCAATGATATTTACAAGCTATGTGACCTTACAGTTCTGTATCTGTGATTCTGTGACCTCTCCAAGCCTCAGTTTCCCGATCTGCAAAAATGCAGATAGTGATATTTGCACCATTTACCTGACAGAATTGTCTCAGAATTATAAAAGCATCACTTTTAGAGTAGGAAGAGCCCTCTAGGCCCACCTAGACCAACCCTCTCATATTTTGTTGTTCAGTCATCCTTCGGTCATGTCCAATTCTTCGTGACCCCATTTGGGGTTTTCTTGGCGCAGACACTGGAGTGGTTTGCCATTTTCTCCTCCCACTCATTTTACAGATGAGGAAACTGAGGTAAACAGGGTAAAGTGACTTGCCTAGGGTCATACAGCTAGTAAGTGTCTGAGGCCAGATATGAATTCAGGAAGAGGAGTCTTCCTGACTCCCAGCTCAGTACTCTATCCACTGTGCCCTGAGGCCCACACAAGTGAGATGACTTGCCTAAGGTCACAAAGATAGGAAGTCATAAGTCAAGTTTTCTGACTCCAAATCTAGTATTCTCTAAGTCTTAAAGCACAAAAGAAATGTGTTATCATCTCTGTATCTCCCAAGGAAACATAGAACTTGAAGTGAGGCAGGGGATATGGCCGAGTGTAAAAGATGCCTGGTACAGGTCAGAGTGGTATTTTGAAGGCTGACCATAGAACTGAAGTTTTCTAAAAGATATGATTGGGTTTTTTGTTTGTTTTTTTCTAACCCTGCCATGACTTTATTAAAAGAAATGACAAATAGGGATCTTGGTATCAGAGATGGGAAGAGACGTTATAGGGGATAAGGGTAGGGTGTAGATGGTCATAAATTAGGGCTGGGTGCCAGGATCGGCACCCAAGTACCAAACAGGGTGTTAGACTAGTCATTCCTACCTAAACTTAGGCAGGGTATCTGGAATAGGGTAAAAAGATTTAGAGTGGGGCAAGATTGGGGAAGGGAGAAAAAAGAGTTTGAATGTTGGAAGTCAGAGAAACACTGGGTATGAGAAGTGGCTACCTTGATTAGTCCCTCGTTCCACTCTTACCAGTACTCTCCCTCTTCCCTTGGCCCTTCACTCCCAGGGGTCAGGTACTAGGACTAAAGAGGGAGACCAGGGATTGGTTGCTTGGTGATAGGAGTTTCCGAAGCACAGTTTAGAAACAGAATGATGCAAAAGGGTGGATTGGTGAGGCTGGGGAAGGATTGACCTGGGGCAACAGCATCTGTGGTGGATGAGTAAAGGAAGAAGTGAAGGAATCACCCATAAATAAGGTGACAGGATCATAAGCCTTTATTGTTAAATCCTAAACAGTAAGGGAGGCCTCTGGAAAGACATACTAGGGTCACCCATCCTCCCACACTTAAGGGGGAAAAATTACAGCAAGGAAAAGGGAGAAATTTCTGAGAGATCTCCTCTGCAGGCCCCCAAACTTCAGGCAGGATAGACTTTAACCCAGAATCAGAAAGTTAAATTAAGGCCTCAGCTCCTTTTAACATCTTTTGGGTCCCCATATGATGTCTAATGGGCCTCAGGCTTCCTCATTTCTAACCCTAATCCCTCACATGACAGTTAATGACTTTTTAGTTTATAGACTATAACTACATTGTCATCATTCCTCAGCTCTTTCCCTATCTCAGCTGACTTCAAACTCAAGATTCCCTGTCTCTCCCCACCCTCTCTGATCTTCAGTTTCTTCATCTATAAAATGAGGAGATTGGACCAGACAATCTTTAAGGTCCCTTTGAGCCCTAGTTCCTATCATCCTGTGAGACTAATTTGTTCAATTGGAAATTTTCCTCTGACTTCTTTTTAAACTCCCCTCTGACCTCTCGGCTGACCCCCCTCTCAGCAGGCACACAATTCCAGGGTCTATTTCCAGAATAGACATCTCATCCCAAGACAATTTTCTGGAATGTTATTCCACATCCTCTTCTAGTATCCCTTGGAACAGCCCTGACTCATGTCCCCTTCTGCTTTTGCTTTAGACAGAAAGGGGTTAAGCATTTCTGTGATTCAGAGAACATGGGAGTGGAGCAAGGGGCAAGGCCAGTGATGTTAGCCAGGAACTAAGTAGATGAAAATTTTTACTTCCATCTCTCCCTTTCTATTCCAAATGAAAGTCCAAGAGCATACTGGGAAGTAGCTATCTTCAGCACACTTTCCCCTTCCCTACCAGGGTTTCTCCTGACTCCCAACATCCACCACCCCCAAGGACCCCTCAACAACATACCACACCAAGAACAGATGTGATGTTCAATATGACCTTGAGTCAGAAGAAGAATGGGGAGAGAGGGGGATGATGGCAATACAGGGGACTCAAGAGGGCAACATTTCTAATTTGTGGAGGTTCTTCAGGACTGTGGTTTTCGATTTTTCTAGTCTCATCTCTATGCTCTCAAGGATTTTTCTTCCTCTTGTTGCTCGTCCCCATGCTACCCAAAATTTCTTAGGGGTATTATGGAAAAAGAATCAAGACAGAAATGAGATAGAAAGAGCATTAAGCCAGGAATTTTGTCTGGACTCCAAAAGGGTCTGGACCAAGTGATCTCTGAAGGCCCTTCTTCACTCTAGCACCCTATGAATCTATAAACCATTCTGTGTCTCAGTCTTCAACTGTAAAGTGAATGAGATGATCTCCAGGATCCACCCCAGCTTTCACGCTCTGTGAATCTATCTCACCAGTACCAATGAGCCATACGCATTTGAGGCACCTGTTTCCCTAAGACTCTTCCTTCCGAATTTCTCCTCCCCAAGCCCTATCCCTGACAACTCACATCAGCCTTCCCCCAAATTTTAAAAGCCCCTAAAGTCAGAGAGACTTGCAGGTCTCTGCCTTTCCACTCTCTTTATTGGGTAACCAAGTGACTGACCCACCCAGTATCCACCAAAAAGATTCCCCAAACACCAGTGAACATTCTTGCAATAAACCTTTATTAGCTCTACTCAGTGACCTGGGTGTGCTCCAACATCACCCAGGATAGTAATGGGCCCATCTCAGAGCTCCATGAGAATACTGTGACCCTGTAGCTCCTCCCCAGATCCCCCTCCCCCTCCCCCAGGAGCTTCCCCTTTTTCCCTCTCCCCTTTCCCAGCATCACCGCTGCTCCCCTTTATTTCTTCCGGGGCATCTTGTCAGCATAGCCCTCAAAGAATTCGTTGAACATCATGGCAATGCAGGACAGAAAGACTGCATACTCCTGGAAGTCCACCTCATTGTCCCTGTTGTTGTCCAGGTTGCTCATGAGCTTCTGAAAGGCAGCCTCATCTGTCTTTTTCTGGAAGAGGAGAAAGGAGACAAGAAGTGGTGTGACAACTCCCCAAAAAGGAGCCCACCACCTCATCAGAGGAGCATAGAGTCCTAGATTTATGCCAACAAGGGACTTCAAAGGCTATTCAATCCAACCCCCTTATTTTACAACAGGAAGAAGAGAAGAGAACACACATTTATGAAGTGCCTACTATGTGCCAGGAACTTTACAAATATTAAATTCATTTGATTCTCACAACAATCCCAGGAGGTAGATGCCAGTATGATTCTCTTTTTACAATTCAGGAAATTGAGGCAGACAGAAATTAAGTGCCTTGCCCAGGGTCACATAGCTAAGAAGTATATGAGGCTTGAACTTGCTTCTTCCTGACTCCAGGTTAAGTGCATTTTTAGATGCATAAAATTAAATACGTACTATTACCAATTATACTTAAATATAAAAATAAAATCATATAATATATGAAATATTAAAATATAACATATTATATATAAATATAACAGCATAGCTCACCAACCCCAGGTTAGGAATCTTTCTTCTATAATAATTAGCTATAATAGTTAATATGATAATTAATTATAATAGATGAGAATATGTGATCAGCAGGCATGTCGATGGCAGGAGAGCTGGGGCAGGAGCTGATCTATGGAGTCCTCAGCACACAAACACACTACTCACCCCCAAGAAGTTCGGGAGTTCTCGAGTCACCAGCTCCTTCAGCTCTGTTTTGTTGAGTTTGAACTTGTCTCCCTCCTTCCCGGAGTACTTGTGGAAAGTGGACACCATCACATCCAGAGCCTTTTCCAGAGGGCTTGCCATGATGCTGTCCTAAGGGGCACCTAGGGAGGGAGCGAGTGAAGACACCTTTGATTTGGGGCAGAATGGATGTGGGATTGTGTTGGACTACTTCCAGAATGGGTGATGTCATCCATGTGGGGACCTCCCTCCGCTGATGAGTTCAGTACCACCAACATGAGTAATTCCTATAGAAATAGAACTGAAACTGGCATCTTTCTAGCCCAGAATAAGCTTCTGAAAACCCAATGATGGGGTGAGAAGTCAGAAAAGGGCCCTCAAATCAGCACCTTTTTAAGAAAAATCATTTGGAAGGTTAGAGGAAGGGAAACGAAGTCTAGGAAGAAACCCAATTTTTCCATTTTAAGTCATTATTCTTTTATTGAGGTTTATATTCATCCGGAGGACTTGAGTCAATGCCTGGGATGCCCCACCCTAGATAGGGCTCCCTGTATAGACAACCTTATATTCCTTAATGGATCACGATGGATCACGTTAGGGCACTGCTATGGTGGCCCAAAAAGGATGGTCAATTGGCTGCTGCTCTTCCAGAGGTGAACCTTCCGAACTTAACTGGCTTGGGAAACAAGATGAAGTGGAAAGTGCCCTGTATCCGGAACCACAGGATCTGGATTTGAATTCTGGTTTATTACCCGTGTGACTATGAACAACTTGCTCCCTTTCTTTGGGCAGAGATAGGAGGCCTTAGTGCTCATCTGTCTAGTTTTAGCCCTTCCCTGTCTATGGACTTTGAGTAATTGCAGTGACTCAACATAAAGAATATATTATCAATATATGATAATACATATAAATAGATAATAGATAAGTAAAATAAAAATCTCACACATCTTACTATTTTTGATTATAGTAGGTGCATTCAAAAGTGTTATTGAGTTTTGGTTGTTATCCTATGACTCCACTTACACTAATTTTTCTATTTTCCCTGTATTTTCTATATATTCTATATTTTTACTATAATGAGGTGGGAGGGAAGGATCTAGAAATTTTTTTACATTAAAAAGTGTCTACCTACTCAAAGAAGTTGGGAACCACTAAATATAGTCTGAGCTTCTCACTTTACAGATCCAAAAAAGTATAAATATCAGTATCCCACCCCATCCTCTAAACCCTTCATCCTGGGCCCATCAGGGTCCCAGCTCCTGCCTTCAAGACAGGGCTATTCTGGGCATGTCCCTGGAGAGCTGACTTCTGGGCTCCTCTCAGAGTAAAGCATGAATGGGACAGGATTCACCACACCCTGAGGGCACGAACCCAGAGGCCCGTTTCTGGGTGAAACCTGACTGTCAGCTCTGGCTCTGTTCTAACACTAAAGTATTGACACCAACAGGACAGAGAAACTAGCCCTGGCCCAAGCAGGGTCAGACAATAAAGAGAAGAGGCCCTCCGAAGAAGGCCAAGCAGCCCTTAGACTCAAGACTGACAATTCATAGTGCAATCAGCACAAAAAGATTGAAGAATGCCGAACCCCACGCTGTCTCAGTTTCCCCATATAGGAGAATCAGGGAAACTCTTGGTTGGCAGCCTCTTATGTGAGGAAACTGAGGCAGAGTGGGGCCCAGATCTTCCTTTGCCTCCCTGCCAGGCACACTGCACCTCTTCAGAGAAAATCTACCACTGCATCCAGTTAAGTTTAGAACACACTGAAGGTCATTTTTTAAACCAGTCCCCTGTCCCCACCTCCCTGCACAGAACTGTTGCCCTGAAGTTCCCTCTCTAGTTTTTTTCGCCTGCCTAACCGCCCTAGGAAGTTGTTTCTTCAATGCCTGCCCCACCCTAGGCTCCTCTCAGTGCCCAGTACCACAACAACAAGCTAGCAATGCTAATCTCCAGCTCGGTTTTTCCACCACTCACTCACTCACACTCACGCATTCCCCAAAGCTCAGCCCTCCCCAGCCCATTCTTCTGCTCTGTGCACAGGAGTGGGTGGTTGCTTCTGGAGACTGGCCCTGGGACTGACAATGGAAAAAAACAAGTCAAGCAGAGGGGAGGGTGAGTTGGGAAGGAGAGGAGGGGAAGGAGAGGAGGGGGAGGAGATGTGGACAGAGAGGGTGGGAGCTATTCCACTGCTCGGAGAGAGATCAGAAGTGGAGTTTCTACACAGCCACTATACAGCTCCATATGTACATATGTACATATATGAAACGACTACATGCCACTGACACAAACCACTCTCCAGGTGCAGAAATGTAATATGAAGGATGCATATAGCATCCAAGCCATATGGTCTTGCAATCTTTCCCCATTCCTCCACCCCACCCTGGCATCTCTCTACAACCCAAACCTGAATCACCTACCCCTCTTCACAGAGTCTTTCTGTAGGATTCTCACATCTGGATCTACTTCCCACATCTGGCCCCCACTCAGCCTCCTCAGTCTACCAGGCCCTAAGGTCTTGTCACCCACATCCCCAGCCAAGCCAACCACAACTCACCAAACCAACCAGAGAGGAAATGCAGAGAGGGGAGAGAGAGAGGGACACAGTGGGGAGGGCTGAGCCAGGGCCTATTTATACCCCCAGCCAAACCCTGCCTGTGGCAAGGGGCGGAGGGGAGCTGGGACACCCCCTCCCTGATGCTGGGTCAGAGGAGACCAATAGCAAGGCCTCTTCCACCTCCTAGCTCACGTTGGCTGGTGGGTGAGCAAAGCTTACACAAGATGAGGCACTAATATGTGGATAGTTTTCAGGGACTACTCCCCCCCATCAGAGAGAGAGAGAATTCTGAAAATAGAGCCAGACAGTGCCCACAGGCCTTGAGCCCCCAATCTGAAGGAGTAGGTAGAGCCCCAACCCTACTTTGTAGGAGGGACTACAATAAGAGGGGGGTCTGCAGTCTTTGTTAAGTTGTAGGGGAAAGGGGAAGGGAGAGCACGAGGATGGAAAATTCCTACAAAACTAAGAATCTTCTAGAACAGAAGGAAGAAAGACCCAGGGCACAGGACTGATCTGGTGTGAGAGAGGGGGCTACTTAGTCCCTTTGCCTCATGGGGAGCAGGGCTGTGGTGAGGGTGTGGCTCTCCTAGCCATAGCAGGATATATGTGTGAAGGATATGGAAGTGGATGCCAGGCTAACTTCAGAGAAAAAGACTTGGAGAATGCTTGGGAAATACTCCATGGAAAGAAAAACATCTCCAAGTACTGTTATCCCCTGGAGTCTGTGGCTGAGTGCCCGGACAGAGCCCCGAGTGTAGGGACAAAGGAAGGAAGGGAAACACATGAGTGTGTAGGATGGGGCTGATTGTCAGGATTTGGGTGGGGGGTGCACCCATGTGCATCTGGAATGAATCAGAACGGGGAGGGAAGGATACGAGTGCCCAGAATGAGACTTGAGAAGGTGAAGAGGGACACAAATCAAGGGAAAGAGTACACATGAGACTGAATATGGGGGTGAGGTGGGGTGACAGAATGAAGGGGGACACATGAACTTATGGGATACGGGACACTTGGATGTTGAGGATGGCATTTTGAGGTTACATATCAGGAGATGGGAGTAGGGATAAAATATCTTCAAAGGTTTGCTAATCAGTTATCAGACTAAGGCATAGGGGTATCTCTCCCGGATGTTGTCCCCTAACTCTGGACTGGGGATGGGAGAAGTATACCAGAAAGGGAGAAGAAAACAGGCCATCAACCTAATCCTATTAGTGCCGCCATTTCAGCCCTGTCAGCTCCCCACAGCCCCAGGCTGGAAACGGGCAGCCCCACCCAGGCCCCACCCTCCACCTCACTGGTGCTCTATTGTGGAAGCACTGTTACCCAGTGGCCCTCCTGAACCCGGATTTGAGAAGTGCCTCAGCTCTCCCCATCACAGCCTCCCTCTCCAGCCCACCACCAGTATTTCTCTCTCAAAGACCCCCAGACAGTAAAAGCCTGCAGTTCAGGAGTTAACTTTTACTTTGTTGCCATGGACCCCTTTGCCAGTCTGGTGAAGTTTTCTTCAGCATAATATTATTTAAATGATTGAAGGAGTTGCTAAATTTCATTTAGAGGTTAGTGAAAACAAAGATGTAATTTTTTCCCCCATTCACTTGACCCCCTTGGAATTTGACCCCCTGCTCTAGATGCTCAGAGGGCACACCCTTCATCCAATGTGTATACTCTCCATTCTCAAATCTAACCACAAATCTCTTGCTGCAGTTTCAAAACCACTCCCTCTTCTTCCTGATCCTCCTTCCTCTAGAGACGGTGGGACTGGCTGAGAATAAAGGCCTCTTCTCCCAACTAGTAATACTAACAAGTTCTCCAAGTACCCCCTTAGCTTTTATTCACAGGACTCAGGGAATCCCAGTTCCTTAAGAGGATGGCTGGAATTTGAGGTATTAGACAAAACAGTTGGGTCTCAGTAACAAAGAAGCCCAGCCCAGCCCTATTCCATTCCCTTTTTAAGAATAACCAAACCATCCCAAAGGGAGCTGGAACAACAGCCATTTTTATTGAGAGATCATTCACAATGGTGAGCACATGAACAATGAAAAGAATTTCATCACTAGTACCTTGTTCCAACTAACCCCACCATCTCTCTATGTCTTCTCTCTACCTCCCCAAAGTACTTTCTTAGCGTATTCTTGAATTAGAATAGAATACCACAGGCCCAAGGAGGATAAAGTGAAGCAAAAGAGCTGGAAGAGGAGAAGGGAAATTTCCTAAGGATCCTAAATCAAACTGAAAACTGAGACAGATTGAGGAATGTCTAGATTAGGAGACCTCATCCATTATGTAGTCCAACGATCCTCAAAGGAGAACCTGGTTTTCCACAGAGCTGACAAGTGAGCATTCAGTCTCTCCAAGACAACTTCCAGGTAGAAGGGACATAACACCAAGGTTACAGCTCTATCCCAAGCTTCAATTCACTTTATCACCCCCCATCCCTGAAGCATCCCACTTATGGAGTTACTAAGGACAAGGAGGTTTAGGGGGACAATCCCGGAAGTACTCATGGCAGTAGAGGCAGAGACAGGCCAGGGCTCGGACGTACTCAGTGAAATCCACTTCACAGTCCTTGTTTGTATCCAATGCACTCATGAAAGTATTGTAGTCACATTCCTGGAGGCTTGTCTGGGAAATGTAGAAGAGAATAAGAAGAAAGACTGAGACAGGAAGAACTTCTTGACTTTCTCAAATCAGTCCCATGACATAATAGAAGGAGCACTGCATTAGACATCGAGAGACCTGGGTCCTTCAGCTTTATCCCCTGAGTCCCTGTGTGACCCTGGGCAAATCATTTTTATCAGGTGTCTCTCAGACTGGTGATGCTCTATTTAATCTACATTGTACAGAAAGACTACATCTCATCGTCAGGAAGTCCTTTCTGGGCTCCGGTTTAGTGCTTGAACAAGGCATTTGTATACCCTTGTCAGCATATCCCTCATATTTGAAAATGACCCCCAGAAGTATGGCTAGTCACGGAAGCCTTTAAGAATTACACTGTAAAGTCCCCCATACTGTCACAAAGACTATATTTTCTGACATTAAAAAAATGCACCCTGTTAAAATTTTATTTTTAAAAATATCCTTCATTCTGTTCCATCATTTATTATCATTAATTAATAATAACCTCACATCTATATAGCACTTGAAAGGTTTAAAGTTCTTTCCTTACAACTGTGATGACAAATTCAAATAGAAATGGATCCCAGAGGGCCACATGTTTACTTAGAAAACCACAAATTAACATTATCTATATTGTATTGTATTTTTATTTATTTTGCTAATCATTCCTCAATTACATTTCAATCTGGTATGTGCTACGCTTGCTAGTTTTATGGGATGCTTGCATCCTTAGCTACAAGTTCCACCCCTCTGTCTTAAAACACTCTTCGAAGCAGGTAACACATTTGCTTTCAAAGGGCATTGTACTTGCAATGTACTTTCTCTGATAATGATGTTTTCTATGTTGTATTTTTGCCTTATGCCAAATCATAATGGCAACTCCTACTTTTGAGTTTCAACTCATACATAATGAATTTTATTCCAGCTTTTATTTTGAATAAACTTATGAGTCCCTAGGCTTCAGTAACCTTTACTCTCACAAGCAGGTTAAAGTGATTTGCCCAGGGTCATGCAGTTAAGTGTCAGCGCGCTGGGATCAGAGCCTGCCTCTCCTGACTCCAATTCAGGGATCTGTAAAAGATGGATCTTGCCTCCTACTCCCCACTCCCATCGCATTCCATCCCACCCTGCTCGAGATTTGCAGCTCAAGAAATGATAACTCATGAAATATAAAAGCTCACACCACCACCCCACCTTCACCATGACCCCTGATGGCCTTTTACCGGGGCTAAGGTGGGCAACTCCTTTAGCAGCAATTCTTTCAGCTCACATTGGGAGAGTTTGAATTTGTCCCCCCCACGCACTGCATACTCCTGGAAGGTATGCACAATGGCAGTCACTGCTTGCTCCAAGGATGATGGCATGGTCACTTGAGGAAGGAGGACACAATTATTCTCCAGCTAGGGCATATGAATGCATATCATGTCATGGGATACAGCAAACATTTATTAAGCAAACACCATATACTAAGGCATTAAAGAAGGTACACAGGATAGATTCCACATGGACCCTGCCATCATGATGTTCACCGTTTAGGAAAGGGATAAAAACATTAACACAAACTCTTAAAATATAAATACAAACCAAATATACCACATTCCTAAATACTTTAGAAAGTTAGAAATCCTCATTTCCACCTACAATGCTAGCTCTAAAAGGAAAGAAATAGTATCTGAATCATCTTTCCATCTCTCCCAGATGGCTATGAAAGAATCAAGGTCAAGGGCAGTACCCTTGAGTTTCTCCTTGGCACATACCGCCCTCAGCCTCTACCCTCTCCTGTAGGGTCTGTCACCCTCTGGGTGACTCCCTAATGTCTGTTTTCACTTTGGTTTGAAGTTCTATTCACATGGCCCTCCCTTCTCATCCAAATTCCTTCAGAACCAAGCTCACATACTTCCATGGAGTCTTCCTTAGCATGGCAGAATGGAGAACACCAACTTCGGAGTCATAACCTGGGTTTACATCTTGCCTCTGTCATTCACTACCGATGTAACCTTGGACAAGTCCTTTAAACACTCTGAGTCTCAATTTCTTTATTTTTAAAATGAGGATTTTGACTAGATGGTTTCTAAAAATCCGATTCTAAATCTAGAAACCTATGAACCTATGTAGTTAAATAAATTCATCAGCTGACAAGTAGCAGGCAGAGATAGGAAGTAGATTAGACTTATTTTCTCTTATATGTTTTATAATAACTTTGACAAAAGTATACCAACTTTGCAAATAGTGCGAAGTTGGGAGTTCATAGTTAACATGTGAGAGCAGAGGTGTCAAACACACAGCTTAGGGTCACATGAGGTCCACAAATGCTCTCAAATGTGGCTTGAACCAAGTTAAAATATAATTGGAGGGGTAACTAGGCAGCCTTGGAGTCAGAAGGGCCTGAGTTCAAATCCAGCCTCAGGCATTTACTAGCCCTGTGACCCTGGGCAAGTCACTTAACCTCATTTGCCTTAAAAAAAAAATGTAATTGGGAAATGTTAACAAAATAAATAAAAATACAGTAAGATACAAATAATTTGAATAGAGAATTTTCTAAGTTAATATATGGCCCACAGGGATCCTTAATGCATGATTTATTGACCCCTTTTCTATTTGAGTTTGACACCAATGTGTCAGATGACAGGACTGGGATCCAATAAGATCCAGGCAGACTGGAAACTATCAGGTAATAGAGGATTTCAGCCAGAAGCCAGATGACTATTGAAAATCAGAGTCAGAAATGAAAGGAATCTAATCTAAATTCTTATCACAGGTGTTATAGAAGGGATTACTGCTCAGGTAGACAGGGACCTAAATGATTTCTGAGGCTTCTTCCAGCTCAGTTTCAATGATTCTGTGATCTCTTTGGCTCTCCTTTCAGATTCTGTTCTCCCTCAGGATTCTCCTGCCTACCCTCATGGCCCTAGCACTTATAAAGGGGATTGGCCCATGGCTTTGGGGAACTGACTCTATCAGAGACCTTAACCCTTTGATTGTTCAGTCGTTTCAGTCATGTCTAACTCTGTGGCCCCATTTGGGATTTTCTTGGCAAAGACACTGGAGTAGTTTGTTATTTCCTTCTCTAGCTTATTTAACAGATGAGGAAATTGAGGCCAACAAGGTCAAGTGATTTGCCCAGGGTCACATAGTATCTGAGAAGTATCTGAGACCAGTTTTGAACTCACAAAGATGAGTCTTTCTGACTCCAGGCCCTAACTCCTCCAAATCTGGCAGTTTTTACCTTGTGAAGACCCTATTCCAAGAGGAGCCCCACGGCACCCATCTATCTCCCCAAGGACTCCCTGAAAAGAGAAGGGATGATCAAAGGAGGCACTGTTTCACTTTTGTGTTTCACCCTCATGTCCTTAGAATAATAACTCAGGAATGAGCTAGAGTTAGGAACGCTAAGGATTCCCAAAGTCTGCTCTTCTTTTCATTGTTCTCTTTCCAGCCTCATGAAAGGCAGGGCAGTGCAGTGAAAAGCTTCTCATACAGGGCTGCTAAGCTGAGGTTCTAGTCCTCCTCCTTCTGCTCTCTTGGGCAAGTTTCCTGGGTCTCAGCTACCTCTTCTCTGAATTATGAATAATGACACTTTACCTGCCGAAATGTGGGTTATTAGAACAGACTTTCGAAGGTCCCTTCTAGACCTGATACCCCTTCAGAGCCCATACCATGTGGGAGAACATCCTTCTGACCTGAATAGTTTTGAGAGAGTCTTGGGAAATTGGTTCCTGCATGAGACCACCCTTCCCAGACCATGTTAAGAGATGGTTTTCCCCAACTGGGAAATCCTTTGGGGGAATAACCATTTCACCAATCCCAGGCCAAGAAACCCCAAAACCAGCCAGGAAAGTAGTAGTCATTTCCATTCATGTAAGGTGACTCATACTCTGCTCCCTAAGGGGAAGAGAGATTTCTCTGACAAACAACCTCACTGTCCTAATCTGGCTCATTTGCTAACTTCTGCAGAGAGGACTGTTGGTGATAACCATTTAATATCATTTTTGGACTTTAATAAGGGCCAAAAAAAACCTAAAAAACTAATCAATCAGGCTGCTTTGCTTTGCTCTAAAAATGCCCTTTCCTGTGTCAGCAACTTCAAAGATCTGTTTGTGAAAGGATTCCTGCAACCAGAGTGGTGGCATTCTTCTTATCTTGGTACCACAGAGATATATGAGACATAGGGGAAACCCAGGTATCCTGGGATCATAAATTCCAATTGATACTACTTTGTCAATTGTCCTGTCTCACTGTGTTTACAACTTACTCAATTAAGAAAATTCCTTTCTTAAGATATAGTTAAACACATATAGAGACCATAAATCTGAAGACATAGGCATCCTGGGATTGTCTTAAAACACATTTAAGCCTGATCATTCTTTCATCAGTCAGAACTTAGCTTTTGGATCCTTGCACAAGTTTCCTAGCTTAGACTAGCTTAAAGGGAATAAGCAATATGCATTAATATATCACCCAGACTGTTTTCCTCCTTTAACCAAATTTTCATGTCAACCCTAGAAGGCTGTAGCCAGGGCTGGGTAGGAGCAGGGGCTTTCTGAAAGCTGACTGTTGCCTGCAGATGGGGGATATCCAAGAACGTAGAGGAAAGGCAGAGTTGGAAGGGGACAGGAAGGTGAGCCTCAGGGATTGCTTGGGCCAGTCCTATTCCCCTCAGCCAACTTCTCTAAGCTCTAGCCAGGGAGTTCATAGATTTATCTCAACTTATCCCTGAGCTCTCTCCTAACCAAATGGGGAAAGAAAGCAAAGGGACCTATCTGAAGGCAACTGCTGTCTCTGGATATTGGCTGCCAAACCCAAGCCTTTTTTTTCACAACTATCCTCACTGTACCCTGAGATCTCCAGTATGATCAATACTGAGTTCAATACCTATCTCAGACACATCCTGGCTGTGTGAGCCTGGGTAAGTCACTTCACATCTCAGTGAAGGGATTTCTCCAAGACTAGAAGGTGCATTCCCTATGTCAATGTCAGTGAAGGCATTTCTCCAAGACTAGAAGGTGCATTCCCTATGTCAATGAAATCACAGATCCAGTATCTGCCCCTTTCCTGATCCCTATTTCTATGTATCTGGTACTATACCAGGTTCAGAGAATACAAAGACAAAATCTGAAACATTTCCTGATCTCAAAGAGCTTATTTTCTATCAGGTAAACCTGGACAGCTGTTCTCTGAGACCATCCTTTCCATATCCCCAACCCCTTCTCCAAGTTTGTCCCCGTTAGCACATTGCTCTCCCTCCCCATCCTACATTCCATGGAATCCCTTGTCCACAGTTAAGGGTCTGGTGGCAGTATGGAGAGAGAATCCTCCACAAACCATCTCACCTCACTCCCAACCCAGAACACTTACCAGTAGGCTAGCTTCTCAGTTGTGATAGCCCATGGACAGGGGGTATCCCTTTTTGTAGGTTCCTGCCTGGGAAAGAAGGCAATTATAGGTGGCCAGACTAGCAATGATAGTGTTTAGGGACTCCCCTCAGGGGCACCTTTTATTAGAGACTCAACACCTCTTCCCTGGCTGCCCTCACACATCAAAGAGTTCACTCTGCCTACCTCAGCATCATCCATTCTTGGGTCATCATTGAGCATCCAATTCTCCCCACAATTCCTACTTTGCTCAGATTCCATGGAATCATCAAATTTGGCCATCTTCTTCAGTACATGGACACAGGAAGCCAATGGCCTCTCTCCACTGGAGAGCTCCCTCCCCTACGTCTATTTCCCCAGCCCCAGGGAGGGTTAGCCTATAGAACCCAAGAGAGGTCACAGTTGGAGCTCAGTTCCATAGCAATCCATAGGACCAATGCTTCCCCACCAACTTCATCCCCAAGACCCACAAATCTCATGCATATGCTTGCATTCCATTAGAAAGTATATTCTGAGCACAAGGACTGGGGTGGGGATGGTGCCTTTCAATTTCTTTTGTTTGGCTTAGTTTAGCCTGGCACATAGTGAGTGCTTAATAAATGCTCATTGACCAAATAAAGAATAGGTCAGGTATACTGGCACACCCTGGGAAAGTATTCCTACAACTTCATTCCACTCTCACTCCCCTGCCTCAGGAGCCAAAAAAGAATGTTGCCCATTTTACAGAAGAAACCAAGGTCCAATGCAGGTCAGAAAGTTGATTTCTGGAGATATTCCAGCATAGTGTAGGAGGACAAGGAGGACTGGGGGAGAATCTAGAGTTCCACAGCTAGGAGGAAACTCTAATCCTAGAGGAGCCAGACAAACTAATGATACCTTGACCTCATCCACAGTCCCAGGCCCCAAACCCTCCTCTGTGTCATCATCTCCTAGAAGCTAAAACCACCCCGGAAGTAGTAGGAGGAGGGGCAGAAGAGAGAAAGGGAACAGCTGATTATCTCTGTTTTATAGCTGAGGAAACAATGGGGAGAGGGGGAAGTACGCGGCAAAGGAGGAAGTCGGACTAACTCACTTCTAGACCTACATTTATTCAGTTTTAGGAAACCCTGGTTCTGACAACAGAGATTGTTCTTCAGCTTCAAACAGGTTGTGCCTCAGTTCCTTCACTAGTAAAGTGAGGATAATATATACTACATAAATATATGGTATATACTATATAAATATATATAAAGTGAGTATAATATATAATATATACACATACACATACAAACACACATATTTACACATGCATACACATATATATCTATATATACATACTCATGCATATCTGCACATACACCCATGCCTATACACATGTATTTGTATATACACACTTATATACATATGTGTGTACCTGTACACACATGCACTGTGTGGTACACATATGTACATATAAACATATACCACATACCTATCTATACATACACATACATAATCCACATGTATACATAATGCACATATACACACATATAATTTTTATATATACATATATGCACACACATAACGTATATACATACACACATACACACACAAATATATATAACCCTCACAGGGATTAGGTCAAAATGATGTAAGAGAAAAGGCAAAAAAAAAAAAAATTCAGGAAAGGCACAAACTGGAAGGAATACTTCTTAGAGGAAAGTTTCATGGCCAAAAAGAATGTCACTGGTGTTGTTTCCCCCTCTGCCACCCTCACCCCATCCCATCCCCCAGTTAGCCAGCCCAAGGTACAATGCCATCTCTTTACACCAGTTTTTGGGGGAAGAGATAGCCACAGTCCCCAAAGAGGTTCTAAGGGGCAAAAACCACAGCTCTGAGCCTCTGCCCAGGAATTTCCCGATGATATTAGCAACAATAACCCCTTTATCAAGGGTCCCCAACCTGGGGTGTTTGTACTGCCCATAGAATATGGCAAGTTTATCAAGACAGTACAAGAAATAAAAGGCAAATAATGATATTATTTAATTGAAATATTCTAGAAGGGGACTGTATCCCAAAGAGACCATAAAAATGGGAAAGGGTTCCACATGTACAAAAATATGTATAGCAGCTCTCTTTGTGGTGGCCAAAAACTGGAAATCAAGGGGATGCCCATCAATTGGGAAATGGCTGAACAAGTTGTGGTGTATGAATGTAATGGAATACTATTGTGCTATGAGAAACGATGCACAGGAAGACTTCAGAGGCCTGAAAGGACTTATATGAACTGATGCTGAGTGAAAGGAGCAGAACCAGGAGAACTTTAGCCCTTCACTGCAATGCATGGACCTAAAAAACTCCCAATGGACTCGAGGCAAAATGCCTTCCACATCCACAGAAAGAACTATGAAACTGGATTGCAGAATGAAGCAGATTATTTTCTCTTGTGTTTTGTTTTGTTTTGTTTTGGCTTTTCTCATGGTTTCTCCCATTCATTTTAATTCTTCTATGCAACATGACTAGGGTGAAAATGTTAAAAAAATATGTGTGTGTGTGTGTGTGTGTGTGTGTGTTCTAGAAGGAGAAAGGGAAAAAAGTATGGATTGTAGAGAGAAGAGTAAGGAGGTAGGGGCAAAATAGGAAAGGCAGAGAATACATTGGAAAATTTTGAAAGAGTTGAAGAAATAATTCCTTCTGACAAAATCAAATGAATGAGGTTTGGATATAAAATTGTTTTCATAGTGACTTGGGGAAAAAATCAGCAGCAATGATCCAGTGAAAGATTAGCTAATTGATCTCTGAAATAACAAGTAAATTCAAATTTCCAATCAATGATGTTACATTTTTGGTGCACCCTTGGAGAAACATCTCATTCTTACTATATGGTCACAAAGTTTTCATTCCATTTATAACAACTGACTAGATTCTTACTTGAATCCAAAGCAAGAAACAAACCAGGGGTTGAACATGGCATGTGGGTATCTCTTTCAAAAAATAAACTATAAATAAAATCGTGGGTTGACAAGAAACAAGAATTGTAAGCCTATTAATCTAACTGATGAACATCTAGTAACATTATGATACTAAAAATACTGTTATGTATAGAATAAGTTTTGTTTTATGGGAAAAAGTATTATTCTCTTTGATTTCTTTTGTGCATGTACATGATAAAATCAGGAATTTATTTCCTTTCACATTGAATGGAACGGTGGGATACAGACAAGGAAGGTTTACTGAAAGTCCAGGGATACTCCTTGATGTAAACTCCTGTCCTCTATGAATGAAATAGGCAGCCTTCCCTGCTTCCAACAGCCCCAGTTTCACAAAATGTCACAAAAAACCACCTTCGTCCCTTCACTCATGGGAGGACAGAAGACTTAGTTGGAAAGAAAAGCTGGTGGTAGACAGAAGATATGGAATGAATGAGTAAAAGTCACTATTCGAGACAGTTAAGTTTAACATAAATTAATTTAACAAAAAAAAAAAGAGAGATAAGACATGCCCTCTTCCCAACCCCCTTACAGAGGTGAGAGTTCCATGAATGTGGTATGTTGCACATATTTGCATACTTTTCTTGATGTATTGATCACTTTTGCTGACATTTTCCTTTTTTTCTTCTTCTGTTTAAAAATATTATTTGTCATATGGGATGGTTCTGGGGAAGGATAGTGGGGAAAATTGTGTGAGGTTTTAAACAAACATAAAAGATATCAAGTAAACCTTATTTTTAAAATGATTTTTTAAAATAGTTCACCATGTGCCCTGGCCTATATAGTTCACCATGTGCCTATTATGATAGGCAGAGGGAGTATAAGAACATAAAAGGGACACAGCAAGAATATTGATTTCTTCAACCTTCCCACCTGGGTGACTAAGACGGGTATAGAGGCTGGGAGAAGCCCACACTCAGGTCTACCCTCTAACCCCTCCGTCTGACCTTCTTCTACATTCTATTAAGGAGAAACAACATGTCATGGATAAGTAAGTGCCAAGTAGTCTTCCAAAGGAGAGGGCAAGCCCAAGAAACCAGGGGATAGTCACCTCTTGTGGAGGTGATACCTGGATTGCACAGAACCAGGACTCTTACAAGCCTCTTTTTTTGGAAGCAGGACTCAAAGACCTCTGATGTCATTGGTTCAGGGAAGTTTAAAGGAAGGAAATGCCCCTTAGGCCTGCAGATGATAAATTGAAGAGTGGTTGCCAGTCCTGGAAAGTTGTCCAGGGGCTCTAAGATATTATGTGACTTGCCCTAGGTGACACAATTGATATGTGTCAAAAGGGTGTGGATCCATATCTCCTGGCTCTGAGGCCAGTTACTAATCTGCTATTACTGCTTACGCCATCTTTAACAATGAGAATTAACCACTCACTACTCCAAGCCTTAAACCAAGTCCTCTCTGGTCACTGTGTCTATGTGGAACATATCAAACCCCTTTCCAAAAACTCAGTCCCCTTAAGAAGTAGAACAAGTTTTTACTGACTCTAGGATCAATTCCACCAAAGGGTGGTCAGACTCCCTTCACACAGTCTGCTTGATGTTCAGATACTCAAGGCAGTCAATACCTTACTCCTGCCTCATCTAGATTCAGGAGCAGCAGCTGGTATGGTTGGCCTTAGAGGGAGAGGGAGAAAGAAAGGGAGAGGGAAGAATAATATATGAAAAAAAGAGGAGTCACCATTTTAAGAAGACTGGATCAAATCAGATGTCATCCTCCAACACTACCCCGTACACACAAGCACAAGTAGAGCCTTGGGGTAGAAGAATAGGCTTGTAAAAGAGAAGAAATAACTATCTTTCTAGATGTGACCCATTGGAGGGAAGTCAATTATACATCTGCTACTGAGATGGAGAAAGAAAGAATCTAGGAACAGGGAGAAGAGTCCTACCACATGACCCTGGAGGGGTTCTAACAATGGGCCAAACCTACAGGGAAAAGGGTTAATGGTAGATTCATGAAAATGGAGTGCAGGGAATGTGTAAGAGGAGTAAAGAAAATTAGGATAATTCAGCCTTAATCTGTTTCAAGGCAAAGGACTGAACTAAAATTACTTCTTGGGGCAAAGGGCTATTTATACCTCAGGACCATAATTATAAACTCTCAATCTCTCCCTTGTGACTGACACTATCTCAGATAGGAAGACTCCTCCCATTCTCTCCTCCATACACCCGAGACCTCTGCCTTTCCCAATTCTTCCCCCACATGCCTATAGACTTTTCTCCTCCCCAACAGTTCTCAACATTTCTCTCTCACCCACACATTCTCAGGCTTCTCCCCAACAGTCTCCCCATGTTTGTTCACCCATGCCTCTACTTCCTCTCATGCTTCCCCCCAAATATCTCCCTACTATCACCGCTTCCCCTAACAACTCACACATACCCAGACCTTCTCCCTCTCTCTTTGTCAAATAAGATGTATTTCTTATGATGACTCCCTCATTAGGATGTCTTGTTTCATCCTCTTCATTGTAATTGATGAATATCTTCATGGAAAGTCTAAAACTGTTCACGAAAACAGATATGGTCATGGAGGATGTCCTAGGATAAGCCTTTCTCTCTCATTAGGCTAACTCATGGAAGAGGGCATTAGATTCAGGATCATAGACCAGCTGGAGGTCACCTTATGCAAACCCCTAATTTTATAAATGTGAAAAATGAGTTGCCCAAAAGCCACAGGTGGAATAAGAGGGAGAACTGGAATTTGAACTCAATTTTCTGATTCCATTAGCAGTACTTGCTTTGTTGTGTCATGTTGTCTCCTTGCTCACATGTTCCATTTGGCTCCAGAGGGCCAAATTAGAAGCAGTCCACTGGAATTTACAGAGAAGGAGATTTAGGATTGATGTCAGGAAAAATCCTCCTAACATTTAGAGCTATCCAAAGTGGAATGGGCTACCTTGGGAGGAAATGAGTTCTCCCTCATTAATGTCTTCAAGTAAATCCTGGTTGATCAATTTATTGAGTATGTTGTACAGGGGATTCTTGGTCATTGGCAATTCAAAAGTTGAGTCAGGAAGTCAGTGGGTAAATAACTTAAGTGCCTACAGACTCTCTAAGAGCCTAAGGTCATATGCGGCCTATGAGAGCACAGACTAAAGCAGGGGTTGTTAACCTTTTTCTGTCATGCACTCTTTGGAAGTCTGTGGAAGTTTATGGACCTCTTCTCAGAAGAATATTTTTTAAATTCATAAAATAAAATATATGATTCCAAAGGAAACTAATTACATTGAAATAAAAATATAATTTTTTCCAACTAATATGGACCCATTGAAACCTATCTGTTGATCTCTTAGGGAGTCCACAAGCAGGTAGTTAACAAATCTTGATCTAGGAATTAGCAAAAATATCAATGGCTTCAACTTTTTAATCACTACTTTGCAACTAAGAGGGGTTCTGAGGAGACCCACAGACGTTGAGAGAGAGGCCCACACTCAAAGCTAACCTCTAACCCTTCCATCTTCCTAAATCGATGCTGACTGGGGTCCAAGAGTATTTCTGGAGCTGGAAAAAGGGTAAAAATATTTACCAAAAACCCAGAGGGCATTAGAGAAGCTAGGCTAGGGGCAATTAGTATGATTAAATGTTAAAGATATACAGTGTGTGAAGGCAGCTTCTCTACTGTGTGGGAACAGTGGGTTTGACCTTAGGAAAAATCAAAAAGGATTCCGAGTCCCCAGTTACCATCCTATATACCTAAGGCTTAAAAGTAATCAGGGGGAAGAGCAGTCTAAGGCTTTTCTGAACTTTGTGATTTAGTTTGGGCAAAAAAAGACAAATTAAGAACTCCAGAAAAGATATGTGAGGTAACCAGATGACAGACTCAGTTGTCTGCCAGATTTTACCAATAGAAACCTGAAACTTCCCCCTCAAAAAAGCATGTATAAAAAAAGAAGCATGACTTCTCTTCCACCATGAGGGCCAATGATTAAGAAAAGGGAACCAGGTAGAGGGCAGGGCATGACAACTAGATGGAAACTACTGCTACACTCCTCCTCTGTCCCTGGCCTTCCCTTTCTCCTACATCATTTTTCAGGCTTCTTACACATACACACTCCCCTCAAACTGAAATGGGGTGGGGGGCAAAGGAAAAGTCATTGTGAGGAGGGCCTAAGCAGTAATACAGGAAAGTGGATTCCGCTCCAAAGGATGATCTGCTTGGAACAGGAAGTTGAGAGTGTGAAATCTATCCAAGGGACCTTGGATGAGTCAAAGAGAACTGAGTCAGCCCTGGGGCCATCTTGGTTCAAAGACTAAGTATGGAAGAGCTCAATCAACATCCTTCTAGACTAGAAGATGTCACTTTGCAACCATAACTCTGTCTTCAAAGTAGCCTTTATTGAATATAAAACAAACAATGAACTAAGCCCAGGGCTAGATAGATGTCATGGGAAGTAGAGTAGTGTAGGGGAGTGAGAAAAGGGATGTTACTTCAGGGACGGTCAGGACAATCCTTGAAAAAGTCATTGCACATCATGGAGATAAGGGCCAGAAAGACAGCATACTCCTGGAAGTCCACCTCCTGGTCACTGTTTGTATCCAAGTTCCCCATCAGTTTCTTCAGCCCCTCTTCATCCACCTCTCCCTGAAATGTAGAGGAGATACGGTCATGCCTGGGAAACAAAGTCTAACATCATGGTGCAATATTTAAAAAAAAAAATTAGATTGAGAGTCAGAAGCCTTGGGTTCACATCTGCTACTTTCTACCTCTCTGTCCTTGGTCAGGAGAGTCACCTCACATGGCCTATTTTCTCCTCTATAAAATGAAAGTTGCATTAGGCAGCCTTTCCACACCCTTCCAGTTCTAAATTACCTGATCCTATGACTTTCCCTGGGCTCCACTTGTCAGCTTGGCATATACCTATACTCACCTCACAACCCTATCCATCCAGACAAATGAGAAAGAATGGGTATTTCATTGATTTCATTTAAAGCCCGGCACCATCTGGCTCCAACCTATTCTCCAGCCTCATGATACATTACTCTTCTTCCCAAAATCTATAGTCCAGCCAAACTAATCTCTCTGTATCTCTGTCTCCCTCTCCCTCCCTCCCTCCCTCCTTCTCTCTCTCTCTCTCTCTCTCTCTCTCTCTCTCTCTCTCTCTCTCTCTCTGTCTCTCTCTGTCTCTCTCTCTCTCTCTCTTTCACACACACACACACACATCTCTAATATACTCATTCACACTCAACTATGACTAAGACAGCTCAAGGTGTTGTTTCTCTAAATAATGCTTGTATTAGGAATTACTAGGAAGAAATTTCCTCTCAGGCAATTGGGGTTAAGTGCCTTGCCCAAGGTCACACAGCTAGTATCTG
Source organism: Bettongia penicillata ogilbyi (assembly GCA_023548195.1). Taxonomy (NCBI): domain Eukaryota; kingdom Metazoa; phylum Chordata; class Mammalia; order Diprotodontia; family Potoroidae; genus Bettongia; species Bettongia penicillata. The sequence continues at coordinate 13,230,866 of JAJHZJ010000413.1, forward strand.
AGGCCAGATTTAGGATTCCTCCTGATTCTAGAGCCTATCCACTGCAACACCTGGCTGCCCTCTACTATCTTTCTTGCTGCTTCTGTCTTACCCACAACATTCCATCAATCTCAATGCCTTTAGTCTAGCTGTCCCTCACCACCTTCACCAAGTCTAGAATAAATACCTTTTTCACTCCTAGCCCTCTTATTTCTTATTTCAAGACTTAGCCCAGGACCACTAAAAAAAAAAAACCTTTCTTGATCCCATGAGCTGCCAGTAACCTCTCTCCTAAAACTACCTTGTATTAATTTTGCATATACCTGGTCACAGGAAAAATAGGTGAAGAGTTAGAATGGACCATAGAGATCATCTAGTCATTTTACAGATGAGGAAGTTGAGCCTCTGGTCTTACCTAAGGTCTCAGTAATACAAAATGGCAGAGCTAGGATAGGAATTCAGGTACCTGAGACTTCAAGTACAATACTTTTCCCTGCTTATATATGTACATGCTGTCTCCTCCAATAGAATCTAAGTTCCTTGAGGGCAAGGGACTGTTTCATTGTGTTTTTTTTTTTTGTATCCTCAATATCTAGCATACCACCCAGAAGGAAGTATTTGATTATTAAATGTTTTTTCATTGATTTACTGACTGATTGAGTAATCTCTTTAGACTCTACCTGCTCTGGTCAGGAAATAACCAAGATCATGAGAAAAAAAATTTAGTCATTTTTCAGTCATGTCCAACTCTCCAGGACCCCTTTTGGGGTTTTCTTCACAAAGATACTAGAGTGATCGCCATTTCCTTCTCTGACTGATTTTAGAGATGAAGAAATCGAAGCAAACAGAATGAAGTGACTTGTTCAAGATCACATAACTCATAAGCGTCTGAAGTCATATTTGAACTTAGGTCTTCCTGACTCCAGGCCCAGTGATGCACCTAGCTAACCATATGTGAAAAGATGCCCATGCAGTAAATCTTTTATTCCTCAAAGCAGATTCTTAATCTCAGACTGACCAGGGACCCCACCCTACCCATCTTTGGAAGGTCTCCTGAGCTATCTCCTCCCACTATCAGAGTCATTGTGAGTTCAGAAAATGACTAAGGACCAAACAGAACTAAGCAGATAAACCTGCTGAAAGAGGGGTGATCAGGAAACAATCTCATCATACATTTCAAGGCCAAAAATGATTTGGGGCTTTTCTGTCATTTGGGATCATTTGTGTCACCAGCAGGAATAACAGGGTTATTCTATTTGTTGGCCCTCTCTAAATTCCTAGAACTTCTTCCTTTTACATTTCTGGGGTGTACATCCTTCTCTTCCTTCTTACCTAGCACAGGTACCGCCTCCTCGGTGAAGCTTTGCCTGATTCCCCATCCCCTAGCTGAAAGCAATGGTGTTTTCCAACCTTCTGAAAGAACTTCAAACTTTCCCTAGATTCATACTTATTTGGGCACACATCACATTTCTCTTTTTGTTGTAAACTTGAGAGTAGGATTTTTGTGGGGTTTTCATCCCATCAATTAGCACAGTATTCTCTCTGCAGTTACAAACTTAAATGAGTAAAGGGAATTATAAATAAATTGGGTAGAATTAGTTTGGGCCCTTTCTGCACCTTCTACCCCACCACAACCAGCACCACTCCAATTTCCCTTGGACATAACCCAAGGGGAGGGCGCCGTCTCCAGTTGTTCCTGATTGATATCTGGCCACTGGACCCAGATGGCTACTGAGGAGAAAGTGAGGCTGGTTCAGACTTTGCACAGTCCTTCCTCACTTAATTCTGATTCACTGGAAAACCATGACACCACCTTCCTGGTAGCACCACCACCACGTTGGAAAACAAAGGGCGAACAACAAGACTGGGGGAAGGGAGGGAGAGGAGGAGCCTGCCAGAGCTCCAGACTTAAAGGCAACCTACTCACTCCGACAAAGCTGGGGAGCTCATTCTTTAACAATTGCTTCATCTCCCCCTTACTCAGCTTGTATTTGTCACCCTCTTTGCCCGAGTATTTGTGGAAGGTAAAGACAATCACAGCCAGGGCTTGCTCCAGGGGACTGCTCATCTTGGCACCTGGAGAGATGGAAATAATAGATCAGAAGGTGCTCGGGCAAAGAAGGTACCTTCCTGGCCTCCCTAACGACCTTTTTACACCACCCAACACACAGGCAATCTTATCAGCCTTCTTTCATGAGCGTAGAGCTATGTCTTTCTCTTCCCCCATCAGATGGAGGGCTCCCTGAGACTAGGGTTCGCATCTCTCCCATCAGACTGTGAGCTCCCTCAGTGACATTTTCTGCTCTTGAATTCTTTCCCATACAAGATATGCTAAGTGAATTTGAGGTGGAAAAGGGATAGTCTGATAAACAAAGTTTCTGCTTTATAAGGAAGTTTCCCTGTCAACAGAATTAGAATTGGGTCAGATGCCTTGGGACAGAAGAAGTCCTTAAGAGGTCATCTCATCCAAGTCCTGGGCCTTTGAACGGGCCCAAACCAAGACAGGCAGGTTAGATCCTAGGGTGTAGGCGAAAGAATCTGCTGTTAGGGGCAGAGAGACTCTAGTCCAACCAGTTCTATTTGTAATGAGTGGGAGGGACCAGTAGAGAAGAAGAAATGAGATTCTGCTCTCTCTATCCCGTTACCCACCAGGGCCCAGCTTCACCCTAACACATACCCAACACTTAGCCCCACACCTCACCACCACCACCATCCTTGCCTAAAACCTAAGGCTATTCCAACAGCTTTCTTCCATGAGAATTCAGGATTCTTTTTAAGCCTCCTCCTAACACTTTTAGGCTCTGACCTCAAGGGTCACAGCTACAGTAGCAACACCCTCATTCCAGCCCTGGAGACCACCCTTATTCCCTTCTAGTCCACAAGCATTTTCATCATTCCTCAAACTGAGATCTTAGAGAGAGAGAGAGCTTGAAGCTGCCCCAGGTTGGAGAGCCTTTTCTTCCATGATGGAGAGCTGGTACTCCTTGGCTCCTGGTTCCATATTTCAGGGCCTTTGGTATCCCAGACCAAGATCTCTTGTTCTTCAGAAGAAACTGCAAAGGGAGACCCTTGCTAGACTCCTCAAAGAATCACTATCTCCTTCTAGTCTGGGTGAAAGACTTCCTAGAAGGTCCCAGACTGAGAGACCCCACAAAAAGGATCCAAGGAAAAGAGACAGAAGAGACAAAATGATTTTTTTTTAATGCTAAATGGAAAAGAAGACAGAGATGAGGACCCAGCCCTCCTTCTTTTTTCATTCAGTCCCCTTCCTTCTCAAAATTCCAGCAGCAAAGGACTTACCAGATCAGGCAGCAAGAAGGATTGCAGGCAGGAGTAAGATGAGAAACAGGGTTGAACTGTTGAGGATTTATACAGCAGCCCTGCTGGTCCTCACTTGGCATTTCAGGAGAAGCCAACCTGTCCTAACCTGATCCCTCCAGCAGCCTGGCTCCTGGCCACCCTCCCCCATCACCCCACCCCAGTTCTCTCTTCTCCTCCTCATTTAGAGTCAGCCTGTCTGCCTTTCTTGGAGAAGCTGCCAAGAAAGCTGGAGATGACAACTGGCAGGGGCAAGGAGACCCCTGAGAACTAGTTATATACTCCCAGAGGCCTGAAAGGGACCCTGTCCTGCCCCATCTAAATTTTTTTTTTCCAGAAAGCAAGCCTTCAGGTATTCTGGCTACCCACCTGGGAATGAGCCCAGTCAGCTGGGAGAAGGTGGAGAATCATTAGCATTTATTAAATGATTTCAGGAACTGTAAAGTACGGTTGGCTCCTCAATGGGACCTAAAAGTTTATTTCATGTATGAATTACGTGAGATACATATATCTCAAATCAGGACTTTCTGGATGTGTGGCATCTTCACAACAGTTTTCATACCTTTCCCCCTAGTGGCCAATAGTTTGGGAGGGTTTCCTTTGTCCTAACCTTCTAATAGGCAGATCCAGTAAAAAGTCAAATTGAGATCAACATTCTTATGAGATACTTTACTCTCTCCAATCCCTCAATTGTAAATGGGCAAGAGAAGGCTAAAAGGAGGCAGGAGTGCGCCACTTATACAGTCCAACTTTGAGATTACTGAATGGGACCCAGAGTGCCCAGGGCTCCCTGCTCCTTGGGGAGATCAAAAGATGTAGCTAATGGAGATACTAGGTTTACAATGTCTTGAGTTAGAAATCAGGAAAAGGCTTTGGAAAATAACTAAACCAATTCAGTTTTGAAGATTAGAAAACTTTGGCCCAGAGAAAATAAAAAAACTTGGTTAAGTAGATGCCTATCAGTTGGGGAATAGATACATAAATTATGAATGCAATAGAATATTATTGTACCGTAAGAAACAGTGGAACATAATAAATGCAAAGAAGCATGAGAAGACTGGCATGAACATGAGACAAAATGAAATAAGCAGAGCTAGGAAAATGATGAAAACAGAAGTTTGGCCCCAAAGAAGACATGTTACCATGTCATACACTTTTTCTGGGAGGAACGGGAGTCAGTTTCCCATAGGTGTGGAACATTACATATAATGTCAGGGTTTTTTTGATGTAATGACTGATTTGCTGATTTTTTTTCTTCCTTTCTTTTTCTTTTTTAAAAAGAATTCTTTACTGCAGGGGATTTTACAGGAGGAAAGAAGAGGGAAACAGGGAGAAACTTTAGCAATATAAAAACAAAAGATATCAAAAAAACTCTTGGCTAAGGTTACATAGGATGTAGTTTTCACTGTCAAGATCTGAGCTAAGGTGTTCTGACTCCAACTTGAAATAGTCTTTCTTTTATCCTGAGTCTTCTCTCTAGAATACCTAGCTCACTGTCAACCCACCCCACAACTACATGTTAAACTAATTCCCAAGAGGCTGACTCCCTACTATCAGGTAAAGTTAAAACTCCCTAGTTTAGCATTCAAAGCCCTTTTTATACCTTATTTTTTTTGTCTTTTTTGGGGGGGCATCACCCTATTTTTTCAGTTTTACCTCATACTACTCCCTTCTATGTACTCCAGCCAAACTGTATCCCAGTCAAATTGGGCTTTTGTATTCCTCCCCCATATGACTGCTCTTTCCGTCCTCTATGCCTTAGCCCATGCTGTTCTCTAGGCCTGGAACATCCTCCCCACAAATGTTCTCACAGTTCAATTCCTAGGCTTCCTATAAAGTCCAATATAAATGTCACCTCCTCTATGACATAGAAACACACACACACATACACACACATATTCCCTCTATCTCATCCTAAGGTTCATTCCAGATTGGGAAGCAGAGTCAGTCTAAAACTGGATGCTCCAAGTTGTATCCTCCCACCCCCGCCCTTGACCATCACCTCAGAGGGTGAGAATGGGCAAAGAATATAGTTATATTGAATTTTCCTTAGGACCAGCCTACTCACCCCCTTCTCTCCCCATCCCAAGCCTCCAATTCCTGACACCCATCACTGAGACTGGGGCTAGGAAAGGGTTAGCCTAACCAGCCTTCCTAAGGCTGAGCTCATCCATGTCAAGGCCAGGCCAGTGGGCAAAGGGTCTGAGGGCTCAGGCCTCAGGTTTTCATGCTTTTTATTCCAAGCCCCTTATCTCACATATTCTACTGTCTTTACCTAAAAGTACAGCAGAATCCAGCCTCAAAGTTAGGGATGGGTTCATGAGGGGAGAGGGTGAACTTCCTTCCTATCTCTCTTTTCAGAATTCTCTAGCCTTGGCGCCTTCTTTATGCCTACTATCCATCCCCCACCTCAGGTTGGGCCCCACCGTTCCTGCCCCTCACCCAACTCTCCTCCCCCTGTTCCCCTGGCCCTTCTTTTTTTCCAGAAGTTAAATTACTCCCTCCCCCTTCCTCCCCACTAGCCCCCCTTCCATCCTGGGTGACTCACCCAGTGGTTTCCAGAACCAAATGCCCCAGTTATGACTCAATGGGCACCGCCCTCCACCCCCAGGCCAGGAGCAACAGCATAGTTACCAGATCAGCAAGCAGGCACTAAGGGAGAAAGCAGTGATGATGAGAATCCCCCAGCTAAGGCACCCTCAGAGAAACCCACAGAGAGACCTGTACCAGGAAGAGAGGCTCGAGGCTGGGACACTTCTCAGAGGGGGCTCCAAACTGAAAGACCTAACTAATAATATGTCCCCCTTACCCAGACTGAGATCCCATTATAACTTAAAGTCAGATTATATCTGGAGCAAAATATGTGTCCAAGTCTGGTTGGTGTGAAAACCCAAATGTCAGCAGTGCCTCAGGTATGGACAGGGATGGCCCTACTTAAAATCTGTGGTGCTCCCCAAATCTTCTCTCTTCACCTTTTTTCCTACTTCTTTGATGACCCTTACTCCTGTGGTCTTAAGAATTTAAGAGTAGAAGTTTAAATAATCATCTTGTCAAACAAATGAGAAGGCTGAGGAGGCCTAGAAAAGGTGAAACTACTTGCTCATGAGCATGCTAGTTGTAAATATGTAAAAGAACCAAGAATCAAAACTCCGGTCATCTGTTTCCAAACCAGTCTAGGTTATCTCTCCTCCTGGATATTGACATCTCTAACTCAAAATGTCCAAACGATTTTCTTCTGAACCACATCCGCTGCTCCTATGAACTACCCCTTTTTGTTGTTGTTAAAGGGACTGGTCACCCAGTTTCAGATCCCTGGAGTCATCCTTATGGATGATTCCTACAAGTGAATAGATGCTTCGGTGGATAGAACGATAGCCCTGGAGTCGGGAAGACTTCAGCTCAAATACAGCCTCACATACTAGTTGTGTGACAGTTAGGCAAGTCATGTAGCTGCTCTGTTTCCCAATCTGTAAAATGGAGATAATATGAACATCTTCTTCCCAGAGTTGATGTGAGAATAAAATGAGATCATATTTGTAAAGTGCTTTGCAAACCTTAAAGTCGTCTAGAAAAATTCATTATTAGTAGTACTCCCTCACTCCTATGTCCAGTCACTTGCTAAGCTTTGTCAATTTTAGTTGCATAACATCTTTCCCCCCCATCCTCTTCTCTCCATTCATAACTGCTACTTTAGTTTAGATTCTCCATCGCTTGTCTCCTAAACTATTGCAATAACCTTTTACTTTTGGAGGCAATCAGGGTTAAGTGACTTTCCCAGAGACACACAGCTAGCAAGTATCTGAGGCTAGATTTGAACTCAGGTCCTCCTGATTCCAGGACTCTATCCACTGTGCTATTTATTTGCCCCACGATAGCCAGGTAATGGTATTTCCTTCATCCGTTCTCTTCCTTATCCTATCCATCCTCATGATGACCAACATGTTCTTCCTTAGGAAGAATTTAGGTTATAGGCAACTCCCCTGCCCAGAAGCTTTCAGTGGCTCCCTCTACCTAGAGGACAAAGCACAAACTCCTCAGCTTGACATCTGACTCCCCTCAATTGGGTTCTTATTACCTTTCCAGACTTTCATTATACCACTTCACTACATAAACTCTATTTTCTGGCCAAACTGGACTAATCACTTCCCTTTTCTTTACATTTGTATGAGCCATTATCCATGTCTATAATGTACATTGCTGTTGCTCAGGCATGTCTGACTCTTTGTGACACCATTTGGGGTTCTCTTGGCAGAGATACTGGAATGGCTTGCCATTGCCTTCTCCAGCTCATTTTACAGATGAGGAAACTGAGGCAAGCAGGATTAAGTGACTTGCTCAGGGTCACACAGCTAGCAAATGTCTGAGGTCAGATTTGTACTCAGAAAGATGAGTCTTCCTGACTCCAGGCCCAACACTTGGTGCTCCACAGTACAGTATTGTACAGTGCTCCATACACCTCTGCCCCACAGAACTCTGACCTTGCTTGTAGACTTAGCTGAGGCACTATTCTCCTCCTTATAACCTTTCCTGATCCCCCAGTTGTGGTACTCATCCTCCTCAGTTTTTCTGGCTGTAAGAGAAACAAACTTAAAATTCCACTAAGACTTTTGGGATACACTATATTTATTTGTATACATGTTGTGCAATACTATTTCCCACCTCCACCCCTAAGCTTCTCAACCATTAATTTTTGTCTCTGTATTCCCAGAACCTAGCACATTTAGGAATAGCATTTTAAGTCTGGCATTTAGGAAATGTTTGATTTTAATTTCTACTATTTGTGCTATTTTTCAGGATTTCTCTCTCTCTCTCTCTCTCTCTCTATCTATCTATCTCTATCTCTCTCTCTCAACACACACACACACTCACACAGACACAAAGCCCTAATATGCTAATATACTAATATACTCAGGTATGACTAAGACAGCTCAAGATGTTGTTTCTCTAAATAATGCTTTTATTAGGAAGAAATTCCTAAGACAAAGGAATGACTCTCTAAGGATGGATTTTTAGGTATTAGCCAGAGGGTTGAGCAGCATTTTGGGTGGAAATGGGGCAAGAAGATCTTCTCACCAGGCCTGGAATAGTACATAGCTGTTGGAGAGAAACTGACGTTTGTAAAGACGGATAACAGGGAACAGGTCTAGCCAACAAGGGAATAACCACAGGAAACCCTCTGGGAACTGGGTAAATGGAGCAAACCCCAGTCGCCAGGGATGGAGATGGAACAAAGGGCTGGGATGTAGAAATGGAGACTGCAGCAGAACTCATATGAAAAAGATTTGGAGGTCTTAAAGGAATTAAAGTTATAGTATGAGTCAAGAGTACAACTCAACAATCAAAAAGGATAAAGGGATCTTAGACAGCCCTGACAAAAGCAGAAGTCCATGGAGAGGGAAGTGACAATCCCACTACACCCTGACCTGGTCGGATCATTTCCAGAATGGGTTTCGATTCTGAGCACCACATTGAAAAATGGACATTGATTGACAAACTCCTAAGTATCCAAAGAAGGGTATCCATGGTGATGACAGACCAAGACACCATGAAGGACCTGGGGGTGATTAACCTGTAGAAGAGAAGAGCTGGGGGGACATTAAAGCTACATTCTAGAATATGAAGAACTGTGGGAGAAGTATTAGACTTATTTTGGGGGAACACAGCTATGAGAGATTTAGAGAAATGGTAGAGATGTAGATTTCATATCCTTGTAAAGAAAAGCTTTTTAAACAATCTGAATGCAGGAAAAATGGGCTACGGTCCTCCAGAGAGTGGTGGGTGACCCATCATTGGATGCCCTCAAAGAGAGGCTGTATAAGCGCTTAGTATGGAGGTTTCTGCTCCGATACAGACTGAAAAAGAGGACCTCGAAGCTCTATTCCTATGAGAGAGATTCCACGAGACGGAAAGAGAGAGGTGGAGACAAACAAAGGGGCAGAGATGATGGCACAATAGAGACAAAGACAGAGAAAAAGAGACAGGTAATGGTACAAAAGACAAAGAGACAGAGATGATGTTACCATAGAGACAGAGACAGAAAGAGAGACAGGATAGCACAATATAGAGAAAAAGAGAGAGAAAGAGACAGAGATGATTGTACCATAGAAACAGACAAAAAAAGGGATAGGTGATGTCACAGTAGACAGACAGGAGACAGAGATGATGATACCAAAGAGACAGAGACAAACAAAACAAACAAACCAGAGATGATGGCACAATAGAGACAAAGACAGATGAAGAGACAAATGATGATGGCCCAAGAGACAAAGCTAGAGAAAAAGAAACAGGTGATGGTCCAGCAGAAAGAAAAAGATAGAGATGATGGCACGGTAGAGACAGAAACAGAGTTGGTGGCAGAGTACAGACAGAGACAAAAAGATACATGATGGTACAATAAAAACCAACAAAAAGATGGGGATAGCGTACTAAGTGGAGAGAGTGACAAGAGACAGCATGGGATAGTGAAAAGGAAAATAGGAGAGACCAACAAAGAAGCACAGATTCAGATAAAGAAACAAAGACACAAGAGAGATACCCACTAAAATAAGTAGAGACAAAAAAGAAGAGCTATCAAAGGAGGGAAAATGGGAAACTGGCAATGAGAGAGAAAGAGAGATTCAGAAAGGAAATGAGGGACAGGTGCTGACAAAGGAGATGCCAAGCTCAGGAGGCAGAACGTGGATGTCTTCATAACTAAGGAATCTCCATTTCTGCACCAAATGCAGAGAAATCCAATGCACCTATAATATTATCCGGTAGCCTATGGTTCCGTGAGACATATTAAGAGAAACCAGAAGATAGAAAGACCCTCCCCACCCAACCCAGGGCTATGAACAAGGAGCCCTTTTACAAGATCTCTAAAACTAGTCTTAGGTCTTAACACCGGAAACACAATCCTACCCTGTTCCCAGTCCCTACCAAAGAATCTCAAACTTAAGTAAGGTTTTTGTCCAGCCATGGCCTGCCCCCTCATGGTAGGAAAGACCCGAATAAGCTTTGCTGGGAAAAAATGAGGTATCTCTTTGCCCTGCTTTTCCCACCTTTCTCCTCCCCTATCCATTCTTCCCCTATCTACCCCACCCCTGCAGTCTCAGTGATTCATTGAAGAGCCTAATAAGCTGATTCATCTCTAATTAGGGGCTACCTCTTCACTAATTAGGGGCATTTAGGTGGCCCAGTAGATAGAGTGCCAGGCCTGGAGTCAGGAAGACTCATCTTCCTGAATTTAAATCTGACCTCAGATATTTACTGGCTATGTGACCCTGGGTAATTAAAAAAAAAAAAAACAAACACAACTTTGCTCAACCCCCTGGCGCACCCTCTAGCGACTGTCCCCTCTCTCTTTTGAGTGCAAGTTTCTTTTTTCTGTAAGTCACAGTCAATAAACATTTTTTTCAACCATTGCTATGTGCCAAACCCTGAACTAAGTGCTGGGAATAGATAGAAAGGCACAAAATAGTCCTGGCTTTTGAGTTCATTCTAATGAGAAATACAAGGTGCAAACAGCTACACCCAAACAAGCTAATTAACAGAGGGAAGATATCAGAAGAAAAAGGGATAGGGAAAGGCTTCTCATAGAAGATGGGATTTTAGCTGGGTGAAGGAAGCCAGGAGGTGGAAATGAGGAGGGAGATAATTCTGTATGGGACTCAGGACATGGAGCATCTTGTTCTAGAAACATGAAAGAAATCAGTGTTATTGGATCTGGGGGTGGAGGTAGGAGTGAGAAGGTCAGTGAGGGTTAAGTCTAAGAAGACTGAAAAGAAAGGCAGGGGAAGCAGATACCAAATGGGGTTTTATATTTTATTCTAGAGGTGACCGGGAGCCATTGGAATTTATTGAGGTGGAATACGGGATGTGGGGTGATATATGGTCAGATCTGAGGTTTAGGACTATCATTTTGACAAAAGAGTGGCAGATAGATGGGAGCATAGAGAGACTTGAGGCAGGCTACCAGAATGGTCCCGTTGTGAGGTGATGAGGACCTGCACCAGAGTAGTGGCAGTGTGAGAGGAGAGAAGGGATTGTATAGCAGAGATGTGATAAAGGTAAAATTGACAAGTCTTGGCACTGTCATTCACCCTTTTCTCACCTCCCAGCTTTTGGCTCCTGCTGTGGTACCTGAAAGACCAATGATGCTTGGCTGATTCTTTTTTATTTGCAATTCAAAGGACATGCATAGATAGAGATATATCTAAATACAATCTTAATTAGCTTTTACTATAGGACTTCCTTTATACAGAAAAGCAACAGTATTGAAGGAAATGACTACTCTCTTCTGACTGGCTACACTAATAAGGTACAGGAAAGCATGGTAGTAAAGAAAAACAAACTCAGTTAAGAAACATCTGTAATAAAAAGGAAGATATAAGTGACATGCGGTAGGGAAAATTAACTGTAGCTAACAAGACATCTACACTTTTGGAAAATTATGAACAGTACAGAATATTTCTTCAGATATACATTGCCATATTCTGTGCTTACTCAGCAAGCTATCACAGGCCAGCAATTACTTATATGATAATTAGATGAAGTTACTTAAATTCATAATGAAGCTCAGTATCTCTTCTCTCCCCTCTGAAGTCACCATTGACCTTCCCATCATTTCTTTTTTCCTTCCCCAGACTTGATGTTCCTCTCTCACCTAGGTTGGAAGTGTAGCAGCCACTCCATGTGGTGGGGACCTGCCCCTATCACTGATTAGCTGGGAGCTCTGACCTCCATTTCTGAACCTGCCTTTTGTCCCTCATTAGGGAGCTAGTGGACACTCCACCTCAGGGGTGGGGAATCTGCACCTTGAGGCCACATGTGGCCCTCTAGGTCCTAAGAGCCACACTTGAGGACCTAAAGGGCCACATGTGGCCTGGTAACCAAAGGTTCCCCACCCCTGCTCTATCTCCTCCCTCTTTGGCTTGAGTCCACTGCATCTCAGCATTTCGAAACTCAATCAATCCACCAGCCTCAATTTTCCCAGTCTCAGGGTCTACAGTAAAGACCCAGTCTTGTCATTCATTTGTTGACAATCCACAAACATTTCTTGAACGCCTACTGAGTGCAGAACATCATTCAAGACACTGGGATAAATACCAAGTTCAGAGAAGAGTCAGTGCTTGCTCTTGGAATTTATAGTCTATTAAGGAGATGACGCACAAACAAAAAATAATGATTGATTGATAATGAACAACATTACATGTTAGCTACTTTAGAAGAATTATACAATAAAATGATTGTTGAGGTCCAGGGGCAGGTATTGTTATTCATCTGGAATATCAGGAAAGCCTTTGTGATCTATCAACCCTCTCGCTCTGACTCACCCTGAGGTACTAAAGGGTAGGGATTTGGTTAGGGGTGGGGACAGGAAATGGGGAGAGATATAATTGTGGCAGGAGAGTGCTGCATTCAAGGCTGGAGAGAAAAGTAGGGCTCTCCTTACCACTGGGTCTACTCACCTTGCTCTGTGATGGGCCAAATGTGATAAGAAGAAACTGGAAATCCCTGCCAACCAGTGACAAGAGAGCCATAACCTAGTACCAGGCATTCCCTAGACTGAACTGAGAACCTGAATCCAACCATAGGTTCCCAAAGTGGGTGATACCACCCTCTAGAGGGCGCTGGAACAATCCAGGGAGGGGCAATATTTTTTTAAAATGCAAATTTTTTTTTAAAAATCAAACCATAAAGGGTTAAAGAAAATATATTTCCATGGGCACGCTGAGTAATTTTTTTAAAAGGGGTGGTAGGCCAAATGAGTTTGGGAACGTCTGAACCAGATCCTAAGTAACTCACTCAGACAATGAGTTCCAGATGCAAATTTCTTCAGAGTTTTTGCTTCAGCTTTTGATTGTCCGTCAATCAGTCAATCAGCAGGCATTTATTAAGCTCTTACTATCCATCAGTCAGAGTGCTAAGCTCTGGGGATACAAAGAAAGCAAAAAAACCCTGTCCCTGCCCTCAAGGACAGTGAAGACTTTCTAATGAGGAATTCAACATTCAAACAATTAGGTACATGCAAGATATATAGTACAAACAGAAAGCAATCACAGACAGAAGACTCTCAAAAGGAGATAAGGAAAGTAACACCAGGAAAGGCCTTTTGCAGAAAGCAGAATTTGAGCTGTCTGGAAGGACAGACATTCCTACAAAAAGTGTAAATTAAACATCCCAGAGAAATTGTGTTGGTGAGATTCCTTTGTTGTGTCACAGGTGATGTAATTGTGGAGAACTAAACACACATGCTTTAGAAATCCTAGAACTTCTGGGTCCTGATCAATCCTATCTGGGAGAAAATCTCTATGATTTAAAGGAGCATCTGGCTCAAAGCCCCTTCTTAGATACTTTATTTTTTTCCCATTGTGTTCTTGCTGTAAGCTGTTTATCAATTTTATACTCAGAGTTGTTACTTCATATAGTACTCAAGTATTCCTGTCTTCAGTGTTTTCAGTTGTGTCCAACTTTTCACGACCCCATTTGGTGTTTTCTTGACAAACTGTAGTGGTTTGTTATTTCCTTCTCCAGCTCATTTTACAGATGAAGAAACTGAGGCAAACAAAGGAAAGTGACTTGCCCATGGTCACAGTGCCTGAGGATCCACTACACCACCTACTGTATATAGTGGACTCCACTATTCCAAATGACTAGTTCTCATTGAAATACAACCAGATCTTGAAAAGAAACAAGGCTTTGTACTTGGTGGGTTTTTGCTGTTGAATGTTTTCCAACTCTTCTTTGGGGTTTTCTTAACAAAGATATTGGAGTGGATCTTTTTTTTTAACAGATGAAGAAAGGATTATTTGCCCAGTCTCACAGCTTAAATAAGCAGCTAGTTTGAATTTACAAAGATGAGTCTTCCTGATTCGAGTCCCAGCTCTCTATTCACTTTACTACCTACTCAGAACCTAATTGAGAGGATTCATGAAACTTGACATTGACTCAGCTACTCATCCCTAGAGTGAGGCTGAGCTGAAGGACAAAAGATTGCTAACTCTTTGAGAACCATAGAAAATCTGGCATTTTACTCTACCTTTCTACCCAAGTGGGGCATTTAAAAATTGACAGTTTGGGATTCCCAAAAAACACAGAAAAGGTAGCCTTTCAGATGACTGGGTCAAGACAAGGAATCAGATAGAAGATAGAAAATTCCTGCCATAGTGAACAGTATAAGCAGAGACAGAGTAGAAAGGACATAAGAAAGTAGTTGACTTAAACATAGAGTTTGAGGTGAGTAATATGGAACTAGAAGGAGTAATGTCGAATTATAAATACTTTGGGTGGGTGGCATACAAAGAAATTTGAACTTTACTCAATAGTCCATATCTACCAGTAAGGAAAGGTATTTTATCAGGAACATATTCATGTTCTGTTCAGAGTGGAGATTAACACTCAACCTGTTTATCAGGTCTCTTAGGCTCAAAGTTCTGCAACAAAAAGGGTCTCACCAGCCTTCTAATCCAACCCTGCTGCTGAGGGTTGGAAAGGTACAGGAGCCCCAAGACTGGAGTTTTTTTGCATGGGCCACCTTGAAAGAATTCACCGACTCAAGCATTCTTGAGGTCAAGGTGGTAACGATTTATTACACTTTTCAGTGGGCAAGAGTTCTTAGGGAACCTGCAACCTTAGAGGGGTACAGGTAACGTTTATATAGTATATTCTATGGTATAAAGTGTCAAACATAGGCGATTGCTCCCATCAATGTCTTCTTAGACAAGATAAAGGCAAGGGAGTATACACATGTCTAAGTCTAGGATACATATAATTGGTCAATGAGTAGTAAATGTCATTATGATCTAATACACAGCCAGTTTAGCCAATACACAACTTGTTCAAACTAATAAATTCTATAGGGGCAGCTGACTATTGTATCAGGAAGAGAGATCTAGGGCAGGTTGTCATTGGGCTGGAGAGAAACTGCCTGGGATAGTGTTTTGAGACTAGGGAGCAATGTGATTTTTAGAGAGGAATGTGATTTTAGAATTGGGGTCCAAGCACCCCATCACTACCATTTTACAAAAGAGGAAAATCAAGACCTAAATAAGTTAAGTCATTGGCCCAAGGTCACCCAAGTAGTAACATAACCACTCCTTAAGAGATAGGTTGTACACTCATGTCCTCCAGTTCCACAGCTACTGTACCAGGCAACTTCCTCAAGCTCTAGAAGTGAATATTAGGTGAAGCGCTTCTGGCAAAACAAGGGCAGATCTGCACTGAGAAGTCAAACCCCCAACTTTGAGTACTCTGCCCTCTAGTGCTGCAGCTTCCATTAAGCAATTTTTTTTCCTTTGCTCCCACCCTCACCCCTATCCCGCTCAAGAATCTGACTTCAGACACTTACTAGTTATGTGACATTGGGTGAGTCATTTCACCATGTTTGCATCAGTTTCCTCATCTGCAAGATGAACTGGAGAAGGAAATGGCAAATCTCTTTGGTGTTTTTGCCAAGAAAATCCTAAATGGGGTCACAAAGAGTAGGATACTACTGAAATTGACTGAACAACAAAGGAATCTCTTAGCTGAAAATTCTAGTGTCTTCCTTTTCTTGATTATTTCCAGTTTAGCCTGCATATAGCGGTTTTGTACATAGTTGTTTGTCCCTCCCTTCCCCTCCTCCTGCCCCGCCCCCATCCTGTTGGTCTGTGATATCCTTGAAAGCAGGGATTGTTTTTTGCTTTTGTTTTTGTCTCTGGAGCATTTAGTACACTGCCTCAAACATAATAGGTGCTCACAAATGCACCAGTGAGGGAATATAATCCACAGCCTCTGGGCAATTGTCACTTGGAAAATTCTGTCTCCACCAACACCCAGTGCACACACACCCTCTCCTCCCCCTATCATCATCTCTGTGGCTCTATGATCCAGAGCATCCTAAGAGCCCCCCCCACCAAACTGGTTTCATTTTTTGGTAAGAAAGACTTTTTTGTAGTGAAATTCAACCCCTTAGCGTAGCTATATTCATCAAATTAACTGAATAATTATGTAGCATATCCTCTGGGCTCACTTTCCAAACTCTCACTCTCTCTAGCAAGTTGGGTCCCAAGACAGCAGCTGACTACTTTCCCCCTCAACGTTCTAGGGGGTACAGCTGAGGGGTTGTGATTTTAATTACTGATTTTCATGTTTCTGCCACATGGCAGGAACTTAATAAATGTTTATTGACTGAATTTCTCTTTCTAAGAGGATTGGGGGTTGCAAAGGCACCTTATCAAGTCCTACTGTTCGAATTAATTTGCTTATTTCTTTTAAAAATAAGAACAGGATGGAAATGAAACCATAGAGGCGGGAAGACTTTTAGAAGACTAAAACCATCAATTCCTAACAGTCATTTCATTTAATTAATTTATTTCATTAAAAATAAGAACAGGCTGTAGATGAAACTATGGATGCAGGAAGACTGTTGCAATTTACTAGACAAGAGGTATTAAGTTGTCTGTACAACCACAGATTTCAAGTTCAGAGGAATGGTCATCTAGTCCAGCGCCCTCATCTTAAAATAGGGTGGTGGAAGTGAGAACAAAGAGGAGGAGATGGACTTGAGAGATGTTCCAGAAATGGAGTTGATGAGGAATTGGGAAATATTAACATATATTTTGCTTTCTGGCTTCTGAATCTGAATCATCACACACCTGAAACTGCTCTCTCCAAAGTTACCCACAATCTCTTAAATCCCCAGTCTAATGGTCTTTCATCATTCCTCACCCTTCTTGACCTCTTTGGCTGCATTCCACACTCCCTCCTTTCTGGATTTTCTTGATACTACAACCTTCCAGTTCTCCTATCTTTCTGGCCTCTTTTCTCAGTCTCTTATACTACATTATATCATGTCCCATGATTCTGTCCTGAGCCCTCTTTCCTTGTCGTTCCATACTCTCTACCAGTGATCTAATCAGCTTCCACAAGTTTAATTATTTCAATACAGCTGACTCCCCAATCCCCAGTCTCCCTCCTATGTGCCAGTCCCACATCACCTATTGGACATTTTGAAAAGGGAGTTCTGTAGGCATCTCAAACTCAACACATCAAAAACAGAGCTCCTCTTTTCCTCCAAACTCTGCACCCTACTGAGCTTTACCATCCTTCTATCTCTCAGGTTCACATGAGAGCATCATCCTCAGTTTCTCCTTTGACCTTGCCCCATGGGCCAGATCAGTTGCCAGATCTTGTCATTTCTGCCTCTAAACATCCCTCATATCTGAGCCACTCTCTCTATTCACATAGCTACCACATTAGTTCAGAGTTTCATCAACACTTGTCTGAAATACTGCAACACTCTCCTACTTGGTCTCCCTGACCCATCTCTCCTCACTCAAATCCATTGTCTACTCAGCTGCAAAAGTTATTTTCCCTAATCAAAAATCTCAATTTCCCCTACTCAATAAGCTCCAGGTTCTTCCTCTAACATAAACTATAACCTTCCAGTTTGGCTTTTAAAGCCCTTCACCAATAAGCAAGGTGACTCTGTGGATGGTACACACCAGACCAAAAGTCAGGGAAATCTAAATTAAAATCTCGGCTTATACATTTACTAGTTTTGTGACCCTGGGTAAGACTCAGTTTCCTCATCTTAAAAAAAGAAAAAAGAACCACTTCAGTATCTGTGATCCTCACTTAACCTCTATCTGCCTCAATATACTCAATTTTTAAATAAGGGTAAATAGCACCTACCTCCCAGGGTTGTTCTGAGGATAAAACAAGATAATATTTGTAAAGTGCTTTGTAAACTTTAAAGTGTTATATAAATGCTTGCTTCTTAAAGTCCTTAGCAAAACTTGGGTCTAACTTACCTTTCCAGCCTGGTTATATACTATTCCTCTCCCTCATCTTTAGTCCAAGCAAACTGGCCTTCTCTCTGGTCTTCACACAGAGGACTTCACCTTCACATTTTCTGTCTCTGTGCCTTTAAACTATCTCCCCTCCACCACATCTATGTCTAGAATTTATTCCTCCCTCACCTCTGCTTGATAGAATAGCTCACTTTTTTCTACATGAAACTATTTCTGATCCCCCAATTACTAGCACCCTTCCTAACTACCTTGTAATTATTTTCTATTATATATACATGTATGTATATATACACACACAAATGTATTGGTACATACGTATATATGTACATTTTGTTTCACCAGTAGAATGTAAGTTCCTCAACAGTAGGGAACGTGTTTTGTTTTTTTTTTGTTTTTATATCCCCAAATATCACAGTACCTGGCACATAATGGTTAATTACTAGATGCTTGCTGATTGATGGATATGAGAGATGAGGGAAAAGAATTAAAGACTCCCCCAAACATGGGAAACTGGGTAAATGATAGTGCTAGAAACAGAAATAGCCTCTTCTCAGTATCCATCTTCCTTGTACAATTCAATACCAAAGTGGAAAAGAAGTGGTTAAATACACCCTACATTTGATGAAGGGATTGGGGGGCAGGGGGCGGGCAGTATAGGACAATATACTTGATTATATGTGTATAAACCTCAGGTTTTTCTTCCCAAAGCCTGCCACTTCCATGACTGTGAAATATTCTCATCTGATTCTAATTTCATACCATTCCATCTCTCTTTCTCTCTGTCTCTTTCTCTAACTCTCTGTCTTTGGCTGTCTCTGTCTGTCTCCTATCTCTTTCTGCCTCCCTGTCTCTCTCTCTCTCTCTCTCTCTCTCTCTCTCTCTCTCTCTCTCTCTCTCTCTCTCTCTCTCTCTCTCTCTCTCTCTCTCTCCCCCCCCCCCACTAGATACAATCTTTATCCTCTCCATGATTTCAAATCCCTCCACCTCCATTGGTTCCCAAACCATCATTTCTGCTCTGATTATGTTATCTTCCCTATTCAATCTAATAAACTATTTCACCTCTAAATTCTCCTCTATCTCAATTCCTGGCTACTTTGTCTAATGCCTTGCCAAGCTCTATCCTAGGTTACTCCCATCATTTGACTCCTCTGCTCCTATAAACAAGCCGAAGAAGTCACAAAACTTTACTGACTAGGTCAACTACAATTTTATGTTATTATTGTTCATTTCAGTTGTGACCAACTCTCTGTGACCCCATTTGGAGTATTCTTGGCAAAGATACTGGAGTGCTTTGCCATTTCCTTCTCCAGCTCATTTTTCAGATGAGGAAACTGAGGCAAATAGGGTTAAGTAACTCACTCAGGGTCACACAACTAGTAAGGATCTGAAGCCAAATATGAATTCAGGAAGATGAGTTCAGTGCTCTGTGCACTGTGGCACCACCTAGCGACACAACAATTTTATGTTATCTGACCTCATTTTAGCCCTCACTGCAAGACAATCCTTTTGATGGCCTCAATTGATTCCCTAACCCATTCAGCAAAGGATCTGTTCCAAATTTTCTCTTCCATCCTCAGGCCTCACACATCATCCACACCCTCTCAGCCCAGAAAATTGGATCCAATTTTCCCATAAACTCCTTTCTTCCTTATCTCAAAATCCCTTGATATGATCTTTCACAATCTCCTCCTTTATTCCAGTCTCTCTCTTCTCCCTGACAAGGTCAATCTCTACATAGGTACTCTTTTAAATTTTTGTTAATATTTTACTTTTTCCCAATTACATGTAAAAACAATTTCTAACCCTCATTTTTTTTATGATTTTGAACTTCAATTTCTCTCCCACCCTCCCTAACCTCCCATATCATTGAGAAGGCATGCAACTCAGTGTGCAGTCATGCAAAAACATATTTCCACATCAGTCATGTTGTGAAAGAAAACAGACCCAAAAAAAAGACAAAAGGAAAGTTTAAAAAGAGTATTCTTCCGTATGCATTCAGATTCTATCAGCTCTCTTTTGGATGCAGATAGCACTTTCAATTTTAATTTCAATTGCTTTAGAATTATCTTTGATCTTTCATTGCTGGGAATAGCTAAGTCATTCACAGTTGATCATCATACAATATTTCTGTTACTGTGTACAATGTTCTGCTAGTTTTGCATCAGTTCATATAAGACTTTCCAGGTTTTTTGGAAACCATCTGGTTCATCATTTCTAATAGGACAATAGTATTTTGTTACAATCATATGCCACAACTTGTTCAGCCATTTCTCAGCTGATGGGCATCTCCTCAATTTCCAGTTCTTTGCCACTATAAAAAGAGCTGCTATTATAAATATTTTTGTGCGTATAGGTCTTTCACCCTTATTTTTTAATTCTGTGGGATACAGACCTAGTAGTGGCATTACTATGTTAAAGGGTATGCACAATTTGATAACCCCTTGGATATAGTTTCAAACTGCTCTCCAGAATGGATGAAGCACTTCACAATTCCACAAATAATGCACTACTGTCCCAATTTTCCCATATCCTTTCCAACATTTGATATTTTCCTTTTCTGTCATATTAGTCAGTCTGGTAGGTGTGAAGTAGTACTTCAGTTAATGTCTTAACTTGCATTTCTCTATTCAATAGTGATTTAGGGCATTTTTTCATATGATTATAGATAGCTTCGTTTTCTACATCTGAAAACTGCCTGTTCATGTCTTTTGACCATTTATCAATTGGAGAATGACTCATATTATTATAAATTTGACTCAGTTCTCTATATATTTGAAAGATAAGGCCTTTATCAGAGAAACTTGCTGTAAAAAATTTTTTTCCCAGTTTCCTGCTTTCCTTCTAATCTTGTACACATTGGTTTTATTTGTACAAAACCTTTTTAATTGGATGTAATCAAAATTATCCATTTTACATTCCATAATACTCTCTCTTGTTAAGTAATAAATTCTTCCCTTGTTTACAGATCTGACAGGTAGACTATTCCATACTCCCCTAATCTGCTCGTGATATTTTATGTCTAAATCATGTACTGATTTTTACCTCATACGGGTATACAGTGTGAGGTGTTGGTACTCACTTTCTGACTTCCAGTTTTCCCAGTAGTTTTCTGTAAAATATTGAGTTCTTGTGTTTCCATCTCTCTATTATGTACCTAACCTATTCCACTGATTAACCATTCTGTTTCTTAGGCAGTACCAGATAGTTTTGATGACTACCATTTTTTAATATAGTTTAAGATCTGGTAAGGCTAGGTCACCTTCCTTCACATATTTTTTCATCAATTCCCTTGATATTCTTGACCTTTTATTCTTCCAGATGCATTGTGTTATTACTCTTTCTAGCCCTATAAAATAATTTTTGGTAGTTTGGTGTGTCAATAAGTATATTAATTTAGCTAGAATTATAATTTCTGTTATGTTGCTTCAGTCTAGCCATGAGCAATTATTATTTTTCCGGTTGTTTAGATCTGACTTTATTTGTGTGAGAAGTGTTTTATAATATGTGTTCATATAGTTCCTGGGCTTGCCTTGGCATGTAGACTCCCAAATATTTTATATTGTCTACAATTTTTTAAATGGAATTTCTCTTTCTATCTCTTGCTACTGGATTTTGTTGGTAATATATAGAAATGCTGATGATTTATGTAGGTTTGTTTTATATCCTGCAACTTTGCTAAAGTTGTTAATTATTTCAACTAGTTTTTAGTTGATTCTCTGGGATTCTCCAAATATGCCATTATATCATCTGTAAAGAATGACAGTTCTGTTTCCTCATCACCTAATCTAATTTCTTCAATTTCTCCTCTTATTGCTGTAGCGAGCATTTCTAGTACAGTACTGAATAATGGTGGTGATAATGAGCATCCTTTCTTTACCCCTGCTCTTATTGGGAGGCCTTCTAGTTTATATATATGAATTCTTGATCCTATCCCATCTTTCCCACCAAATTGCCCCTATCATGTCCTCTCTCTACAACCTTTAGTCTCTCCCTATCTACTGATTCCTTCCCTGCAGCATACAAAAACACTCAAGTCTTCCCCATTCTTAAAAAACTCTCACTGAATCTTATCCTTTCCTCTAGCTATCACCCTATATTTCTTCTTCATTTCTCAGCCAAACTATAAAAAACCTTCCTATACCTGGTGTCTTCAGTTCCTTTCTTCATACTCTTACCTAGATTTTATATATTTATATATACATGTATATATATATATATACATCTATAACTATATCCATGCATTCACATGCATGATTCATGTGTGTATTCATATAGATATGCTACATGTGTTTGTGTGTATATATACATATATGCATATATACATGTGTGTATAGACAGCTGGATGGCACAGTGGATAGCGTACCAGACCTGGAGTGAGGAAGAATCATCTTCCTGAGTTCAAATCTAACCTCAGACACCTACTAGCTGGATGATGCTGGGCAAGTCACTTAACTCTGTTTGCCTCAGCTTCTTCATCTATAAAATGAGCTAGAGAAGGAAATACTTCAGTAATTCTGCCAAGAAAACCCCAGATGGGGTCACAAAGAATCAGACACAACTGAACAACAACATATAATTTCCCCATTAGAATATTAGAAATTCTGCCTTGAAGGCAGAAACATTCTCAGTTTTCTCTCTGTACTTATAGCACCTCACACAGTGAGTTTAATAAATATTTAATGAGAGAGTGAGTCATTAAATGAGTGGATAAGTGGGTGGGTAAGTGAGTGGGTAGGTAGGTAAATAAAAGTTATAGCAGATCAAGGTCTAAGTGATTAACTAAATTTGTGCACTAGCAATCTCCCCTCTTGGTTCTCAGGATACCACTACTGTATACTGGCTCACCAATTTACCTCTCCTACCTTTGGTGGTCTTTTGGCTCCTCTTCCTCCCTAATTGACTACTCTGCAAGGTTCAACCCCTGCTCTCTGTATACTTTCCCAGCTTCAGCTATCACTTCCATGCTGATGACTTCCAAATCTATATGTCTGTACATCTGTCTAGACTACCTTTCCTGAATGATTATTTATCTCTTACTTACCACAGGACTCATTTCTATCTTAAACAATTTTGACAGCTGGCTTGAATTTCTTCTTTTCCCCATATGATTCCAACACCTACACAAGCACCTTGACCTCATAACTGTAGAGTATGGTTTTTGTGATGCCCATGGTGAGCTGGCACAACTTCCTACTTGATGCATGAATCCCCTGTCCAACATTCCTGATAAGTGGTTACTTATTTGATTCTACTTTTTCTTTCCTCCAAATTGGTCACATATCCTGAATCTCATCATCACTTTTTAATACTCTGACTCAGAGATACTGAACTTGAAAGTCTCCTGCTCCAACTACATCTTTCTAACTTTTTCACTCCCCATATTCATGAAACTGGCCCTTTGCTTTCTTTCAGACCTCTGATCACTCACTTCTCTCTTTCTCCCCCTGGTGTAATAACTACCCACCCCCAGCTACTCTGGGCTTCCTGTCCTCCATAACCCCATGTGAATCACTTCAATAATGATCTCACCATCAACCAAATATCCTTGCCTGACTGACCTTTAATCATTACCCATTCCAGTCTCCACTGGAGACTGGATCACTTCCAGGGTTTCCCCATCTTCTCCATTCTAGCTACCAAACCACACAATGTTTCCAGAGGAAGACAGTATTGTGCAGAATCCTACTGTACCACAAATCCATCCTAACACCACATGGGCATTCCCACTGCCAAACAATGCTTTATCTCTTGTAAATGCAAAATATTATTATTACATTTACAGTATTATTATTATACGAAATTAAAACCAACCAGATAAGCTCCTTGCCCCCACTTAAACATAGCTCTGTCTCTACATCTATCCCTTCATTCTTCCCTCCAGTCTCAGAGGAAGGAAGAAACATCTTTCTACACCAGTATCCACAATCCCATACCTTTCCAAGTCCTCTGATTGACCACTGCCAGACTAATCTTCAATGATAATGGGAATACTAGCAACTGTTAATTTTGTAAGACTGGTAGGCTAATCTTTTAACAATTCTTTCCAGGCAGAGTCCTGGATTGGAACTGGAAGAGACCAAGATTTGAATTCCGACTTTAGTGCGTGCCAATTTTGTGACTGCAGGCAAGTCACATAACCTTTCTAAACCTCGCTTTGTCCATCTATAAAATGGAGATAATAATAGCTATAGTCCTTAACCTTACAGGGCTGTTGTGAGGATCAAATGAGATAATTTGTGTATATTACTTTATGAATCTTAAAGTGCTAAAAATTATGAGCTATTATAACCACTCAAAAAATTTCAGGGACTCCTCATTTCCTACCATGCTAAGTCTAAATTCCCACCTACCTCCCTCTGCCTATATAGTTTTAAAGAGCTCCCTGAGGCTCAGAAAGATTTAGATGTAGTCACACAGCTAATCTCAGAAGATGGTGTTTGGACCCAGGTCTGCCTGACTGCAAGTACGGAACTTTAACCACTATGCCTGGACACCTCTAATCATAGCCTATGTTTGTCTATTCCTAAACATTGACACTCCTCCCTAACTATAGTTAAGCAGTGTCTTCACTGTCCTTAGAAGATGTCATGTCTAAGCCACCTCTAAGCCTTCCTTTGTATCATGTCATGTCACTGAGTACTGCTCAATGGAGCATTTTATCATATACCATTTTGTAATATTTGATCCTGTTCTATGTCTCCCCCTGACTAAATTATAACTTCTTCAAAAACAAGGACCATATCCTTTCCATACAGTAGGTGCTCTATAAATTGGTAATTAATTGATCAGTTGTTGGGTGGTTTAAAGCCAGAGATAAGAAGTCTTTGTGTCTGGAGTAAATGAAACTTGAGTGCCAAGGATGTGTTAGCTTGTTGATGGAAAAAGGAGAGGGAAGGGGCACTGTGTCTGGGGTGGGAGGTTTAGTGTCAGGGATGGGGACATAAGTCTCAAGGATGGAATAAGTGCCAGGGTCAAAAGACAAGTGTCAAGGATAGGGGTTGTGGTGGGGCTTGGGGATGTGATGGGACAGGAGAAGAAGGGATGGAAAAATGTCAGGAATAGGGAATAATTCAGAGAGAAGGACAAAGGTCATACACAAAGGATGTGTCTCAGAGGTAAGGAATGTGTGTCAGGACCTGAGAGATAATTGTTAGGAATGAGAGATAAGTATCAAAGATGAAGGGTAAGAACTGAATGAAGAAATAATTGTCAGAAACAGGAGATAACATCAAGGATGTAGACAAGCATCAGAGATGTGGAGAAAGGTAAGGAAGTGGGGAGTGGAGAAGGGAGGGGCAGAAGGAAGGAAGGAAGGCAGTGGAGATGTGTCCAAAATGGGAGATGTTGGGTTAGGAAAGACAAGTATCAAAAACATCAGTGTCAAAAACAAGGAAAATGTCAGAAATTGAGAGATAAAGGTCAAAAAGTAGGGTGGGCAGGGGATGGCAAAGAAAGTCCAAGTTTCTAGGTGACCGTAGAGGCAGCATAGGGGATCAAGTCAGGCTTGGAGTCAGAAAGATTTCTTAGATGGGACTGCATGCCATGAGTCAGTTAAATGTTTCTTCCTAATAAACCCAGAAAACCCAAGAATGAAAAAATCTCACCTCTAACACTTACTAGCTGCCTTCACCTGGACAAGTTATTTAACCCCTTCCTGCTTCAAACCACTCCCTCTGACTTCTAAATCACAGGCTTCAGTCTACTTTCCAGGGAGTTTTCATACTTGGAGTTCCTCTCATACTGATAAAAATGCAGATTTTTCCTGTATTCATGTATTAGAGGTATGGGTCTGGATAACGTGGGATAAACATAAGAGATAGAGAATGTGTCGAAGCATGTGTCAGGGGTAGGTAGATAAGTCTCAGTCATAGGGTTAAGTCTCAGGTTTGGGAGAATAAATGTCAGTTCTGAGAGGAAAATGGTAGGCTAAGTGTTAAGGATCAGAAGTAAATGCTGGGCCTCATATTTCAGTGACAAAATGGGGTGCGGCTACACCATTGTCTCAGGGCAAAAGAGTGGAAGAAGAGAACTGAGGATGGTTGTATAAGACCTCATACAAGGTGCAAGAGGTCATTCTAGGCATCCTCCTGCTTCTGTTCTTATTCCTGATCTAGAAGACCCTACTGAAATTCACTTAGAAGTAGATCTTCCCCCTTTGGAAAGAAAGAAGAGAAACAACTGAAAGGAGTTGGGGTCCCTACAGCTAAAAATGGAGACTAGAGGTGGAATTGTTGTTTAAGGCATGGCAGAAATAAGCATGGCTTCCTGACTCCTGTCACTCGATGGAATTCCATTTCCTCATCTGCCAAATGGGAGTAATTCCTGCCATGCTTAAGTCCAGAGATAGCTGTGAGAACTAGAGGAGAGAGTAGATGTAAAAGTGTTTAGGGAAATATGAGATGCTGTGAGAGGAGTTCAAGGGTTTTTCTCCATTTGGGGCATAAAATATAAGCTCTCTCGGCAGGGACTGTTTTATTTTGCTTTACATTTTTATATTCTTAGGTGGCATAGTGAATAGAGCACCTGGTCTGGTCAGGAAGACCAGAATCCAAATCTGACCTGAGACATTTACTAATTGCGTGACCCTGGGCAAGTCATTTCACCTTGTTTGCCTCAGTTTCTTCACCTGTAAAATGAGCTGGAAAGGGAAATGGTAAACCTCTCTAGTGTCTTTGCCAATAAAACCCCAAATGGGGTCACAGAGAATATGACACAACTGAGATGACTGACAACAACGTCCCCCAGCTCACAGAACAATGCCTGACAAGCAGTAAGCCCTTAATAAATGCTTGACGAATGAATGAATGAATGAATGAATGAATGAATGCCTGGTTCGAGGCTTTCACGTGCTAAAATCAAGAACTTTAGATTCCCTCTTCAGTCCTCAATTGATAAATCAATAAACATTTATTAAGCACCTATTATGTGCCAGACACTGATTTCTCAGCTGATCCTTCAGTTACTTTTCTCTCAGAGCTCTCTCCTTGATCCAGTGCTCAGAAATTCAGAAATCTTAATAACAAGGGGAGGTGAACCAAGAAGTGGGGAGATTTAATGAGTGACACATAGTTACCAGGGTGAGGGGCGTTTAGACTCCAAATCCAGCTTTTATTGCAGAATAGAAGAGAAGAGGGAGTGAGGCAGAAGCCCTGGCTGGGGTCATTCATAGACCAAGAGGCAGAGGGTTCCCTCTGCACGAGGTACTTCTCCATCCCCATTTCACTGGGGACCGAGGGTTAGGGAATGAGTTGGTGCTGCTGGCACCTCCATCTCAGAGCAACTGCAAAGGAGGAGACCCAGAGACTTTCAGATAAAGACAGGTCAGGGAAAGGAGGGGAGGAGGTGGACAAAATGGCAAAGGGGAAGGGACTCAGAGACTCCCCACAGAGGGTCCCCTGGATATCCTAACCTCCCCCAGTTTATTGGGGAAGAGAAGAATGGTCGACGGGGACAAGGAAAAGGTGAAAAAGAGCAAGGGGGGTGGGGGGCGGGGCTTGGAACAAGGCTGGAGCCTGAAGAGCTGAAGTTCAAGGCCAGAATGCCCTGTTGTGATAGGGAGGGGAGGGAGAGATTCTGGAGGAGAAAAAAAGGGGGCTGCTAGTCACAGCTCTGCTGCTCCTGCTGGCGTATGAGGTTGGCGATGGGGCTGGTTATCCCACCTATCAAGGTCCAATACTCATCAAAGCTGATGCGTCCATCGTGGTTGGCATCCAGGTTCTGAATGAGCTTGTCAGCTGCCTTTCTGTTGCCTGTGTCCTGGTGGGGAGGTTGAGTAAAATGAGAGAGGAGTCAGTAGTAAAGGATCGCTGGGGGCAAGCTGGGCAATCAAGAGTCAGAGCAGGGTGGGAGACAGTGGGATAAAGGGGAAAACGCACTGGATGTGAATCAGAGCACCCCCCCTCCACTATTTACAACCTAGACCTAGTTACTACCCCTCCCTTGGCCTGTTCCCTTATTTGTAAAATGACAAGACTGAGCTAAATGGCCTCTAGGGTCCCTTCTAACTCCAAATCTTTGAGCCTATCATTCAATTGAAGCTGAAGTAATTTGCCACCTCCCACCCCACCCCATCCCCCCCTTTTCCCCTTAGAGATTTCAAAACAAAGGAAGGTCTGTCCACCAGCCCCACTCCAGGCCTCCTGGGCATACAGCCCACAGCCCTCTGGGAAATTTCCCGGCCTGGGGTGGAGGGTGCTGGAAAAGGGTCCAATCTCTTACTGTCAACATATGGCGAAATTCTGTCTGCAGCATTTTTCGCAAACTGCTTTTGCTGATTTTGTTCCGAACAAGGCTGTGCTTGGGTACATATTTGTAAAAGTTGCACACCAGGACTTGGATTGCCAGTTCCAGCTCGGTAAAGCATTCCTCCTCAGCCATCTCACCTGCTCAAAGCTCTTAAAGAAAGGAGCGGGCATTAAGGAAAGCAGCTCATCCAAGCCTCTGCCCAGTGGGCTCCTACCAACCCCGACCCTGGAATGGAACAACTCCTCCCAACCCTCCACCCCCTAGGAGGTAAGAGAGTGCTCTCTGGCCCTGGGAATGGAGCGGAGGGTGGGTGTGGGGGCTCGGATCTGGAATGAGAATTATGTGGCTCCCCCATTCCAGGTGTTTCCCCCATCCAGCCGCCCAGACAGGTTCTTCTAGTTCCTTCCCATCCTTAGGCCCAAGGCTAGGAGCATAGCAGAACCTCATCTGTGAGAGGCTCCCGTGGGAAGAGAGACCAACTCTAATTGACAACCCCTCCCAATCCCACACCCTGGCCCCTCCCAGGTGTCTTCTGACCCCTCCCACTCACACCTTCCGGGGATGAGAGACCCTCTCCCATTTTTCCCCCAACTCAAATTCAGAGTGGAATAATTTTCCCAATCACACACCTTGGGATTAAACTTGTAGAAAGACCCTCTGTTCCCCCAATCCACATCCAGAGAGGAACAGCCTCCCCCAACACACACACACACACACACACACACACACACACATACACACACACACACACACACACACACACACACAGGGAAAGTGCCTGGAGCTGTGGTCACAGCTGTAGCCACCCACTGCTGGATCTCTAAGGCACTTTCCAGCTAGATCGGCCCTGCACCCCACACTCCATAGTGCTCCATGGCACAGGCTCACGCAGAACCTGAGAATCTCAGAATTAGAAGGGATACCCCCTTATCTGCCCCCACCATGTCATCCAGCCCAAACCCTACCTGAGCAGAAATCCTCAACAGGTGGTTCTCCAGTCTCTCCAGGAAGACCTCTAGCCACAAGAGCCCTACTCTCTCTTTAAGCAACCCTCTCCAAGCTGGCCCTAGCTCACAACTCTCCGCCCAGGCCCTAGTTCTGGGAATCCTCTTGTTACTCGAAATGGAGCCAAGCTCTTTCTCCAGACCCAATCCCTCCGTTGCTTGGCCGGGCACACCCAGCCTTGGCCACTCGACTCCAGCTGTTCTAGGACATCACTCTTAAACCACCACAATCCTGCTTCCTCTCCACAGTCCAGAGTGCAGGACATACGCACATCCCAACATAATAGAGTCTCCTGAATAACAGGATGTGAGGGAAGGTGTAGTGGGTGGGGGAGGTGGGGTGGCAGGCAGGATTTGCTCTATGATTCACCACCCATGCCCAAGTTAATCCAGTAACTCAGCACAAGCCCCACATAATAATAACTGACATTTTATAGGATGTTTGCAAAGCGCTTTAAGTATATTATCTTGTTTGAACTCTACAACAACCCTTTGAGGCAGAAACTACCATTATTATCCTTCCCTTTTTACAAATGAGGAAACTGTGTCAAAGGAGGGTGAAGTGACTTGCCTATGGTTAAACAGTTGGTAACTGTCAGAGGGCGGATCTGAACTCAGGTCTTCCTCATTCCCAAGGCTAACATTCTAACCACTGGGCTACAGTACTGCCCCACCTCCCCATTACTTGGAGGAAAATAATAATGACAATATAATTATGAATAACTGCAACTACTCCTATTTCTCTAGCACTCAAAGGTTTATAAAATGCTTTCCTCACAACAGTTCTATACAAATCCCCATTATGACCCCTGTTTTCCACTTCACTTTTATGTGTTATCTTCTGTTAGAATATAAACTCCTTAAGGACAGGAACTATCTTTTTCTTTGTATTTGTGTTCAAAGAACTCAGCACAGTGACTGGCACATAGTAAATGGCACATTAATAAATGATTGTTGCCTGCCTACAGGTCTTGTCATTCCCATTTTACAGACAAGGAAACTGAGGCTCAAAGAAGGTAAATAAGTTATGCAAAGTCAAACATCTAACAGATTTCAGAGCTTTTATTTCTACTCTTTTCCTCTCATCCTAGACGAGTTAGAAGGTATAGATCAGTAGATTGGGGGCATCCTAGATGCCCACCCTTACCTGCTGCCTATTCCCCAAGACCTGCCTGGAATCTAAGATGGAGTTTAGATGTAAACTAAGAAGTTTACAGATGCTCTAACCAGGACCATTCCAGGGCTTCCTGAACATTTATGTACTAATGAAGCCCTCTTCCTGACGTTCCTGCCTGTTTTTAGATAATCAAATCACCGCCACAGTCCAGTCTAGGCCTATTGATTTACTCTCAGTGCCTGGTAGGGAGAAAAATAGGGTTTCAAGCAAGGATGGAAACTCAGAAGCAACACTCCCCACTCTCCTCCAGCCCACAGACCTCATCCACTCCTGCTTCCTTGGTTTTCCTTATACCAACAGCAGCCATGTTTTCCAAACCAAATCTTGGGATGCAAGTCTGACAAAAGACATTTTGCAGAACCCTCCTCTGATCTCATCAGTTCCCATGGGTTCAATGATTACATCTAGACAGATGATTCCCAGATCTCTCTTTCCAGCCCTAGTCTCCTGATCTCCAGTACCATATCACTAACTGCTTATTAGACATTTCCAATCAGATGTCCTGTAAATATCTTGAACTCCACACTTTAAAAAAAACAACTCAGAATTCATTGTTTTGACCTCAATATATCTAAAACATTATCTTCCCCCCCAAAAAAAACCTCACCCCTCTTCCTAACTTTCCTCTTTCTCTCAAAGTCACCATCATCTTAGTTACCTACGTTCTCAGTTTCTGAGTCATTAACTATTCACTGTCTGATTCATTACCTCTATATCAATCAATCAGCAGGTCTTGGGAATTCTACCTCCACCACTCTCAAATCTGTGCTCTTCTCTCCATTCAAAGCACAACCACCCTAGGGCAGATTTCTCGTCACCTCTCACCTGAGCTAATTCAGTAGCCTCTTAGTTGATTTCCTTGCCTGAATTATTTTCTCTCTCCAATTCATCCTCCACTCAACAGTCGGAGTAATATTCCCAAAAGACCAGTCATTTCCTTGCTTAAAAATCTCCAGTGGTTCTCTGTTCCCCCTAGGATAAAATACAAACTCCTCTTAATGCCCTTGATGATCCGCCTGCTTTTCCACATTATTCCACTTCCTAAATTCTACTATCCAGACAAATTAGCCTCCCTGTTCTCTCTCACACATGAAATTCTGTATGTCATCTCCCACCCCTGTTCTCTTCATTGGCTGTCCCTTGTGCTTGGAATGCCTTCTCTCCTCACCTCCACCTCTTAGAATCTTTAGCTCCCTTCAAAATTCACCTCCTAGAAGGTCTTTCCTGATCCCCCTTAGCTGCTAATGCCCCTTCCCAAATGAATTTTTATTTACTTTGTACATATCTTATTGTCTCCCTAGAGAGAATACTAGCTTCTTGAAGACAGAATCTATCTCATTTCTGTCCTTCTATCCCAATATCTAGCATGGTGCCCAACACATAGTAAGTAGCACCTCATAAATGCCTGTTGACTGATTAATGAAAAGTAAGTACAAATGAACCTGTCCCAGAAAAGCTAGGATGTATATAGTCAAGGTAGACCCACAAACTCTTGTCCTAGTCTGGTATCCCCTATCCTTATGCCTTTTTTTTAACCTAGCTGAATAGAGCCCAGCCCACAGGGATCCTGCTTCCCCAGTTCTGAACTCCTGCAGGATTTGCTTTTCAAGACACTGCTCCCACATTTCACCACATACCACCTCTTGCTATTAGTAGTTATTAACATGCACTATCTTGTCTCCCCAGTTAGGTTAGAAACTCCTTGAAAGCAGAAACTGTGAATTTGCATTTCTTTTGCTTAGAGTACTGCCCCATGGAAGTAGAAGTGTTCGTTAAATGGATAAGTATGTCCCTCATTTCCCTCTTCCCCTCAAGTCCTGACCTCCAGTGATCTAGGTCCTAGATGTTCCTTCTACGACTTGATAAGAGCTTATGCGCATCGATATTTAAGTACCTTTTATAGAAGAAAGTGTGGGTGCGGAGGGAAGGAAAAGATCAGGAAGGGACTTTCCTGCCTCCATTAGGATCCCATTTTTCTTAGATCATAGGATGTGGAGCTGGAGTTCTTGGACATCACTTAGCCCAACTCACTCATCATAAGGTGACTGAGGCTCAGAGAAGCGTAACTAGATTGCCTAGGATCACACAGATGAAAAATTGCAGAACAAAGATTTAAAGCCAGGTTCTCTGACCTTCTCTTTCCATTATACCACGCAAAATCCATCAAGATTCAGCTCATATGCTCCCTCTCCCAGCAAGGCTTTCCTGCTTCTTCCAGTCAGAAACAACTGTTCTTTAACATGTGTTCTTATCATGTTACAGTATGTAAAAAAAATTCATTTGGATGTGTGTCATCTCTCCTACCAGATTGGAATCTACAGGTCAGGAACCCTGGCTTATTCATCTTTGTATAACACACACACACACACACACACACACACACACACACACAGACACACACACATAAACCCCTGCCCCAAACACAGTGTCCTGTACACAGTAGAATAAATAAATACAATAGAATGAAAATAAATGTTTGTTGAATGAAACTGAACCGAACTAGGTTGGTCACTGCCCCCCTCTTTGTCTAGGAATGCCTTTTCCTCCAATATCTTCCTTAACCCCCTTCCCATAGGCCCCTCAGGACATGAGTTCATAGGAAAGAGGATATGCTAAGAGATGAATGTGAGTTTAGGGGTACAAAGGTTACTGGGGGGAGCAGGATTAGTGGTGTGATGGGGGAGAATCTCAAAGGACATCTGCAGTGTTGGCCCTTCTCCTGAGAAAACAAGAGATCAAGCCAGGCTGTGCCCCATGGAACACAGCCCTGAGGCCTGTGGAAGTTGTACGTTCCTCAGGAGGATCGGGGGCCAAGCCTGCTTCCCAAAGGATCTAAGCACCAAGGTAAAGCAGGGAATCTCCACACCAGAAGGGCATCAGAAAGACTCAAATTCCACAGAAACAGTATCTCAGACTTCAAAGATCATCCTGCCTTCATCTCAGATCTAAGTCCCCCAGAAGAAGAGATGACAGAGAGAGGGAAGGGATGGGGGACATACTAGTTTATGAGATAGCATCCCTCTGTTCCCTCTACTCCCCCACCCTATTCCACCTAGCTCCCAACCACCCTTTCCTTCCTTCCTTCCTTCTTTCCTCACAGTATTTCTTTAACCAAAAGGGTCTTGCTCTGTCTTTCCCAGGGCTGCCTGGCAATGGATAGAAAGAAGGCAAAAACTGGGGGCAGGGGACAGCTGGTGCTGAAAGATCTGACTTCTCAGTCCCCACTTGGTCTCTGGGCCATGCTGAGAAACCATTTTCCTAGGGTGGCTCCTCTCTATTCCTTGGTTCTCATGTACTGCTCATAACATCCACCCCAATCTGCTTCACCCCCTCACACATCCCCACCCCCTCTCCCTATGTAAGATGGGCAACCCAGGAGATAGCATCTAAAAAATGCCTAGAGACCCTCAGGGAGTAGGGACATGCAAGGCGTCATTACCTTCTCTTCTCCCGTGGGGGTGGCAGACTGGCTTGGCCACTCTGCCCATGCCTAATCACCTTTATTCACCCAGCCCACAGCCTCCCTCTCCCATTCCACGGCCTCCCCCGCTTTAACTCTGCTGACCCCACCCTCTTGCTAGTTCCACCCCCTTTTGGAGAGTCCTAAGGCAGAGCAGACCAGGAAAGAGAATGACCAAGCTATTCACACAAACTCCTTCTTCCTACAAGAGGATGGGCGGAGGGGTGTGTCCAACTTGGATTTCAGTGGGTTCTCAGGTGGAGGGGAAAATAGAAAAGGTTTAAGTGCTAGTGGGGCAGGACAATGTAGAGTTTAGAAACAGAATCCTTTTCCCAATTCAGAAATTCCTTGACGTAGGCAGAGAAACCTGAGTAAGGGATCTCTCATCCAGGGTCTCTTAGTCCTTTAAGACATCCATTACCTTCTCCTAGGTTAATTCACTTGTGTACGGTCCCTTCTCCTGCCCCTCCTCCTGCCCCTCCTACTATGTTCACAGCCCCACCCCAAGGTTTGCTGACATCTCCAAAAAAACCAAATTACACACACACACACCCCAATCACACACACACACATCTCCCTGCAACTCCTAATCCTCTAGTCTCTTTCCCTCCCTCCCCTTCTTACCAACCCCCCCAAAAATATACCTGGCTCCACTCTTGCCAGCTGTACTCTTGACCCATAGGCCCCTTCCCGCCCAACTCAGAAATATCCCAGTTTTCAACATTACCCCTAACTTGCACCATCTCTCATCCTTACTCCCCACCACTGTTCCCCTCCTACCTTTGCCAGCTCACCTTCACTCACTCACCTCTCTGAAACACCTGTGGCAGATTCAGAGGCGCCTGGACCTGCCCTCCTATATGCTTCTCCACTCCTACAGTCACTCCACCCTTAGCCAATTTTCACTCTAAGTCTTTAAGTCAAATTCTTCTCAATCACTCCAAGAACTGAGCCGTGCCCTCTGGCCCTGCACTGCTCTGACCCTAACCTCCTCCTACTGTCAACCTCCTTCTACCTGCCTACCCCAGTATTCTTGTCACAGAATCCTTCATACAGACACTATCTAGGAGAGAGAGGTCATTCATTCATTCATTCTTTCTGAGGCCAACCCCAGGATCCCTCCTCTCCTGAAGCTAGTGGAATCTGCTCCGCACCAGGAACTGCTTTGCACTATTTTCAAGGCTGTTGTGAACTCCTCTCTAGCCCTAGTTTTGTTATATTTTGCCCACCACACACCCTCTCCTTCTACCTACTCTGGTTCATTTCCCAGAATTCCCCTTAAACCCATAAGTGCTAGGATATCCACTCTCCCATGATGCCCACCAACCACATCAACTCTCAAAATCCTTAAGCCATTCTTTTTATTGACACATCTTCATCATTCTCCCCTCCTCCTTCTCAGGTCTATTCTACCCACCCCACCCCCCATATCTGCCCGATGCTCTTGGATGATATTGAGAGTGTGCAAGCCCTTGAAGGTGGGTCTACCATCACCCAACTCCTTTCTAGCCTAGTGATGCTAGAGGGAGTTGAGACAGACCAGGTACACACACAACCTCCTTTCCCTGGTCTCCCAGCAGCCTAGATACCCTTTTCATCTGGGATGGGACGGAGGCATTGGGATAGGGGATTGATTTGCTTTTCCTCCCTCTTAAAACCTCTAAGGTATTGGTTTTATACCCAAGGTACCCCTGGTTCCTAGAATTGGTTGAGAAAGCACTATTTGGTGCTGAGTTGTACAGGTGTGTCCATACCATGCAGAGTGGTTCAAGCTGAAACTTGTCTCCTTTCCCAGGTGAAGTCCTCGCTGTTCTTTCCCTCAGCTATCCTGATCCCCTGCAACAACCCCATCACCACTCCCTTTATGTTTGTCTGCTTTTCCCCTTTTTGGATTCTGTTCCTCTTCCCCTAAGAAAGGAATTAGCCCCACATCCAGGGAATTGGGAGGATTGGGAAGGGATAAGACTTACTTTGATTTGATTTGATTTTGCTTTTTCTTCCCTCCAGGAGTAGGCACTGAGGCCTCCTGGTCACTGCCCTGGTACACTGAGGCCTCCTGGTCACTGCCCTGGTAAACTGAGGATGGATTTGGTCTGCCTAGGCTCGGGGCCCTCCTACCTGCCTACTCCTCCAACACCATCAGCACTGCCCCACTTGGCTCTTGGCCGTCCCAAAATAAATCATTAACTACCCCTTTCCCGTTCCCTCCAGGCCAGCTCCTAGACAGGCCTCCGGTCCCCCTCCTCCCTTCCCTGATGCCCCCTCCCTTCTTACCCTCAGACTCGGGCACTCCCACCCTTCTCCCACTGGCCCCAAGGCTCTCTCAGTCTCACCTGCCTCCTCCAGTGGGTCTCTCCGGCCCGACTTCTGGTACTGCCAAGTAGTTCCTAGACCTGCCCAGACTCCTCCCTGACTTCTTCGCAAAGTCTCCCCTAACGCCCTCCCTGATTTGCCTGGCTGAGCTGGCTGAGTGGGGATATAAAGAGACTTAGCTCAATCTTTGCCTGGCCATGGGGTTGGGCCCTTGTTAAAGAGACACACACCTTTCTTCACCCCCCACAAAAAGGGTGTGCCGGGGTATCTGGCTCTCCCACAACTTACCCTCCCTCTTATTCTCCACTTTCTTCAACCCTCCCTGAAGTAACAGAGAAAGGGGTTGCCATCAGCCACCTGGTTCACCTGGGTCATTCAGGAGACTAGTTTCAGGGGCCATAATCACCCTTGCAGATGGACCAGTACATACCAGCCCTGCCCAGCCCAGTCTTGTGTAGGACAGGGACCCAGACTAGCCCTTACATTCCAGAACCAAAGCTGAATTAGGCCTTGGGCTTCCTGGTGGTTTAGTCAGAAAACAACAGAACCCCTGGAGCTTTGCATTCTGGACCCAAGTGGGGCTCAGCCCAGTCCCTACTCCTCAAAAATCTGAGCCTTCTCTCTATAAAGGGTTCCATGCATTTCTACCCTTTTCCTAGACAAATTCCTTCCTTTCTTTCATTGCCCCTCTTGGGCACCAAACAAGTGGGATGGGTACCTGATTCCTTCACTCCCCCACCACACCCAGTCTCCCCAAGAACCAAGAGATGTAGCTGTGGTATTTGGAGGAAAGCAGGAGACCTAGGTTCAAATTCCAGCCCTGACGCTAGTAAACTGCGTGACCTTAGGTAAATCAGTTAACATCTCTGTGCCTATTTTCTCATCTGCAAAAATGAGAATAATACCACCTCTACTATCCACCTTACAGGATTATTGTAAGTAACACATGAGATAATGTGAAGTGCTTTATAAACTGTAAAGATATATATGCATGTGCACATATGGGTGTATATAGATAACATACGTATATGTATATATATATATATATATATATATATATATATATATATATATATATATATATATATATATATATATATATATATATATACGTATGCATATGTATATATAGATATTTAAAAGTTATTTCCAGGAAAACAATGACTACCAGATTATGGGTTAATAAAATGAGGCCCAGAGGGAAGCTCACTCAACAAATGATCACTTGAAGTACTCAAAGCCAAGACAGGAAAGCAGGTGTGTTATTGTTCAGTCCAGAGCCATTCTTGTTCAGCTTCAAAGGAATACACTGATATTCATGCATTTCTACTCCTCACTACTACTACCCAGTGGTCATAACCAATATCCATACCCCTAGGAGGCTCTAGGTCCTCTCTCCCTCTAAGATCCAGAAGAAAGTCTTCAATCACATCACCATATTTCTTTTTTTTTATTAAATCAAATGATACAAAATGACCATCATTCCACAAATGCCCAAAGCACCAAGCCCCCTCACCCTCAAAATCATACCCTCCCTAGTCCCAACCCAACCACTATCCCTTCTGCCCACCCCTTCCGTTTCTAAAGGGATAAAACCCTAGAAAGGTTGGAGTCCCAGGACATGTGGGTAGAAGAAGAGATCGAGGGAAGGAGGGAAGAAAAAAGAAAGGGACCTGTTTAGCTGGACGGTTTCATTTCAAAATGGGGTGAGGGCCAAAAGCTCATTTAGCACCAAATATCCAATCTCCTAGCCCCCATGCCTATCCCTCCCTTAATCAAATCCGGTCCCAATCCCTTCTGAATGCCCTCTCCACTCCAGTTCATGCCACAATTGTCCCTAAAAATCTGACCCTCCACCTTGGCTCCCTTCCTGTATCTCCTACTGTGTGGATACCCCAGTTCCACCTTCCAAAGTCCTATGGAGCATTCAATGGGATGAATGTCCCAGTAGGAGAGGAAGATATATACAAAGCCTTGGGGGAGGAGGAGAGGAATAGGGTGGGGAGCTAGGGAAGAAGCTAGAAACTTTTATTTTTATGTTTACACAGTCTCTGGGGGGCCCCTTCCCAAGATTCCTGGGGGGTGGTGGTGAAGGCTCATTTTCTCCGGGTCATGTTCTCTAGCTTCACACTCTTGGCTGCTTCTCCGATTAGTTCCCAGAAGCTCCCAAACTCTAACTTGGAGTCATTGCAGCTGCCCAAGTTGGCGATTTTCTCATCCAGCCCACAGCTGCCCTGAGGAAAGACAAGGAGTGGAACAGAGAGGAAACACCCA
Organism: Bettongia penicillata ogilbyi; assembly: GCA_023548195.1. Lineage (NCBI taxonomy): Eukaryota > Metazoa > Chordata > Mammalia > Diprotodontia > Potoroidae > Bettongia > Bettongia penicillata. The sequence continues at coordinate 13,269,410 of JAJHZJ010000413.1, forward strand.
CAGCTCAGAAAGACCGTCTTCATCCTAGGCTTCCCACCCCACCCCATTCCACCCCTCCAAAGGAAGACATACGCCCAAGGGGGGGCCCTTTCCCCCCACCTAGGGAGTAGATGAATCAATGACAAGTATTGATAAAGCCGGTATTTAGCTGGGAAATAAAAGAGGAAAATGGGGAAGTCAAGAGACAGACATTCACAGGGACATAGGGCTTAGATGCTTGGGTCTTCCATACCGGCATAAGATGGGGTAGCTGCTGAGTGACCAGCTCTCGAAGCTCAGAAGATGTCAACGTTTCCTTCTTCCCCTCTACTGAATACTGATGAAAGTTTTTGATGAGGGTTTCGATGGCCCGTTCCACCTCACTGAACTCCTGGGCATCCTTAGAACAGGGCCAGTAGAGAGCCAAAATCAAAGAGGTGCTTCCCACCCTTGGGAGCCAGGGTTACCACAGAACACCCTATTTAAGGCCGGTGCTCTGGCTCTGGCTCTGCCTGGAAATCTCCCTCACCAACCCACCAGTGACATTATTACTATTTATAGGTTAGTCCGTTGGTCCAAACACCTTCTTGGCCTGGAATTTACTCTTCAACCCTATCAATCCTTTTCATATTCCTCCCTCTTCTGGATCCCCCTCCCCAAACCACAAGAAACTCCCAAAGACCTTCCCCCTTTATTGACTGCCATCCTAGGAAATGCCGACAAGGCAAGAAGGGGACATAACAGGCTCAGCCCCCAGCGCTTGGCCCCTCTTCAATGTCCAGAATCATTTTCCATTCTTCTCCTGGTCCAGGTTTCCCCTCTGCCCCCAACCAGACCCATGTGGGAAACCTTGAGTAATAGGTTGGGCAAACCTGCCCCCACTCCCCCTCCACTCTCCTAGCCAGGGCAGGTCCCAGCACGTGGGTCCTGCCTGGCTGGCTCTCCCAGGAAAGGCTCTCCAGTGACAGTCTATGTGGGAAAATGAGAGCAGGTTTCTCCCTATCTTTGGGAACTCTAAGCCAAGTTATAGCAGAGCAAACTATGGAAGGGGGCAAAAGTCAGAGGTGAGGTGAAGAGGGTATGGAGGATTGAGTGGGAGCCTGAGGAATGAAAGGAAGGAAGCCTGGGAATAGGAGGAAGGGAGGCTTTGTTTCAATGGAAGGTAGCTGGGTCCCAGAGTCAGGGGGGAGGAAAAGGAGTAGGGGGTTAGGAGAGTCTAAGAGAGAAACTTCAGAATAAGCAGGGAGAAAGGGAAAAGAAAAGTCAGAGGCTAGTGAGGGATTCTTGGGCAGAAGGCAGGGGAATGAATGAACCAACCTCAGCATTTGCAGAATGACATTGTCCCATGATGACCTGAGTGAGTGGGGGGACTGGGTCACTTCTTTGGTATCTGGGTGTTTTCTCCTATGGCGTGTCCCTGAGGGACCAGTGGCTCATCTTCTGCCTGGCAAATGTGAGAGATCTGATATGAGGGGGAAGCCGAGGATGCCATCTCCCCCTCGCCCCACCCACCCACATGACTGTGCCCCTCCCTCCAGGAAGCTGGAAACAGGAGGTGGGGAGAGGGTCAAGGCCAGTTCTCCATCATTCCACACCCAGGAACGCAGACACACATGCACCCTTAGGAAAGGGGAGAAGTTTCTGTATCCGATACCTTCAAAGCTCTCCTCAGCCTTGATGCCCCCAGACCCTGAAATGCTGCCACCTCTACTTCCTCAGCCTGGTCACAAACATTATCTGTCCTCCAAGCCCCAGCCCTGCAATGTTTGGGTCTCCTGGTCCCACAGGCTCCCTTCACCTTGGAAGGGTGGGGCAGTATTAATATCCCTAAAGAAAGTCTTCTTTGAGGTGGGAGGTGAGGCACCCCCAAGAGCAGCAGGAATGGGGAGAGAGTTATGGAGACCCTATTATGTTAAAGCATGGGCTCACTTACCTGCTAGGGCTTCTGGGACCGAGACAGGAGGAGCCGGCTCACCTGGCCCAGCCCTTATACCTGGGGGAGTGGAAAGCAGGAGGAGGGGAAGCTAGTAGGGAGGAGAGACCAAAAAAGGGGGAAGGGTTGGTGATGCCAGCAGCAACTGCTGTACAAGTCAGGCTCAGAGCCAGAGGGTCCGCCCCACTGCCAGGAGGGAGGGCTGCAGGACTCCAAAACCAGGCTAGGCAGCTGCCCCTCTGACCCAGACAGCGCAAGAGAGAAACAGGAACTTGGGAAGCCGGTCAACAAGGCAATGGGACGATGGCAAAGGGAATGGGGATGGGATGGGAGCTGGAAAAAAAGGAGATCTGAAGACCAGCCAAGAAAGAGTAGGGGAAAATTCAGGGCCTGAAAAACAAAAAACCAGGGAAACCATTGTGAGTAAGGGAGGTTGGGAAGGGGGAGGAATCCCAGGAAATGGAGAAGCTGGGGAGGGAGATGGTCAGTGACAGGTGGCATCAATTTGAGAAAGGGGCTGAATTTGCTCCTACCTCCAGGAAGCAGGATAGGAAAGTGGGGGAGGGTCAGAGGGAAAAAGGAGAGGGGCATGGCACAAAGGGTTAGTGTCTCCTCAACTTTCCTCAGTTGCTTGGGTCACTCTGCAGCTGATTCCTGACCTGCTGGGCTGGGGAGGGGAGAGGAATCATCTGAAGCTTTGCTGTACTTTGGAGAAACCGCCCCCACATCCCCACATTGTGTAAATGTGTATAGTCATCTTTTTTGGGGGGGGGGACTTATCCTGTGATTTCATTGGTGTAGGGCACTCCCAATGAGGGGACTCCTTACATCTGCAAAGTGAAATTGCTCTGTCAAAAGCATTGAAAGGTTAAGTGATTTGCCCAGTGTGGGGAGGAAATGATTTGAACCCAGTTTCCTAAATCTGAGGCTGGCTTTCAGTTCATTTTAATGCCTGTTAAACTTTAATTCTCCTTATTCTAGCCTACTCCCATTTTCTGGGGGTAGGATGTCCGGGACTGGTTTGTTGGAGCAAGCTCCAAGGGAGGCATCTTGTCAAGAAGCCAATCGGACAAATGAATGGCCAATGTGAGAATTAGTATTCTGCTTTGACTCTGCCTATTTACAAAGGGCTGTTTTTCTTGTTGTATTGAAGGAGAGAGAAAGAGAGAGAGAGAGAGAGAGAGAGAGAGAGAGAGAGAGAGAGAGAGAGAGAGAGAGAGAGAGAGAGAGAGAGAGAGGAAATGTTTGTTAATTGAGAAAATAAATTTATTTTTATAAAAGATATCAATAAAAAATTTACTCTACAAAGAAAACAGAGCTAGCCTGCTGTTGGGAGCTGTAGTTTCTTTTCCTCCTTGAAGATTCCTCTGGATAAGATCTCATTACACATGTCGAGTGGGTTCCAAGTGGGGGGGCGGGGTTAAGCAGGACTCTAACTGTTCAAACTGGTAGAGTTGCCTGCCACTCCCTTTCTGTCATCCCAAGTTCCCACCTCCCCCAACAATGAATTTGGCAGAGGGAATTACAAGAGACTTGGACCTCCAGCCTCAATTGCCTCATCTAGCCCTCCCAAACACCCGTAGCCCTGGCATGGTCCTCCTGTAACAGTGAATGGGAAATGTAAGGTGGAGAGAATGCAGGGGGAAGCAGAGGTCAAGGTGGAGAGTCTGGGCTTTTTCTTCCAAAGTTCTGAAAGTACTGAGGGGTTACTAGGCTTCTTCCTCCTCGGGTTCTCAGTCTGAGCTCCTCTGGGCAGTCCCCAGTCAGCTCGAAGGTCCTGTGGGTTGCCCTGCCCTTGCCCCATCTTGTGGTGAAAACCTTGAACCTGAGAACCCCTATCTCAGCCTTCTCTAAGAGATTTGAGGATGGGGAGTAACTGTGCTCCTATATTCCTCTCCCCACCCCACCATCAATCTGGAAATATAGGCAGTAAGTTCATGGAGAGGAAAGGAAACGTGTCTAAAACTCTAATGTTAAAGCCCAAAGAAGGGCAAACTTAAACATTAAGTATACCAGGAGTCATGCTGGAGATATCAATAATCCAGTATGCCAAGAGTCAGGACACTAAGCATCCTCACCCCACCACCAACCTAGGCCTCCAGGAGGAGCTCCAGAGGAGACAGGAACCACCAAATTCCCTTGCCCCTTCCTTCGGAGTAGTATCACTATTGGCCATTCATTCGCTCAGCAAACATTTATTGGATGATACTATAGTCAATACAAGAAGAAGCATTGTATAGTGAATAGAGAGACAGTCTTGAAGTCAATAAGACTTGGTCGAGGTCACCTCCTGATGCCTACAGATGGTATGACCCCAGTCAAATGACCCAGGGCGAGGTAGCTCTCACAGGCTATAATGTTTCCTCACCCGTTTCTTATACTGATGAAATCACAGGTCCATTTCCTAGCCTTACTGTATGCAATGCACTGTAGACAATACCGTACTTTTTGTGGGTATCATTTGACCTCGTGGCCTCAGTTTCTTCATCTGTAAAATGGAATCCCTGTCTAATTCATAGGGTGATTGTGATGAGAGTCCTTTGTAAACCTTAAATTACTATATGTCACCATGTCTTAAGTCCAGCACCCTCTCCTGAGCTCAGGAGGGAATGTCTGAAGAATCTAGGAGAAGTTTAAAAAAAGTACACTTGTATGTCAAGACAACTTTATTAGGGAGACAGGGGTCACCTTCCCCTCCTCTCCCCCCAAACCTCCTTGAATCAGCTTCATTTCTTCCGGAACACTGATGCTTTTTCTTTCTTCATCTCCCTGGCCAGTTCCCCAATAAGCCTCCAGTATTCATTGAACTTGAGCTCAGAATCCTGATTCACATCCAGACTCTTCATCTTCTCATCCAAGGAGCCCACATCCTAGGAAGACATAGAAGGTGTGTGGGGAGGGGCAGACAAGAAGTCCCAAGGGAGATGAAATGGGACCTTCATAGAACGTCAGAACTAAAAGATCATTTCTTCAGTCCAGGGCCCCCCAGACTGTTCTGAGAAAGCCTAGTGTTCCCAGAGATGGGAAATGGGATTTCTGTAGGAAGTTTCCAGTGCTAATAATATTTTTCCTCCTAAATATTAAATACGAAATTGTATATCAAAATTACTACTTATGCATTGTTGGGGTATAAAAATAGACTCGGTTTCCTTTATTTTGCTCCACAATTTCTCCAGGTCCTCATTCTATACCTCTAGATCAGTATTTATTGTTTGGATGTTTTGCAGCCAGGTCCAACTCCTTATGACTCCATTTGGGGTTTTCTTGGCAAAGACACTAGAGTGGTTTGCCATTTCCTTCTCCAGCTTATCTTCCATATGAAGAAATTGAGGCAAATATTGTTGAATTACTTGCTCAGGATCACACAACTAGGAAGTATCTGAGACCAGATTTGAACTCAGGAAGGTGAGTCTTCCTGTCTCCTGGGCTGATACTCTATCCACTTTGCCACCTAGATGCTCTCAGCATTCATATATGTATATTAAATATTACATAATACATAACTATTACATATGTTTATTGTGTAAAATAATTCTTATTTGAATCATTATGTTATATATGTACCATTTATTATAAATCAATATATTCAAAATCCAAAAGCGTTCTGTGGACAAATTACCTTAGGAAAGGTTGAAAGAAGGAAAAGAAAGGGGGAGGAGACCTCATTCAGCCCTGTTCTGGCCCAGTTATGTTTGAAAGGAAGCATCTCAGAGAACTAAGAGAACTTAGAGGTCATCCATCCCAATTCCCATATGAGGATACTGAGGCCCAGAGAGAAGGGACTTGCCCAAAGTCACCCAGCTATTAAATGACAGAGCTAGGACTCAGACTCCTAAGCCAATGTTCTTTCTAACCCACTAATAGCTAGGTAGGGATTCTAACCTGTGAGCTTTCATTTTGTATTGTTTTGTTTTAATATTTTGGTAAATGTATTCAACAGAATTTGTTTCACTAGACTCCCAAAGGGGTCCAAGACACTAAAAGTGTTAAAGGGAAAGGTTGGGATGATGGGGACTGAGAAAGGGAAAGGAAGAGGACTCTCAGCCTCGGTCAGCGTGAGTGTTACTGAGAGCCAGGGTAACCAAGGCAGTGTCAAAACAGGAGAACCAATATCAGTGTATGCCTGTCCTTGGACTCTGTCCAAAATCATCTTGACCTGTAGGAAGAGTTCTAGAAGATCAGTGTGTCATGCCAGGGCTGGGAAAACATATAGGCCTGTGATTATATGACTAAGAGAAGACTTGAGTGATGTTGGATTTTGTGGGATCTTCTCTCTAGTCACTGGTATTCTGCCTCAACTCATTCCTTAATGATTAATATACTCCCATTCTATCATACTCTAAGATTCTGGAAAACCAGCTATCACTGTACAAACCTGGAGTCTTTATTCCCACCTCCCTCAACCCAACCCCTGCAATGTCCCACCCTGGATCTACTCATTCTGTGATATCTGGAATGTCTGTTTCATTATTACCAAATCTGCTTTCATCTTAACCTTTTCCTTTCTCACTCCCTCCATCTTCGTATACTCACTGAGTCCTGGCTCCCTCCTGATAACACAAGCATCCTTGGCAACCCCTCTTGATACTGGTTGAATTTTCACTCATAACCCCAGTCGCTAGTCATGGTGGGAAAATTGAAATATTCTTTGTTCCCCATTGCCACATTCAGACTCTTCCTCTATCAACATCATTGAGTATATTCTCTTCTCCTCCTTTGAAATTTATTCAATCAATATGTATCACCCAATCACCCATGTTCTGCCTTTGTTCCTATTCTAGGGCTACTCCAGAAAATCAGAGAAAAATCAAGAAACCATGCTGATTGGGTCCACGACAAACTTACTTTATGTCATATCAACTAGGGCCTGACTATAAGAAGGCAATCCTTTTACACCTCCACAATTAAATCTTAAGCACCACAGCAACTTTTTGTAACCCTTTCATTGTTCCCCAAACTTTCTGTACCTTCCCCTTCCCCTAATCTCTTAGCTGAAAACTCTGCCCTTGTACCATTGGTGCAGTGGATAAAGGTTGAACTTGGGAGTCAGGAAGACCTAAATTCAAATCCTGTCTCAGAAACATACTAGTAGAACCCTAGGCAAATCATTTATTCTTTCTCAGACTCAGTTTTCTTATCCATGAAATAGGAATAATAAAAATATCTACCTCACAGGGTTGTATCAAAAGAAATAACACGTTGCAAATGCTATATAAATGTTAGTCTTTATTAGTATTTCACTGAAAAACCTGAGGCTGTTCACCAAGAACTCCCTTTTCTCTCATTACTCAGGTGGCTTTCCTCATCTCCTCCTTCACCTCTGTCTCATGTAAAGAAGTGACCTTTCTGATTGCCAAAACAAACCATTCTACATGCACAAGAGTTTCAATTCCATTTTGTTCTCTCCAGAAGATTTTTCCCCTCTACTATCTCCATTCTTGTACTAACCTGCAGTCTCTCCCTGTTTACTGGCTCCTCCCCTGATGCCAGAAAATATCATGATGTCTTCACCATCCTCAAAAAACCCCCTACCATCTTCACTCATCCATCCCTTCTAGCTATAATCCAATTCTCTCCTCTTTTGTGTTCCTAAATTCCTTAAGAAGGCCACCTAGAAATGGCCATTTCCCTTGGTCTTATTCTGGCCGGTGAATAGAGCTCTGTGTCTCAAATCATGAAGATCTGAATTCAAATCCAGCCTTGGACACTGCCTAGCTGGATGTCTTTGAGCAAGTCACTTAATACTTCTGTCTTCCTCAGACTCCTCAATTCCAAAATGAAGATCATAATAGTACCTATTGGATGCAGCCAACATGGCAGAGTCCTGGATGATTGTCCTAGGACTAGGAGGAGCACTAACACACCAGAGCTTGCAGGTGCAAGAGAGTGAATCCTAGTCACAGTTCTAAGGTGGAAAAGAATGCTTGTGGTCACTAACAGACCAGAGCACAGGCCAGAAGAGCAATGATCACACCTTTCCTTAGATCACACCACTCTGGAAGAACTAAAAACTTACAGACTCCCAGAATTAGCTCTGAGAACAGCAATAAGAAAGCATGTAAAATGGATAGTTTTGATTACATTAAATTAAAAAGGGTTTGCACAAACAAAAACAATGCAGCCAAAATTAGAAGGAAAGCAGAAATCTAAGGGAAAATTTTATAGCGCGTTTCTTTCAAAAAGACCTCTTCCCTCAAATATATATATAGTGAACTAAATCAAATTTATAAAACATAAAAGCTATTCCCCAATTGATAAATGGTCAAAGAATATGAACAGGCAGTTTTCAGACAAAGAAATCATCTATCTATATAGTCTTGTGAAAAAAAATGCTCTAAATCACTATTGATTAGAGAAATGAAAATTAAAACAACTCTAAGGTACCATCTTATACCTATCAAATTGGCTAATATGACAGAAAAGGAAAATGACAAATACTGGAGGGGATATGGGAAAATTGGGACACTAATATACTGTTAGTAGAATTGTGAACTGATTCAACCACTCTGAAGAGCATTTTGGAACTATGCCCAAAGGGCTCTCAAACTGTGCAGACCCTTTAACCTACTAACACCACAGGTCTGTATGCCAAAGAAATTTTTTAAAACAAGGAAAAGTATCTACATATACAAAAAAAATATTTATAACATGCTGTCTCCCCCGGTGTATTTGACTTTCTTTCTATGTCCAGTGATTAGCCCAGTGCCTAACACTAGGTAAATACTCTGTAAAGGCTTTTTCCAACTCTTTTCTGAGGTTAATGCCTGAGGATTGAAGACTATACTAAGGGCTATTAAAAGCCTGATAAAAATACAACTCATTAACTTGTATATTCATTCATTGAGTCCTTTCTTTTACTTAGGAAACATATCATTAAGCACCTCTTCTGTGGTGGCCCTAAATTGAGCATGAGGAATAAAAAGATAAATAAAACCTAGCTTTTTTCCTCAAGTGGCTTTGGCTTTACTGGGAAATTTAATATATGCATATCTGTATATCCAAATGAGTAATTGTGTGTATTTGTTCAACTACTGCAATGGACAGTGTTGGATTTTGAGTTGAAAGATATGGGTTTAAATCATGTACTACTCATTACCTTGGTGACTATGAACAAATCAAGATCATAGACAAATATTTTGACTTGTCAAAAAGCCAGTTTTTGTTAAGAGTCTATTGTGTGCAAGGAACTATGCCCTATAATCTCTTAAGGCCTCAGTTTTCTCATTTGTAAAATGAAGGAGCAGGACTAGATGAACTCTAAGGTTCCTTCCCTACCTAAATCAAAGGTCCTATGATCTTGCTGTTCCAAACACAGGGGTAGGGATCAAGAAGATTACCCCTACACACACTTTTCTTTCTCTTTCTCCTGTCCCTCAACACAATTTCTGACTCTGCTGGAACAAAGAAATCCATAGACTCATAAACTGCATCACAAAATCATAGATTCAGAGATATAAAGGACTTTAGAGGTCATCTAATCCAACTCCATTTAACAGATGAAGCCACTAAGGCCCAGAGAGAAGCAACTTAACCCAAAGTTGCACATTGAGTTAGTGACAGAACTGGCTCATGAGTTCCTAACCCACTATTCTTTCTAACCCACTGATAGCCAGAGGAAATGATAGCAAATTGGTGGATGGGTAGGAGAACTTAGAGCAAGAAAGATGCTTGTCCTTCATTTTCAGAGGACCAATGACATTACAAAGTGATATCTTGACTTGTGAGTGAATTGGATTTAAGTGATGCAGAGCTGCACAAAGTCTGCAGCCTCACTCTCTCTTCTAGAACCATCGAAATCCAGTGGCAAGAACAAATTCAAAGGGATATGGTGGATGGCCTTAGTGTCTTCAATGTCTGACCATCAATTGGGGAATGAATGAACAAGTTGTAGCATATGGTTGTGATGAAATTCTATTGTAGTATAAGAAATGATGAGCAGGATGCTCTCGGAAAAACCTGGAAAGTCTTACACAAACTGATACAAAGTGAAATAAGCAGAACCAGGAGAATAGTGTACAAGTAAAAGCAATATTGTACAATGATCAGCTGTGAATGACTTAGCTCTTCTTAGTAATACAATGATCTAAGACAATTCCAAAGGACTCATGATGAGAAATGGTATACACCTCCAGAGAAAGAACTGATTAAGTCTGAATGCAGATCAAAACATACTTTTTTTCTTTATTTATTTTTCTTGGGGTTTTTTTGTGAGAAAGGGTTGATGTTTTCTTTCATAATATAACTAATATGGAAATATATTTTATATAAATGCACATAAATATATTTTATATAAAACCTATATGCAATTGCTTGCCTTCTCAATAAGAGAGGAGGGTGAGAGAGAATTTGGAACTCAAAATTTAATTTTAAACGAATGCTAAAACTGTTTTTAAATGTAATCAGAAAAAAAATTAAAAAGATACCTTCACCACATTCTTCTCCCTCCTTCCTACCTAAGAAATGTCTATGTATATATACACACATATACATATACATGCATATATGTCTATATAGTCATCTATATGTATATGTGTGCTATTGTTCAGGTGTTTCAGTGCTGTTCAACTCTTTGTGATCACATAGACCTCTGTCCAGGGGTTTTCTTGGCAGAGATACTGGAATGGTTTGCCATTTTCTTCTCCAGTGGTAAACAAAGGTTACATATCTAGGAAATTTATGAGGCTAGATTTAAACTGAGATCTTCCTGGCTCTATCCATTGTACCATCTAGCTGCCTCTAGAGTATGTATGTGTGTGTGTGTGTGTGTGTGTGTGTGTGTGTGTGTATTCTCTCTCAGTCATCTATTATTTAATTTGGAATAACCCTATTTTTGAGAAGCAGCCTGGAATAATGAATAGAGCATCATCCCCAGTCAGGAAGACTCAAGTTCTTCTTCTGATACATATTGGTTGTTATGTGACCCTACACAAGTCGTTTAACCTAAAAATACCTGAAAGTTACTTTTAAAGATTAAGTTACAGAAAAGTTGTTGATGTACATTAATAGGTAGGGGGAGCTCCCTATACTATTGAAATTACAAGTCCAGTGAAACACACATATATACTCAAATACACATATCCCTAATAAGGATTTGTTTTTTCAGCAGACTTACTAATATCAAGGGAATGATGATGATGTAATATATCCAGACTTCAACAAGGCAGGTATTTTATAAAACCTCTCATGACATCCTTGTGTTAGAAAAGAAGATAACTAGTTAGGTTGACAGCAGGTTGAACAGCTGTACTTGAAGAGTGTTGATTGATCAGTATCAATGTGGAAGCTGTCTATCAACATATCTCCAGCCCTATCATCAGCTCAGCATTTTTGTCAACAACTTGGATACACAGAAACCATGCTTATCAAATTACAGAAGATGGATGAGGCTGGGAGTAATGCCTAATAAGTTGTCTAACAGAATTAGTATGCAAAAAGATCTCACAGGTAAGTTGAAACTAATAAGATTCTATGATAGTGTACAATTCTCTTTTCCTTTTTCTTTTTTTACTACATATATGGAAATCTCCATTTTAAAATGTTTACATTCAGAATAATTTTTTAAATTCTATAATGAAAGTTAAAATAATGAGCTCCTTGTCACTAGATGTAACAGTTCTTAGTCCAGTGCCTAGCACATAGTAGATTTTTGATAAATGCTTGGTGATTGATTGACAGTTCAGTTTTGTTGACCCCCTCTGTCAGGAATGTTGTAAAGACAATTATGTTTTGGGTAAGAAGTTAGAATAAACTATTTCTAATGTTTGGTTGTATGACCTTGGGAAAATTCTTGGGTCTTAATGTTCTCATCTATAAAACAAAAAGCCTGCCCTACAACATCATGAAAGTTCCTTCTGGATCTAACATTCTAGGATTTTAAGCATTTATAGAGTACTTACTGAATGCCCAGCACCATCCTAGCCAATATGGGGATATAAGAAAGTACATATAAGACATGTCTCTACCATCATAGAAGTTATATCCTAGTCAAGGGGAAAAAAAGTCTTATTAACGCAGAGTGTTAAATTTATAGGAGTCACAGTCATGGACTCACACTCCATCACACTCGTACAATCACAGTTGCTCAAAATCCACAAGACTTCATTCATTTAATCGCATGTAAGAAGCAACATGACATGTCAAGATCAAGGCTCAAGTCCCAACTCTGATTCATACTAGCTGTGACCATAGATAGGCAAGTTACTTAAACTCCCTGTGTCCAGGGGCTATTTATTTTTGGATCTATATCCTTGGAGGTACTTTCCAGTCTAGTATGACATCATGGGATCATCCCAGGTACAGACATGAAAACAAGCATATAATGCTTTGTTCAAATACAGTTAGCTGCATTCATTGTCTTTCACAGTTATATACTGAAAGCACAAGCTGCCACACAATCACATTCACAGACATACTCCCACACCCCACAGTGTCACCACACAAATTATCAAGTACCTACAAAATCATATCCATGCAAGTCATCACATTCCATCAAAAAATTACCTTCTCTCTGCCACAGCATCCTCCCAGTTTCCCCTGGGTTCCCAGTTACCTTGAGGAGGTGGGGTAGCTGCTGGGTGGCCAGCTCCTTAAATTCATTGACACTGAGGCTTCCTTTCTTTCCCTCTCGACCAGCAAAAGTGAAGAAGATTTTCACCACAGTCTCAATAGCTGCCTCCAGCTCTGTCAGTGGCTCGGCAGCCATGGAGAAGGCTAGAGATGGGGAAGCTTGCTCTTGGACTAACTGTTGTTCTAAAGCTGGCAGAGGAGAAAGGAATATCCAAAGGTAACTTCTAGGGAAGAACCTTGCCGAGATATTACCTACTCATTCCCCCGTCTCTGTTGGATATTTTAGAGCCCTAGAAAGAGACCTGTCCCCACCCCTGTGAGGTCTCAGATTGGGGAGCCCCTCTGTGTTGGCTCTTCCTGGGGAAGGGGGTATCTCGCTTTGTGGGTAATCAGGCTGACAGGCTCTGTCTGGGGTCTAGCACCCGGACACACAGTGCTTTTTAAAATGTCTCTGCCTCAGCTCTTCCTGAGGCATCTTCTTGAAACGAGGTTGGGCGTCAGAGTGGGTCAAAGATGTTCTCTTCCCACTCCATCAACTAAGGGACCAAACGGCAAAGTTGGTACTATCTCAACCAATGTCCTTCAACTCTCCCATGGAAAATATACAGATGTTTCTCAGTATAAAGGGCAGGGAGATATGCATCTTCTCCAAAATACAGACAGTTCCACAGTGAAGCTAACGGTAATGGTCCTGGCTACAGGGCTCCTCCCATCTTTTAAGTTACGGAGTCAGAGGCTGGAACTAAGTTGCCAACTTCCGATCTCTTTACAGCCCCCAGGGTGTGGTTCTCAGAGGACAGAGGGTTAGAGAAAAAGGGAAAATCCAAGCCCTCTCTAACCTACATCTGACCCTCTTCCAACCAGTTCATCCCCTTCAAAGACCCTTCTACCCCCACCTTCAGAGCCCCAGAGTCACTTCCTGAATTCCCAGTTCCAGGGCTGGGAGGAGGAGCCCGTCTTTCTCCTGGGGAAGAGGGTCCCTCATCCACCCCACTCCAGAAGGAGTAGGTGAAGTAGGTTTGATACTTACCCTCCGGGTTTGCCTCAAGCAGAAGCAGAGATGGGCTGAGGTTTATAAAAGCCCGGGAGGTGGAGCTGGGGAGACAGAGTCCTCTGTGTATATCCCGAGGTATAGAGTTTCCCGTGGTGAACTTCGGCAAAGGCACGCCCACCCACTCCTCCTCACCCACACAGCACTACTACCTTACCCGCTTTAACCCTGCCCTGAAGCAAATGTCAAACCTCACTTTTCTCATCCACCCTTGCAGCCCGAGCGTCACAGCCCCCAAGTATGTGCCTCTGATCTCCATTCAGTTCGTCCTTTACATCCCTCCCGCTCACTTCCCATCTCCCTCTTATCCCCCCCACCCAGCCCCTCAAAAAGTCCTAATTCGTGCATCCCAGCTGGCTGTTGACGAAATTAAGAGTAAAGAAGGTACTGTCTGGAGATGAGGTCCATATCTGAGAGACTCCATTGGAGGAGTCCCCTTGTTTTTCTGCTCATGAGGCATAGTGACCATGCCTCGCCGATATGGACAGTTACAGGGAGGTCCAAGGACCAGAAGGGCTCAGCATCTTGTGCTCTCTGATCTCTCTCTCCTCTCTACTTTATCCTTCCTTACCCTCTCTGTTCCGTGACAGGGTTGAGCTGGCATCAAGATCAACTAAGAACCCCCGTGGATTGCTAGCATGCATGTGGGGAAAGGAATTAAAAAAAACAAAAAACAAAAAAACTCAGACCTGGGGGAGGAGGTAAAACAGGGCCAGCTTGTCCCGACCCTGGAGACAGAGGGCGCTTCTGTCTGCTAGCTGGCTGTTTGCCCCACTGGCTGTCAGCCCGATGAGGGGGTGGAGCTAAAGGTAGGAGGGGGTGTCCAGAGTGGGAGAAGGACGCCTGAAGTGAGAGCTCCCCACACGGGCTCTGGTCACAGGACACGCAGCTTCGTCCCTCTCATCTGTTCGCCCTTCAGCCCGGCACCCCACCCGTAAGTATTCTGCTTTCTCGGATCCAGAGGGTGTGCAGCGGGGTTGGTGGTCTCCAAGAGTCTGGGAATGTTGCTCAGATAAAGCGGACTATCAGTGAGAGATAGGGGACTTTTGGGCCCAGTGAAGGATAGGAAGGGTCCATCCACGAAGGGAGGATCCAGTTACCTGAGGACTTCAATGGTGGATGGGAGGACAGATTTCTCTTCTCTCCAAAAGCAATACAGCCCTTTCCTCATAGAATGATCTTTTCCAGCTGAGAAACCCCCAAGATTCCCCGGTCCACCTTTGGGACTTCCTAGACCCCAGTTCATCTCTCTCTTGGGTTTGAGGGTGAAAGATTGAAACATCTGGGCCCTAGGTCTTTACTCTGCTTCACTCATGCCCTGGCATGAGCCAAGTAGGAGACAGATAAGTTTTGTCTAGGCAACTGTCCCCAAATCCAGGCTTTCTTCAACCCCCAAGGGCCCTACGGTGGGGGAGAGGTTAAAATTCCAAATTAAGACAATTCCTTTACCCCAGGGCCTGAGCCCACTCCCATGCTTTGCCCCAAGTTTAAACCCCCAATAACATACAAAAACAATAGATGAGAAGTTTCTATGAGTGGGAACCAAGTTGGGGGGTGGGGGATTCTAGGAAGGGAGTCCCATTCACCTCCTTCTCTACTCAGTAACTCATTGACTTTTTTTTCTTCTCTTTCTTTCCTAACTCCCTTACTTCTTCCCCTCCTCCCTCTGGCATTTTTCAGCTCTACCCTTAACAAAGTCTCTGAGCTGACACCTTTCAGAGATACTACATATCACACTGTACTCCCTAAGGCTTCCCAAAGGGTCCATAGGCATGTTTGTGGGGGAAAATTCAAGGTTCCCTTGGCCCCTCAGAACCTCCACATCAGTGATCAGTGATGGCGCTGGTAACAGGAGATGGCAGCCCCCCTTCCCCTTATCCCCCCATCAGACCCAAGCTTCAGGTTCCCATTCCACACATCCTCCCCGCTGCTTGGTCTCTGTGACAACCATCTCTCATGTCCAAAGTTCAGGTGACACAAGGGATCCATTGAGGAGCTAGAGTGTCATCCGAGAGGACCCATTGTCCATCCCCCTCAGTCCTGGAGAAAGAGGTGAGAGATACCTGATCTAGGACACCCGAGATCCCCTCTGAGGATGGAGTGGGGGGAGGGGAGGGGAAAAGAAGGGAGAAGTGGTGCTGTTTTTACTCTCAGAGCTGAGGAGTGTCTGGGCTTTGAAGCCCCTCTCCAATGTCATAGCCCACTATAACCTCACACCTCATCCTCCTTCCTCCCCTCTAATTTCTTGCACCTTGCCTCAGATGGAACCTCAGGTATACAACTCCCCTGTCATTTCTGATCATCCCAACTACACTGCCACTCTTCCCCTTCTCAAGTTTAAGCTGCTGGTGGGGAAGAGGAGATTGTACTTGGGACCTTTTAGTTTCCCCACCTCCACCACACTCTGGAGCCCAGCTCTGGGAGATAAGGATCAAACATTCCATTCTCCATTCCCACCATCCAGGTCTGATGAGAAAGAGTTGGTTCTCAAGACAGACTTCAGTCTGACAGATTCTAAAGTATAGAAGGTGGGGACAAGGGGCAAAGGAACTAAAAGTAGGGAGCATGTGAGAGGAGTCAAAGGGATGTGAGTAGGGGGTTGAGAACCCCTGGGCAGAGGGAGAATTTAGGGGCATCAAATATAAAAAGTTAGGAAGAAGCATGAGTGTGACACTGCATAAGTGGTCCTTCATCCCTACCCCACTTCATTCTCAGTGTGGAGAGGGCAGGGATAGTTGCAGAAGAGACACCTAAGCCTAGGCAGGTCACACTAGGCCTGTGATAAAAATAGCACCTGAGAAAGACTTGTCCATTCCTAAGACCCACCCTCATTCCTAGGGGCAGCTGCTTATTGAGCAACATGTCCTTTTTGTCCATCCACTGTTGAATTCCTCTTGCTCCCTGATGCTGCCCAGTGTTCCCTGTTTCTACCCCTCCCTCTAATGTACTTATAATGCCCCCCTCTTCAGAGCTCCCTCAGCTGCTGTCCTTCAGCCTCCCCGCTATTCCCCACCTATCCCCACCTCTAGACCCCTCTCTTTCCTTCCTTAGCCTTGAACCTTCAACCTCCTCCCTTTTAGTTCGGTTTTTAGACCATGGGGAGAGGCAGCATAGTATGCTAGAAAGAAACCAAGGAAATCTGGGCTCTAGTTGCAGTTCTACACTAACCAAATATATGATCTTGGGCAAGTCATTTCTCCTTGTTAGTCCTCAGTTTATCTCATCATTATCTCAGTTTATAGTCATCTATAAAATTAGGGAATTGGAATTCACCCCTAAGATCCCTTACAGGTCTGAGGCTTGGATGCTTTAAAAAGAAAAAAAAAGTGGCTGAATTAATCAGTTCTTTTAAATTCTGCTAAGAATGATAAATGAGTATGTAAAATATTAATTTAAAAAATAATTAATGATGTTGAATATAGTCCTAGAGGATGGAAGCCACATCATGAAGGATGGAGTCCAAATCATCTATATATGCATTATAATATAAGGGCTTTAGGAGCCCAGGGCTCTCTTCTTTCCATCAGCCCTGGGCCCTGATCCCTGTTCCTTATCTCAACCTCACCCTGCTCTGGCCTGGTGGGGGGTGGGGGCAGGTAGGTGTGTTGCAGCTATGGGCTCGGAACTGGAGACTGCCATGGAATCCCTCATCAATGTATTCCACGCCCACTCTGGCAAGGAAGGTGACAAGTATAAACTGAGCAAGAAGGAACTGAAGGAACTACTGCAGGCAGAGCTTTCTGGCTTCCTCGATGTGAGTGTTTGGTGACTGCTCGGGTCAGGTGAAGGAGTACCCTGGGGCTCCTGGTCTGAGAGCCAGCTACAGGAGCACTCTGGCTGCATGGGAAACAGCTTCTACATTTCCCTTCTATCATGTTCCCAAACCCCATCCCAGTTCCTTCCTCTCTCCCTCAAAGCCCTCCTAGACTCTCTCAATTTAGATCAATTATCTAACATTAATCTAACAATAATCAAACATTTATTAAAGGCCAGTTATATGAAAAATGCTGTGACAGGCATTGGAGAACCTAAAGATGAATCCCACTGTCCACTTCTTAAGGAGCTCACACTGTTTAAGTTGACTGAGGGACCCATTAAATACATGAAGAAAGATACAAAGTAGTCCAAGTTCCAGTCCAGTCCAGCTTTCCCTTCCCATCCCACTCACACCCCTCTCACCTTGTCCTACATCTCCCTGTCCCTTGCCCTCTAAATTTCAATACACTTGCCTGGTCCTTTTCACTCCCAATTTTTTCCATGTCCATCCCAGTCATCTTCCACAGTCTGACTCAAATCAGTTGCTCCTCCCATTCTGTCCCAATTCTTCATGCCCCCTAAAGTCTTCCTGGCCCTCCATCACAGAAACCCCCTTCTCCCTTATTCTAGACTCAGAAGGATGCAGATGCAGTGGACAAGGTGATGAAGGAGCTGGATGAGAACGGGGATGGTGAAGTTGACTTCCAGGAGTATGTGGTGCTGGTGGCTGCACTCACTGTGGCCTGCAACAACTTCTTCTGGGAGAACAGTTGAGCAAGCAGTCCAGCCCCTGGCCAGCACCAGTAATCCTGTTCCACCTCTCCCCTTATCCATCCCCCTATTTCCACCTTCACCTCCCACATAGCCCTCTGTCTGCCCTCAGTCTCCCCCAGTTCGTTGTCCCAGGCTCGGCCATAGCATTTGTGGTACACTGCTCCATTATGCATTAAAGGCTCCTCTCCCAATAGTTGTGGTGTCTGTCTCCTTTGGGGGTTAGTGAAGACGTGGGGCTAACTCTGCCTGAGGGCAATTATTGGAAGGAGAAAATCCCTGGAGATTGGGTATTTTGAGTTCCAGACTGATGGAGGAGGGTAGACTTGTATAGCACAACCTCAGTGTGCCTCATTTTCTCCCTTTGAAAAGTGAGAAGGGGAGGAACCTTCTTTCCAGAAAGGACTAAGATTCTAAGACAGGTAAGGAGGGCTGATCAATCGAGTCTCCCTCCACTTCATCAGGATGTATTCAAGGTTGAGTTGAATAAGGTAAGGCTGTTACCCTAAGAAGGGATAGAGGTCCAAAAATTATTTAGGATAATAAGATCAAACAACTGACACTTTTAAAATGTTTTTAATCCAGGAGCTCTTTTTGGCAGTCTGGTGCCAAGCACTTAACTTTTATTGATTGACTGGTGAAGATTGCCGACCCTCTCCTCGGAATACTTTTTTAAGTGCATAAAATGCATACAATTACGAAAGAAGCCATTTACATTGAAATAATTATCAGAATATTTTTAAAACAGTTTCTAAGCCCAGTTAAGACCCTATCTCTTCTACAATCCAACTGTCATTTCACAGACGAGGAAACTGAGTCTCAGGTAAAGGAATGCCTGACCATAAATGCCTAATTAGCCACAGGTTAAACTTGAAAGCACAAAACTTCACCTTTTGGATTAAGCCTCGGCTTGGTCCTGGTTACAGTGAAAGATCTCCTGTCTACAGCCCGGAGGTGCGGAAGGAAAAGGACAAGCAACGGCGAAAAAAGGGACAGTGTGGCCGGGGCTCAGGGGCAGTGGGCAGGGAGGGAAGGACCCAGGTTCACTGCTGCCACCTGTTCTCACCCTGGGTCAAAGAGGTTGGGAGCGCACCGGAGCGGGCGCCTGCCAGAGCCCAGGAGACCAGGGTGTACAGCGTAAATGCCCACCGGACAAAAGCACCCCTCCCCCCCACCCCGAAAACACGTGTTAGCAACTACGCCGGGGGCGGAGCCTACGAGAGCCCCGCCCTCGCGACGAGCGTGTGTCTCACGCCAACGTCAACGCGCCGCCGCCATTTTGGCCACCGCCATTCCACTCCAAGCGTGGCGGCCATTTTGTTCGGGTCGCCGAGTGGGAGTGGGCTGCGGGAGCGGGCGAGAGGGCGGACTGGAAGGACGAGGACCCGACAGCCAAGCCGTCACGCAAGCGACCGACCACCCTCGGTCTCCGCGCGGCACCTCCAGCCGCCCCAGACAAGCCCGGCGCGGCCGGTCTCCGGCCCCACAACCGCGACCGCAGTGGCAGCGGCGGCCCCCGGCGGAGCGCTGGCGTCCGTGTCCTTTGGTGTGTGCGCGCGTGCGCGGCCGGGCCTGGGGCCTGGGGTGGGGGAGGGGGGTTGAAGAAAAACCTTGGATGGGGGGCTTGAAGAGCAAGGGCTAAGGTGGGGAGAAGAGAAGGGAACGACCGAAGCGGGGAGGGGAGCGCTCCCGGGGGGGGGGGGGGGGGGCGCCTGTCACGTGACAGCGCTGCGGGGGGCGAGCGATGGGCGGGGGGCGGGGGGGGGGCGAGCTCTCGTGGCCGCGGAACGACCGAGGGAGCAGGAGAGCGCTTGAGGGGGACTCCATGGCTGGGGCGCAGCATCCGAAGAATGACGGGGGGTGAGGCGAGGAGCCCCAGAGAGGGGGACCCTGGGGGCAGGGAGTGGGGGAGAGACGGAGAAGAGGAAAGGCCGGTGGAAGGGTTAGGCCGCCAACTTTGAGAGAGAAGCCGGGGTGCGATGCAGGGATGAGCTCCCCCTTGGTAGTTGGCTTGGGGGCCCCAGAGCTCCACGGAGGCGATCGGAGGGTTCTGAGGAAGGCCGGGATGGAAGCGCGGAAGGGGCCCCCTGGGAAACGGCCCCGTCATACCGACGTCCCCGGAAAAGCCCGTGGGGCGCCCCTCGTCCGTAGCGGGCCTTCCGTGATGAGCTGTCTGCGTTCCGGATGCTCCGGCGGCCCCCTCGTTAACCTTGGGCTGCGTTCCGCGGCCCTGCTGGCCCCCGCTCGTCGGGCCTCTCCTGGCGGCGGGTTGTGTCGGCCCCTGGAAGGACGAGAGGTGGTGCCGCCTTGACCAACTTGTTTAAACTGCCCGTTGTCCTTTACAGATTCCCGGGATCTGAAGATGGCTGCACAGTCAGCTCCGAAAGTTGTGCTAAAAAGCACCACCAAGATGTCTCTAAATGAGCGGTGAGGCAGCCAACAGAAACTTCAACTCCTACATAAGAAAACTTACTTAAGTTGGCCCCGGGGTCCGATAGACTAAAGCCATCTTGGTTCTGCCCAGTCTTTAAGTTAAAGCTAACGTAAATATCAACAGAAGGCTAAAGACCTCTGTTCTTAAGTTGCTGCATACTGTGGTACGCAAACACATTGGGCAATGTTACAGAACACATTATCGGTAGCTGTTTACGTTAAATTATTTGAACCGTTAACCTGGTGGGATGTGTTTTAAATTAAAGCACTTCACACCCTCCCTTTTTCTTCATGTTTTTTACATTGATATAGGGGATGCTGCAGCACAGTAGCATGTTACCCTGGCTGTAGGAGGCTTGCTGCTCAGTCCAAGGCCGACATGATTGTGGTCCGGCCTGTAAGAGGCAGGCAGCAGGCCAAAACTCAGCCCAAAGGCTCTTGAATGCTATTCTTGGGCCTTGTAAGAGGCACCCTCTTTGCTTCATCTCTGCATCTTTCAGTACTGCTTTAGGCTTTGTTTTTACTTCTTTTTCTGTTAAATGTTCTTTCCTGTGCATATTGACCTTTCATAGATGAGACTCCTTGGAGTGTCATCACATTCTTAACCTAAGTTGTTGCGCTAATGCATGACTTTTTCAAGAAGACTCACTTGGGCTAATTAGGAGGGAAGCCATTTTAAGCCCAGGAAAGTAAAGCTGTTAAAATATAACACCGTAAAGATTCCTGTTAAAATTTTTTATGTGGTTCCTTTAATTAAATAGAAGGTAAACTACAGTATGGGACAGAGCAAGCTAGTGGGGAGGTGTTTTTTTTTTAAACTGTTAAGCTTAATATTCACCATGAGAGGCAAGCATTACATAGTAGAGAACACACTTTTGGATTGAAAAGATCCAAATTCAGGTCTTGCTTCTGACATTCTGGCTCTATAACTTTGAGCAAGTAATTTAATTTCAGTGCCATAGGCAATTCTCTTGAGATTTTTTTTTTTTAAGTTAAGGCAGGGGTAAACCTGCCTTTGTAGAGGGAGCCTCATTACTGATACCTCTCTCTACCAGTGGAATCATTAAGTCCAGGCCAGAAAAAAAGAAAAATGTTCAACGTGAAGGTCCATCTGGGTGTGGATAGATAAGCCATTTGAGTCAGGAAAGCCTGGGTTCAAGGTGCTGCTGACTGTGACTTTAGGTCACTTAAATTCTCCCAGAATTCTCAGATGAGAGGTGTTTGTTTAGGGAGCCTGACTTAAAGTCAGACCTCAGTGGAGTCTCACCTCAGAACCTTAGTAACTGTGTGACCTTGAAAACTTACTAATTATCCTCACTGAGCCCCAGTTCCCCTTCTGCAAAATGAGGCAGTTGGAGTAAATGTGGCCCTGAGATCGCCATGATCATGAGTTTTAGAACAAGTGCCATTCTGTGTTGGTAAAGGGGATTTCCCACACTGATGAAATGGGACTCTCCTCTAAATATTTTCACCATTTGCCCTAGTTTCTGTCTTAGTTCATGGCATGTGGTGAGATTATAAAATGACTGTATTTTACATGTAACTAGATTGACAGACAATGGGAAAATTTGATACACTCCTTTGTTGATATAATGGCATCATTTTCATGGACTTTAGAGGGTACTATAATTGGTCCACATTCACCTATAAGGTGCACTTCAGACCAGTTGCCTCTAAAATTACTTAACTGATTTACCCCACCCCAGAGTATTTGTTTTTGTCTTCTTCTGATTCTTTGTAACATCTTCTGTTTTTCTGTCATCACCATATCTGCTTATTTCATGTTTTTCATTCCTTCCACTTTCCTAAAAGCAGTAACCTAAGCCCTTGTTATCACTTTTGAATGAATGTACTGCACTTACCTGCATTTCTAAGTTTCTGATTCTTGCACGTTTGTGGAAACAGAGGAGTCCTTGACCCACATCAGCCTTGTCCTAAGCGTACCACTTTACGTAAAGTTCGTGGGATCTGGAGCTCCTGGTCTAGAGAGCCATGAAAATGCCAATAAATGTTTTGTAATAAAGCTTTTATTTAAACACCCGTTTTGTTCGACCTTGAAGCTTTACTAATATGCTGAAGAACAAACAGCCGATGCCAGTGAATATTCGGGCTACGATGCAGCAGCAACAGCAGCTAGCCAGTGCCAGAAACAGAAGACTGGCCCAGCAGATGGAGAATAGACCCTCTGTCCAGGCAGCATTGAAACTTAAGCAGGTGAGAGAGTAGGTCATAATCCTCCAGAGGCAGCTGGTGATGCCTGTCAGGCAGCCCTACTGATGGCTATACAGGATATGGTGGATTATTACAAAGTCCCCCAGGGTAAGAGCTGAGGACTTTCTGGAGGGAAAAAAGAGTTAAAGAACATTTTATTTTGGTTGATAAGTACAGATAAGTAATGAGCTGCCTTTCTCTTTGGGGGCTGGCAATTTAGTGTGGCCTGGATCATGTTGTAGGTACTAGTGTGTTGTAATTTTCTATTTTTGGGACTTCCTCAAGAAATCTACTAATCAAGTCTCTTGGCATCTCATACCTCCTCTTTATTCTCTCATTGTTGTGGTATTGTTAAATGACTTAAAAGCTAGGACAATAGGCTTTTTATCTCTTCCCCCCCACCCCCACCCCAGATATTCTGAATAGCCTTAATTTATTTGTATTGACAATGCTAAGTAACTTGGGAAACAAAATTATTTTAAAGCTAATGAAGGAAGCCACTCCCCAATATAACTGGTATATCTAGACAAAAACAAGAAGTCTGAATATATGATTAGAGAAGACTATGGTTTTCAACCCAAATTTCCAATAAGGCACAATCCATATTTCCACCTAGGTCTGAAGTAAAACCTGCTCTTTATTATTCATAGACTGTGTATGCAAGTCCGGAGAGTGGCTGTGGAAGGATATGTCCAAGCTGTGGCTGGCAGTCTGGAGGCCGGTGCCATGCAACTGTAAGGACTTTAAATGGGAGCACTTGCATGGCTGTGCTTAGCTCTAGTTAAATATAACACACACTCTGAACCACTGGGCTCACTGGCCAAAAATAAACAAAGCTTTCAGCTTCAGCTACCACGGAGTGGCTAAAGTATTTTTTTTATTTAAAAAAATGATGGTAGGGACCACTAGCTTCTTCAGAGAGTTCAAAATGAGGGCAAGTTCCTGGAGATAAGACTCTAGGTCTTTCTACAGAATTGCTATTAGTGAAGTCTATATGGAAAGTTTGCCTCCGGAAACTTAAATAGGGTATTAATTGATGCATTGTCACTATAAATGTTTAGGGACCAGTAGTGACAGCAGGAAATGGCTGTAATTGTGTCTTGTGGATCCCTGACCTGTGGTTAAAAAGGGGTGGGAAGTATAGGCAGACCATTACAGTCATGGCTCATCTTATAATAGGGTATATAGTGTGTCAAAGCCTACTTCATTGTTCAGAAAGAAAATTTATATTCACATTTGATCATGTCACACTGGGAAATTTTTAGAACAGTTAAACAGCCTGTTAAAATATAGATTGATAGGATGATCACCAGCTTATTTTCTGATGACTAGGAGCTCAAAGGTAACTACTATTGAAGGTAACTTAAAGCAAGGATTTGTGTGTGTTAATATTGGTGATTTACAGAATAAAAAGACATTTACTGGGCCTCTGGTTTTCCTCAAGGCTACTACACCTGATCTCATTTGTGAGAGGACATTTTTTCCTCTTGAGAAGTGCTACCTTTTGCAGTCCCACAGGTTCCCTTTGGAAGGGAGGGAATCTGGAATCTTCATACCTATCTAGTACAGACTTGTTCTAAAAGGTAGTCAGTAATTGTATTGACTTCAAGATGGAAACATTTAAGATTAGTTGTTCTGTACTAAAAAATGATTAATAATGATACCTATTAAGAAAATAGATGTGGGGTCACAAATTTATGAAATTTCAAGCGCTTTTAACTTTTCATACTTATCAAATCCTAAGGTAAAGGAAGAGACCTCTACAAGTGTAACTCTGACTGTGAATTGAAGAACTAAGGAAATTTCAAGCAGGAAAATCAGATTAGGTCTTAACTATCCACAATTTAAATTAATTTGTAATTTAAATTTTGATCTAAGATGAATGAAGATTATAATTCTCAGAGATAAGAATTCCCAGTTTTGGAACGTAGAATTGTTGTTTTATATATAGTGTTTTGTTGGTATGACTAGTCATGTCAGCAAGGGGCAGTGGAAAATCTATTGATTTAAGCCCAGGTGACCTGCATTCAAAATCTAGCTCTATTTAATTGTGACACCTGGAACCATTCAACTCCTAGGGTCTCAGTTCCCTTTTCTGTGAAATGAAGGAATTGGACCAGATGATCTCTACAGTCTCAGCTCTGAATCTATGATCCTGTGATTTACTTTAGGATTCCCTTGCAGCGTTCACAAAGTTAACTAATCAAAAGTGGAAAAACAGCCAGCAAAATCCAGGATTTGAAGATAGAACTTAAAAATTCTGAAGAGATTTTGGTGTGTGGTGACTGAATTCAAAGCATATTCAGGTAGTTTGTAGTGCTTTCCAAATTCAGGACCAAACTCAAGCCTCTTAAAGTGTTCTGAGCAAAACTCAGCTTCTTTCTCTTCCTGAGGCAAGTATTAAGCTTTTTCTGTATGGGAATCCTTAGGGTACTCACTGCAGGGCTCTCCCTCCTTGCAAGGCATCTCACTTGCTTCTCTCTGCACTGTGAATCTCCATCCCCTGTGGACTGTTTCCTAATCTTAACCTCTTCAAAACTTTCCTTTCAGAAGAGCTTAAAACAACGACTAGGTAAAAGTAACATCCAGGCACGGTTAGGCCGCCCCACTGGCCCCCTGACCAGGGGAGCAGTTGGAGGACGGGGTTTGCCCATGAGCCAGAGAGGCTTGCCACGAGGAGGACTTCGTGGAGGACGTGCTACAAGAGCCCTGCTAAGGGGAGGGATGTCTCTTCGAGGTCAGTCCTTAAAATTCATTATGCCATACTTCTCTTCCCCTTTTTTTCATGTTACTTAAGGTCATAGAACTTTTAAGTCTGGCTGCAAAACTTAGGTTTTAAGATTACTTGTTTTTAATAATATGTAGTGTTCTTTTCTGATTGTACAGACAGTGGTGAAAGGCTTTGATTTGTATAAGAAGTAATCCATCTTCCTTATGCCATTTTAATGTAACTTGCCACCCTCTTCGTTCACTAAAAAATAGGTCATGTTTACTTAAGCAAACCTATGAGGTGCATAAAGTTCTATTGGGCCAGAACTCATTATTAGGCCAGCTTCTTCTGTGTGTACTGTACTCTGGTATACCATGTTTAGAGAACTGTTAAAAACAGTATTGATGAACATAGTACAGTTTTGTCCTTGATCACATGCTTACAGATTCTTTGTATATAAGTTGTCCTTAACAAGATTGTAAGCTCCTTGAGGGTAAGGACAGTCAGTTTTTTTATTAATTCAGCAAAATGTTAGGGACACGTAGGAGGAGCTCAATATATACTTGTTGAAATTACCACATGAAAAGTAGATTTCTAGTTAAGTATTCATCCTCCCAGTGTAGACTTGCCCTGGCCAACCTGAAAAGTGTCCAAATTAGTCCCATTTAAACCTCACCACCTTTCCCTGGCTGGGATTTAAACTTTATATCTTGGATTTATCTGCATGTGCGTTGTGTCTCCCCTCTCCAAGGTCAAAACCTGCTCCGAGGTGGACGAGGCGTAGCTCCCCGAATGGGATTAAGAAGAGGTGGTGTCCGAGGTCGTGGAGGCCCTGGGAGAGGGGGCCTAGGGCGAGGAGCAATGGGCCGTGGAGGAATCGGTGGTAGAGGTTAGTCAGCTACCATCTTCAGAGAGTGGTTCTCCCTTAAAAACTTAGGCACATCTTTCGGGCAGCTTTGTCATCAGCAGGCTTTAGAAAGAAGAGGGGTAAACTTCTGTTCAAATTCATAAACTGGAAGTGGTGCCATTATGTAGAGGGGTCTCTCCTGGGATTTTCCCACAGGTTGATTAGGCATGTAAAAGAGTTTTTAAATATAATTTCCATCAACCTGAATTGCTAGTAGTTTCTTTTCAGGTTCTCATTACAATTGACCCAGACAAGTATTAAATTCAACCAATATTTATTGAGCTCCTACTATGTGCAATTCAGGTGTGTGCAGGGGCAGTTGATGGTGATGAGCAATATCAAGAACCTTTGGGCCACTAGGCAGCAATGTCTGAAATCACCAAATAGCAAGATAGGATTGGAACCTGTGGGGAACCCTGACACTTAAGTTCTTTATTGGCCAAAGTATTCAGATAATGATGGTTTGGCATATGAAGGAATGAAGTTAGTATTTTACTATTGATTCCTAGCTTTAGCTCAGATTTTGAAATTATTTATTCCACCCTACCTATGCAACCTTTAGTGTTTGCTTAGTGACCTTTTGACCCAGAGAAAATGCCAGAACTAGTAAGAGCTTTAAATTTTCCAGGCCAAGGGGGAAAATATCCTAATGTATGAACTACTACTGGCACAACTTAGGCCTGTGGTACCCTAAGGTCACTAGTTAGGTCTTCTGTAATTTAAGACACAAGGCTCTTAGAAAATGAAATCTAATGCCTTGGGTTATCGGAATTTTCATTGTGTGTCATCTGGGTTTGTTGAGTGAATGCTGAGCTAAATTTGAATTGCAGGATGAAATTGCATATTGCCAAGCCATTTTAGAACTGATTCCCAAAATTCCCTGGGGATAAGGCTAAAGTGGCTATTTTATTGAGTGAATTGGAACTTTCTTAGTGAACACTAATAAATGATTAATTGTTTATTGGCTTCAGCATGACTAGTCCTTACAGTGGGATGTATTGACAGCTGGGGTTACTTATTGGTTCCTTTCCGATCTCCCCACACAGTTCCTGTGTCAAACTACACAGGATGGTAGAGAAATGGTTTCTGAGAGCACCAGACCTCCTGGAGGTATTCTGTAATATATTGCCAAACCGAAAAATGGTCTGGTTTGGATGTGCAAAAAGAAAATGAAGTGCAATTCAGATTGTTTATTCAGAGGTGGTAGTGGTAATGAGTTTACAAAGCCTCTCAAAGGCTAATAGATTTCATATCTTACATATCCATTGATTTAAAGTTTTTCTACTAAATCATGAGATATCAAAAGTCTCTAGTTTTAATTAAAGAATCAATCAGGGAAAAGAGAGTAGGGCAATAAAAATGTGAAATCCAGTTAAAAAAAACTCTTCACCCATAAGGTTTGGATAGAATCATGCGTGTACTCTTCCTAAGTTGCTTACTGCTTAGGGTGTTCATTTTGATCAGAATCCTTAAAAACACACTCCTTTGCTTTCATCTATTAGAGTCCCCTTATTAGCATGAATATCACCATCCACTACCACACAGTAAGCAGCCTTAAAGCCTCCCCTTAAATGTGTAACTCTTTCTTTTCCTTTCCCTGGGTCAGGTCGCGGCATGGTAGGCCGAGGACGAGGGGGCTTTGGTGGTCGAGGTAGAGGTCGGGGCCGAGGTAGAGGTTCTGCCCGACCTGCGCTGACTAAGGAGCAGCTCGACAACCAATTGGATGCATATATGTCGAAAACAAAGGGACACCTGGATGCTGAGCTTGATGCTTACATGGCTCAGACAGACCCTGAGACCAACGATTGAGGCCAGCCTTCTTGTTTTAGAGACTATTCTTCAAGTTTGTAACATCTGTACAGACCCTGAGCTAACATGAGAAGACTGAGAGATGCTGGAAGGCTCTATCATACTAGGTTGTGGACTTTATTCAACCACCGGTTCATACATTTTGTGTGTTCCTTTACTTTTTGATACTGTGTTGGATGAATTGTTTGTGGTTTTGTTTTTTTAAATTGGTTTTATATTATTTTTTTCTGTACTCCTCTCTGAACTTGAATGTGACTGCCTGGTGACTGGAATATGCCTCCTCCCATATGCACTGACATGCTACTCTTGTCCCCATTCAGCCTTCAGGCCTTGAACTAAGGTCCTAACTAAGGTCCTAAAGAAAAGAATAAAGACTCCTAAAGAATAGCACAAACCTCACATTTGAAACTCCTCAGTGCAGAGGTTTAAAGAGAGGATTATAAAAGGACAGGTGATTGTTCTTTAAAAAAACTAAGAAATCTGGGGACGGAAGACATAGTCAGACACACACTGTAGCAAATGAGGGGGAGCTAGTTTGTTTTGGGGGCCTGGTAACAATCTTGTATAAATTACCAATGGTAATCAAGTTTTTACCATGCAAGTCCATACCTCACATAGATCAAGGTATTTATCTATAGTAATAAGCCACCTTACTTGATACATAAACTTGCCCTCTGCACTTTGTATCATGAACAAAATGGATAATAGTCAAACTTACCTGCAGCAAAGGAGAGAGGCTGTTTGGCAGATTCTTAAGAAGGGTGAGGAGTGAGAGAATTATGGCAGGGTAACTGCCTGGTGGGTTCTGAGAACGCCTTTAGAAGTGCTATTATCTTTACTTGTTAAAAACCAAACAGTTTTCAGTCTAGAACACTTTGGATTTTACCACCCATATTGGCTTTGCTTATCTCTTCTTTCTTTCCCTTGAAGTTTTAAAAGTTCAATCATACCTTTGTCAGCTGTTCCAGTTTCAATAGAATCTTGTATTTCTGGTTCATTGTAACAAAGAAGAAACCGTTCTCAAATCCAACCAGGCCTTTGACCTTTTCTTGCTGTGTTTGTTTGAAACTTCACAGTCATTCTAGTGTTGGGGGGGGGGGGGGGGGAGGTGTTCTCCCTGTATGCTTTTCTTCCTGGGTAGATGATAAACTTGAAATGTAAGGATAGAGTGACCCTAAAAAGTTACCTTACCATGTCTTTCCAACAGGGAGAGTAATTTTCTCCCCTAAATCACACATAGCTGTGGTTTGGAAAAGCCTTAAGTAATGTTACTCCAAAAATGGTATATTCACCAATCTAGTATTTGAAGAGGGGTTAGATCATACGTTTCAAGTAGCCAGTGTGGCACGATTGGTATGAAATAGGAAGACCAGCTGGGACCACCTTGCTATTCCTATCTCCCTAGTTAACCCTTCATTTTCTTCACCCTGAGCTGTTTCAAGAGGATGATAAAGGTTCCTGTTAGGATAGTATACACTTGCGTTGCTTCTAGAGGCTTGGGGACTCTTGGAACTGAAAGAAATTGGCACTGACTCTAGGCCCCAGAAACTTTGTAGTGCTGGTAAGGATAGTATCCTTTAATTGAAGATAGAGGGAGCAAAAAGGGTCAGGTTATGAGTAGGTGTGCTTTAAATTTTTGATAATTAGGTACCTTCTCTTTGATAAGCTACATTATAGTTAATGTGGAGGTATAGTAAGTTGAGACGGTTTGCTTTTGCAGTGACTGTTAGAGATTACAGCCTTCTAAGTAAACCCTTAAAATGACACTAGAGTGACAGTCGAACTGTTCAAAGGGGCTGATTGTTCAGTGGATTCTTGTGCTAAAGAGGGACAGGTGTGAGGAGGAAGGTGGTAATCAGCCTCAGTAATTGCGTTTAGTTTGGACAGCTTTTGCTGGCTCCTGCTATCCCCACTTGCCTAGCCCTCCTAACCAAGTGTGAGAAATGAAAATCCTAAGAAATTCCAGGTAATAAGACTACTGACAAATTGATGATTCCTAGTCTCAGCGACCAAAGACAAAACTATGGAGATCCCTGAATGCTCAAATACTTTTAGAAAAGGGGGTAACTGACAGGTGAAAATCATCCCTGATTAGCAAACAGTTACTGAGGGGGTGGACATGCTAATGAGGAGATGGGCTAAAGTTCTTCAACTCCTGCTGATAACTTGGTTTGATCATGAGACTTAACGACCTCCACAATCTGGACAAAGGACTCCCTTCTCAGACCACTGATTTTCTCCAGGAGTTGGGTAACCTTAAACTCCAACAGAGGGGTTCAAGAGCATAGGCTTAAAGGCTTCAGAGCTAGAATTCACCTAGGTTACATTCTGTTTATACTAGAAACAAAAGCATTCTCTAGGATGGGGAGTGCCTTATACCACCACCACCACCACCCCCACTAAGGACCCAGAAGCCACTGGAGGTGTGAGTGGGAGGGAACAAGAGTGAGATGAGTCATATCTTGGAAGGTGGGGCAGGAGAGAATCTGAGCAGTGAAGAAGTGGAAAATGAGAACCAATAAAATTGTAAAGGGGCACTAGGGATAAAATAAGTTTCGGACCAAAGTGGGTGATAAATCCCCTTCCCTGACACAGTGTGGTATCATCCCACTCCAGGCACTAAGGGTGCCTGCCTGCTTATAGACAACCTGCGCTGCCATTGGCAATTTGGGGAAAGCAAATTGAATTAAGAGACTGGTGGGATAATTTCAGGAGACCCGCAGTGAACAGGACTGGCCATTCACTGAAGTCACCTAACCCAGTACCCAGTGTATGCGTTACTACAATGTGCCTAGGACAGTAGGCTGGTGGTATTGAGAGGACAGCATTCAGGCAGTCATGACAAGTTTGCCTAGGATCCTGATACCTATTGTGCAGATAATCTACTCCACCCCCAACAACCAACAGCCTCTCCTCCCCAATATCCCCAAACCTGTAGCATCTCCAGGTTCCTTTTAACCTGGAGATGCTCTTTTAACATCTCTAAAATCCTAGGATCTGAATGAACTTTGAAACCCTTGGTCCCCAGGGCTAGTAAGTCAGCAGCCCTAAGAGTAAAATGAAGCATCCAAGTTAAGTAAAGGTAGCTAAGGTAGCCTGGAGAAGGGGAAGGGGGCCTCAAGTAGCTGTTGAGTCTGGAGTCTTGATATCAATGTTTGGTACAGGAAAGGGAGGAGATAGGGACCAGCCAGTGGCGAGGCAGCCAAGTTCTCACATGCCTAAACCTTCCCAACCTCCTCCTTTCCATGGAACCCCAATACCCCATCTTCCTTAGGTAAGAGGAATAAGCACAGTTTGAGCTCTGACCTCCCCCCAGTGGAGCTGAAGTGTGGAATCCAGTCACTCCTCTCCCCCATATTGGAAGATGGAGATTGGAAAGTGAGGGCAGGTAGAAGAGGTGGAATGGATACTATTGGACTGAGTAACTGACACCAATACCTTACCATCAGGAAAGGAGAGGAAGCATTTAGAAGCTGGGGAACCATCCATGGGAAAGGAGAGCCCATGATTCTTGGACCTTATTGTTGTTGAGGAAGAGAAGCTGGTAACCAAGTTATCTGGGTCTTTTGGGAATGACATAGTCCTAGTCTGCCTCGAAGGTTCTCCTGTTCCACCAGCCCTTTCTCCAATTTTGTTGATGTCTCTCCTCTTGCCCTGTCATTACTGTATTCCTTCCAACACTGGTTTTTATTAATTGTCAATGTCCTGGTTCTTCCTGCTCCCACACACTTTTTGACTTTGAACTCAATGTCCATGGCACAGCTCCCTGAACTAATCATAGCCCTAATCCTATCCCAATAACATGGTGTCTATATAGTCCCCCCAGGTGGCTGGCCAGAAGTGCCTACCCCATGTCCCATATACACTGCTGTGATGCTGGCCAGACTTTCAGCAGAGGGACCTAAGGCCAGGTTGGCACTGCCAACTTGCTTCTGACCTCAAACATGCAAGACATAGGCCCAACCCATAGTTAGGGAGCATAGATGGCAGTTAGACCTATATATCTTAAGAAAGAATAGAGTACATGGTAATAAAACCAGGGTTCATGAAGCAATCAGTGGGCAGGGTAGAGGAAGCTAAGATCCATGGGAGAGCCTGTGGAAAAGGTGCTAGAGGAAGATAAGGTCTGTGGGTAAAGCTAAAGGAATCTGGGGTCCAAGTTGTAGGAGGGGAGTGCAGTTAGAGCTGCAAGGGACCAGGATTCATTAAGTGATGCTAGATAATTCTCATTTTAAATCTGGATTGAGAATTTCAGGGGGCATGAAGAATTGGGAGGAACAATGAAGATCTGTGGGTCATGCGACACAGTAGATTTGACCTTCCCGCAACTAAGTCCTCCATTTCTCCTCAGGTCTGAGTCTTTCGAACTCAAATAGGACAACTAGTCCCTCCATACCATTCTCCTATTCTCCAGGCACTAGATGCCTTCCTACACCAACAAGAAAAAGAGAGGTCTTCTCAAGGTGGAATGGGAAAATGGGGTGGCTACAAATGTCCTGGGTCCCCTCCCTCTTCCACTCCTCCAGATACTTTATCCTTTTTGGTGAAAGAAGAATACATCCCAGATATTGAGGATATCCATCACTTACACCGACCAGCACTCCCCAACTCCCTGAGCCACCATTAACGCCCACAGGACTTCTAAACACTTCTGTCCCTCCTCTCACTTGCTAGTAAGTGCTCCCTAAAAGAGGTAGAGGTAGGGAGTGGGAACAGCCCCCATCCCTGGATTTATTGGTGCAATCTCAGACTTAGAGGGAACCTGTAATAGGTTCCTCATAAAGCATCCTGTTCCATCCTTGGACCAAGATACCAGTTCTGCTTTCCTGTACTCTCCCATTACTAACACTTGCCAAGATCTTCAGCACTACCAGATATATTGCTGAATTCTTACATACCTTTCTCCAAACTCTCTAAGAAAATGTTTAGTTCTTCTTAGTCTACAAAATTCCTTCATCACTGGGTATCACCACCTTCCTGTCTCTTCCAAACACACTTTCATCATCCAAGGATGGATTGTTCTAAAATTTCTGCATAAGAACTCACATGTTTATGCATATAAATTAAGGTTTACAAAGCACTTTACACCCATTATACTATGATAGGTGCTACTATTATTCCCCTTTTATAGACGAGAAAACTGAGGCTCATAGAGGTTGTCACTTGCCTATGGTCACACAGGTAGGAGGCAGGATTCAAACTCAGATCTTCCTGAGTTCAGCACTCTTTCTATCACTCCAAACTGCTTCTCATAACAACACATTATTCTTTATTTTTTCAGTTAAACCTTCTCCTATTTTCAGATTCACATTCTCTCCCACCTACCTCCCCCAAGTGAGAAAGCAAGAAAAACAAAATTACTGTCACAAAGATTTAAAATCGAGCAAAATAAATTCCCACATTGACCATGTCCAGATAATACATGTTTCAGTCTATACTGAATCATTCACCTCTCTCTTTCTCTTTGACCACAGAATCCACTAGCAGTGACCCCGTGGTGCCCAGCCTGGTGAAAAGGAAGGGTCAGATACAGAGAGTGACCACATGACCTTACCTAGTCTCCTTAACAGTTACATCCTAAGCCACCAAACCATGGCAATACCCTAGCTTCTGAATGAGAGGCAGTGGGAAGAGGGAAAGAGAGGTAGAGTTCTCCACTCCCACAGTTCTAAGTGACTGCCTGTTCTACTCCCCTCACTTCACAGATGCTTCTGAGCCTTGGATGGGCAAGGCCAGCTATAGGCCAACTTCCCAGTCACAGCAATCTCCAAGCAAGTACTGTAAAAGGGGAGGTAGAAAGGACTGAAAGGACAAGGGGACCTGGAGGGTGGGACTGGGTCAGGAAAGGAGTCTGGGAAGAGTGAGGATAAGATGTTGCAGTCATTTCTGTGAGCCAGGGTCTCCATCACAGGGCTATCTCATCACAATACATCCCCTCCTCATCCAGTGCCTGGAGCAGCCTATCCCAACAAGCTCTCCCAGGGAATAGGGGAGGTGCACCTACCTTTGACCCTCTATCCCTTCCCCAGGCCCTGAGTTCTGATCTTCCCCATTCCATTACCACTAGCAGAATCTACCTCTTGGTCTCTGAACCTCTCCTTCCCTTTTGGTCTCTGGCCTCCATCTTCTCAAGCTGCAGACTCATGACATTCTGAGTTCTGCTTTGACTTAGATATACCAAAAGGTGAGGCATTACTGGTGCCACTGAGCTACATGGATCCACATGGATTGCTACTCAGATGCTCACTTTTGTCTGAACTGGCTTACCAACCTACAGTGAATGCCAGCCAAGTGACCCTGTCAGGCATGTTAAGGGGGTAGGAAGTATATTGGAGGAGGAGCGAAGAAGAGGGATTGAGGTAGGACAGGGACTCCTCCTAAGGGTTATGGGGCTGAGGATTGTTTCAGTTTTAATGACCCAGAGTGAGTGAAAATAGCAATTGTTTCTGTTCTGGCCAGAAATTCTGAGGGTGTTCCGCTCCCAGATGGATCCTTTTGTGAAGGCAAAATAGAACATCTTTTGTCTCCATTCTTACCTAGCCTTTAACTACTGAATGGGTGTTGCTTCAGACAAACTGAGACCTGGGAAAGATCTTAGGGCCAAGGTCTCTACCACATCCTAGACCATTGCCAGTCATCCTGACCTATATCTTGCCACTAGACGCCCATGACTCTAGAAGAGAGAGTGGGGCTGGTGATTTTGTCCAGGTCTGCCTCACTTAAATCCAATTCACTTGCAAGTCAAGACCCTCCTGATGTCATTGGTCCTATTTGAGAATGAAGGAGCAGCACCAATGGGGCTAAGGATCTAAAACAGCTGCCCAAGATGTCAGGGAGAACCCTGAGGTACCATCGCCATGTGCCGGCTCCTAAGGCCCATGATGCATGATGGGCAGTGGGGTAAAGGAAAGCCAGGGCAGCAAGAGAAGGTTGGGATAGATTTGGGAAGGAGGGAACAAGCAGCTAAGGAGGCAGAGGACCCAGGAGCCCTATTTTAAAATTCTAAATGGAATAAATGTATAGGCATAGTTCATTTCCATTAGTCCCTGAGCTGTCTAATATAAAGTAATTATCCACTCAAAAACAAAACTAAAAATCACAGAAAAATTCATTTGAAAAATTTATTGAGACTCCTCTTCCAAAAGATCTCGTAATTTACTCCCCTTTCAAGCCTTTGTCTTGGAAGATTCAACTATCCCATCAGGCAAAGAAATGGATTAAGGATAGGGGAGTGAGAGGAAAGAGAAGAAAGAGGAAGGAAAAGGGGCAGAGAAGATAAGAGGGGCAGGAGAATTCCGTGACCATTTGGGTCACCTCCCATTCCTGCTAGGGAGTCCAGTAAATGCGGCTCTACCAAAAGCATGTTCAGCACCCAGAGGAAAGGCAGTAGAGAGAGTTTCTGGAGGAAGAAAGTGGGGAGAAGCTGGAAAGGATTCCTGGGGAAGTGAAAGACGAGTCAGAAAGGATGATGTTGTAGTTTGGTCATGTCTACCTTTCCATGACCCTGTTTGCAGTTTTCTTGACAAAGATACTGGAGTAGTTTCCCATTTCCTTCTCCAGCTCATTTTACAGATGAAGAAATAGAGGCAAACAGAATTAAGTGACTTGCCCAAGGTCACACAGCTATCTGAGGCTGGATTTGAATTTGGTTCTCCTTGACTCCAGGCTCACTACTCTCCACCTAGCTGCCCTGCAGTATCTCTTAGCTTCAAAGTTTTTTATGTGTAGTCTAGATCCTCTCTCCACTTCTGAGACAATACCCCTCACACCCAGCATTAGTGCCACCAGGAAAGGACCATTACTGGCTCTGAGGAGGCCACCTCTGACCTGGAGTGCACTGGAGTGTGAGTGCATACAGAGCACACACAAACACAGGCTGCACACTGGGCAAGAAGAGAAGCTGGCTTGTCAAGCCTAGGGTGATGTGTGTCTTGCTGCAAATCTGCCTTCCCGTCAATCCCTGGAGGGAGTGTGTACAGGGTTTACCTTGGGGCCGCCCGAGGGTTTGTGGTGGAGTGTGTGGGGGGGAACCTAATGGGAGAAGCAACTGGGGTAATGAAGGGAAGGTGAATGCAGAGGGTCTGGGGGTGGGACAGGCCTAGGGCTTTCAGAGGCTTTAGAAAAGAAAAGAAGGGAGGAGGGACTAGGAAGAAGCAGCCGGGAGAAAGAGGGAGAAAGGGAGGGCGTGAAAGTGGTGCCTGAGAACTTTATATCCCCCAAATGCCTATCACTGTGCTCTCTGCACTAGGAGGTGCTCAGCAAACCTTTGTGGAACAGCAGGCATTCCCTAGGGATATAAAGAAAGCAAAAAAAAACAAATGGCAAAAACAGTCCCTGCCTTCAAGGAGCAACACACACACACACACTATACACACACAACATAGTCACACACACATAACATACACACACAACACATACTTACACACATAACACACACACGTTCGTTGCCTCTTCTATTCTCTATCTGTTCTAACTCTGCCACAACCAAATGCCTCTCTCCAGGAGCCAGCTGTCTCCCTCACGCACAGGTGTGTATGTACCTATTACCAGGCATTACTGGAAAATGAGCTGGGAGTCTTCAGCCCACAAAGGCACACCCTTTCTCCTTCCTCTAACTTCACCAAAACTGCACAGTTTTGCTCCTCTGCAGCACAGAGCCTCTGTGAGTTGGCACAGGAAATTTTTACTGAGAATCCAATCCCTGCCATTTAGGTATTAACATCATTATGGGAGTCAAGATAATGCGATGTTGATATTCATTCATTAATCCATTAAATATTTATGGAGAGTCTACCAATTTAGGATGAGGCAATGGGTAAGCAGCCCAGTGCCCTAGGGCACCTAATGTCCCCAGGCACCTCCTTCCAACCTGAAACCAGGGGGAGCTCAGATGCCCAAGACTCAGACACATTGGACTGTCTGGAGTTTCATGTTGCAGTTTTTCATCCTTGCTCACTGGACCTGGTGGGCAACAGGAGCACTAATCACCAGGTCCTAGCTCTACCTCCCACGAGCTTTCCCCTACACAGCTTCTGCTTTTCACCTTACTAACCCCTGCCCAGGCCATTACTCAAGCCCTTCCCAGCTGCTGAGGCTCCCCTGGGCATTTGGGGTCACTCTCCAGTCACTCCCCCTCCTCCCACTCTGGCTTAGCCCTCATGCAGACAGCTCTGACTTCATCACTAATCTCACAAAAGATT
This sequence comes from Bettongia penicillata ogilbyi, assembly GCA_023548195.1. Lineage (NCBI taxonomy): Eukaryota > Metazoa > Chordata > Mammalia > Diprotodontia > Potoroidae > Bettongia > Bettongia penicillata. The sequence continues at coordinate 13,306,736 of JAJHZJ010000413.1, forward strand.
CCAGAACAGTCTCTCACTCCAGCTGCTGCTGCTCTCACACCTTTCAAGCCACCCATCGACTTACAGCAGTGCTGAGGTGACCTCCTGAAACTCCCTAATCCTGTTCCCTTCCTCTCTCCAAGTGGAACTGTAAATTCCTATATTGCCAGAAAAGAGGAGGAATTTTTCCCACAACAGCCCACGGTCAAAGCTGTACCTAAGGTGGGATAGCTGGGGTTTTGTTGCAAAGTGTCTAATTTAGGAGGTGCTGACAATACTTGTGGCAGCAGAGTTTAGCACCTGGTTAATGGGAACAATTAGCTAAGATGAGAATACATCAAGTCAAAAAGCGTGCTTCTCTCTCACCATATCCCGTTGGTAACAGCACACACAACATGGCAGGCTCTCTGGCAGTAGCTGTCACGCCAGGGGTCCAGGGCCCAGCTCTTTCTTTCATGGTATGGGGTCCCTCTCTGTACCCCTAAACTAAATGCTTCCTTCGAGACACTTGTCCTGGTCTTGGTTTGGAGTACCTGCCCAAACACACTTCCCCTTTTCCCTTCTCTGGCCCATAGTGTCCCTATTATATGTAAGTCCCGTATCCATCGGGTGCTTATCTTAGCTTATGACATGAAATGTTGGTCTGCAGTACCACAGGTAGGGAACCTGTGGCCTCAAGACCACATCTGGCCTTCTAGGTCCTCGGGTGCGACCTTTTGACTGAGCCCAAGTTTTACAAAACAAATCTTTTTATTGAGGGGATTTGTTCTGTGAAGTTGAGCATGTGATCTCAAGGGCCACGTGTGATCTTGAGGTGGCAGGTTCCCCATCCCCAGACTCTACACCTAATTCCTTCCAGATGGATTTCGAGTTTCCTCGGCAGTTTTTGTTGAATCATAAATTATTACTCTAGTAGCTGGGGTTTCTTGTACATCTTTCAGTCCTATCTGATCCTTGATGACCTCATTTGAGCTTTTCTTGGTAAAGATACAGGAGTGGTTTGCCATTTTCCTTCTCCAGGTCATTTTACAGATGAGGAAACTGAGGCAAACAGGATGAAGTGACTTGCCCAGGGTCACACAGCTAGTAGGTGTCTGAAGATGGGTCTTCCTGATTCCAGACCTGGTGCTCTGTGCACTATGGTGTCACCTAGCTCTTCCTAACTATTCCTACCAAGTCCAGTGATAGGTGTGGCATGTATTTTAGCTCCAATGACAAATTGGGTCACTCTGCAGTTATGCTGATACACCTCCTCTTGGGGCTTGGTGTCTCAGCTGGACAGACCACTCTAACGGTCTTCCTTAGCTGCAGCTCCTCTAGGCTTTTCTTCGGCTAAGCTGGTCTTGATCCTCAGGGGCGGCTCTCTTCTCTGGCTCTTTTCTGCTTCATGTGTAGCTGATGCCTTCAGCAATTCCACTCCTTCAGAAAGAACAGAGACTCCCTTAACCAAGATCGGCAGAAGCTTCTACCCCCTTGACTGAACACTGAGGGTTTTCTCTACCTCCCAGGCTCTCTTCCTCTCTTCCACCATACTTTTGAGGTCCTTACTTGGTTGGACCAGCTGTTCCTAGTTCAAGGCCAGGTATCTTTCCTGAGAATTCTCACTCCTATTTATGACAATTAATCAATACATTTACTTAATTCCTCATCTGTATAGGCCAAGCCACAACCAAATGCAGTGACGATTGCTCTGGCCTCCACAGCCCGAAGGCCAGATATGTTACATTTCCATCCATCTGCCAGGGTTCTCTGGTTCCTTATCAGATTCTCAAGTCTTAGTTTAAGCCCCCACTGATGATGTTCCCAAGCAAAGCAACCTAAGCACCCTAGTTCCAATTAACCACTTAATAGTCAGATTAGCTTTTACAAAAGTATATTTATTCTAAAAGTCTAAGAACAAACACACAGTTTCCCCAACACCTGGGGGGCACTCACACACCACTTTAGTACCTGGAGAGGAGGGAGAGATTAGATTCACAGCCGAGCTCTGTTTCTACATAGCTTTGATGCCAATAAGTTTCAAGTTCAAAGTCTTCTTTGGGCAGTACCCTATCTTCTCAGGGCTTTCATATTGATCTGGTTGCAATATCCTGAGCTCCAAAGTCTCCATGGCTTCGAGACTCCACTCTTCACCTAAAACTGAAAAAGATAAAAAGAAATAGAGAAAACCCCAGCCCCATTTCTCAAGGCAACTGGGACTATGAGGAAGAAGAAGGTGGTTCTACCCCATCCAGCTTAGTGCATGGTACCCAATGCTCTAAAAGGATGAGTCCTTTGCCCCTAGAAACCACAAGAAAGAGAAAAACTGCCTCAATCAGGTAGATTTAAACACTCAAGTAATTCTGGCTATGTAGCCAATGGAAAGGCACCAGTGTAGACTGTCTTCCCCAAAGGAGATTTTTTTGGCCCATGTGGGACCTCCATCTTAGGTGGTCTGGGCTTATGATAAAGTTCTATAAAGAAATGGAATAAAGAACTCACTAAGATCCTCTAAACCAATTAAACCTTAATACTTACTGATTTGATGAAAAGGGGAAGATGTCAGGGAAAAAATATATATGTATCTATAAATCCATATGTATGGATACATATACAAATATGCATACCCATACATATATATGTATATATATATACACATACATGTACACACATACATACAGAAAAATCTGGCTCAGTTTGATCAACTAAATGACCAGCCACAATTTCAGAGAACCAATGATAAAGCACGCTTCTTACTTCCCTGACAGAGAAGCAACGGAATAAAGATTCAGAATGAGACATACATGTTTTGGACATGGACAATGAAGGCATTTGTTATGCTAGACTACAAAATATTCTTTACAAGAGTTTTATTTTATTTTGTTTTTCTTTTTTCAATTAGGGGAGAGAAGTAAGAGAAAATAGATATTTCTTCATTGGAAAAATTAATTTTTTAAAAGAAAATTTAACAGTATGAAGACATGAAAGAGATGAAAGAAACAAAATTAAAATGATACAATTATGTCCTTCAGAAACAGTCAGAGCTGGAGAATTCCACCACCCAAAAGGAATCTCTATTCAATGTGAACTCTTTGTTGGATTGCTTCCATCGCCTGTGGCATGAGCCTCCTTGTTACCCCTTATCCAATATATTTGACCAGTGAGATCATCTAACAAGGTTGTCTTTACTGTTATATCCTTGAAGAAGTCTTGAGAATTTTGATGTCTACATGGGAGACATCTCATTGAAAGAGGAGGAGGCATCTTGTATTCTCACCATCTTTTAATAAGTTGTCTGTTCGTAAAAATATGGAATATTATCTGTGAAAGCCTGCCTATTACCCACTAACATCCTCACTGAAGGAGCCCTTGCTTTGTACATAAATTACTCTCCCTCAATTTTATGGAAGAATACAGGTTGTTAGTGGTTGACTTTTCTTAATCACCTTTCAGTATTAATAAAGTTCTAGATTTTTTTTTCTCTGCCTTTGGTTTCTTTCCTTCCTTCCGTCATCTTGGGAAGCAAACCAGCAGCACCCCCACAAATGGTGTGGCAGCTCAGATCTCCTCTACGTACATACAGCTGGTCAGTTTCATCTGTGTTCTTCTTGGTGCCATTTCTGTCTCTTCCATGAGCAACTCCAAGACCATGATGCTAGAGTTCAAGTATGCTAGCTCAGAACTCAATGCAAAAAACAATTTGTTATAAAAATCTTTGTGGATCTGTCCCTTTTTTTGTCTGTTTGAGACTCTTCCTTCCATTGTTATTCTCAAATGTCCTCTAGATAACTTTCCCTGGGTCTCTCACCAAGTTTTCATTAAATAGGTTTTAACTCTCACCATTCCCTGTAGGATTAAAAGCAAAATTTTCTTGATACTTTGTTTTTATATCACATATGCTTCCTGAAATATCCCACTTCAACCAGAAAGTCATCCCATATAATAAAACATAAAAAAGAAGGGAAAGAGGTCATTGAGACAGACTAACACATCCCACAATCCTGATATTAAATGTAATGTTTCAAACCCATAGTCCTCCATCTCTGTAATTAAGGGAAGGAGGTATATTCTCATATCTCTTCTGTCAGACCAAGCTTGGTCATTTTAATTTCACAATACTCAATTTCATTTTACTGTTGCTTCCATTTACAATGTTGTAATCAGTGCATATATTTTTTCATTCTACTTAACTTCACTATGCCTCCATTCACCTGGCTTCCCATGTTTCTCTATAGTCATCATTTCTTAGAGTATAATAATATTCCATCACATTAACGTACCACAATTTTTTAGCTGCTCTCCCAATCAATGAGCATTTCTTTTGTTTCTCTGTAAGATTTTACAAATGACTTTATGTCAAAAAAAAAAACAAAACACAACAGCATTGCCTTTGGTTGCCATCTCTATCCAATAAATAAGTATGTTAGATATTTGCTGACCAAGGCATATTTTAAGCCTCTTTTGTCCTGTTTGTGATCACAGTTGCTTTAAGCTTCTTTATGACAGCATCAAGGTCTTTGTCTAGGTCCTTCCTTTCATTATCATTGATTTGTTTGAATAGGTCAAGATCGAGTTGCTTCAATTTTATTTCATTTTCTCATTTTTGCTTCTAGCTTTGCACTAATTTTGATCTTTGCTCAAACAAGTTAGTGTTCTGACTGGCCACAAACAGCTGATTCAGAAATTACTTCCTCCCTCATCACTAATGAGTTATATCCTGTCTGTTAAAATAGAATTAATTTTACTTTATGTTATTTAGTATCTAACACCTACTGACTTTTTTTCTCAAATAAAATTTTCACAGCATTTAGTCATGAGGTTTCTGGTAGCCTCCCAGAATCTGACCTCTCTCATCCGTTTTATCCTGATCCACGTGTTTCAATATATTTCTACCATCTTCACCTCTGGCACTGAGCTACTGAACAGCACATCATTTAATAGAGGGGGCCTTTCTTTCTAACACTGCTCTATCTTTTCATCCTGTAGAAGGGATGGTGATAAGGATGGGCAATTATTGTTAGCTGGGTATTCTTGCAAATACTTATCTTGAGGAATGCTGCAACCTGAGAGGAATAAATGTCCCACAAAATCATGTTTCTTTTGGGGTATGATCAGATCAACTCTAATTCCTGTTTTTTTTGCTTCTCTAAAGATAACCTATGAATCATCCTTCCATTTAGCTACAATTTCCAAATCTGTTCTGGTTTCAAGAAGGACCCTTCCAGTATAAGGATTCTCAATCTTTTCTGAGTTACTGACCTAGGGGTATGCTGGGAAATGTTCAACCACCAGCTCTCTAAAAGGCAGGACAGGCTTTTAAGTTTGATCCACATGACCAGTATTAGCTCTATTCTTTTCTTAAGTCTAGACAATGAAAAAAACGATAAAGGAAGTACTAATTTGTGGCCTTTGCTGATTTTTGAAATGTAAATGCTCACACTGAAAATTTAACAATCAGCTTTCCTGAGTCAGTACGAGCACATACCTTCATGGACCTTTTTGTTAAAAATTAATTTTATATTATAATAGCTAACAGTCCCATAACATGTTAAGGTTTAATAAAGTACTTTGCAAATATTACAACAGCCCTGAGAGGTAGGTGTTATTATCCCCTTTTTACAGATGAGGAAACTGAGGTCAAATGATTTGCCCAGAGTCACAAGCATCTGAAGGAAGACTTGAACTCAAGTCTTCCTGACTTTGGGGCTAGTGCTCCATCCACTGAGCCACCCAGCTGCCTCTAGAAAAAAATTCAGCATTACTCTGTATCCAATCCATTTCTCTCTGAGCTAGATTGACAGAGACAGAACAGAGATAGAGTGAGAAACAGAGAGAGAGACAGAAAGAAATGTTCAGACTTGGCATAACCCCCTTCATATCCTTCAATATGTCTTTCTAACATCAAGATGATTTGACATAACATTTAGAAGAATCTTGAACAAGTAAAAAATCATCATAAGATAAAATACAGTTTGCATTTAACCTTGCAAAATACCCACTACTCAATTCCTTCTTGACCCACTACACCTACCCCCCAGGATTTAAAGGGGTCAATACCAAGAATTTCTTCTCAATAATAGAAGAGGGTGCTGCCTTTCTTCCTCTTGAATGGAATAGAAGGCAGTTTCTTTGGGCAGGTCATAGGTTAATCTTCAGGGGAAGGGCAAGGCAGGATCTCCAAGAAACAAGAAGCCCTCTCTGTACACACTTCAGTTTCCAGTCTCAGTCTGTTTCCTTCTGAAAGGCCTTTTTATCCTCAGTTTATCACCTTTCTTTCCTCGGGAGGCAAGGCTAGAAAGAGCTTTTAGAGAAAACAGAATTTCTTAATATTTTCAGTTGTATTACAAAGGAGTCTTTACTTGGGCTTACTTCCAGAAGGAAATGTTCAATTTCAGAAAGTCACAAGTTAGTAAAAATAAAATTGTCATTTTTCTGTATCCAAATCTCATTCCATTCTCCCCTCCAAAATCTATCCCTGGGTCCCAAGTTAAGAACTCTTGAAATAAGAGTATGTCTACTCTTTGATCTTTACATCATATTCTCATGTTTCAAGTACTCACAGCCAAGTTGAAAGTGATAGAGAATGATAGCTAGTATTTTGTTCAGTCATGACCCCATTTGGGATTTTACTGGAGTGTTTGCCATTTCCTTCTCCAGTTCATTTTACAGATGAGGAAACTAAGGCAAACAGGGTTAAGTGACTTGCCCGGGGTCACAATAGGCTAGGAACTATCTGAGGTCAAATTTGAACTCAGGAACACTCCAGGTCCAGTACTTTATGCACTATGATGCCACCCAGCTGCCCCACATTTACGTAGTACTTTAAGGTTTACAAAGCAAACTTTATCCTCAGGTAGGTCAGGCGCTATCTATTATCCCCACTTTATAGATGAGGAGAGCAAGATCCTAAGGCCCACCTTTACCATCCAGAGTGTGCTGTTTTGGATACTCCTCAGCTTATCAGCGTCATTCCTTAAAGTTGGCACACTAAAGAAGAGTACAATTTTCTCCAAATGTGGTCCTACTGAGATTATAGTGGTACGATTGTCACCTTAGGTCTGGAAAATCAGTGCAGCCCAAGGTAATACTACATTTAGTGACTGCCACATGTTGCCCTGTTTACTCATCTTGGGCTTTCAGTTCACAAAAACCCTCAGATCTCCTCCAAGCAAACTGCCAAACCACGCCTCCATCTTTGCGTACATGGGAAGCTGACTTTTTGAACTCAAGTGAAAGACTCTCTATTCATACCTATTAAATTTCATCTTTGAGAGACAGTGTTGTGTAGTTGATAGAACTGGCTTATTCTTACGAAGACAGGGTTGAAGTCTCATCTCTGACATACTATCTGTCTCTAGAAAAGTTACTTAATCTTTCAGTTCTCAAGGCAATTCTCTGAGACCATAAAGGGAAAAATAATTACTGATCTGTCTTGGGAGAGGGTGTTTCTTCACCAGCAGTAAACCTTTGTTGAGTCATTTTTCAGTCATGCACAGCTCTTTATGACCCCATTTTGAGTTTTCTTGGCAAACAGGGTTAAGTGACTTGCCCAGGGTGACAAGTCTAGTGTCTGAGGCCATATTTGAAATCACTAAGATGAATCTTCCTGACTTCAGGCCTGGTGTTCTATCCACTTAGCCACCTAGCTGCCCCTAATAGCCAATAAAAACACAAATCTAGATACCCCCCCTCCCAATCAATTTCTTTAGAACTAGCCCAATGTTGTAGGCCTGCCAAGGTCTTTTTTAATCCTGTCCCTATTCTCCAAGGGGTTTCCCTAGCTTTCAATCATTTGTGAATTGACAAGCATGCCATCCAAAGCTTCATGTGAATGATGGATATAAATGATAATCAGCACCAGGTCAAGCATCAAGAACTGAAACCCTTTGCTAGTAACCTCCTTTCATATTGACCTTGAACTATTAATTATTAACTAGTCATCCAAACACTTATAAATCCATCTGATTGTATTATCTTTTAGCCTATTTCTCTCATCTTTTTCACAAGGAGAGTATGAGAAATTGTGTCAAATAACTAAAATCCAGTCTAGTAACCCTGTCAAAGAAATGAAACAGGTCAGTTTGATATGACTTGTCCTTGATGAAACCATCAAACCAGCCATGCTGGCTCTTTCTGATAATCCTTTCCTCTTCTACATGTTAACTGACCACCCTTTTAATAATAGGCTCTAGAATTTTTATAATAGCTATAATCCTATTTTATAGTTATAGCTATAGTCCACTGAGTTAGGTCATCAGTATCTTTCTTTGGTGTTCAGGGGTCATAAGGTTAATTCCAAGGCTGATGATCAGGCTGTCCCACACATTCATTCTCCAACATTTAGCAGTAAATGCTTTCTCAGTGAATAATTGTTATTCACAAGTCATCAAAAGGAAAAAGCAAAACTCAATGAGAAGCTCACAATATTTTAGTAATATTTATTAAAGGATATAAGATGAATTGTAATCAACTGGAACAAAGATGGACAGCAAACAGTCAGAATGTAAAGGCTGTTGTCAGCCCTGTTGGATACTTTCAAATGAAAAGGCACAATATTCCAGGCCTTTCAGGTTTATTCCCATCCTATGTTCACCTTTACCAAACTACTACAAGTACCTGTATCCATGTAAGGGTTGAAAGATATCTTTGGTAGTCATGTGATTTGAGTCTGGATTGTTCCTGTTCTTGTAGTGAAAAAGTTCTATGTCTGATATCAGACCTTATCAGGGAGGTTTTTTACTCTTCCAAGAGTTCTTAAAGATTTTCAGTGGCTAATGGACCAGAGCCAAGAAGCCTAGCTCACGAACAGTTCTTGCCTTATTCATAATTGGTTTATAACTTTCAATGGCCTCAGATATCAGTGCCCAAGCTGAGGAAAAATCTATGGTGGACTGGCTCTGATAATTAATTTAATGATAGAAAGTCAGTAACATTTGGGAGGCTGCCATTATCTTAGGATAGGCAATCTTTTAAGTTTTTTACATTAATAAAAATCTGGAATCAAGTCAAATCTAGTCAACAAGCATTTATTAATCATTTACCATGTGCCAGGCATTGGGAATATTTAAGAGGGAAAAAAAGGGCAAAACAGAAAAACAATCCATGTCCTCAAAGAGGTCACATTCTAATGGGAGACAAAACATACCAAAAAACTATGCCCATACAAGATGTATGAAGTATAAATTAGAGGTAATCTCAAGGGAAGGCACTAACATTGAGAAGCCAGAGTATTCTGGAGCCTGTTCTAACCAATTGAATAGTGGATTACTCGATTTTCAGTGTGAGCATTTACCCTTGGGAAATTGACAAACAGTATTAATCAGGGTTTGATTTATTGTTTTATTGATTGTTTAGATTGAAGAAAGTGATGGAGAAAATGTTAATAATTCAGCTTAAAGTAAAAGTATGTTGCATACTATTTGAGGGTGGGGGAGAGCTAGTTGTTAAAGAATTTACTAGCATACCACTAAATAAAGGGAAAAGGCTTCTGACAGAAGATGAGACTTTAACTGGGACTTGGAGAAAGCCAGGGAAGACAGGAGGCAGAGGTGATGAGAAAAAAATTCCAGTCATAGTAGATAGTCAGTGAAAAGGCAAAGAGATGGAGTGTCTTGTGTAGGGAACAGCAAGGAGACCAGTGTCACTGCATCATAGAATATGTGGAAGAAGGTAAAGTGTAAGAAGACTAAAAAGGGAAGTATCAGAAAGAAAATAAACGCCACTCCCTCTCCCCCACTAAAGCCTCCAAACAGATCTAGAAAATGCACCAGAAAAAATTTCGATCAGGAAACCCAAGAAAAGATCACAATGCGTCATTTTTCCAGCTCAAGTTGGCATAGGTAGCTCTGGACGTAGGGGTGGGTCTTACCAAGAGCATACCAAGGGGGCAGAGCATTCCAGTACAAAATAAGTCTGTGCTCCAAGGTAAGAAGAGACAGATGGGCCTATATTTGTGTAACGTACAGGAACAAGTACCAACCGGCAACTCGGTTACTCACTGTTCTGGATCACAGATCCAGGGTGTACTGAGGAGGAGACCTACATCTAGGAGTAACAGTGTTCTACAGTAAGGAGCAGTGCATAAAATAAATGACCTAAAAAAATTGAGAAGAAATAATTTAAAAATCATTGAACAGTGTAAAAGCCACGATAAAAAACAATCCTAGATGTCACATTTTAGGAAATCATAAAAGAAAACTGTTCATATCTCTTAAAAATTTTCAAGTAGCAAATTGTAAATATAAAGAATCTACCAGCCATCTCCTTAAAGAAATCTCAAAATAAAAACTCTCAAGAACATTATACTGAAAATCCAGAGTTTCCGGTCCCCCCCCCCCAAAAAAAAATATGTATATATACATATATGTGTGTGTGTCTGTGTATGTGTGTGTATGTATATATATACTACAAGCAGCCAAAAAGAAAAATTCAAATATTGAACCACAATCAGGATCACATACAACTTAGCAGTCACCACTATAAAAGAGCAGAGAGCTTAGAGTATAAAATTTCAGAAGGTCAAGAATATAGACTTGGGGCAACTAGGTGGCACAGTAAATAGAGCACTGGCCCAGGAGTCAGGAGGACGGAAATTCAAATCCAGACTCAGACATTTGACACTAACTAGCTGTGTGACCTTGGGCAAGTCATTCAATCCCAATCTCCTTGTCTTCCCCCGCTCCAAAAAAAAATAATAGAGACTTATAACCTAGAATAGCTTGCCCAGCAAAACCAAATATAATCCTACAGAAGGAAAAATGTACCCTTAACAAAAATTAGAGTACTAATGAAAAGACCAGAGCTGTGTAGAAATTTTGAAATGCAAACACAGGAATCAAGAGAAGACTAAAATGATAAACATGACCAAAAAGTCATAAAGGACTAAACAAGGCTAAAATGTTTACCTTCTGATATTAGCAGATAATACATGTGTCCCCCTCTGAACTCTGTCATTATCAGGGATCAGAGAGGGAGGATACTCTTGTCTAATTAGATAGACAGTTTAAGAGTGATTCTGTTATGTCTTGATGATCTTTTAAAAAGAATAGAAAAGGAGGGGAAAAGGAATACACTAGAGGTAAAAAGGGAGAAGAAGGTAAGGGAAAATTATCTCATATAATCAAGATATGAAAGTAAAAGTAAAACAAGAAGAAAGGATAAATGGGGAACATTTGAACCCCACTCTGATCTGGACTGGTTAAAGAAGGGAAGACCACACTGAGAGAGAGAGAGAAAGAGAGAGAGAGAGAGTTGGGTATAGAAACATATTTCACTCAACAGAGAAAGGGGAGAAAGGAAGGAGGAAATAAGGAAAATAAATTAAGGGTTGAAACATATTACCTACTTCCTTATAAGAGAGATGAAGTATTCAGAGTACAGAATTATATACAATATGTGTATGTATATTCTTATACACACATAAAGAATATGGTAATGCTGAAAAATGTTTTCTTTGACTACACATGTTTGTAACATTTTTGGTTTTTTTTTCTCAGTTGGGCAGGAGAGATAGAAGGGAAAGAGGGTAGATTTTTACTTATTAAAAAATAGAATTTAATTTTTAAAAAAAAGACGAAAGGTAGGGAGGTAAATTATTAAAAAAAAATTTGAAAAGCCAAATGAAAGGTATCATATTTAATCCTGGAGGTAACAGGAAACCACTGGAGTTTATTGAGTAGTTTGGGGGAAGGGGGAGGGAATGACATGATCAAATCTATGCTTTAGGAAGATCACTTTCACTTTGACTGCTGAATGGAATGGGAAGAGACTTGCGGCAGGCAGATCCACCAGGATTTGTTGCAATAGTCTAGGCATGAAGTGATGAAGGCCAGCCCCAGGTTAGTGACAATGACAGAGAAGAGAAGGGGCATATGTTAGAGACATTATGAAGGTGGAATAAACAAAATTTATCTACAAACTGGATATGGGGGTAAGGTAACAGTGAAGAGATGAAGATGACACTAGATTGGGAAACTGGGTGACTGGGACAATGGTGGTATCCTTGAGAGTAATAGGGAAGTAAGAAAGAGGCTACTTTGAGGGGAAAGATAATGATTTCAGTTTTGGACATGCTGAGTTTAAGACGTCTACTGGACGTCCAGTTTTAGATGTCCAACAGGTGGTTGAAAATATGAGAATACAGGTCAGGAGAGAGGTAAAGTCTGGATAAAAAGAGTTGAGAAGTGGTGGCATAGAAAAGATCATTGAATCCATGGAAGCTGGATGAAAGCATCAAGTAACATGAGACAGAGGAAGAAGAGAAGAGGGTCCAAACAGAACTTTGGCAGACACCTATATTTTAACAGGTACTACCTGGATTATGAGCCAGCAAAGAATACTGAGATGAGACAGGGAAGAATAAAACCAGGAGAGAGAATTGTCACAAAAACCTGGAGAGAAAAGATTAAGGAGAAAGGAATGACTGAGAGTGTCAAAGACTTCAGAGAAGTCAAGAAGGATGAAGACTGAACAAAGATCATTACACAGACCAATATCTTACACCCTATACCAAGATAAAGTGATTTATTTTTTATGAATTTTTTATATATTATGTTATATATAATATATATTATATATAATGCATATACTATATATTTTATTATTTTATATGATTTAGTTATAAAGACTGATACTATAAGCAAACTAGAAGTGCAAAGAATAGTTTACCTGTCAAATCTATGGAGAAGGGAAGAATTTATGATAGAAAACATCATGAAATGCAAAATGAATGATTTTGATTACATTAAATTGAAAAGTTTTTGCACAAATAAAGCCTATGCAACCAAGATTAGAAGGAAAGCAGAAAGTTAGGAAACAATTTTTACAGCCAGTATCTCTAATAAAGGCCTCATTTCTAAAATACATAGGAAACTGAGTCAAATGTATAAGAATACAAGTCATTGCCTAAATGAACAGGCAGTTTTCTGAGGAAGAAATTGAAGCCATCTGTAGTCATATGCAAAATGCTCTAAATCACCATTGATTAGAGAAATGCATATCAAAACAACTCTCAGGAGCCACATCACATCTCTCAGATTGGCTAACTTGACAAAATAGGAAAATGATAAATGTTGGAGATGTGGGAAAATTGGAACACTAATGCACTGTTGTAGAGTTGTGAACTGATTCAACTACTCTAGAGAGCAATTTGGAACTACGCAGAAAAGGTTATAAAAATGTGCATACCCTTTGACCTAGCAAGACCACTTCAAGGACTGTACTCCAAAGAGATCATACAAATGGGAAAAGACCCACATGTACAAAAATATTTATAGGAGCTCTTTTTATGGTGGAAAAGAATTGGAAATTGAGGGGAAATCCATTAATTGGGGAATGGCTAAACAAGCTGTGGTAAAGGAATGTAATGGAATACTATTGTGCCATAAGAAATGACAAGCAGGATGATTTCAGAAAAACCTAGAAAAACTTACATGAACTGATCCTGAGTGAAATGAGCAGAACCAGAAGAACACTGTACACAGTAACAGCTACATTGGTTGATGACTGAGTGATAGACTTAACTCTTCCGGCAATGCAAAGATCTAAGACAACTCTAAATGACTCATCATGGAAAATACTTCCCACACTCAGAGAAAGAATTTTGGAGTCTGAATGTAGATGGAAGCATACTGTCTGCTCTCCTTTTATTTTGTTGCTTTGTTTCTTTTTTCTCATGGTTCTTCCCATTAATTCTAATTCTTCTTTACAACAAGACTAATGTAAAAATATATTTAATATGAATGTATAAGGAGAGCCTATATCAGACTGCATACCATTTTGGGGAGCAGGAGGAGAGAAAGGGGGAGAAAATTTAAAACTCAAAATCTTGTGGAAGGAAATGTTGAAAACTAAAAATAAATAAAGTAATTTTTTAAAAAAAGAAGAAAAAGGCCACTAGATTTTGCAATTAAGAGAGCATTGGTGATCTTTGAGATTCAGATTCAATCAGATGATTCTGCTGGAAGCTAAAATAATTCTAGACAGCTTTCACAAAGAGTTTAGCCATGAAAAAGAAGAGATGTGTATCATGGTAGCTAGAAGGGATGGGAAACTCAACTGAGGGTTTTTTAAGGTATGCTTATAGGCATCACAGAAGCAGCCAATAGAGAGAGAGGCTGAAGATTATCATGATGGAAGGGTTAGTCATTGGATGGTATTGAATCACTTGCACATATAGAAGGATTTAGCTTGGTCTCCTTTTCATATGAAACTGGGGTAAAGGGGGAGAGAGTGGTAGAAGTTATCTGAATGATGTATGAAGAGAAGAACGATAAAAGAGGGAGCTTGGTCTCATTTTTTTTTTTAAGGGAAATTTGAAGCAAAATTCTCAGTTGAGAAGATTGGGAGAGGGATACACATAGGAGGTCAGAGGAAGTGTTGAAATGGTTTGGGAAAACCATTTATGGTGAGTGGGATAGTGACTGGATTAGGGAAATGTAACTAATTCGTAGTGAACCCAGTCAGCATGGTTTCTTGATTTTCCTCAGCTTCATTCTAATTCATTCATAAGAATTGGAGAGAAAGCAGAGGAGCCCAGGAGTGGGGCTTGGCATTATTGATCAAGGATGAGGGCTTAAAGTGACTCTAGAGTAGAGTGTAGAATTGAATTGGTTTATCAAGGAGTCCAGATGGGGAAGGAAACAGAGCATAGTCAGTGCTGGGTTGATGGCCTGGGAAAGAACTAAGAGGTGGAGGGATTGGAGGTTATAGTGAGGATATAAAATAGGGTTAGAGGACATAAGGCACAGGGAAAGATATAAGGATAGAAGGTTATGATCAGAAGAAGGAATTTCAGAGCTCACAAAGAAGTAGAATTGTTGTGAGTGACAGTAAGATCTTTTACAGTAGCCAAGGTGAAACTGCGGTAAAGGAGGAAAGAATGGTGGAAGGCATATGAAGGGTATGTGATGAGGTCATAGGGAATGAGTAAATTAAGGAACTAGGAAGTTCAGGTATTTGAGGAACTATATAAGTCAAATCCCCTAGTATGAGGCCAGTAGTTGGGCGGGCAAGAACAATGAAAAACCAGGCATTAAACTCACTGAGGAATAAAGGGGAGCATCCTGGGGGTTGGTGGACAACAGCTACCAGAATCTCAATAGGATAGTAAATATAGATTGAATGAACTTCAAAGCAAAGAGAAGATTTTAGTGAATGAACAAGAGGGTCTGAAAGTGGCAATGGGGAGCAATCACTCCCCCACCACAAGTAGTTGGGAGTGATATTAGAAAAAATACAACTGTCAGTGGATATGGTGGACAGGGATGCCATGTCATCATAAAGGTTTCAGGTCTTAGTGAATGCTAGAAGATGAGAAAGGAAAAGGTTTAAGATGAAAGCAAGCTTCTTTTTTCTAATTAACTAATTTTTAGTTTTCAGCCTTCACTTTTATAAGATTTTTAATTCTAAATTCCGCGCCCCCCTTACCGCTTCCCAAGATGGCATGTAATCTGATATAGGCTATACATATAAAAATCATATTAAACATATTTCCATATTAGTCATGTTTATGAAAAAAGAATCAGAACAAAAGAGGAAAATCACACACACAAAAAGAGAAAATAGTATTCTTCTATATGCATTCACACTCTATAGCTCTTTTTCTGGATATGGATAGTATTTTCCATCATGACTCTTTTGGAGATGTCTTAGATCTTTGCATTGCTGCGAAGAGCTAAGTCTATCAAGGTCAGTCATTGCACAAAGTGACTGTTACTGTGTACAATGTTCTCCTGGTTCTGCTGACTTCACTCAGAATCAGTTCATGCAAGTCTTTCCAGGTGTTTCTGAAATCTGCCTGTTCTTCATTTCTTATAGAACAACAGTATTCTATGAAAGAAAGTTTTTTAAGTATGGCTGGAGTAAGCATTCTAGAGAGCACAGTAGAAAAGGTAAAATGGAGGTGGTCCAGATGGGAGTGGAGGGAGTGGATTGGGGTTTATAGTACAACAGCCAGGAGGTTCAGTATCACTAGAATTGGGAGAGTATGATACCATCAGAGCATTGAAGATTGAGCTCAGGCAAACTATCAATAACTCAAGAGAAGTATATTGAAGGAAGACAGTGATCAAATGAGGGCCTTTCCTCGATGTCCAACCTTGTGGCAGGTGATGGTGCCAATGATACCTATGAGGTACAGAAAGTCCACCTCACAGCAAGCAGGAGTAGTTGAAAGTATATTTCCAGAGGAGAGGAGGTAGGAGCCGTGGATCTGCTCTGGAAATGGCTAGGGGAACACTGCAAAAGGACCTGGGGTAAAGATAGAAGCCTGGAATCAGGGCTGAAACAGGGTACATTGGTGAGACTAAATCTAATAGGCTGGATGACAGCAGGATGGATTAGCGCTGATGCAAAATAGGAGGTCACAGGTGGTCTGGGGCTGGATCACAGCAAAGTAATGCTTCCTGTAAAGCCTTGGAAGCAAAAAGAGGTAGGCCTGGGATGGACCTAGGCCTGGGTTAAGAATGACTTTGACAGAAGTTATTATTATTAGGGGAGGGAAGGGTAGGCCAAAATCTTTTACAGTAATTAAGAGGGAAAAAAATTTGCTTCCCTCTTGACAAACAAGTTTATAAGGCTACAGGAGGCAATGCTTGAGATGATATGGAACACTCAGATCATTCAACAGTTAACAAAAGCTTTCCTTAGACATTGCAGGAAAGCCATATTCAACAAGGAGAACACCCCCAAGTTGATTCATCTGAGTAAAGTCCTCCTCCCTTTCAGTTGCTCAAGGTGGTCTGCCAGCCAAGAATCATGGAAAGCCTGGAGCTCCTCCTGGCGATTTTGTACCAAGGCAACCGGAAAGTGCTGTCAACCACTTGAGCCTTTAAGTTACCTGAGTCAATTAAGTCTCCAGGATGGTTCAGTGCTTTTAGGACAAACTAACCTAGCTTGCATGGGGGTGGGGATTAGGGTATTGCTACTACCACACCTACCTTTACAAACCTATTAAACATTATTTCTCTTCCCACACGAGGTTGTTCAGTCAAACAAGCCTTCTTACGGTTATTCACACCCAACATTCCATTTCTCTTCCCAGACTTTGCTCAGGTCGTTGAACCTCCTTTTCCCAGAGAATGCACTTCTACCTCCCCTCTGCCTCTTAGAATCTCATTTTCTTTAAAATTGCTCTGTCGAAATCTTTTCTGATTTCTCCCTGCTGCTAGTGATTCCTTCATTTACTTTGTAACTTATTTTGTATGTATAGACTACTCCAGAGATATTTCAGTTTGCTTCCAGAAGACTTGTGCATACAAAAGTTTACACTATACTGTAGTCTATTAAGTGTACAGTGGTATGATAGCTAAAAAACCAATGTGAATAATTACAAAATACTTCATTGCTTAAAAAATGCTAAACACCATCTGAACCTTCAGAGAGTGGTCATCTTTTTGCTGCTGAAAGATCTTTTGTCTTCCTGTTGATGTCTGCTGGCTGTTTGGGGTGTTGGTTGCTGAAGGTTGGGGTGACCGTGGCAATTCCTTAAAACAAAACAATTAAGTTTGTCGCATCGACTTTCACAAAAGATTTCTTTGTAGCATGTAATGCTAGTTGGTAGCATTTTACCAATAGTGGAAATTCTTTCAAAAAACACTGAAGCTGCTTTATCAACTATATTCTTTAGTATTTTTATATCTCAGAGAACAGCGAGGCCAAGGAGAGCAGAGAGCTGGGGAAGAAGCCAGTGCATTGGTGCAGTCTGAACACGCATTTATAGGGCACCTCCCTGTTTGCGCTGCTCTCGAAGCCCCAAAACAATTACAGTCAAGATACCATACAGTATCAAAGATAAGATGATAACCAAAAAGTTTTATGTATTGCGAGAATTACCAAAATATGACTTGGAGACACAATGTGACCACACACTTGGAAAAACGGGCAGTTAGGTGGCTCAGTGAATAGACCACTGGTCCTTGAGTCAGGAGGACCTGAGTTGAAATTTTATCTCGGAGACTTGACGCGTACCTGTGTGACCTTGGGTAAGTCACTTAAACCCAATTGCAGAAGGAGTTATGCCTGTTCTGGTTTTACGTGCACGTTGTTTCCCTTGGTTCTCCCTTCCCCCGAAGTCAAGGATTGCTTGTTTTTTGTCTTTGCATCATTTCCAGCGACCAGCACAACGCCTGGCACATTGTACGTGCTTAATAAATACTGGCTGATGGGCTGAGATCTGGTACACCGAAGCAAACAGTCCTTAGAGAGAATCCTCCCTCTGGTCTACAAAACCTTAAAGCTCCTACGAGAAGTGAAGTGAAATACAGCAGACAGAGCAGAGCAACGTAAAAGAAACGCTCAAAAAATGATCAAAATGAATCCTGGGAAATGACAAAACTTAAACCCGAAGAAGAAATACAAGAAGACGGAACTGCCCTCCCCAGGCCCCAACTCTGCTTCTGTGCGGGGGTGCGGGAGTGCGGGAGGTGCGGGGGTGCGGAGGGTGCTGGGGGTGCGGCGGGTGCCGGGGGTGCGGGGGTGCGGGGGTGCGGGAGGTGCAGGGGTGCCGGGGGTGCGGCGGGTGCGGGAGGTGCGGAGGGTGCGGGGGTGCGGGGGTGCGGGAGGTGCAGGGGTGCCGGGGGTGCGGTGGGTGCGGGAGGTGCGGAGGGTGCGGGGGTGCGGGGGTGCGGGGGGGTGCGGGAGGTGCGGGGGTGCGGAGGGTGCCGGGGGTGCGGGAGGTGCGGGGGTGCGGGGGTGCGGGAGGTGCCGGGGTGCCGGGGGTGCGGGATGCGGAGGGTGCCGGGGGTGCCGGGGGCGCGGGAGGTGCGGGGGTGCCGGGGGTGCGGGGGGTGCCGGGGGCACGGGAGGTGCGGGCGGTCCGGGAGTGGGAGGACTATGGTTGTGAAAAAGTGCATATCAGATTTTTTTCCCCATATATTGGTTAATTTTGCTGAACTTTTTTTTCTCTTTTTATTCTTTGTTATAGGGAAAATATAGATGGATGTAAGAACAAGACATAAGAACAAAAATAAAAACGGACTTGAAAATCCGATAAAGTAAACGAATTACACCCGGTCTCCACTGCTTCTTGTCCCGTCTTGTCCCATTCCCTTTAAAACTCAGAGACTACATTTCCCAGAGGCAACAGCGCCCATGGAGAAGACGGCGCCTCCCAGACGCCCCCTCGTGGCCGACGTCTTTCGGAGGGATCTGGTCGGTTCCCGGCGGCCCTCGCGAGGGGTTCCGGTCTCGCTGAGTGTAGGAGATGGCCGGGGCTAGCTCCGCCGCGGTGTCGGGGGCCGGTACGCCGGTGGCCGGGCCCTCTGGCCGGGATCTTTTCGCGGAAGGGCTGCTGGAGTTCCTGCGGCCCGCCGTACAGCAGCTGGACTCGCACGTGCACGCGGTTCGGTGCGAGCGGGGCGGGGTTTGGCCTCCGGGGGCGTGGGAAGGGGGCGGGTCTGTCGGGCCGGCTAAGGCTGGGCGCTGGACCCGGGTGGTGGCGGGGGGCGCCGTGGGCTGGAGGCCGGACTCGGAACCTCGGGGGCAGGGGCGCGGAGGGCTGGGGCGGGAGCAGAGGCGAGATCGCCTGCAGGTCAGCCCCAGTCTGCCCAGACCAGGCCCCGGGGCGCTGGGCTAGCCGACGGAAATGATGGACCGGCCTTTGTGTCCCTTCGCAGGGAGAGTCAGGTGGAGCTGCGGGAACAGATTGACAACCTGGCCACCGGTGAGTGAGCGGGCGCCGCCGGTCCTTCTCCTTTTTCTCAGTGCCCTAGACGTCCTAGGGCCCAGATTTCCCGTGCGCGTCTCCTGGCTCTCGAGACTGACGGCTCCTTGACCCACGCCCCAGTTAGAACCTGTTCTAGTGCTCGAGCCCCTGGGGGAACGTAGCCACTTCGGCTTAGAGTCCCTCACGGGCTGCGCCCTCCTGCCCCTTTTTGCCCTCCAGAGCTCTGCAGAATCAACGAGGACCAGAAGGTGGCCTTGGACCTGGATCCCTACGTGAAGAAGCTGCTCAATGCCAGGAGGCGGGTGGTCTTGGTTAACAACATCTTACAGAATGCTCAGGTAAGGGAATCCCAGGACACCCACGTCAAGGTTTTCCATCGTGATTTTGCAACATCCTAATGTTATGTCACCTCCAGCTATGTAAAACTCGGCAGTTTTCCAAAGTAATAAAAGGTGTACAAAAGCAGTTAATATTTAAAAGCTGGGGAGAAAAAACCCCTCATTTTACAGATGAGGAAACTGGGTGCCTTGTTAGGACTCAAACCAAGGCCTGCTCACTCCAAAGATACTTGAATTATATAGATTTCCTGGTTCGGAAATATGTTTTTACATCTGTTAATTCAGCAGCAGCATAGAAAACTCAATAATATGGTCAGAATCCCTCCACAAATATAGATAAGCACTTCACTTGTAATTTATAATATGAATTACCTGGGAATTATCTCTGGTCATCTAGCTAATGTATGTGATGAGCACTGAACCTAGGTCTTTCTGATAGCAAGATCAGAGCTGTTGTAGGGAGTTAGGGATCAGAAATTAAAACACGGGTCATCTCCAAAAAGGTTGGACGTTATTGTTCCCAGTGCCAAACTTAGCTTGACCGTGTGAACAAGGAGGAAATACAAAGAGGTTTTAGGGAAAAGATTTGAAGTAAGCCCTTATCCTGCTGCCAGAACTCAACTTTCTCATCCTTTTAGGAACGGTTGAGACGGTTGAACCACAGTGTTGCCAAGGAGACAGTTCGTCGGCGAGCCATGCTAGAGTCCGGGGGCTACCCTTCTGGTTCCCCAAGCAAATAATTCTTCTAAGAACCATGAGTCCTGCTCTCTACCTGCCTTGCTTCAACTTTAGACTTCAACTGTGATTCTCGAAGACAAGGAATCCATACCAACCTGGAAGCAAAAGGAGTATTTAAACAGCTGCTTTGTCATTTGTGTTCTGAGCACTTGGAGCTAGATTAACCAATTTCAATTGGGACCCCCAGAGTAGCCCTTTGCCTAGATTCAGGTTTGGAAAAGTTCCAGGAGAATCAGTTCGTAAGTATTCTTGTTTTTAAAGAGCTGTTTATAAATTGTGCAGGTTTATGTAAAGGGGAAAGCTACAGACTCCAGATCCACCCAGCACCCTGAACTCCTGACCCTGGGTGGCACTGTTCCTGCTAGGTGCTAAGTTACTTGTCCCTGGACAGCTTCCCTCATGGTGACTTCTACTTTTTCTTATGCTTGCACTGAAGATTTGAGGGGGGAAGGATCTTGGTAAGGAGGCCTTGCCCATCCATCCTTCTATTGATTGCACTAGCTTTTAGCTGCTACAGCAGCATTTCTATTAACTGTACAATTCAATAAATGTCAGAGTATTAATGCTGTAATCCTGTATTTAGGGTAATTCCAGGATGTAGGTGGGTACTAGATTCTCAAGCTTTTGAAGATACTAATTTTCTGTGCCTCTCCTGGAGTCAGTCAAATTCTCAGTCATGACTTGCACATGCACTTGCCTGGAGGTGGGGAGGACTGAAGAGAAGAGGGGAGTATTATAATCAATTAGAACGATTTCTTTGCCCAAACCATAATTTGGCAAGAAGCTTATAAAGCAAACATCAAAACCAAGTAAAGAGAAATTCCAGCATAGTTAGCTGCAGGAAGGAAAAGAAAAGAACCTTAGAAGGAAACACTTTTAATAGTTTCTAAATTAAAAAAAAAAACAACTTTAAGACACTAACAGTTCACAAAAATTTCAACAAAAAAAATTCTGGAAGGTTTTGGTTTGGTCTTAGTAGGGTTTCCAGAGTTGGTTGTTCTGTGGAAGGATTAGGTTATGTGTAAATCTATAAAAGAACAAAGCGCAGGAAGGCTGATACCTTCCCTTTGTGGCACAGGCCACAGACGTGAGATTCCTGTAGCTGAGTCAAGGGAGCATCAGATCACCTACAAGACAATGCCTCTTTCTCCACAGCTTCCAGAGGGTTGGCAGCCTTACTTTTTCTTCCCGTGATCCCCTCACTCTCACACATGCCACTACCCAGGCTCCACAAAGGATGCCTGTTGCCTTTGGCAGCCAAGAAAGAACCAGAAGGGATCACTCTTGGGTCTCCATGCTCTCTTCTTCTTCTCCTTGAGGTGGCTCCTCTGCATTCTCCTCTTCTTCCTCACCTTCCTTCTTTTCTGGAGGCTTCTCATAAGCCTTTTCAGAAGGTGTCACTATTACCCCATCCCAGGTAGACATTTCTGAGGCAAGATCTAAAAGGAAAAGAGATGGAATTAAGAGGACTTCAGGCAGCCAAGTGGGGGAATGCTTTGTTGTGAGTGAAATAATACCATGTAACAGTAGCAATTAAATCTAGATGTCTCCTTATTAGCACAAAAGCCTACCTGCCATCCAGATTCATTAAGAAGTACTTAGCTCTAATAGATACTCACAACTGGCATCACCCTCCTGGCCAAGGATCTTCCTATATCCTCCATGTGACAAGATCCGAACTAATGTCTGAGCTGTATAGCATACCATGTCCTGAATGGAACAAAAATGAAGATCAGTCAGAAGATGCCTGCCAAACTCACACCATTCAGAACAGGATGAGGGGCTTACTCTTACAGCCACAATTTGAGTCTACTTCAACAAATACCACCACTGGCCCCCAAATTAGTAAAGGAAATTTGACTTGGGACTGGGAGGAAGGCTAAGGTTCCAAGTAATTCTCTATCATTTCCATCACCTGTTGTTCCAGGGTCATGACTGTGTGTACTCGGAAGTTACCACTTTCACAGGGGTCAGTAATCCCTACTGAACCAGGAAGAAACAACCCAGCAGCCAGAATCTGAAGGCATCGCCTAGGACATAAGGGAAGGTGTTAAGAATCGGCAAAGATAGGTCATCACTCTAAGGAAATCAGAATAGCTCCTAAGAGCAAACTCTATACCTGTAAGCCACATTGAGGGCCAAGGGTTGTCTGGTAGGGTTGTTCATCACAGCATAGTGGCCCTGGAAAAGACAAAACATTTAGTAGGAAGGACCTGGAGAACTAAACCGATAAATTTACCTTTAATCTAAAATCATCATAGGGAGACAAATCATGAGCAGAAAGAATCTTTCTCAAACGTATTTTACTAGGAGTTATGCCCTGAAGGCAAGGATTATTTTTTGTCCACAATAATATCAACAATGCATCATAACTTTAATTTACTTCTCCACACTCTGACTTAAATCTCAACTCATTTTTTTCAGAATCTGATGGCTTTCAAAGTTACTAGTCTCAACAAATACATGGAACTTCGGTCATCACCTTTGTTGTTCCCTATTCCCTTTTGAATCAGGTTCAGACTCCTTGGCATGGGCTTCCCACATTACACCATCTGGCAACTCTACCTCTAGTCTTCTCTCATGTTACTTTGCTCCATGCTTTCTAGACTAGCCACCCATGATCACTCCGCCCCTGAACACACCGTGCTTGCTCTTTCATTTTGCTTAGGCTGCAGTGCTCAATGCCTGAAATATGTCCTTAACATTTTTTAAAGCTCCCCTCAAGAGCCTGCCACCTCTCTTCTCTCAGATGCACCCACCCTGGTCTAGAATGAATACCTACTTCAGAGCCCTCCTGTACTGTACTTCTCTGAGGTGGTGTCATGTTCTTTAGATACTAAGGTATGTCTTACCTAAAAGCTATACTTTCCCCACAGTGTACTAGCACAGTACTTTGTACATGATAAATACCTACCATTTATATAATCCTTAAAGTTGTAAAAAATGCTTTATATTCACACATACATGATCACATTTGACCCTGGTAAAAACCCTGTAAGGTAGGTACTATTATTATCACCATCTTACAAATGAGGAAACTGGTTAAAAGAGTAGAGTAACTTGACCAAGGTCACAAAATATATGAAGTAGTAGTCACATTCTGATCTTCCCAACTCTAATCTCATCGCTCTTATTAACAAGTGTGTATAAATTTAAAAACCTAGCTGCCCCTGCCTTCACCTACCAAAAGGTCAAGGATCCAAGGAGTGAGAGGCTCAAAGCCAGGGAACCGAATCCTCAAGTCCTTCAGTAGACGGATGAGAACTTTCACCCTAAGGAGAAAAGGAACCCTACGTCAGAAGGGCCAATAAATTGGACCCTAACTTTTTAAATGCTAGATGCAAGATTTAAGGAAGTTAACTACTACAAGTCTCATTTTATTTTTGTTGCATAAAGTAAAAATGACAAATGCCTAGAGAAAAACTGGGGAGAAAATGAGTCAGTATGAGGGATCTCTATGATACAAAAAAGACAAAAGAATTTGAGGTGACCTCATTGACTGGGTGACTCACGTAGACTGAGAAGCATTCTCTTCAAACCAACGAGCATGCCGAATGGCCGCCAAAGCACTCTGCAGAACCTTGATGTCCACTGGGAAAGAAAAAAATATCAAGCTGATCTGCCCTGTAAGCAACCTAATTCACTGTCACAAAACTTAAGTCACTGGGAAAAAGGAAGGCATCTCAATGCTCACTCCTTGATTTCTCAACCTAGGGAGCAAGATGGCTACTGTACTCTTTCTAAAGTTTTCCACAGATTTACTTTATTACTTTTCCTATTCAGCCTTCAAACCACTTTCATAGAAATTCTCCCTTCTAAAATCTCCCCAGGGGGTAGGTATACTTATTCAGGATTTACAAGTCATGTAAGAAATTCAGTGACTTCTTCAGTCACAGGATGAGTCAAATACCAATTAAAGAGAACATAGTATTGAGCATGCTGAACAGCAAACAGCAAGCTCACCTGTACCCAATGCTTCTAGGTCACAAAATGCCCTGGTCAAGGAGGAGCTTGACTTACAATGTAGTTCTGGGTCCAGCTTTCGAAGATTAGGTGGCACTGTTGTAATGAGAATCTTCACTGTGGCATCAGCAGAGCTTATCTCAAAGCCAGTTTCATTGGTCAGCATAGTCAAAACTGAAGAAACAAAACAAATGAAACAGTCTATCACATGGGCAAGGTATTGGAGGAGAGGAGGCTGGGGATGGAAAAAAAAATCATCTTTTCAAGTAATTCTGTAATAGAGTTCTGAACAAGAACTTAGAACAAAGAGCTTGAAGTTGGTTGGGCCAGGGAATCAATTTTCACAGCCTCTGAGAAACAGTCATCCCTTACTGATGGTTTTGTTTGCACAAATGATTCGTACGTGCATTCCATACAGTACTCAGCACCAATGAGGAATTCAATATAATATAATAAAGCCAAACCTTCTGCAGGATCCTGTGCTCTAAGACTTTCCACCACTTTGTTCCCCAAGGCTGCAACAGCTTCCACTACACAAAAGAAAGAGTAGAAAATAAACACCCCTCTATTACCACTACCTGTTATTTCTACAGATCACTTAGCACTTTACTTATGTACCATGCCTAAAAAAACAAGGATTTATCTTTGTAATACTGCAAGAATTATCTAACATTGCAGAAAATTATAGTCCTGAAAAGAAAAGCAATAAATTCACAGCTCCAAACATTCCAGCCTTCATCCCCAATCAGTACACAATTACATTTCCCAAATTCCATTCTCATTTTTATTTCCAAGCTCTCTTTTTTCAGTTAGTAACTTTACAACATTTCTGATACCCTAAATCTATCTCCAAATTAATCACAACTTCCTTTCTCCCCCTCCACCTCCCCAGGTGTCTCTCTTTCCTCAAATTATCTCTCCTGGCAATTTGGACCTTGAACCCCCAATGCCTCAAACCCAGCCCCAGCTGGCTCCCAGGATCAAGAAAGCTTGTCACCCACATGTTGGCAGGATTTTCAGGATCACTACCAGATCAGCCACATTATGCCCTGTGGTCATCGTCCCTTTCTTGTAAGATCCTACTTGCCGGACCTCTTCAATTTGCTGTTGAAAGGGGGAAAGGAGTTAACATCAACAGAGAAAAAAAGCTGTTGAAATCACAAAAGTATAGAGAGAAAAAAGTTCTAATTTCAGTCTTTTTTTTTTACATAGTATTATGTTATACGGATTACGTAACCCACTATTAACAAGATTAAGATACGCTATCTTAAAAGCAAAAAACACATCCACATTACAAATAAAAACTATGGTAATCAACACCAAGAACATTAAAGAAATTCCACTGTATTTTCCTTAGCGGCATTTAGGTGGTATAAATGAATTGTGTAGGACTAGAAATCAAGAAAACCTGACTTAAATCCTACCTCAGACATTTACTAGCTATGTGAACCTGGGCAAATCACTTTAAGCTATCTTGACTTCTTATCTGTAAAGAGGGAATAATATCACCTATTACTGTTGTGATCAAATGAGGTAACATGTAAAACACCATATAAAAACTAGCTATAAAGTGAAAAGAGGCCCAAGGACACAATCACAGAGGTAAAGCTGTGTTCCTCCTGAAACTCAGTCAATAAAAACTTACCACCTCAAAGGTTCCTGGAGCTACAATCAGGTTGTCAATCACATTGTTAATTTTTGTTACCAGAGAAAGGATGGATGCCTGAAAATTAACATGAAATATAAAAGCCCAAGGTTAAAAAAAATCACCAAAAGGGTGTCAACAGCACCCGAATAACTGAACTAAACATTGTGAGTGACAACACCAGGTATCAAGACTTAATAAAAACTTGTTACTTTGGGGTCTGGATCAAGATTCAATTGTTATAGAAGATACAGCAATTTCAGTTTGGCTGGACTACAGAGTGCAAAAAGAGTAACGTACAATTAAGGTAAATAAGACGGGTTGGGGCTGCATTCTGAAGTATTTTAAAGGCTAAACAGAACTTACGTTTGATTCTAGAGGCAACAGAGAGTTACTGAGTAGGGAAGAGATATAGTTGGACCTACGCTTCAGGAAAATCTGAAAATTCACTTCTTTCTTCTCAATACCTTATTCCACCCAAAATGAGAAAGTTGAGGAACAACCAAGTGTAAGTCTCTGCAACTATTCCCAACACCATCTTCAGCTATTCGTCATAAACTATCATGGGAAAACATTGGGAAGATCTACAGAACAAACCTGTTCGGCAGAGTTGGGAGCAAGGTCCTGATTCCTCTTTAGCAATGCCTCACTGAAAGTGGTTTCATCAGGTGCAGGTTTGACTCGAGGGAACGCCATTTCACACTGAACCAGAAAGGAGTTGAAATGACAATAAGAATGACAATAATTGCTACAGAGATGCAAATTACAGACAACAAAAATCCCGTGAAGAAGTTATTATGTTCTACCAGATATACAAAAGCAATAAAGGCAGTAAAATTCTATAGTAATATTTTATACAAAGTCAATAATTGTCTCTTCCAAAATATCATGACATCTTATCGAGGAAAAGAAAACTTAAGGTATCAAGAAAGTCAAAAACAAAAGTGACAGTATCATGAATTTCTGCCAATAACAACCAGTTATACCTTCTCACCCTGCACAGCCTCTTTCTGTGTGAAAAGAAATAAAAGTGGACCTCAAAACCCTTCCCGAAAACCATATTTCTACTCAAATGAATTTGTGACTATACAGAGGACCATGGCTCTGCCCCCACAATTGTAACAAGCAAAAGTGGAAGACCCAAGTTAAATCAAAGTACCAAACTCACCACATAGAAATCAAATGGAATGTGTGGCACGAATGGCCTGAATCTTAAAAAAAAAAAAGAGAAAATAAAGTCAATTCCCCTAACCAGGACTAGACTTTTCTGACACAACTACAAAAAGAAAGCATATGTAAAGAAGGCATCAGTAAGAAGGTTTAAATAAGAAAAATATTCATTTTTGCTACTCAGTAAAAGTCTATCCCTTTACCACGACATGTTATCATATCCATACTTGAACAAATACCAAGTTCTGCAGATTGTTAAAAAATAAAGAGCAAGTGTTAGGAATACAGAACTTAAGATTCTTAATTTCTATGTGGCATCTAGCACTGTCTACCTACACAACCTTATTGTGATAAGATTAAACATTAAATGCTCAGGGCATTGGTAGCATTGTGTAAAGACTTAACAGGAGATATTAAAAATTTATACTAGCTTCACACCCACCCACCTACATTAGTTTGAAGTTTCCAGGATATGTATTATCATACAAATGTAGTTAATGAGCTAACATCTCTGTAATTATTAGAGACCTTTGTAAACAACTACTGCTCTAAACTGATGGCAAAGTCATCTGAGGTATCTCTCTCCCCGTGGTGGGAATGGAAGCAAAAATCAACTCAGTGAAGGAACAATTCAGCAAATATTAAGCACATGTGCAAGATACCGTAGTATCTTGCTAAACCACCCCACCTTCATATATCTTATAGTATCACTGGAGAAGGGGGGAGTTGGGGGAAAAGTGACAACATGTACTCAAGTAAAATCAAAAATTATATAAAGAAGGGAGAAGATATTAACAACTAGAGAGAGGAAGAGACAGGTATCAGGAAAGACCCATTAAAGTAGCCCTTGAATTTAGCTCTGAAAGAAGTTAGGGATTCCAGGAAGTACAGGTAAAAAGAGAGAACATTCCAGACACAGGGAAGGCACAGAGGCAGGAAATGAAGTGTTGTACACAGTGAATAGCTAGCAGGCTAACCAGGCTAGAAAAAGGAGAGAGTAAAAAGGAGTGCTATGAAATAAGATCGGAAAGCCTAGAGACAACCAGACTGTGGAGGGCTTTAAACACCAAAGCAGAATTTGCATTTTATCCTAGCGGCACATGGAAATGTTAAAGATTTTTGGATAGGGGAGTCACATGGTCAGATCTGTAAATCAGGAATATCAATATGGAAGCTGCAGATGACAAAGTAAAGAGACTAGAAGTGGGGATACCACTTATGAGGCTATTAAAATAATCTGGGGAAGATGTGATAAGGACCTGGACAGAGGCAATCTGAATGAGTACAGAAAAGGGGATAAACATGAGATGCCAAGAAAGAGCACATGAGAAGAGCTGTCTCAGATAGAGTATGGCCTCATAAAAAGCAAGCAATATTTACCCACTCCAAATCCTCTATTGCAAAAGGCCTTCGACTAAAAAAATAATCAGGTGGTGGAAGACATACACCCCATCTGGCACGCAAAGGTGGTACTAACCCTCCTCCTGGTCCTCCCCTGGAGCCAAAGCGCCCTCCACGACCACGGCCTCTATCACCCCTATAAATAAGACAAGCAGTTGTTACACAGAGTGAAGAAACTAATAACATCCTCACCATAGGTTGATCCAAACCTTTTCCCACCCAGTTTCTTTTTTCCATGTTATGATTCAACTTAATTCCATGGGTACTCTGCTTACCCAACCTCTCAAACATTCAACTCAACAAGTATTTATTTTCAAAAATCTTTTTTATTGATATCTTTTGTTTTTACATCATGCTTATTACTGAATACATCCCTCCTGCTTCCCCTATCCAGGATAGCATTAAGAGAAATGAAAAGAGAAAAGTTATACAAACTTGATCAACACATCCCCAGCATCTGGTGGCATATGTAATAATTCTGCATTACACTGCTCAAAAAAAATTTATTAACGCAGAGGTGGCTAGCTTAAGTAAATAAAGACGGTAGAAAGATCTGGATCCAAGTCCTGCCTGAGATACATACTGGCTGGGTGACCCAGTAACCTGTGGAACTCAACTTCTTCAGTGCCCTAGGCAACTCTAAAACTAATAGGTGGCAACCTGCATTAGCAGGGGAAATGCCTTACTGGAAATTCCCTACCCCGGAAAGGAAAGCGTAGGTGCAAGAATTTCCCTGCTCCGGGTCTAGGTGCTGAGGAAGGAAGCAGCTCCAGCCCTCAAGGAACTTACATTCGCTTTACAATGGAATGGGGGCACAGATGGCTTGAGTGGTACAGAATTAAATCTGTGAATTACTTGGGTCGTATTTTCGTTTCATCGGCAGGGCCCATCCATGAGCACTGAGTTGTGCTTTATGTCTATGAGCAGGCTGTAACTGAATCTGTATATAAATATTTTGTGTTACGGTAGATTTATTCCCAACTATTTTATATTGAGCTTAAATGAGACCTCAATTTCCATTACTGCCTTACAAGAGAACGACAAAATGAATGGGCACAACTCAGGACGGGCTTCCCCGTAAGAAGTGTCACCGCAGGCAAGGACCCCAGGCTCTGCGCCTTCCCGGCCCCCGAGATGAGGGCGCGACTCCCTCAGACTTAAGAGGCAGGAGCTCCCCGGGACTTCCACCCCCTCCCACAAAATACTGGAGTCCATCCCTCCCCCACTCGGCCTAAGGCGTCTTGAGATTCAGCCAACTCCTGGACACCCGGGCCCTCCAGCTTCCTGGTGCTCTGGCCTCACTGCCTCCGGCCTTGGTCCTCATCCCCCGCTCCAGGTCTCCCCTGGAGCCCCCCGGCACCTCACCTCATGGTTCCCACAGTCTTGAACAATGGAGGCCCCGCCAACCGCCCCTTCCTCTGAGAAGCCAACAACCGGAGAGGCCGCTTGCCGGCACGTTCCAATAAGACCGGTCACTATTGGCTGCTGCGTCATTCCGTCGTCCACGCCCATTGGTCTCCTCGGTCGAGCAGAATTATCAGCCATTGGGAGAGCCTGCAGTACTGGGAAACGGCCAATGAGAAGCGACCTAATGAAGAGCGGCGACGGGAGCTACTTCTATGTAGAAAGTTCGGCAGGAGGCGCTGCGGAAGGGCTCACGTAGTATTGACACACACTAGACAAGTTCCACATTCTTTATATAGGATTTAGCGTGACCCGACAGTAACTAGCAGAGTGGCGCAGCGGAAGCGTGCTGGGCCCATAACCCAGAGGTCGATGGATCGAAACCATCCTCTGCTAAGATTCTTTTACAATTTCACCCACGAACTTTTTCCCTTCACCTTGTTCAACCAACGCTACTTTGTTAGAAGAAAGCGGATAATT
The DNA here is from genome assembly GCA_023548195.1 of Bettongia penicillata ogilbyi. Classification (NCBI taxonomy): domain Eukaryota; kingdom Metazoa; phylum Chordata; class Mammalia; order Diprotodontia; family Potoroidae; genus Bettongia; species Bettongia penicillata. The sequence continues at coordinate 13,337,496 of JAJHZJ010000413.1, forward strand.
CAGACATAGATTGTAACATACGTTGTTTGCTCGAATTTAATACGCGCAAATGTGAGAATTAGAAGCAGAGGAAAATGAAAACCAGAGATAAAAAAGGAAAAATTTTGAAGCCCCGAAGTTTCAAGATTTAAACAGAAAAAAAGTGGGAAGATTCGAAAGGGAAACTGAAGCAACATGAAAAAACGAAAGTGTCAAATAGGCTGAACAAAGAATTCATTTTAACTAGCATTTATTAAGCACCTACTGTGTGCCAAGCACTGCGCTAGTTGAGTATATGATATGAAAACAAAAATGAAGCCGGCCCTGACCTCAAGAACTTATACTCTATGAGGTGGGAGACTTGGGGTTGAGGGGGTTGAGAGGGAGACTTACTTTACTTAATTTAGTAAGAGACTTAATAATTTACTTACAAAGAAGTAAATACAAATATTTTTTAACAAATGCAAAGTAATAATTGTGGGGGAATAACAACTGGGGGATTCAGGAATGGCTCCCTGGACAAAGCAGCTCTTAACCTTAAAGGGAACCAGGAGAACTTGAGGTGAAATTTATAAAGCAAATAATGCTGTCGGATGGAAGAGGTTGGAGTCAGCTTGTGAGAGGCTTTAAATGACAAGCAGGAAAGTTGGTATTTTATCTCAGAGATAACAGGAGCCGGTGAAGTTTCTTCAGAACCGGGTTTTACTAATAAACATTTGGCAGCTGTGCGGAGGACGGATTGTGGAGGAGGGAGGTTGGTTGGCTGCAGAGACACCAGTTAGGAAGCTCTTGAAATAGTTCAGATGAGAGGAAATGAGGGAGCTAACCGTGTGAGTGGAGGGAAGGAGACAGGCAAAAGACACGTTAATGAAATCTACAAAATTGATTACGTCAGAGAAAGTGGAGAGTCAAGACTGTGAACCTGGGTGATACCCTTAACAGAAAAAGGGAAGTTATAAGGAAAAGAGGGTTTAGGGAAAAGAAAACGAGTTCTAATTTGAATAGATCAACTTTGAAATGTCTGTGGGACATCCAGGTGAAAGTGCCAGGCAAGCTGCTGGAGATGGGAAACTCGGGGCGGGGGAGGGGGGGGGGCGGGGGACGGCAGGAAAGAAAGGGGTGAGAAATTGTCTCATTATTAGCCTCGGGTAATTAATAATTACTCTGGCCTTAACTTCTTTTCGTCTCAGTTCTGTAAAATGGATATAATGATATCATTCACCTCTCAGGGTGGTTATAAGGCTCAAATGAGATAATATGAACTAATATTTGTGAAGTTCTTTGCAGATCTTTAAAGAGTTATAGAAATGCTACTGTTGTTGATGTGATGGTGGTGGTGGTGGTGATGATAGTGATGATGATGACGATGATGATGATGATGATGATTAACGGAAGCTGGCCTGGGGCACCTCGGGGGAAATTTGTTGTTGATGACCTGCCTGGCTGGAACTGGCAACATGAGAAATGACTACAGACCACTGGGTGGCAGAATGACTCCACAGTTGTCAGGACTGCATCGAGTCCAGGCTGAGCTCCCTCCAGTCCCTAAATCACATCGCACACCCCACACCCCACCATGTCTCCTTCTCGCTCTTCCATCGAAGGCTGCTAAACCCCGACGGGCGGTCGCTCGCCCTCGGGCCATATCTTCTAAGAGTTGGGATAGGATCCAAAGCTTTGCTTCATCAGCCGGAGAAGGGAGGAAACCTCCAAAGACCCCCTCGTGGGATACAGTCTTCACCAAAGCTCCCACACTGGGGGATCTGTGCCCATCAATCCTGGGTGCTCTGTCTTCATCTCTCTCCTCCAGCCTAGGAACCCGAGAGACCTAGAAATTCTCACTTTGTTCCTTGGGCAAGTCTTTTCACGTCTCTGGGGCTCAGTTTCCTCAACTGTTGGAGTTGATGGCTTCTGAGGCCCCTTGCAGCTCTACAATCTAAGGTTATATATGATACATCTCCGTGGCTCAGTCCTGGAGGGGAAATCGCTTACAGATTCCCAGCTCAATTCTCACCCTTTCCCCCCTTCCCATTCTCCAACTCCTCATTCCCATAAATCTGGCCCACCCCCGCCTCCAATTTGTTCTAGCAGATTCTCAAGTAAGCAAATACTTCTCTCACCAGATGTTACAAGGTGGAAGGGGAAAGATAAGAGGAAGGGAAGGAGGAAGAGGACACAGCTGTTAGAGCACACAGGCACAAGCACACAACAAACACCTCCTCAATAAACTTCCCGTCCTCTTGAAACGCTTTCTCACCCGTACCAGATCCCCAAGGGAGGAAGGGGAGACAGAAGTAGGAGTGGTTAGAGGGACATCGAAGAAGGCGGGGAGGTAGGAAGATAGAGGCAGCCAGATTCCGGAGAGGAAGGAGTTAAAGATCAGGAATTGGTTCTTTTGCCATTGAGTCAGAGAGGGAAGAAGGGAGGGCCCCAGGTCCTTCCCAGTCCCCCTAGGGCAGACGGAGAGTTTGGCTGGACAACCCCTCTGCCCTCAGTGGCACCCTTAGATCACAGACAAGCGCGCGCGCACTCACACCCCTCCTCCTTCCCTTTCCCCCTCCTTTCTTATCTGTCTCACTTCTCTCACCAGCATAGACACACAGACAGACACACACACTCACTCACGCACTCTTCCACTCTCGCCCTCTCACCCACCTGCCCTCCTGCACCCGCCCTCTGAGGCACGCTCATTCCCTGGCACGCTAGCACTGTCTGCCCCTTCTGCTCATTCTGCCCCTTCGAATTCCTCTTGTCTCTCACCCAGACTGAGAGGACACCCGGGGCCCCGGCGTCTCCCTGCCCCGCTCCCCGGAGATGGACTCGATGCTTCACTGAGAGGGAAGAGGTAGCGTGGGGAGGGGAGGGGACGCGGTTGGGCGCTCTCTCTGCCCTGTTCTCTCCAGTTGAGGCAATGCGCGCCCCAAAGTGCCCTTCGGGCGCCCTCCTCCCCTTCCTCGTCCAGTTCGTCCTCCGGGGGTGCCAGGCGAAGAACCTGACGGTGGCCGTGGTCCTGCCAGTGACCAACACCACGTACCCGTGGTCGTGGTCACGCGTGGGACCGGCCGTGGAGATGGCATTGAAGAGGATGAACGAACGCTCGGACCTGCTGCCGGGCTGGACCGCGGTGTACCAGCTGGGCAGCAGCGAGAACCCCCAAGGGGTGTGCTCCGACAGCTGGGCACCCTTGGTTGCGGTGGACCTGAAAGTGGAATATCACCCGGCTGCGTTTCTGGGGCCAGGCTGCGTGTACTCCGCCGCGCCTGTGGGCCGCTTTACCGCGCACTGGAAGGTGCCAATGCTGACCGCCGGGGCGTCCGCGCTGGGCTTCGGCTCCAAGGATGAGTACGCCCTGACTACCCGCACGGGTCCGAGCCATGTCAAGATCGGGGACTTCGTGGCCACGCTGCACCAACAGCTGGGCTGGGAGCGCCGCACGCTCTTGCTCTACAACGACCGTCCCCCCGTCGGGGACGACAGGCCCTGCTTCTTTGCCATCGAAGGGCTGTACGTTCGGCTCCGGGCTCGACTCAACCTTACCGTGGACTACTTGCAGTTTGCCGAGGGTGACCTGGATCTCTACAGCGCACTTCTGCGCGACGTGCAACAGAAGGGCAGAAGTAAGGGGCTACTCTGAGACCCCGTGGGAGGAGCCCCTTCGGGTTAGGGACACCGGCTTTGACCGGTACCTCAGCACTCCTACACCCTCAGGATCCCTCAAGCTCCGGACCCAGACGGGCCTTCGTCTCGCAACCAGAGTGTGCCGCCGCTGGCTCTTGCCTTTCCCTTGGCCCTGCTTCGCCCTCCTCACCCCTCTTTCGTACTTCGCTTTTTCTGTAGTGCTCCTGTTTCTCCGGCTCTTCCTTCCCTACTTCCTCCCATTTTCCACTCCTCATTCCTCCCCTGCTTTCCCATTTCCCCATCTTTCCTCTCCTCACTCTGTGTGAATTATTTCTTCCATCTTCTTTTCTACTTCTTCCTTCCTTGAGTTTGTCCATGTCTCTCACACCTATGGTCTCCCTCTCCCTCTTTTCCTCATTTCCCTTTTCTCTCTTTTTTTCACCCAGTCTTCCTCTCTTCCTATACTCCCTGGACCCTCTGTCCTTCCTGGTTATGTCCCCCTTCTCCCCTTGGGTTCAATTTTCTCTTTCCTTTTCCAATTTCCACTTTCTCCTTCCCACCTTTTCTTTTGTTACTTCAGCAGTGGGGAGGTCAAAGAGTTACTATTGTCTTCATCTCAGTCTTTCTTCAGTCCTCCTTCCCCTGCTATAGCCCAAGCTGAACCTGGAGGTACTGCTCACCCGGGGGCTGGAGGACAGGTCTCTAAAATAAAGGAATCTATTTCTTGGCCCTTATTAACCCCATCTCTCCCCTCCTTCAGCCCCAAACTTTTCCATTACATTCTTATCTCCTGCTCATCTGACTCCTTCTTGTCCTCTTCCACAGTCATCTATATCTGCAGTTCTCCCAACACATTCAGAGACCTGATGCTCCTGGCCCAGGAAGCAGGGATGACTGGGGGAGATTATATTTTCTTTTACCTTGATGTCTTCGGAAAGAGCCTGCAGGATGGGCGTAGCCCTATCTCTGGAAGGCCATGGCAGCAGGGGGATAGGTATGATGCCATTGCCCGAAAGGCCTTCCAGGTGGGTACCCCAAAGTCCTGGTTAGAACTTACCTATCATTGTATGATGCTATGCTGGAGGCTTATCCTTCTTTTTGCTTCTCTGGTCCTTGACACTTCCAGAATGGGGATGAATTTGGGACAGGTTATCAGGGAGTCAGAGGATGGCTGCTAGAGGAGATGGGTTGAGGGCTACAGTGGGGCTTGGGAGTCAAATGAATGACAAGTTAGAGGAATGAGGTAAGTCTGGAGTTCAGAGGTGCCTCGGGATGAATTTAGGACTTTAGACTGATCAAAGAGAAACAGAGAAACCCAAGGGCATGAACACAATATCCTTGGGAATGAGGAGCCCTGTAGTATTGCCCTTTCAGCTGTATCCCTAATAATGCCTTCTTTCCCTCTCCTACTGCCCATGGCCAGGCTGCTAAAATCATCACGTATAAGGAGCCTGATAATCCTGAGTATCTGGAATTTCTGCAGCAGCTCAAAGATTTAGCCCAGAAGAAATTTAACTTCACAGTGGAGGATGGGCTGGTAAGGAAGCCCCATTCTGGCACCCAAGGCAGTGTTCAGCCTCACATAGCCCTGCCCTAGTGTTACCAACTCACACACACCATACCCACTGCCCTTCCCATTACAGCCTTTCCACCCACAGGAGCTCCATGCTTCCATCCTAATGCCTTTTGCTTCATCTTCTCCATGTTTTTGCTGTACTCACTGTGCTCTGTAGAATGCAAATAGGCTCTTTGAAAGCAGTCTTTCTTTTTATCTCTTTGTATACCAACTGTCTAGAATTGCCCAGTACCTTTCCCACAGTGAGTGCTTAATATCTGAATTGTATTATAGCCCTGTTTCCCCTACACACTGTGCCCACCCTCCACATTCCTCCCCTCTCCCCCACAATGTCACTTTCCCTGGCCTTTTACTCCAAAACCACCATATCTATTCTCCCTATTCTTCCTGGTGCTCCTCATCCCTCCATTACCTATCTAGGCATCTCCTCCTCTATTGCCTAGGTAGTGTCTCCTGCCTGTTCCTGGTCCCTGCTGACCTCTACTTTCCACCACCACCCCGTTCTTATCCAATGTCCTCCCCCAGCCTTCTGAGATAGGATGATCCCTCACCACCACCCCTCCTCAACAGGTGAACACCATTGCAGCCTCCTTCTATGATGGGCTTCTGATCTATGCCCAAGCAGTGACTGAGACACTGGCCAGTGGTGGTTCAGCCACTGATGGAGAAGCTGTCACAAGAAGGATGTGGAATCGAAGTTTCTATGGTCAGAGCCTTGTGGGTTGGGATGTGTGTGTATGTGTATGTGTGTGTTTGTGTGTGTGTGTAAAACAAGTGGATAGCATGATGTGAAGGAAAAGAAAGAAATCTAAGGGGATTCAGGAGCTCCTAGATGCTTCAGCCTGGAGGGGTCCTTGAGAAGTCATCTCAACCAGGGTGTAGCCTCCTGGCTATTTCATTACCTGTCACAAGGAAGAAGAATCCATCTCCATTTAAAGCCCTTTACCCCATCTCTTAGAGGAGGACTCCATTGCCTTCATCAGGTCTCCATCCCCACTGTATCCTGTATTTCCATAAGAAAAGCACACAGAAAGAAAGAAGAAAACCAAATTACCTATATCAAAAATGAAAAGGGCAAACTAACCTCCAATGAGGAGGAAATTAAAACAATAATTAGAAATTACTTTGCCCAGCTGTATGCCCATAAATTCAGCAATCTAAATGAGATGGATGATTATTTTTAAAAAATATAAATTGCCCAGATTAACAGAAGAGGAAGTTGAATATTTAAATAACCCCATCTCAGAAAAAGAAATTGAACAAGCCATCAATGAACTCCCTTGGAAAAAAATCTCCAGGGCCAGATGGATTCACAAGTAAATTCTATCAAACATTTAAAGAACAGTTAATTCCAATACTATATAGACTATTTGGGAAAATCGGGGAAGAAGGAGTTCTACCAAATTCTTTTATGATACAAATATGGTTCTGATACCTAAACCAGGAAGAGTCAAATCAGAGAAAGAAAATTATAGACCAATTTCTCTAATGAACATAGAAAAATTTTAAATTTTTAAATTTTTTTTAATTTTTAAAAATTTTAAATTTTTAAAATGCAAAAATTTTAAATAAGATATTAGCAAAAAGAATACAGTAACTTATCATGAGAATAATACATTATGATCAGGTAGGATTTAGGTAGGACACCAGGAGTGCAGGGCTGGTTCAATATTAGGAAAACTATTGAATCATATCAACAACAAAACTAACAGAAACCACATGATTATCTCAATAGATGCAGAAAAAGCTTTTGACAAAATACAACACCCATTCCTATTGAAAATACTGAAGAGCATAGGAATAAATGGAACTTTCCATAAAATAATAAGCAGTATCTACCCAAAACCTTCAGTAAGCATTATATGCAATGGGGACAAGCTAGACACATTTCCAGTAAGATCAGGAATGAAACAAAGATGTCCATTATTACCACTATTATTCAGTATGGTACTAGAAATGTCAGCTGTAGCAATAAGAGAAAAGAAAAGCACACAGATAGATATAGATACAGACAGAAAGATATATTTCCATAGGAAAAGCATATATATGTGTATATATGACATATATATGGGACTTTATTCATAGATAGATAGATAAATATCTATACGAGACTTCAATTGTCCTGCTGTTACTTTAGTACTTTGTTCAGAGGACAGGGATACTTTTCTGTGTTTGTTTAGTGTATGAGGATGGTAGGAGATGGGGGAAGGAATACCAAGGGTCAGAGGGTCAGCAGTGGAAACAGCACTGACTTGGGGGCCAAGAGACTTGAGTTCAAGTCTTGCATTTCTTACTTATTAATTGTACAACCCTGGAGAAGTCATTACATCTCACTTTCCACAGCTATAAAATGAGATAATGATCTTCACACTACCTATCCAACAGAGTTATTAAGAAGAAAGCATTTTATATACCCAAAAAGTGTTATAGGCATATGAATGGGTGTGAATTATAAGTAGTCTGGACCTTCCCCACCTCTCAAGACACACATCCCCTCCCTCACCCTTCGCTCTATTCCTGCCTAATTCAGGTGTTACAGGATACTTAAAAATCGATAGCAATGGTGACCGGGAGAATGACTTCTCTCTCTGGGACATGGAGCCTTCTACTGGTATTTTCAGGGTAAGTTTGTGGGGATGAGGGAGAATGTCATCAACCCTACAGACAACACTATCAGGTACCTACCCTTACCCTACATTCACATCCCAAAGTAGTATCAGGCTACCTGTCACTCAATAATAGCTGCTCTAAACATTATCTAATTTGATTTTACAACTAAGAAAAAAAACGTCATTGATATCTTTTAGTTTTACATTACCCTTGTTTCCAAATACATCCCTCTCCTCTCTCCCCCCATTAAGTCATTCCTTGTAATAATGAATAAAAATGAACAAAAATGAGTTGTTGAACAAAATCAATGCATTATCCAATGTGATCATATATACAATGAGCTACACCCATAGTCCTCTGCAAAGAAGGGAGGGTGGTGCACTTTCATCACATTTTCAAAGTCACACTGCAGTGTTATAATTATACAACAATCAGCTGCTTCTTGTTATTTCCATTTACATTGTCATTATGTATATTGTTCTGACTCTGCTTCCACAATTGTATCAGTTCATATGAGTCTTCCCATGCTTCTCTAATTTCCTCATTTACATCATTTCTTAAGGTGCAATACTATTTTATGTGTGTAATACAATTTGTTCAGCTATTCACCAGTCAGTGGGCAACCAGTTATATTATTTCTAATACTTTGTTAGCACAAAAAGTGCTGCTATGAACATCTTGGTGTATATGGGACTTCTGTATGCATATCTATTTTGCTGTTATTGTTAAGTGATGTCTAATTCTCTGTGACTCATTTGGGGTTTTCTTGATAAAGATGCTGGAGTGACTTCCTTCTCCAGCTCATTTTACAGAGGAGGAAACTGAGGCAAACAGAGTTAAGTGACTTGCCCAGGATCACACAGCTAGCAAGTATTTGAGTCTGGATTTGAACTCAGATCTTACTGACTCCAGGGCGAGTGCTCTATCCACTGCACCACCTAGATGCCATCTGTATCTATAGCTATAGTTATATTTCTCTATGTCTATCTCTATATATCAAACTCTGATATAAAGATAAAAATATAGCAATGGATCAAAGGGGTCAAAGGATATGAACGTTTTATTGACCTTTTTCACATAATTCCAAATTATTTTTCAGAATGGTTGGTGATTACAGCTTTTAGTTACTAACAGCATGAGCTACTTTCCATTTAAATTTGTTTGACAATCTCTTCTGCCCTAGTTATGAGGGTTTCAAGTCCTGACTCTGCTACTTACCTACTAGTTGTGTGACCTTGTACTTGAACCTTTCCAAGCCTCAGTTTCTTATCCCTAAAATAGGATAAGAATGTTTACATTAATTGCCTCACAAAGTTGTTTGTAAGAAGATCCTTTGTAAATCTTAAAGCACATAGAAATGTGAATTTTTTTGTTAATATAACATCAACAACCAAAGGTGTTTAAAGTACCCAAAGATTTTAAGAACGTGCATAATATTTTCTTTGTGTTTAATTTAATCAAGCAAATAATTAGCTGAATGTCCCAGAACTCAAGGTCAAACATGACAAAACATGGGTGGACAGAAGTTTGGTGTAGAGTGAAGAGGTCTGGGGACAACTTTCCCATGGTCAGACCAGACTGATCATTTTTATTTCCATACCTTCCTGTCTTCCCTTACCCCTATTCCAGGTTGTGCTTAACTACAATGGGACAACCCAAGAGATGGTTTCTGTTCATGGACGTGAATTGTACTGGCCCCTAGGACGTCCCCCTCCAGATGTCCCCCCATGTGGCTTTGATGGCAGGGATCTTGCCTGCAGCCAAGGTAATTCCCTCTTACTTCTCAGGTTCTCAGTTCTAGAGTCCACCTGCCTATGCTCCCTCCAGGATCCAGGAGATTCTAACTTTTAGGAACTCCTTCCGATTCACATAAATGGGAAGCCATCAGCTCCCACAAGTTCAATGATCATCTCCATATATAGGACTCCCTATTTTAAGTATCCAATTCTAAACTCTCTTCTGAACTCCACCATCATATCTGAGACCTGCTGGATTTTACTGAGGCAGTGGACAAAAGTAGAAAGAGCATTGAACTTGGAGTCATGAGACCCTGAGTTCAAATCCTGCCTATTACCTATGTGACCTAAGGCAAGTCACTTAACTTTTGTCTCACATCCTCACCTGTAAAGTAAAAGAAGATGTTGGATGGGAAGACTTCTACATTCCTTTCTCCTCTAGATCTCTGATCCAGTGGTTTCCAACTGGTTGCCTTATAAGCATCTCAAAACTCCTATCACCCTAAACAGAACTTATTATAGTCTTCCCCAAACTCATTCTTCTTCCAAAATTCCCTATTTCTGGTAAGGACATCACCATAGCTTTTTAACTGGTCTCTACCTCTAGTCTCTTCGAAGTCTAACCCATCTTCCACTCAGTGATCCAAGTGATTTTTCTAAAATAGGTTTGACTGAGTTCTCCTTCTGCTCAGTGAGCTCCCATGGCTCCCTATTAACTCTAGATTCAACTATCAACTCCTGTGGTGTTTAAAGCTCTTCATAATCTGACCCTTCCTACCTTCCTAGTGTTCTCTTTACTTCCTACCATGTACTCTACAATCCAGCAATGAGTGTGACCATGATACTCCATCTCCTACCTCCATGATTTTGCACTGCTCTTCTCCATGACTAAAATGCTTTAGCCCCTTCTTCTCCAACTGGATTTCCCTAGTCTCCTTCAAGACTCAGCTCCAATCCCATCTGCTTCAGGAGTCTTTTATGGACTTCCTCAGCTGCTAGTACCTTCCCCACTGAAATTGCTTTCCATCTCTTCTGTATATATCTTGTATGCACCTTATTTACATGTTCTATCCCCTCATTTTGTGACCTTTTTGAGGGTAGGGACTGTTTCAGTCTTTCTTTGTATCCCCAGTGTTTAGCATAGAGCCTGGCATCAGAAGCACCTAATAAACGCTTGTTGCCTACCTTACTGTTCATCAGTAACCTAAATGCGCAACCTTGGAGTCATCCTTGACATTCTCCCTCACCCCCATATCCAGTAAGTCATCCAGTCTTGTCAGGTCTAGCTCCACAGTATTTCCCGTTTCTGTCTCATCTCTTCATCACACGGATTCCACTTAAGTTCAAACCAATTGGTTTCTCTACTCCCAGGTTCTCCCCTTTCTCATCTATACTCCACATAGTTGCTGAATTGATAGTCCTAAAACACAGACCACATCATATTATTCCCATACTAAAAAAAAAAAAAAAAAGTTATTGGTTGCTTTAGACTCTTTGTGACCCAATTTGGGATTTTCTTGGTAAAAAATACTACAGTGGTTTGCCATTTCCTTCTTCAGATCATTTTTTTTTTTTAAACAGATGAGGAACTGAGATAGGCAAGGGTTAAGTGGCCTGCCCAGGGTCACACAGCTAGTAAGTATCTGAGGCAGGATTTGAACTCAGGAAGATGAGTCTTCCTGATTCGATTGATTCCAAGTCCAGTGCTCTATTCACTATGCCACTGTACATAGTGGCTATCTATCCTGTACATAGCTTAAAAAATAGCTATCCTGTACATAGTTTAAAAAATAAAAACCAAACCTTGAGGAACTCCCTGTTACTTCTAGGATAAAATACAAAATCCTTAGCCTGACATTCAAAGACCTTCATGTTGCAGCTTTCATCCACATACCTCTAGTCTTATTTTATATTGCTCCCTTTCATGCTCTCTCCATTACCATGGAACTGTCCTGCTAGCTCCTCCCCATAGACAACATTCCTTGAAAGATAATGTGGCATTGACTTTGAAGTCAGAGATCCTGGGTTCCCATCTTGCCCTATACATACTGCTTATAGACTGTAGCAATACATTTAGCCTCTCCAGACCTCAGTTTCCTTACCTGTAAAATAAGATGGTTAGACTAGATAGTCTCTAGGGGTGCTTTTCCTCTCTAGATATGTTTTCTTTCAGCTCTATCTTTGCGTAAGTGTAGAATGCATATCCTCCTTACTTTTACCTTTTAGAATCCCTAAGCTTCCATCAAAACATTGCTTAGATGCTACCTCCTCCATGAGACCTTTCCTGGTCCTTCTTCTTCCCCACCACTATGATAGTTCCCTCTCTTTGAGGTTACCTGATACATGTGTTGTATTTCCTTTCTTGTATACTCTAGCATAATATCACCTGCTTATCAGCAAGGACCATCTTAATTTTAGTTTCATGTCCCTAGTGCCTTTCATATTGCACATAGTAGGTGCTTCATCCATTTGCAGTTGAATTGTCATCTAACCTGAGCTTCTTCCCTTTCTGGATCTCTATGGTAGCCTCCCTCTCTACTCTGGAAGTCCTGGCCCTGGTGGGAAGCCTTCTGCTGTTCAGCATTCTAATTGTGTCCTTCTTCATATACAGGTAAGTGGGGTGGAGCCCTACTTGTAGCAGAATGTTCAGTGTAGCTGAGGCTATAGGGGCTGGGGAATAGATTGAGGGGCAAATTGAGTCACGGTTCCAGGGGTGGATAGGAAGGGGCTTGAGGGAACTGGGGTGACTGTGGGAGAGGTAGAGGGTTAAGAGGGAGTATGTGGGCTGCAGGTCTCACACAGAGGGAGGTGATCAGAATGGGACTTGTCCAAGAGACGGCTCATTTCATGCTTAAGTACAGAAACCATCTCCTGTGTGACCGACCTTTAAAAAGTTCAAGAGACGTAATTTCTGGGTAATTAGTAATTTTATTAATAATGCTATTAAGTGGCCCACAGTTTATATGTCCTTGGAAGAGTGAGTGTTCCTGATGATGACAATCAACTCCGATTGGTTAAAATTTATGAGAAAATGAATATTGTAATGAGATGTGGACTCACTCTCATGAGGGTCTTGGATCACCCAAGTCTTGGTCAAAGAGGCTTATTGCCTGTCTGACAAATGGGAGAATCTACATTTTCCAAGACCTGAATAAACACAAAGCAGCAATCCATCCATTAGCCTAAACTTAGAATTTCTTTTATTGTCTTTGATTAGATCTTTAGCCTGAGTAAGTCATTGAGAAAGATTTCCCATACTGGTTGATTTCTGAGTGAGGAAACAGAAAAGGGGGAAAACCTTGGTCTTGATTCAATAATTAGTTATTAATACAAGAGAGCAACAATTATTTCTCTCATCTGGTTCTTCCACTGGGGTTCAGCATGACCTGTGGGAGAGTGGGGAGGTAAAGAAGAAAAAATGAGGAGGAGGAAAAGGGACTCAGGCAAAAGACAGTCTTCAAGTGTTTAGGGCTCTGGAAAAAGGATCATAGAAAAGGGGAAGGAGAGAGGGAAGGAGGCTAGAGACACTGGGGGAGGGATTCTCAACCTTTTTTGTATCCTGGACCCTTTTGGGAGCCTTGATGGAACCCATAAAAGCCTTCTCAGAATAATACTATTAATGCATAAAATAAAATACATATGATTACAAAGGAAAATATTACACTGAAATATTATTATCAAAATTTTAAATAATTTACAGTCTCCCTGAAATCTATCCACAGTTCTCTGTGAGCTTAAGAACCTTGGTGTAGTAGAAAGATCACTGGTAGAAGACATTAGTTCAGATTCCATCTCTGACTTTTATTAACTTTTTATTATTATTATGTGACTGTGGGAAAGTCATTGTATTTTAAAGAACCTCAGTTTCCTCATCTGTGAAATATGGATAAGAATACTTCTTCAATCCACCTTACAAAGTTATTGGGAAGAAGTTATTTTTCAAATCTTACAGGTCTCTGGAAATATAAAATATAAATTATAAATATAATATGAATATATTGGTTGTTATTGTATAAATTGTTATTGTAATTATATATTGTATAAATATAGAATATCATTATTCAATGATAGAAATAGTAGAGGCAAGATATACCATCTTAACCAAGAGAGAACTCAGGAGAGCATAACACCCCCACCCTCCCCAGCCTGAGTGTGTGGTTCAGTGTGGGTCTCTCTTTACCCCTAGGAAGCTGCAGCTGGAGAAGGAGCTGGCCTCAGAATTGTGGAGGGTACGATGGGAAGATGTACAGGCCAGCAGCCTAGAGAGGACCCTCAGAAGTGCAGGGAGCCGACTAACTCTGAGTGCGGTAAATAAGGGGGCTACTCACCCCAAGGAGGACAGGTGACCACAGGCACCTCAGTGCAAGATTCTGACGACAGGGGGAAAAGGCTACAGCTGAAGCAGGGTGAAGGTTTACTCTGAGGCTTTTAACTAGAGACATTTGAAAAGGAACTGCAGGCAAATTTTAGAGAAACTAATCTGGGACCAGTAGCAGACAATCTGGACTTAAATGGGATTTCTACAGTTTACTATTGATGTGATGTTACTCACCTCTCTGAAAAACAGTTTTTTCATTTTAAAGAGGAAAGGTAGCAGGCATGATGGTACATGCCCATATTCCCTGCTACTGGTTAAGATAAAGCTAGGGAATCACTTGAGCTCTGAACTAATAATATAACATAGTATAATACATTATATTAATATAACTAACATATTCTATTGTATATAATATAAATATATTATATAATAATATAAATAATATATAACATTAATATGATTGACATACTATATTCTATATTATGCAAATATAATGCAGAATATATTATGTTATAGTCTCATATATTCAATAACATAATGTGATATATTACCAGTTAGCAGCTATATAGTACCTACTATGTGCCAAACAGTATGCTAAGCACTTTACAAATATTATCTCATTTCATCCTCACAACAACCCGAGGAGGTAGGTGCTATTGTTATCCCCATTTTATAGTCAAGCAAACTGAGGCAGACAAAAGGTGACTTGCCCAGAGGCCACACAGCTAGAAAGTATCTGAGGTCATATTTGAATTCAGGTCTTCCTGACTCCAGGCCCATTCACTGGCCCCTCTAGCTGCCTTGAGGCAGTAGGACTCAAGCTGTCTGGGTATCCACACTAAGTGTCACCAATATGGTAAGCTCCCCAGGAGAAGGGAGGCCACCAGACTTCCCAAAGAGGGACAAATCAGCCCAGGCCAGGAAGAGAACAGATCAAAGTTTCTCTGCCCATGACTGGTAGAACCCAGCGTGACTGAGATGGGGAAAGCCAATCTATTAAAAGGATTGGGGGAAGAGTTGAAATACCTGCCTACCTCACAGGGTTGTTTTTAATATTGAATCTACATCAATCCATAACTGAACAGGAATCCTCCCATCCTGTCTTCCTTCAAGTCTCAATTAAAATCCCACCTTCTACAGGAAGACTTTCCCAATCCCTCTTACTTCTGGTACCTTTCCCCATTGATTGTTTCCTCTGTATTCTGTCCATAGCTCCTTTGTACATATTTCTTTGTTTGCTGTCTCCCCCCATTAGCTCCTTGAGGGCCAAGACTGCCTTTTGCTTTTCTTTGTATCACTAGCACTTAGCACAGGTTCTGACACATAGTAGAAGCTTACTAAATTGACTGCCTAATGACAATATCCCGTTCCATTTCCAATTGAAAAATCTCAGGTGAAGTAACATGACTAATATGGACATATGTTTTACATGATTGCACATATGTACCCTATATCAAAATGCTTACTGTCTTAGGGAGGGAGAGGGAGAAAATTTGGAACTCAAAATTTTATATAAAAATGAATATTAAAAAATACACTTAAAATAAAATGTATTAAATATCTTTTTAAAAGAAGAAAGCAGAAAATCTCAAGTGAAGGAGAGTTCAGTCCTTCCCAGGGCATTTCATTTCCTTTTAGACAGCTCCAGTCATTAGGAAGTTTTTGTTTCTGACATCAAGCTAAAACCTGTCCTCCCAAGGCTCTCTAATTTGGCCCTTTTGGGCCTTCTTCCACTTGATGGAGCTTCAAGTAATCAATCAGTCAGTCAACAGGTCTTTATTAAGTTGTGCCAGACTGTGCTAAGTGCTGGAAATATAAAGACAGAAGTGAAATAATCCCTGCTCTCAAGGAGCTTTTTTCTATCAAGGGAGACATCAAGAAAACAGTTTTCATGGACCTCTAAGTCTTTAGTTCTCCAGGCTAAACATCCCCGGTTCCATCGCCTGGTTCTCATGTGTCGGGACTTCCATTTTTCTTTCCCTTCTGATCACCCTTCTCCAGATGTGCTCCAGTCTGTCAATGGCCTGTGCCAAAGTTGGCACCCAGAACTGATTCCCATAGTCTAGCTGTGGTCTGATGTCAAAACAGACTAATGGAACTATCATTTTCCTTGTTCTAGACCCTCTACCTCTCTTGATACAGCCTGCATTCAACTTTTGGGGCTGGTATGTCCTACCCCCCGCTTTGAGACCTGGCTGGTTTAATATCTAACTTGCTGCGTGACCTTTGACAAGTCATTCAACATCTCTGAGCCTATTTGCTTACCTATAAGTGGAGTTAATGATAGTCAGTTGCCTGCCTGACTCAAAGAGTCATTCATAGTGGAACCTTGGGAGGAACACAGCAGGAATATCCTGCTTTCTTTTCATCACTTCTTTCCTTGGACCCAGAAAGGGGAAAAATCAATGATAAAATAAAAGCACAGTATAGTCCTCCTGGACTAGACAAGGATCCATTGAGATAATGAACGGGAAAGCACTAACTACCTAAGTATAAAGGCATGGGGAGAAGTGGGCCAGGACAGAAACAGGACTGGGGCAGTGAGGACTAGTGATTGGGATGACCAGGATGGGAACCTGGAGAGGGAGTTTACTCTCTGTGGGTTACAGCTGGTCACTCTTGATGTCCATATACACTCCTGCAGAGGGGATCCAACTACGGCTCTCTGCTGACCACTGAAGGCCAGTTCCAGATTTATGCCAAGACAGCCTATTACAAGGTAGGGGACCTGGGTTGTGACTCGTGGGATCTGTAGTTCCTGGAGACTAGAGTGGAAGAAGATTTGGGTTTTCTGGCTGGAGCATGGGACAGGGGAATCATTTGGGGTTAGCAGAAAAGAACACAGGGGACCTGTAACCTATCTTATACTACATTTCCTTTTCTTTGTCCAGGGCAATCTTGTGGCTATAAAACATGTGAACCGGAAACGCATTGACCTGACTCGAAAAGTCCTATTTGAGTTAAAACATGTAATATGGGGTGGGGGAGCTAATTACTGGGAAGGAAATTCTAGAAAGATTATGGGAGAGGTGCCTAGTGGAAGGGGTTGGGTTTGGCACTACAGGGCTTTCTAGATAATGGAGATCCAGAGGAGACCATTGGAAAAGAGATAGGAGAGTCATCAGGGTACCTATTAAATGAGGAATTGGCAAAGAATGAGAAGTATAAAGGAACCAAGAAGTTAATAGGGACTAGATGAAAGGGGAAGCTGGCTTAGTGGGGACAGAGACTCCAGTAGTATTTTTGCTCTGTTACTTGCCCCCAGATGAGAGATGTACAGAATGAACACTTGACGAGGTTTGTGGGTGCCTGTACTGACCCCCCCAATATCTGTATCCTCACCGAATATTGTCCACGAGGGAGCCTTCAGGTGAGAAGGCACAGGGAAAGGAGGGGACATAGAAAGGATGCATGGTAGAGATGGCTGAAAACCAAAATCCAGGGAGGATAGAGTCAGAATGGGGCCTCTGCATGGGATGGAGGATGAAGAGGAAGTGTTTCCATGATGGGAAGCAGAGCTGGGAAATGATGTGGGTGAGTAGGCTAGCTTTCTCAGGCTTCCTTGGATGCTCACCCTACAGGATATCTTGGAGAATGAGAGTATTACCTTGGACTGGATGTTCCGATACTCACTCACAAATGACATTGTTAAGGTGTGTCCCCATGCATCATTTAAAGAGGAGGAGGTATGAAAGGGGATGACAGTGGGGTTGCACTCAGCTGTGGTACAATGGGAAAGAACATTGTATTTGAAGTCAGGGGAAGATTGGGATTTAAATTTCTGTTCTTTTAACTAATGGAAAAAGCACATCCCACTCTAGAAATCAAATCTTTCATCAGTAAAAGGAGAGGTTGGATTAGATAACCTCTCAGGTCCTTCTCAAACGTACAATTGTATGACCTTATGTTTGGGGATCCAATTCAATTCAATAAGCATTGAAAAAGGACAAATGGATTTAGATTCTAGGAATACAAAGAGAGCTCCACTCCTCTCTAGGGAATGCTGTTTCTGCACAATGGTGCCATCTGCTCCCATGGGAACCTCAAGTCATCTAACTGCGTTGTAGATGGGCGCTTCGTACTCAAGATCACAGACTATGGACTGGAGAGCTTCCGGGTGCCAGAGCCAGAGCACAGTTATGCCCTCTATGCTAGTGAGACCTTGCCCTTAATAGCTTGACTCTATCCCTAAGAAGATGAGCGTCCTCTAAGTCAATGAGATTGACCGCTGATTTCTGATGACCTTGGCTAAGTAACTATCCTCTCTGAACCTCAGTTTCCTCATCTGTAAAATGTATGGTTGGAGTAGATTTTCTCTAACATCTTTTGACTTCAGGTATGAATATAGTCACAGATTGGATGCTAGCGAGATAAATTGTTGACCATGATGACCCCAGTCCTCTTTATCTATGAAAGTCAAAACTCCAACTCCTTTAACCTAACTCCAATGTCTCCCCCTTCATTCCTAAGCTGTGGAGGGCCTCTGTAACCTTCCTCTGTGACCTTTGACTTCTGATCCCCCCAGAGAAGCTGTGGACAGCCCCTGAGCTACTTCGAATGGCAGCCCCTCCTACCCAGGGCACCCAGGCAGGTGACATTTACAGTTTCGGGATCATCCTTCAGGAGATAGCTCTTCGGAGGGGGGTGTTCCATGTGGAGGGAATGGACCTCAGTCCCAAAGGTGAAAGGACCACCTTTTTGCTATATCTTTTCATCCCCACACTCAACCCTGGCACTGAACTTAACCTCAAGGGAGATATTCCTTCCCCTGAAAGAAAAAAAAAAAGGAGAGAAAGAAAGAAAAGTTGTCCCTCCTTTCTCTGATTGACCTCAATTCTAAGAAGAGAATCTTCAAATTTTCCCCTAGAACCCGATATCCCATTATCAGCTTTCTTCATCCCTTCACCTCTCTTCACATCCAGAGCCTGACTCACCTTCAGATTAACTCCTAAATCCTCAGCAATTTTTCCCTGGGCTACCTACTTTCACCCCTTGGCCTCAGACCCCTGAATATGCCAACCTCTCTTACATCATGATACCACTTACCCAGGGCTATGTACCAAGCTCCTTCCTAACTCATGTCCATCAGCCCACGAAGTCATTCCCTGACTGAAAGATGCTCTTTTCCTGCTCCAATCATCTCTGCAGAAATTATTGAGCGGGTAGTCCGAGGGGAACAGCCCCCATTCCGGCCATCAGTGGCCCTTCATTGCCACCTGGAGGAGCTGGGGCAGCTGATGCAGAAGTGCTGGGCTGAAGACCCCCAGGAGCGTCCACCCTTCCAGCAGATCCGTATGATGCTACGGAAATTCAACAGGTCTTTGCTTTCCCCAAACATAGACACTGTCCCCACCCCTTACTCCATCACCTCTCACCAGCTCTGCCTCTCATCTATTTCCCCTAATCCTATTCTGTCCATTGTCACCTTTCAACCTCCTCCTTATTCATTTTATTTCCATCCATCCCTAATTCCTGTTCATACTCTATCTCTCTAGTTCTCCTTCTCTTCTCTATCCCTTTCCCTTTTTCTTCCCCTATCCCTCCTCTCTCTTCCCACTTTCCCCCATATCCTTCCATCCTTCTCCTTCAACTCCCATTCCTCTCCTCCTGAATCCCCCCTCCCATTCCTCCATCACTTACTCATCCCCTACCTACCTCATACGGTTGTTGTGAGAAAAACACCTTGTAAAATTCAAAGGTGCATTCAAATGTTGCTTTATAATTATCTCCTTTTCTTTTTCCCTTCATTCCTTAAAGAGCTACAGAAATATCAGTTATTATTATCCCTCCCATTCCATCTCTCACTCTCTCCTCTATCCCTTCATCCTCCTTCCTCCTTCATCCCCTCTTATTCATCTTCTCCATTCCTCCTCTCCCCTCATTCCATTCCACTCCCTCTTACTCTATCCTTAATCTCCCTCCTCATTAATTATTACTCCTCTTCCACCTACCATTAGCCTAGGTATGTTGTGAGGCTCAAATAAGATAATGGATATAAAGCATTCTGTAAATCTCAAGGCATTATATAAATTCCAGTTACAATAATTATTTTTATTAGCCTATAATCCCCAGGCCTTCTACAGTATTCCTGCTTATTCCAGCAATGCTTATAGACCAATACAGAAGTATGCTGATCTAACAACCAGGTGACCTTGGAAAAGAAACAAACTCATGCATGCACATACTTTTAAATTTAATCTGCATTAACATTTTCTCAACAAATAGCAATAAATCCAGCCAATTCAGAGAGATCAACCATTTCTGAGGTACAGATGCCCACACTGAAAACATCACAACTGGAGTCAGAGCTAGCTCCAACACACCTTGTATTAGTTTCTCTTCTCCCTTCTATCCTTTTCCTTTTTAAACTGATGTGTTTTCTTTACATCACAGTTATTTTTCACCATCACCCTCTAAATTGAACCCTCCCTTCTGACAATGGAAAATAATTTAGCAAAATATATGACACCAAGATCCTTTCTGACAGCATATCCAACATCTGTCCTAGTCATTTTCCACTTTTCTGTTGTGAAGGAGGAGGTCTATTTAATATCTCTCCTTCAGACTTCATTATTTTTCCCCATTATTCAGAGTTCAATTTCCTTTTTGTGACTTTTTCATTTACTTTGGGGTCATTATTGTGTATGTTGTTCTCTCATAACTGCCTATTTTGCTCAGTATCCATTGATATAAATCTGCCCATGTTTCTCTGAATTCCTCATATTAACGCATTTCTTGCTACAAAAGAATATTCAGTTGCATTCCTATGCCATAGTTTTTTCAGTCATCATTTACTTTGTTTCCAGATCTTTGCTCTTTCAGAGTGTTGCCATGAACTTTGCTTTGGGCTTTTGTTTCTGTCTTTGGAGTATATGCCCCAGTAAGTGGTACTACTAAGTCAAAGGGTCTGAATGGTTTCATCACTTCTTTTGCCTAATTCCAAGTTGAAGTCCCCAATGACCAGACCACTTCACAATATCAATAATGTACCAATATGTTGGTTTTCCCACAGCTCCTCTAATGTATATTTCTCATCTTTGTCAATTTGTATCACATTTGGGGAAAACTCAGAATTGTTTTAATTCACATTTTTCTTACTGTTACTCATTTGGACCATGTTTTCATGTGGTTACAGCCTCCTCTTCATCTCCCTCTTCCTTCATCCTTCCTCTCCTCTTTTACTCCCCTTCATTTCCTACCTTCCTCCTCCTCTCCTTCCTCCATAATCCTTCACCTACCACCCATGCCCATCTCAATCTATCCTTTAGACTGCTCTCAGACCCTCTCCCAGATTCCAGGTGTGGTAGTGGGCTGACATTAAAGACTTCTTCCTCCCTCACAATTCCCCCAACCAGGATGTTCTCTCCAACATGACGGGGTTCTTGGTAAGTGGTAGGTTCCTTGCAGCCCCACACACACACACACACAAACTTCCTTTGCCCTTCAACCTCAGACCTTCCTCCATCCCTCACCCCTACCCTCTTCCCTGTCCTGTGCCCAGGGAGAACAGCAGCAACATCCTGGACAACTTGCTTTCAAGAATGGAGCAGTATGCCAACAACCTGGAGGAGCTGGTGGAGGAGCGAACACAGGCCTACCTGGACGAGAAGCGGAAGGCTGAGGCCCTGCTCTACCAGATTCTGCCCCAGTGAGTACTTGCCTTTGGATCTCCAATAATAGGACCTCTTTCTTCACTCTCTCTCTGGGCCTGATTGCTGTGGGCTGCCTACTGTAGGATCCCCCACTACTTAGCACAGTGCTGAGAAATCATCTATGTACATTAAAGTGTGCTGAATAAATGTTGGCTATCATCCTCACCACCATTATTATTTTTTTTTTTTAGACAATTGGGGTTAAGTGACTTGCCCAGGGTCACACAGCTAGTAAGTGTCTGAGGCCAGATTTGAACTCAAGTTGTCCTGACTCTAGGGTTGGTAGTGTCTCCACTATATTACCTAACTGCCCCATACCACCATTATTATTCATAAATAGCCTGCATAATAATGGCATTTATCTGGTGTTTTAAGGTTTTCAAAGTGCTTTACAAATGTTATCTCACTCATTTATAATTTATAATTCATTCATTCATTCATTCTCCCAAAGAACTGATTACCCTCGGGCTCTCCTCATACCTATTTAGGAATCCCCTCCATTTTCCCAGGAATCTCTCTTCCTCCCTGCCTTGACTCTCTCTTGACAATCTGACTTCCCTTCTCATCCCGGTTGTTAGTGCCACTCCCCAGGATATCCTTCACCTCCTTAAGACACCACCCTATCCATTCAATGAGCTTATTGAACAAGGGCCTCTACCAGTCACTGCAGGTACCCAACCTCACCACTGAAACTGATCCTTTCTCATCTCCCTCCTGCTCCCTCAGCTCAGTGGCAGAGCAGCTAAAGCGAGGGGAGACAGTCCAGGCTGAGGCCTTTGACAGCGTCACCATTTACTTCAGTGACATTGTCGGCTTCACAGCTCTGTCTGCAGAAAGTACGCCCATGCAGGTGAGTAGGATCCCAGGGACCAGGCTGGTAGAAGGACCCAACAGCCCAGAAGTATCTATGGAGGTAAAATCCACTGAGGTTTGGTGTACTCCTTCCTGGGTGGGATAGTTTTCCTCCAAGGCCTCTTCCCTGTTTCTCCACCACCCTGTCCCCAGACTTTCTTTCTCCATCAGTATTTCCCACAGTCAAAATTCCCTTCCCTTCCTAGGTGGTAGCCCTCCTTAATGACTTGTACACCTGCTTTGATGCTGTGATCGATAACTTTGATGTGTACAAGGTGATTGGACTGGGAATGGAAGGAGGGAGGAGGGAGAAGAAGAAGAAACAGTGATACAGAGTCCAAGAGAAAGAAAGAGAAATGAAGGAAGGAAGGAAGCCAGGAAGGAAGAGAGGGAGGAAGAGAGGGAGGGAAGGAAGGGAAGGAGGGAGGGAGGGAAGAAGGAAGGAAGGAGGGAAGGAAGAAATAGGGTAACTCAGAGAGTGACACAGAAACAAACACAGGAGATGGAAATAGGATAAACATGACAGACGCACAGATTGACTGCATCAGTGTGGGGCTGTAGGTGGCCCAGAAGAAACAATTTAGAAAGCACTGAGGAAGTGAGAGCCACAACTAGGACAAGGTCATTGGAATTAAACTGGAAAATTTAAAGGGCACCCAAATATCATCCTAGAGCACATTTCCTTCCTCTTAAAGCCTCTGACACAAAAATTGCCAGCTGTGGCTCCAGGAGACGGTCCCATTCTACCTGACCTTCCCCATTTTCTGGTGGCAGGTGGAGACAATTGGAGATGCATACATGGTGGTATCTGGACTCCCAGTGAGAAATGGGCGCCTCCATGCCCCAGAAGTGGCCCGGATGGCATTGGCACTGCTGGATGCCGTTCACTCCTTCCGCATCCGCCATCGGCCCCAGGAGCAACTGCGCCTGCGCATTGGCATCCACACAGGTACAAGTGTCTCTGCCCCTCTGCTCTACTAGCCTTTCTGAGGTATGATAACCTTCTCTTCGACCTCAGTCACCAACCCCATTGCCACCCCGACTTACACCATTGTGTCCCTCCTAACCAGGTCCAGTATGTGCTGGAGTAGTAGGACTGAAGATGCCTCGTTACTGTCTCTTTGGTGACACCGTCAACACTGCCTCTCGAATGGAGTCTAATGGTGAAGGTATGGCCCCTGCTTTCTTATCTCTCCCCCAGCTCACGCAAGTCTGTTGGTCAACCCTGCACTCCATCAACTCCTCTCCCTTCCCTCAGGCCCTTCCCTACAAAGGGGCCATCTCCCCACAGAGACTGGGCAACATGCCAGACACCCATAAAGAGATTTGGGCCATTGCTACCCCCTGCTTCAAGAGCAAAAAAAATCTCTTTAGGCAAATGGTCAGTTGTCCTTTGGAGGAGACCTGTTCTACCCTGCCTATTTTTTGCCTCTGCCTTTTCTATTCCTGTCTTCCTGCCCCCTTCAATCCAACATTAAGTGATTGTGTGCCTTTTCTATACTTACTTCTGTGCTAAGTCCTTTGAGGGACATGAAATAAGTAGAAAAAGCCATCAAAAAGCTTTCTTGTCATTGGAAAGATTAGACATACCTGCCTGAAACTGTAAAAACAAGAAAACAGGGCACCATGTGGTTTAGTGTCAAAATTTGATGTGAAAATAAGAGTTCAGAGAAACAATATAGCAGCATAATAATATTTAAAAAAACAAAAAACTGAAATTAGAGTTCACAGACCTGGGTTCAAGTGTCATCCCCACCACTAACTAGTCAGACAAGTCATTTCCCCATGCTAGCCTCAGTTTCTTCATTTATAAAATATGAGTGCCACAATGGAAGGAGCAGGGGCCATGGGTTCAAACCTCCACTCTTTCACTTACTTCCTGTTGGACATTTTCCTCATTTGTAAAATGAAAGGTTACATTAGATGACCTCTACAGGCCTCTGTGATCCTATGGAGAAGACATGATTTGAACTGAGCTGTGAAGGAAGGGTAGAATTTTGAGACAGGCATTATCCCTGGATCTCTCCTGCCTCCAAGAATTCCAAGACCTCTTTCCTTAGTGCACTGTGCCCAATAAAGCCTTCCCTTGACCTCTCTTCCTTTCCCTTTGATCTACCCTCCTTTGCTCATTCCTTCCCCAGCCTTGAAGATCCACATGTCTTCAGATACCAAAGCAGTCCTGGAGGAGTTTGGTGGCTTTGAACTGGAACTTCGAGGAGATGTGGAAATGAAGGTACTAATTCCCCTTTCCTGCCAGCTATTATCCTCTTTCCCTTCTCCTCAGTTGTCCTGTTTAGTGCCTGTTCCACCCCCAGTGACTGTACCTCCATCCCTTACCTAACCTAGGGCTCTTAGAACAAGCCATGACACAGCATCTGTGCCAGGTTTATCACCTCTACAGTCCCCAACTCTAATCTCCTTCTTTTCTTGTTCAGGGCAAAGGCAAAGTTCGCACATACTGGCTTCTGGGAGAACGGGGAAGCAGCACGCGGGGCTGATATGCCCTTCCTATCACCACCAGTGTCCAGACTCTGGATCAACATCCTCCTGCTAGAGAGCCCCACTTTCACCATGGGACAAAATGGGGGATTTGAACAGTTCATGTTTGGAGACCCCAGTGGGGGTGATGTCAAGGTTCTGGAAAAGAACCAGAGTCTGGGAATAACACAAGATCACAAGATTGGATCAGATAACCATACCGGCACATACACACATGCACACATACACACACATGCACACATGTATTCTCTACCCTGGCCCATGCCCGCATCCTTGGATAGAGACCTTGGATGCCTGAATCCTTTTCTCCTCCTCTATACACTGTGGCTATTTAGGGGGAGTGGAAGGGAGGGGTAGAGTCACCCCAGTGAAAGCATAGACTCTGGACTACTGGCATTATTTGTGGGTTCATCATGGCTGTGATGGGTGACAGGTTCACCTACTTACCATCAGATACAGAAAGTTGAGCTGGAAAAAAGAAAGGAGCAGGGGTGGGAAGGTTGGGGAGGGGGTGAGCTTTGGGGGGAGGGGTTTCCACACCCAGCTTCTACTGTGAGCAGATGACAGATCATTAAAGTCTTTATTCCTGAGGCAGTCTCTTTTCTTGGGTAGGGATACTCCATATAGCATGTGTGTTCATGCACACGCCTGTACACGTGTTTAGCATGACAGGAAGGAAGAAAATGTGTTCCTACCATAGTACTATGGTCCCTATTGATTTATTGCAACTGGGGCCTATTTCCTTCCTAGGAGAATGAGTAGTATAGGACTGGGGTACTTTGAGAAGGCTGTAGTTGATGATCAGTTAGATGGAGTGGCTGATTTCCATTTTGTTGATAATCTGAGTCACTAGCTGATTCTACCTCAGTGGAAGACTCTAGGAGGAAAAGGTGGTCAGGAATGATTTAGGAAACTCACACAAATTGTCCCCCCCCTTTTTGGGGGGGTGGGACCAGAAGTAGAAACAAGATCTGTGATTTCACTAATATAGGGAACTTCCAGTCGAGGAGACTCCTTTTACCAATGCAAGTGGTCAGCATCTAAGCAATTTATGGTCTTTGAGAATTGCCTAGAGCATCACACAGAGAGGTTAATGATTTGTCAGAGGACACACAGCCATTGTTGTCAGAGGGAGGATTTGAACTCAGGTCTTCCCAAATCTGAAGCCAACTCTCTATCCACCACTCCATGACTTCTCCTTACTTGTTTGTTTGAGCCAAAAATGTTAATGTTCTAAGAGGTGGAAACGATTGCCTTCATTGAGGTTTTTGGTGACCTCAATCCAGATTACCTAGTCCCCTTTATCTCCCCAGAAAGCACGAAGATGGAAGAATTAATTATAGCTAGAAAATTCTTTCTAAGTTTCCCTGAGTGAGCAGCCCCTGTGGAAAAGATGGTGTACGGGAAGAGTAGGGGTTTATTTTTAGAGAAATTGGGGTTCCTGCCTTAAGGTGCCTCCAGGAGCTAGGACTGGGGAGTTGGCTGAATCTCCTTGCCCAGGCTAGGCTGAGCTGGGTGGAGGGCCTTCCTTGGCTGTCTCTCTTCCTTGCCCTCCACCCTCCCACTCCACACACACACTCCTGGGCTGGGCCCCAGCAGGAATGCGGGGGAGAGGTGGCTGCTGCTTCACCTCCCCCATTGGGGAAGGAAAAAGGGAGACATGATTTCAATGCCATCCATCAACTGCAGACAGGTTCCCGCCTCCATGCTCCCCACGCCTCTTCCTGCAGTCCCAGCTCCAGAGGGACTCAGGGTTGAGTTGGAGGGACAACAGAAGGGAAGGGACTCTAAGAGCTGGGTTACCCAGCTATGAAAGGAGTGCAGATGGGAGGAGGATAAAGGGGGAGTTCCCCAGTGGGAGTCTCCCCCAGCCATCCAATGGACTTAAAGTTCTATGGTCCTTTCCCCCATGACCTGCATCACAAGCTTTTCCTGCCTCCCCGCCCCCAAAGCAGGGCTGGCTCCTGACCACTTGGCTGGTCCTTCTTCCCTCATCAGAATTTGTTGGGGGAAGAAAAGAGAGAGGAGAAGATATAGCTAAGCCCCTTCACCCATTATATTATGATCTAATGTCACTGCAGAGACCTGAAGCGGGATGATGATGGTTGTCAAGGGAACCACAGCATGTGCACTGGCTAGGGATTAAGGGACATGACCCCACTCCCTAATCTTCCTCCTGTCCCCTAGCACCTCTAGGAGGTGGCAAAAGGGAAAAGCCAGGGTGGGGAGTCTGGCCTCATGGGAGTAGATGAAGAGGGTAGAGCTAAGGGGACTGGAGAGACAAGGGGTGTGGAGGGGTGGGGACTAAGGGGGAGTCTGGGGAGCTCCAGCAAGACAATTCTAGGAAGTTTCCAGTCAGATCCTTCCGGGGCAGCCTGGCTCCAAAGGCGGGCATGGGGAGGAGAGGGGGCTCTTATAGGGTGGGGAGGGGGCCAGGAAGATGGTAACTTCAGCAGTCAGAGAACTTTCACTGAAATGGCTGAGGCTTCCTTCCGGGGGCAGGCTCTCGGAGCCAGAGGGAACTGGGAAAGTCATTAGGGGAGATATGTAATTGCCATTCTACTCCCCTCCCCCACAACACACACCCTTCCAACCTTCCAAGGCTTGGCTGGGGGTAGAAGTAATGCCCCTCCCCCCAAGGGAGGGGGGACCAACTTTAGACTACCACCCATTGTGGGAGGGGCTGCCTAATCTATTCTGATGCCTCTGTTTGGAAAGGGTGAGGGGGCAAGTGAACTTTGCTGGAGAGGATGGGAAAGGGAGAGAACAGACAAAGATCTCTCTGGGTCAGAGGGGCTATACATTGTAGAGACATTCTTCTGAAAGATCCCTTCCCCCAGACTGAGAGGAAAACTGGGTTTTATAAAAGTAGAACTGATGGAGGGAGACAAATATCTCTGCCCCCAATCCTCTGCATAAAAGGCCTTGGACAATTTATTTGAACTAGAAATGCAGTTAGTAATTACGTTTTCTGTAATGATTTATACCTTTCAGAATGAACCAGGAGAATCTAATTGGTATCCTGGCCAGTTCTGCAGTAACGAGGTCACTTTTAATTAAGTAGCCAAAGTTATTAAAAATACACAAACAAAACATACCAAAAAACCCCAGCAGTGTCCAGGGAGATTTAACGTCTTTGGACTGGAACCCTAATAAGATTCCAAGCGAGGTGTTTGGAGCCAGGATGAAGGGCAGGACATTGATGAATTCAGTGCTGCTGGAAGCCAAGATAGGGAAGCAGGGGCAGCCTGGGAGGGCAGGACTGTATCCTGGCCACAGCTCTTCTCTTAATGTATTCAGATCTCAGGCCCTAGGCTATTGTCAGGTTGTTTGTGGGGAGGTAAACAGGGGGACAAGAAGAGGATGAAGGGTTTCTTTAATCCATCAAACCTATTGACTGTATCCAATGAGGTAAAGATGACTCCAATCTATACTTCCGACTAACAGGGGTGGGAGGGAGAAAAGGGGGAGTGGTGAGAGGAGGTAGGACAGCAAAAGCCCATGAAAGTCTCACTACAGTGCCACAGAGGAAAAATGGGTGTTATGGCAGTGCTTATACATTATATAGAATTGGGGGGCGGGGGAGCAATTTGTACTTGTTTGCATCAGAAAGAAGGACTTTCCTACATTTAGGACTGTCTGAGAACAGAATAGGCTCATTCTTTTGGTAGTGAGTTCCCCATCATTGGAGGTACCCAATTAATCTCAACTTCATCTAACATTTGCTGAGTATTTACTACATGCAGAGCACTATGTTAGGTACTAAGAAAGATATAAAGACCTAAAATATAGTCAGTCACTGACCTTATTGATCTCACAATCTAATACGGAAAGACAACATATTTATAAATAATTATAAAGTGATATATGATAAGTTCCTTGAAAGAGAAGCAGATGAAATCTGTTGGTGAGAGGGGCTCTTACTGACTGACAGGATGGAAAAGGACTTTGGGGAGGAGGTGGCATCTGAAGTGGGCCTTAAAGGATAAATAAGATTTCAACAGGTAAAGGTACCATTAAGAGCAAGGATACACGCAGGACTGTCCAGGACATGTGCAGGGGACTGAGTCATGGTTTTCAGTGTAGGTAGCCAATGAGAAAGACAGAAGCCTTCAGTAGAATGTAATGAATTGTTCTAATTTTGTCTTTTCTTTATATTCCTTGCACCTAACACACAATGTCTGACACACAGTAGATGATGCTTAAACTTTTATGATAAGATTTGGAAAGAAACAGGGTTCCAGACTGTGAAGGGCCTTTACTACCATGCTAAGAAGTTTGAAGTTTATTCAGCAATCAGGAGCAAATGGAGGGTTTTGAGCGAAGGAGTGACATAAACAGATTTATGAATGGCAATCTCTGAAGTATAGATCAGAGCAGGAAAGAAAGTGAAGAGAGGAAGATCCGACAGATGACTGTTAAAATAGCCCAGGAACACAGTTACAAAGATCTATGCTATGGCTTCGCATATACACAGGGGATCATGACTTAGAATGTACACAAGAGATTGTATTGCTTGACTTCTCAATGGATAGGGGAGGGGCTGGAGGGAGAACAAAAATTTGGAACTTAAAATTTAATGATTTTTTTAAAATAAAAAAAATCACACAGGTAAAAAAAACAGAAACAAAAATTTATGCTAGGGAAATCCTGGTGAGACTATAAAGAAAAATTTGAGAGCGGTGAAAGAGGCAGAATCAATAACACATGCAAGAATGATTATACATGAAAAGCGGAGAAAAAGAGTAGAAGATAATATTAAGCCTCTAAACATAGGTCTCTGATATGAATGATGGAGCCACTGACAGAAACAAGGAAATCAAAAGGAGAGGGAAGTTTGGGGAAAAGAAAGTAAGTTTGGTTTGGAGTCAGGTTAAGTTTGCAATATTATATTGGGTGGTATATTTTAGGGAGTTATAGTTATAGATCAAGGGCTGGAAGAGACCTCAGAGGTCCTTCCATTTTTCTGATGAGGCCCACCCAGCGAAGTTAAGTCAAGTAGATAGCTAGTGTCAGAGGTGGAAGATGGAGAAATGAGTTTGGAACTTGAGAGAGAGGCCAGGACTGGAGATAGAAGTTTGAGAGTCATCTGTATTGGGGTGATAGCTAAAGCTGTGGGAGCAAATAAGATTGCCAATGGAGAAATTGAAGAGAGAGAGAGAAAAGACGAGGGCTCAGGACAGACACTTAAGGGAATACCAACATTCCAGGGTAGAGAAAGGGAAGTAGTCACCACATCTCAGAAACACTGTAGAAGGAATTCTTGCATGGGATAGGAGTTTGGTCCAAATGATTACATTTAGCTGCCTCCAGGTCCTAGAGCCATCATTGAAAAAAGGGATCATTTCCAAGAAGAGATCTCTCTTCCTTACCATCAGCAAATAATGACCAACTGACACAGATGGAAAGGTAATCCCAAAAACTGTTGGAGTGGTAGCACATGAGGACCATCCTGCTTCCAGCCCAGCCCCTGAAACCATCAACCAAGAGTGCAATCCCAATGCGAATTGGACCTGGCAACGGTTTCTATGAATACTGCAGTCCCTACCTCCTGAGCCACTATAGCTATTAAAGCTGGGGAAAAACAGGTTCTCACTACCAAAATCCTTGGCCTTGACAAATGGTTCAGTATCAAAAAAGGATATGACTATGATTTTATCAGTGGAAATGATATTTCAAAAGATGCATTGCTCCTATCTACTTTCTTCTATTCCTTAAGGACTGTGGGACCTTTCCATCGGACTTACAGCTGAAACCTCCTGTTGCGTTGCCTCCCCCATTAGGATGTGAGCCCCTTGACAGCAGTATCTGTGTTTGATCCCCAGTGTACAACACATTGTTTTGCACACAGTAAGCACTAAATATGAATTAATCTGCCTTAACAGATCTTCCAATTGAAAGGGACCTTAGAGATGAATGAATGAGAAAAAGGCATTTATTTAGTGCTTACTTGTGCAAAACCTGATATAAAGTTAATGATCTCAGCATTGACTGATGATGTTCTATTGAGAATACTATGGAAGTGTTCAGCCCATCTCTCTAGGATCATGTCCTTATCACTAATCAATGTGGCTCCATCAGCACTGAGTAGTTGTGATGCACCATGGGTTTTTGGTCCATAAATAGCTTTGAGGGAATCATAAAAGCACTTTGGATTGTTACTATCAGCATAAAACTGAATTTCATCTGTCTTTTTACTGAGCCAGGGATCCTGTATCTCTCTAAGCTTTGCTTGTACTTTGCTTTTGATGGAATTAAATGCTGCCTTCTTCATCGATTACAGCAAATGGAGAAGTTTTGAATTCTGTGGATAAGTTCACCTACCTTGGTAGTGTACTTTCCAAGGGTGTACACATTGACAATGAGGTTGATGCACGCATTGCCACAGCTAGCTCAGTGTTTGGGAGGCTCTGAAGAAAAGCTTGGGAGAGAAGAAGCATTAGACTGACTACCAAACTGAAGATCTACAGAGCTGTTGTGCTGACCTCATTGTTGTATGCCTGGGAAACATAAACAGTCTACCAGCACCATGCCAGAAAGTTGAATTGCTTACATTTGAACCGTTTAGAAGATTCTGAGGATCACCTGGCAGAATAAGGTACCAGAAACTGAGGTCCTTGCTTGAGCTGAACTACCAAGTATTCAAACTATGCTTCAGAGATCACAACTCCAATGGGCTGGCCACATTGTTTGAATGCAAAATATACACTTGCCAAAAAGTCTATTTTATGGAGAACTCACATGGTGATCAGAAGAAGCAATACAACGATACTCTCAAGGTCTCTATCAAGAACTTTGGATTTGACTGTGTGACATGGGGAGACACTGGCACAGAACCACTCATCATGGCATGCCCACATGAGAAATGGTGCTGTGCTCTATGAGCAAAGCAGAATTGAGACAGCACAAAGGAAATGTAGGAGGCGCAAATTCGAAGTAACCACCCCAAATATTCACATGGATTGTCTGTGCCCAATCTGTTGGTAGCGCATTCTGAGCTCCTGTTGGTTTGATCAGGCACAGTTGGACACACTGAACTTCACTTTATTATGGTGATGTCAAGTTGGTCCTTTTGAAAACCTAAGGACAACAACCACCACTATTTTAATGGGATTAAAGATCTTCTCCACCCATTAATGGACCTGCCCTTAAGGGGAGTTTGGTTAGGGACTATTTGTAGGAAGGCCCACACCTTTTGTTAATTTCTACAATCCAAATTGAAGGCTCAGAACAGGCAAAAACTTGACGTGTTCAGAAGACTAGGTGAAGGCAAAGTCTGTCTGGTGTGAAGGGTAGTATAAGAGGTCATTTAGGACCACATTACAGAGGATCTTGATTGCCTCATCAAAGTTTCTGGACAAGTTAGAGTAAAGAAACATTTCGAATAAATAATCAGGAGAACTTGGTGACTGATTAGATATGAAAGATGAAGGAGAGGGAGCTCTCTATTCTATTCAGTGAATACACAGGGCCCCAAAAGTCTCGCTGCAGTTTTAGGTTACAATAGCTTAAAACTACACTAAGACTTTGGAATACCCTGTCTATTAAGTGTCTGATAAGTACAGTTTACTAAATGAATCAATACATGAAAAGGTATTTATGAAGTACTTATGGGTCTGTTGTTGTTTGTTCAAAGAAGACCAATGACATCATGAGGATGATGTCTTAACTTTCCCTGCATTGGAGTGGAACAGAGCTGCAAAGTCTTCAGTCTCACTCTCTCCCCTAGAGTCATCAAAGTCTAGTGGCAAGATAAAGGTCAAGAGGACTGGCAATGGTCCAGG
The DNA here is from genome assembly GCA_023548195.1 of Bettongia penicillata ogilbyi. Lineage (NCBI taxonomy): Eukaryota > Metazoa > Chordata > Mammalia > Diprotodontia > Potoroidae > Bettongia > Bettongia penicillata. Next base: position 13,370,120 of record JAJHZJ010000413.1, read on the forward strand.
ATGCAATGGATGACCTAGGACTTGCTAAATTAAAGTCTTTCTCCCGGTCTGTTTTTCTGAGGCCACACCCATTCAGTAATTGAAGGCTGACTAGGGGTTGAGACAAAAGATGACTCAATCTATCATCACAAAGATATCAATCTGGGAGGGGAAGACCCTCAGAGTTTCTGGCCAGAACAGAAAACAATTTCTATTTACATTCATTCTAAGCCATCAAAATCTAAACAATGAGCCACCAAAGCTTGGGTTGAAGCTATTATTGGCCATTCTAGAAGAAGAAGTCCCCATCTTCTGCTAGAATTAGCAGATTGGGTCCCCAGAAAGCAATGACTACTAATCTCAGATAACATGGTAAAGACAATATATTCTCTTAAGAATCTAGTTTGCTCCTTGCCACAAGCACAGCTTCCATGGGAAGAGTAAGCTTAAACTTAACACATGTTTAAGAAATATGTGTGACAGTTCTGAGCTGATCCAACCATTCTGGAGAGCAATTTGGAACTATGCCCACAAGGCTACAAAAATGTGCATACCCTTTGACCGAGCTATGTTGCTTCTAGGACTGTATGTATCCCAAAGAGATCATAAAAATGGGAAAGGATCCTACATGTACAAAAATATTTATAGCAGCTCTCTTTGTGTTGGCTAAGAACTGGAAATTGAGGGGATGACCATCAACTGGGGAATGGCTGAACAAGTTGTGGCATATGAATGTAATGGAATACTATTGTGCTATAAGAAATGATGAACAGGAAGACTTCAGAGAGGACTGGAAGGACTTATATGAACTGATGCTGAGTGAAAGGAGCAGAACCAGGAGAAATTTGTATACAGCAACAACCAGTGTGTGAGGAATTTTTCTGGTAGACTTATCCCTTCACAGCAATGCAAGGACTTAAAAAAGTCCCAATGGACTCTTGAGGTAAAATGCCTTCTACATCCAGAGAAAGAACTATGGAACTGGATTGCAGAATGAAGCATACCATTTTCTCTTGTGTTACATTTTGTTTTGTTTTCATGGTTTCTCCCATTCATTTTAATTATTCCACACAACATGACTAAGGTGAAAATGTATTTAATAGGAACGTATATGTAGAACCTATATAAGATGGCACACCATCTTTGGGGGAGGTAGTGAGGAAGGAGAGGGTAAGGAGGGGGTGGGAGGGGAAAAATCTAAGATATGTGGAAGTGATTGTAGAAAACTGAAAACAAATTAATTTTTAAAAATAAATTTAAAAAATTAAAAAAAAAAGAAATATGTGTGAGAAGGTTTAACTCATTAACACTTGCTCTGGAAGTCCTCTCTGTGTAGAGACCTCACATGCAACCCATGTTTCTCCTTTGTTCTCAAAGAGGACCAATGACATTACAAACGTGATGTCTTGATGACTCCACTTGCATGTGTCTATGTAAGGATTCAAATACAAAACTCAAAAATAGCTCTTGCCCTCAGAGAGTTCACCTTCTAGTTGGAGAGACAACATATATTGGGAAGCAGTGGTCAGGGAGGGGCAGGAAGCAGAAAGCAGGACCAATTCAGAACCAGGTCAAGTCCTTGGCTGGCCCCAATGAGACCACTGCCTGCCATCATCCTCAATTCCTCTCTCTATCTGCCAATCTCCCATTAGGGGTGTGGAGCTGATGAGGTTTGGGGGTGCTAGGGACCCCAAAATACCCACAGTCCTGGTCTTGCTCAAATGAATTTGACTCAAGCCTTCTTAAACCAAAGAAAAACAGTTTATTAAAGATTCACCAAATTGGGTTGACTCTTAAGGAGCCCAAGCATTTGTAACGCTTGTATTCACAAGCCAGCCAGATAGAATCTCAGCTAGACAGAGTCTGAGCTGAATTGAATCTGAGCGCCTCCCTGGAGGCAAGATGGAACTTAAATACAGAAAAGACTAGAGGAGGGATCTGGGGGTGGTCTGGTAGTCTAGGGTGATAGGAGGAAGGGTTCAGAGAGGGTCTTAAGGAGAAGTCCCAGAGAGGGTGACTGGTCAAGTGTTGGAAACAGCTGGAGGCAATCAGGAAATATCAGACAATGGAGGGCCTGGGCCAGAAAAAGGTGTAGCCAGGTGGTCTGGGGTCCCAGGGTTGGTCTCCATAGATAAAACCCAAGGAGGATCCCAATGGCATTGGCTGGTAATAGGATCAAAGGGAGGAATATCAAATGAATGCTAAACAGAAGATTGGGAGTATCTGGCCTGGGAGAAATGGAAGGGGAATACATAGAGCTCCTCCCCAAAGGCCAGACTTTTCCAGGAGCCCTTTTGACTAATGGGACAAAAGCCCTCTGGATCCAAAGGGAAAAGATCTTGGTTTAGGTTTGAACCCCATCAGAACCTATGGTTTCAAGGCCACATGTGGCCCTCTAGTGTGGCCCTTTGGCTAAATCCAAGTTTAGATTGGCCTCGAGGCTACAGGTTCCCCAATCCTGTTTTAAACTAACCCTGCCTACCCTTCCCACTGAGACTTACAGAAATCCCAGTTGGGCCTAGCATGGGGCTTAGACCCACCACCTGGAGATTAAGATTCTTATGCTCTACCAACTGAGCTAGCTGGCTCAAGAGTCACAGTACTGACCTCATTGTTATATGCCTATGAAAACTGGACAGTATACTAGTGCCACACCAGGAAACTGAATGGCTTCCATTTGAATTGTCTTAGGAAGATTCTGAAGATCATCCAACAGGATAAGGTACCAGACACTGAGGTCCTTACTCAAACTAAACTGCCAAGCATTCAAACTCTGATTCAGATAGCGCAACTCTGATGGACTGGCCATATTGATCGAATGCAAAACATATGCTTTCCAAAAAGACTATTTCATGGCAAGCATTCACATGGTGTTCAGAAAAAGCGATATAAGAACACTCTCAAGGTCTCTCTTAAGAACTCTGGGGTTGACTGTGTGACATGGGAAACACTGGCACAGGACCATTGAGCATGTCGTGCCCACAAGAGAAAGTGCTGTGCTCTATGAGCAAAGCAGAATTAAAACAGCTCAAAGGAAATGCAGGATGTGCAAGTTTAGAGAATCCACCCCAAATGTTCACACAGATTATTTGTGCCTGACCTGTGGTAGAGCATTTTGAGCTCATATTGGTCTGATCAGCTACAGTCGGAGACATTGAAACTTGAATCCAGCATAGTGATGTCATTTTGATCCTCTTCAAGAATGAAGGATAGCAACCAACCAACGGAATTCCAACAAACTCTTCTTTATCTTGGACTTCTTTCTTTCATGCTCATGCCGTCTATTTGCCCTCATGGAGACCAGGCTCCCTTCTGAGATAGTTTTTGTACATCTCTTTACAAGCTTTAAGATTCCTAGATAAATGTTATAGCCAAAGGATGATGAGGCCCTAAATTAGAGTGGTTGTATTTTAAGTAAAAAGGAAGGGAAAGGTACAAAATATATTCAAGTTCAAAAGAACCAAACATTTATTAAGCACCTAATGAATGTGAGTAGAGAGAGCATTGGAGGCAGTGTGGTACAATGGACAAGAACATTGGCCCTGGAATCAGTGGAGCTGGATTTGAATACCAGTTCTGTCATTGGTCATCACTGGGTGATGTCAGGTAAACAACTTTCATCCTGTTTCCTCAACTGTAAAATGAAAGTTATTAGACTTGTTGACCTGTAAATTCTCTTCTAGCTCTAAGTCTCTGATTTAAGAGAAGTCCCATGTGTAAAGATGTTAGGTGCTCCCAGAGCTAAGAATTAAAGAGTAGGAGGAATGTTGGGTTCTGAGGGAAATACAAAATTCAGATGAGTCCCTGTCCTCCTGGAGTTTATGAGATATGTCACAGACAGATAACACAATACACAATAACACAGATATAAAACAATAAGCCTGACAGAGAGAGGCAAAATAAAGTACTATGTAATGACAGGGAGAGAATGTTCTTGGTAAAGCTGAATCTAGGGAGTGGCAAGTGATTAAATTTGGGGGAGGGGGAGGTCAAAGATGACTTCGAAGTTATGAATCTAGGGAAATGGTGGTGCCATAAACAGAAACAAGGAAGTTAGAGGGAGGGACGTCATCAGGGAAGATGAATAGTTCCGTTTGGATGTGATGCTGGCAGGACCTCCCAAGGGAGATATTTAGCAAGGCAGCTGGAAATATAGGACTAGGGTTCTGGGGAGAGATTCTGGATGAGATAGAGATTTGAGAGGCCCTTGCATAGTGGTGATAATTTGCTAATTGATGCCAAGGAAATGGATGACATCATGGGACATGGAGGGCAGAGTAGAGAGAAAAAGAGCTAAGGACAGAATTTTGAGAGATGTGAATATTTAATGAGCCAAGAGGAGACTAAGGAATCAGCCAAAGCAACAGAAAAGGGAACTGTCAAAAATGCCTCTAGAGGAGATGCAGAGGTTAAAAGACTTGCCCAGCTCGTGTGAGCCTTACACACTGTACCTTTCACAGAATATTTCTTGAAGGAATTGGATGAAATGACTCCAAGTTTTAAAACCCAAGGTACATGGGGGGGAAATGGCAGCATCCCACTAATAAAGACAGGGAAGTTGGGAGAGCAATGAAGTCCTTGTTATTTCTGCTGCAAACCTAATTAATGCTTACCTTCATTTGTTTCTACTTAAAGCACTGGAGGCAGGGTGGTACAGTGGACAAGAGTACTGGCCCTGGAATCAAAGGACCTGAATTTGAATATCACTTCTGCCGTTAGTCACCATTTGGGTGACTTCACGCAAATAACTTCAGTTCTCTGGACCTGTTTCCTCATCTGTAAAATGAGGCTGTTGAACTAAGTGACCGGCAAAGTCTCATCAAGCTCTAAATCTATGCTTTAAGAGAACCCCTATGTATTAGGACACTGTATTAGGTGTTCCAGGAGCTAAGAGTCAAAGGCAAGGAGGAATAGAGACAATAACAGACATTTCCATAGGGATCAAAGGTTTATAAAGTACTTTTCTCACCTGTTAGTAGTTAGCACTTTAAGATTTTCAAAACACTTCACATATGTAGATGCTATTATTATTTCTCCATCATAAATAAGAAAACCGAGGCACAGAATGGTTAAATATCTTAAACACTAAAAATTACAAAATTATATACTTACTAAATAAGTATAAGTAAATACTTATACTCTCTGCCAATCTCCAATCTTACATCTCCAATTGCCTTTCAGACACCTCAAACTGTATGTTCAATAATCAATCAATGAATAAACACTTAAGTGCCTACTATATGCCAGGCATGGTGCTAAGTACTGGGGTTACAAACAAAGGAAAAAGACAGTCCCTGCCCTCAAGCTTAAGGAGCATATATATAATCTAGTAGGTGAGATAACATGCAAGCAAATGTACACGAAGCAAACTATATACAGAATATATAGGAAATATTAACAAAGGGAAGGCACTAGAATGAAGAGGGGTTAGGGAAGACTTCTGTAGAAGGTGGTATTTTAGTTGAGACTTAAAGGGATCTAAGGAAGAGAGAGAGCATGGTATGAGGGGACAGTCAAAGAAAATGTCCAGAGCTCAGAGACAGAATACCTCATTCATGGAGCAGCTTGGAGGCCAGCAGCATGGGATCAAAGAGCATGTGTTGTGTAAGAAACCTGGAAAGACAGGAGAGGGCTAGGTTATGAAGAACTTTGGTTGCCAAATAGAGCATTTTGTATTTGATCCTGAAGGCAATAGGAAGCCACGAGAGTTTATTGGGTGGGTGGGAGTGATATGATCAGACATTTGATCTAAAACTCAACTTCTCCAAAACTGAACTTATCATCCTTTCCCTTAAAAATCTTCCCCTTCCAAACTTCCTGTTTCTATTTAGAGCATCCTCCCAGCTACCTAGGCTTGCAATCTGTGTGTCATCCTCAACTGCTCCATCTATCTCATCCTCCATAAACGATATGTTGCCAAGAACTGTTGACTTCATTTTTGCAACATTTCTCAGATTCTCCCTCTTCTTTCCTCTGATACTGATAGTGTCATCTTGGAACAGGTTCATTCTTGGACTACCGCAATAATCTTCTCGTTGGTCTGCCTGCCACAAATCTGTCCCTACTCCAGTCCATCCTCCACTCAACCACTGAAGTGATTTTCCTAAAGTTTAGTTCTGGCCATATCAACCCCGCTCCCAACTCCATAACTCCAGCGGTTCTCAGTCACCTCCAAGATCAAATATAAAATTCTCTGCCCCTTTCTAACCTAATCCCACCACACACATACACCCCTTTCCAGTCTTCTTACACCTTCCCCCGCCACTCTCCATTCCTCTCCTACTACTCTGCTATCTAGAGATACTCCCCTCATTGCTGGTTTTCAAGCAAAATTCTCTCTCAGTTCTGGACAATTTTCTCAGGCTGTACTTCATGCCTGGAATGCTCTTCCTCCTTGCTTCCCTGGCTTTCTTCAAGGCCCAGATGAAAATCCTACCTTCCAAAGGAAGGCTTTCTCAATCCTTCTTAATTATAGTACCTTCCCTCTCTTAATCCTCTCCACAACTTGTTTGTACATAGTTCTTTGCATGTCTCTTCTCCCTTAGATTTTGAGATCCCTTGAATGACAGACTGCCTTTTGCCTTCTTCTGTATCCTTAATGCTTAGCACAGTGCCTGGCTCATAGTTGGCACTTACTAAATGGTTATTGACTGAATCCAAGTCCAGAATTCTATTTTACCACACCCAGAATTCTATCCATTTTTGCCACTTGGCTGCCCATCAGGGACATGCTTCAGCCAGCTCAAACTGACTCAAGTGAGAGCCAATTGCTAAATTTTCAGGGTGAGCACTTACATTTAAGAAATAGGCAAAAAGCTACATATAAGGTGTGATTTGTTGTTTTCTTGATTGTCTGGACTTAAGAAAGTGATGAAGAAAATGTTAATGATGCAGTTTAATTTAAAAGTCTGCCATGGGTACTTTTTTTTGGCAGTTCCAGTTATTAAACATTTACTATTGCCTACAAAGCAATATGATCAGCTCCAGTTTATACAGGAAAAAACTGAGGCCCAAAGAGCAGAAATTACTTACCCAAGGTCACATAGATTAAGTGCAACATTGTACAGTAGAAAGTAAAATAGAGGCTGCTCACTGGTGACATGGATAGAGCATTTGGGGCAGCTAAGTGGGCTTCAGTCAAGAAGACTCATCTTCTTGAGATCAAATCTGGCCTCAGACACTTACTAGCGGAGTGACCCTGGGCAAGTCACTTCACTTTGTTTGCCTCAGTTTCCTCATCTGTAAAATGAACTGGAAAAGGAAATGGCAAGCCACTCCAGTATCTTTGTCAAGAAAACCCCCAAATGGGGTCAGGAAGAGTTGGACACAATGAAAAATGGCTGAACAACAGAAAGATAGAGCATTGGACTTAGATTTAGGAAGAACTGCTTTGTAATTCTACCTCACACACTAGTTCTGTGGCCCTGAGCCACAGACTTAACCTCCATTTGCCTCAGTTTCCTCATCAATAAAATGGAGATGATAATTGCATAAAGATCAAATGAGATAATATTTGTAAACTGCTTTTCAAAACTTAAAACAGTCTATAAACACTAGCTATTATTGTTACTTGACAGGAAATCTGGAGACCTGGTTTCCAGTAGCTCTGTCACTACTAACTCACGTGACCTGAATTCAACATCTCTCTGGGAAAACTTGCTCTTTTCCAACTTCCCTCCTTCTGTCAAGGCCACCCTCATTCACCCAGGCTTGAACCCTAAGAGTCACCTTTGGTTCTTCCTTTTCCCTAACCTCCTTCATTCAATGAGTAGCAAAGTCCTATTGATTCTCCTTCTATAAAAATTCTCCTTGTATGTCACTACCTTCCCACTCGTGCTGCTGCTCCTTTAGTTCCAGCCTTTATCACCCTTTTCTCAGCCTACTGTAATAATAATAATGACTGACATTTATGTAACACTTAAAATTTATACTGTACTTCTCCACCCTTGTCTCACTTGATCCTTGCAATGAGTCTGGGAGGGAAGTACTGTGGGTATAATCATCCTCATGTGACAGCTGGACAATAAGGTTGGAAGAGGTTAAGTGACTTCCATCCATGATCACAGAGCCAGTAAGTGCCAGGGTTGGGACTTCGACTCACTTAGGGGTTTTCCTAAATCTACCACACCATCCACTATACCACTCTTCTTAATCACCTCCTATCTGAGGTCGTTTCCATTCTCTTCCTTCATTAATCTATCAGCCCCAGGACTGCTAAAGTAATCTTTCCAATGGAGATTATAAACTCTTTTAGAACAGGGACTCTATGTGTGTGTGTTTTAAGCTTTTCTTAAACTGAAATGAATACACGAGTTGAACCACTAATTCCCCTATTCAAATAATACCGTGGTTTCCCATTGCCTATAGAAAAATACAATTCCTTGACTTAGTAACTAAGACCCTCCCCAAACTGATTCCAACCTTCTTTCCAGCCTTACATCACTCCATTTCTCTTCACAAACTCTATTCTCTAGCTAAATTGAACAAATTGTTCTCCATGTGTTTTTCTACCTGCTGGTAACCCTGAGTCTTTTAAAAGCCTAGTTCAGGTGCCATGTTTTTCATAAAGTTTTCCCTAATTCAGCCCACTGAAGTAATTTTCCCTGCTCCTTTTTCTCAGAGCACCTGTTCCTTGCTCCTGGCTTCCACTGTCAGTCAATAAGCATTTATTAAGTTTGTTATTGGGTCAATTAGGTGACACATAGATAGACAGAGCACCAGGCAGGAAGACTTGAGTTCAAATCAGACCTCCGACACTTACTAGCTATGTGAACCTGAATAAATCACGGAACTCCTTTTGTTTCAGTTTTTTCATCTGTAAAATGAGCTGGAGAAGAAAATGGCAAACCACTCCAGTACCCCAAAAAGGATCAAGAGATGGCTACTACTGAATAATGACAATGACAAAAGTTAACTACCTGCCAGGCACTGTGCAAAGGGCTAAGGATTCAAAGAAAGGTAAAACTATGGTCACTGCACCCACGGAGATCACTTTCTCCAACCCCTTTTAATTCCAGTGCCTTCCTTCTGTTAATTATTTCCTATTTATCTTGTATATAGCTTGACATATATTTGTTTGTATGTTGCCTCTCCCATCAGATTGTAAGCTCCTTGAGGAACTATCTGCTTCTTTTTGTATCCCTAGTTCCTAGCACAGTGTCTGGTACATAGTAAATGTTTATTAATTGCTATGTATGTGTATGTATATGTACATATATATGTACACCTATATGTGTATATATGTACATGTATATGTGTGTGCAGATAAATAGACAGTGTAGACACATAGTGCAAATGGAAGATAATCTCAGAGAAGACACTAACAGTGGAAGAGACTGAAAAGGCCTCTTATAGAAGGTATGATTGGCACCCTGTGGGATTTCTCTGAAGTTTCCTTACATTTATACTGTACCGGGTGTCCCAAAATCTCAGTAGAGTTTTAAGCTTTAATACTCTTTGTGGGCAAGCACAACAGTTTTGCATTTGTATCTTCAGCACTTGGCATTTTGCATGGCACATAATAACCACTTAATAAAGACTTTCCCCTCTGACTTGCAACTAAAACCTTTCATATGTGTTGTTTCCTCCACTAGAATGTAAACTCCTTGAACACAGGGAATCTTGCTTTAATATTTATATTTCCAAATATTAAATTCCCAAATATTGCACATAGAAAGTACTTAATAAATGCGTTATCTAGCTACATATCTATTTATTTATTCATTCAATAGAAGTTCCCCGGCCGACTTATGGCCTGATACAAGAGAGAATGCATTAAGGGCTAAGGAAAACTACCTGTTGTTGTTTAGTCGTTTTCAGTTGCGTCCCACTCTCTGTGACCCCATCTGGGGTCTTCTTGGCAAAGGCACTGGAGAGGTTTGCCATTTCCTTCTCCAGCTTACTATGCAGATGAGGAGATTGAGGCAAACAGGGTTGGCTGACTTGTCCAGGATCGTTCAGCTAGTTAGCGTCTGAGGCCAGATTTGAACTTAACAAGACGAACCTTCCTGATTTCAAGCCCAATGTGCTATCCACTGCTCCACTCAGCTAACCAAAAAGGACAAATATAATGGACAATGATTTAAAAAAAGAGTAGGGAGAGATCATTTCCAACACATGCTTCTTTTTGTTTTTAATAATCCTAAATTGTTATAGAGACAGCACAGCAGAATTGACAACGAAATACCCTGGAACTACCCTCCCACTTCTACCTACCCACTCCTCATTAGGGTTCAGTCTGTCTTTGACACTACTGGCTGTGTGACCCTGGGCAACTCACCTAACCTCTCAATACTTTAGATCAGAAGTGTCACAACACAGACCCCACTATGCTCCTGAGTGAAGTCTGAACCAGATTAAAATGCAATTGGGAAATATATAATAAAACAAAAAAGTACAATGAAACACAGGTAATGAGAATATGTCGTTTTCTAAATCAACATGCTGCCCATGTATGGATCCTTATGTGGGGATTAGCGGCTCCCTGTTTCTATCTGAGATTAACAGCACTACTTAAAACTATAAATTGCTAAGAAGGTACTGCTGTGTATTGATTTAGGAAGTCAGCTCAGCAGGGAAGTCCCTATATCAGTGAAATCACAAGTCCAGTCTCCTATACTAAATACAAATATTTTAAACATCATTATGCCAGGGATGTTACATGGGCATAAATCACAAATTAGCCATCTCTGAAAAATTAATGTTTGGGGTCATACAAGGGGCAATAAAAATACATGGTGGGTGTGAACAGGTTGCCGCATTTTTGCCAATTGAAGAATTAAACATCAAAAGTACTGGGAAAGATGTCAAAAGGATACGGGACTGCCAAAGGAGGTAGGCCAGTCACACAGAAAGCATGAGGAATAACAGACCCTCCTCATACCCTTCCCCTGGGATCTTTCAGTTCCAGATAAAATCCCACCTCTGACAGGAAGCGGTCCCCGGCCCCTTAACCCTAGTACCTTCCTTCTGCTAATTGTTTCCTACTTGTGCTGCACATCACTCGTTGTGTATGTTTGCTTACTGTCACCCCCATTATAGGGCTGTGAGCTCTACCAGGGCAGGGACTTTCTTTTGCCTCTTTTTGTTTTTCTTTTGAGGCAACTGGGGTTAAATGACTTACCCAGGTCACACAGCTATTGAGTATCTAAGACTGGATTTGAACTCAGGTCCTCCTGATCCCAGGGCTAGTGCTCTATCCAGTGTGCCACCTAGTTTGCCTCTCTCCATATCTCCAGTGCTTATTAGCACACTCCCTGGCATACAGCAGTTACTTAAATGTTCACTGACTGACTAAAGGACAAACAGTTCCATCTGGTACCTGGATAATGTCAGGAGATGTTGAAGAATGCTCCCAATATGTTGGGTGAAGCCAATGCAGATAATTTACCTGAACCATATGGGACAAGGAGATATGGAGGCAATGCAATTTGAACTGTTGGAGGGAATACTCATATGACAGATGATAGATCTAAGTTAATTGTGGAAGTCAGTCAACCAGTTAGAAAGTATTTATTAAGCACTTTCTCTGTGCAAGACCACGAAAATCTGTGCCAAGCACTAGGATAGGCTCCAAGGTTACAAGAGGTTACAAATGAACTAGTTTGCTGGTTTGCTACCTACTAGATATACATAATAAAACCAGGAATGCAGACAGGCAGAAAGAAAGCTGTGACCTTGACCTCTGGGCTTAGCTTTTATGCTTGCTCAAATCTCCCTGAAGGATGGGGAAGATGGAGGTGAGATAGGGAGATGTTCTCAAAAAACCCTGTAAATTCTGTAGGGTTTCTTTGGTAGTGTTCTCCCAAAATGAGAGGTTTGGGGCACAGGTTCCCTATAAGGTTATATGTTGTTCAGTTGTGTACTGCTCTTCATGACCCATTTGAAGTTTTCTTGGCAAAGATACTGGAGTGGTTTGACATTTCCTTCTGCAACTCATTTTACAGATGAGGAAACTGAACAGGTTAAGTGACTTACCCAAGGTCACACAGCTAGTAAGTATCTGAGGCTGCATTTGAACTCAGCAAGAGGAGTTTTCCTGACTCCAGGCCTGGCACTCTATCCACTGGGCCACCTATTGAAGCAGGAGCCATAAAGACTTTGTAAAGAGAAATCAGAAATTTCGGCCAAAAACCCTGCCCCTGGTGTTGGGGAAGTTGAGGTTAAAAAAAAAAATATTTTGATGCTGTGGGTACTCATCTGTAAAATGAGCTGGAGAAGGAAATGTCAAACCCTAATCAATCCGAAGACTAGGATACAAGATAAAACTTCTTTCTGTGGGAGAAAGCACCTAAGTATCTCCCACCTCAACCCAATCTGTTACCAGGCTACTGAAAGGTCTGTCCCCACAAAAGAAGATTTAAACTTCTGGTCTCTAAGCTAAAAGAGAGATAATAAAGCCCCCTCCTTTTCCTCTTTGGGTTAGAGGTAGCACCTTAGCAGAGCTCTCTAGCAAATGCCAGAATCTAGAAGTACAGAGAAATTCCTCAATGCTAGGCTCATCAGAGTCCAGACTGGTAAAAATCATGGCCACAGCAGAGCACTGGCCAGCAGCAGATATTTAAGACCAACATATTCCTGGCACAGTTTAGAGGTCACATCCACATTCCCAAAAGGGTCGAAATGCTTGGCATTTAGACACTGCATGCCAATAGGGAGCAGGCCCAAAGGGACCTTTATAATGACCCCCCACCAGGAGAAATTAGAAACTGAAGCCTTGAGTTGCTTTTCCGCATGTGTGTACAGACAACTGTGTTTTAGCTATGAATGTATCTCTCCACTTTTGTTTCTTAGGTGTGTATTTGTAGGATATTATGTCCCAGGTTTAATGGAGAAAAGCTCCCTTGCTGTCTACCTTATTATGCTTTTAATTAAATACCTTTTGCTTTGAACTAATTGTATCCTCTGACTGACTAGTAAAAGTAAACACATTGATGAGGATGGGGATGCCTCTATTAAGGACAGGGTATTTCCAATGGTTGCAGACCCACAGGGGGCCTTGGCTTATCTGAGGGGATCCCATATGAATGGGCAGTGTCCATAGATGCTACACAGTGAAAACAGCCCCCAACCTACAGGAGCCTGCATTCTGGGGGTAGGTTTTGAAATACATACACAAATAAGGAAATCCAGTGTAATTTAAAGAGAGAAAGAAAAAAATAGCAACTGTGGGAACTGGAAGGCTTCACTGAGCTGGTCACTTGCCCTGAGCCTTCAAAGAAGATAAATATTCTGAAAGGTAGGATGAGAAGGGAGTGCATTCCTGGCTTGTACGTGAATACAGAGTTTGGGAAAGAATGAGTAGTCTAGTTTGGTTAGAATGTAGAGTAAGAGGAATCCTATGGGGTCAAACCAGAAAGCAAGTTTGGAGCTCAGCTGTGCAGGGTCCAAATGCCAGACTGAAGATTTTGTACTTTAATATATTTTTTTTCAAATTTATTTATTTATTTGTTTTTGATTTTCCACAATCACTTCCATAAGTTTTACATTTTCTTCCCCTGCCCAAGACATCCAATCTTATATGGGCTCTTCACATACATTCTTATGAAATACATTTTCACATTATGTTGCATAGAAGAATTAAACAATTGGAAGCAAGCTTGAGTAAAACGAAACAAAACCAAACATAACGAAAGAGAAAATAGTCTGTTGTATTCTGCCTTCAGACTCCATAGTTCTTTCTCTGGATGTGGATGTGCTTTAGTCTCAAGACCACAGGGAACCAGTTAGGAAAGAGGCAATTAAAACAATCTGAGTCAGGGGTCATAAGGGCTTGAACTAAGGCAATCAGCAAGCAAGACGGCTAGGAGGATGGTGATGCCCTCAATGGAAACAGAGCATTTAGGGGAGAGTGGAAGAAGTTTTGGGGAAAGATGAAAGAAAGTTTCATTTTTCACACACCAGGTTTAAGATTTTGATGGGATAGTTTGGGGGAAATAGACCGAAGACAACTGTAATATGGTGCTGCAACGTAGGGGAGAGAATCGAATTAGAGACAGAGATTTTGGAGTTATCTGCATAGGGATGATAGTTGAATCCAAGCTCAGCCAGGTAGAAAATACAGGGAAAGAAGAGAAGAAAGCCTGGAGTACAGATCCCTGGGGAATAACAGGCTTAGGGATGACAGAGAGATGATAAAGCAGCAAAGGAAACTGAAGAGAAAAGCACAGACTTGTAAGAGGACAACTGACACGGTAAAGTCCAGAAAGCCTCAGGAGGAAACGAATATTCCAGAGAAAGGTGTGGTCAGTAATGTCAAATCTATGGAGAAGTTCAGGAGAATGAGGCCTCAGCAAAGATCATCAGCTTTAATACTGGGGAGATTACAGGTACTCTATGGAGTGTGGAGGTAAGAAACTGCAAGCAATTGAGAAATGAGTGTGCGGTAAAAATGTGAAGGCAATGAGTGGCTACTCTTTGGGAGAGTTTGGCAGAGAAAAGGAGGAGAGCTGCAGAATAATAGTTGGAGCAGGGGAGAGAGAAAATAGCAGGGTCAAGTGAATTTTTTTCAAAATGGTAGATGTTTAGCCATTTGTGTACACAGTGAGAAAGTAACAAGTAGGCAGGGAGAGACTGAAGATGAGAGAGGGGATGATCTATAATAGTAACTATTTTATACAACAAAATACTATACATAACATATTCTTATTTGAGCTATGACGTAGGAATTACATATTTACACAGAATAGACTCAAACCTTGAGTTCTTTTAGACTCAAGGCCATCACCCTATGCATGGTAGAAGGGAAACATGATATAATGGACCTGGAGTCTGGAAAACCGGGTTAAATAATGGAAGACTTGGGTTTGAATACCCACTCTGACACTAATTAGTTGCGTAATCCTGGGCAAGATACTTAATCTCCCTAACGTCAAATTTCAGTTTCTTCACCTATAAGTGAGGATAATGATACTTCACAGGGCCAAAAGACTTTTTTACAGTCTCCCACTTATATAATTAAAAAAAAAGGAAAAGCTCTCCCTTTAAGAAATGAAAAGCATTAAAGAGGAGTGTGTATCCTTTTAAGGGGTACTCAACCTATAATAAGGATGAGGGAGGTGATAGGCAGGAGGAGCAGACTTAGTAACTGTTCTAGGTATAGGCCCCCTCCTTACTTGCAGGGAATGTAAGGAATTTAAGGAATGTTTTCCTTATAGTAGAAAGTTTAAGGGGGTAGGAGCTCCAAATATAGCATAGTCTCTACCTTTCCAGGTTTATATAACTTTTTTTCCACAATAATTAATCTCTACTCAGCCTAGGGATATAGCTATATGCTATCTCATTCTCTCTCTGTTTATAGGTGTTCCTGTTTTTGAAAACTTGCATTTGTCTAAGGGGTATGATATCAGTATGCTTCCTTTGCTGGTGGGACTTTTAAAGGAAATCGATTGATCAGTAACAGACCCTCCTCCTCCACCTAATACCCTAGTCTGGTTGGAAGTAGGGTGCGGGGCTCACATCTCCAGTCATACTGATATATATCTGGCCACCGGACCCACATGACTTTGGAGGAGAAAGTGAGGTTGGTGACTTTGCACAGCCCTCCCTCACTTAAATCCAATTCACTTGCAAGTCATGGCATCATCTTCCTGATGTCACGGTCCTCTTCAAGAATGAAGGACAACCCACATATACAAAAATATTTATAGCAGCTCTTTTTATTGTGGCAAAGAATTGGAAATTGAGGGAATGCCCATCAGTTGGGGAATGGCTGAACAAGGTTTTGGTATATGAGTGTAAGGGAATACTATCATTCTATGAGAAATGATGAGCAGGTGGTCAGAAAAATCTGAAAAGACTTATAAGAACAGATGCTGAGTGAAGTACATAGAACCAAGAGAACACTGTACACAGTAACAGCAACCCCGTGCGATGACCTGCTTTGAAAGACTTAGCCCTTCTCAGCATTATAATGATCTAAGACAATTCCAAAAGACTCATGATGGAAAATACTATCCACATCCAGAGAAAGAACTATGGTGTCTGAATGCAAATAGAAACATTCTATTTTCCCTCTCTTTTTTCTTTCTTGTGTTTTTTCCCTTTTGTTCTGATTCTTCCTTCACAACACGACTAATGTGGAAATACGTCTAACAGGATTGTACACACATGCTTTCTTGGGGAGAAAGGAGGGAAGAGAGGGAGAAAAAAATTGGGGACTCAAAATCTTACAAAAGTGAATGTTGAAAACTATCTTTACATGTAATTGGAAAAAATAAAATTATATTAAATTTGGGAGATAAAGAATGAAGTACAAACAACAGTAGTCTGAGAAAATGAGGGGATCCAAAACTCATCCCACATTTCTATTTGGTGCCATCGTCTTCCACACAAGGATTTAGCAGTAGCTGAATTTCATTTTATCTAAAGTGGAAAACAAGTCCATATTATAAGAATAACAGTGGGCAATTGGGAAACAAATCTTCTGAAAAGAAAACGCAAAGCCATGACATGGAAAAGGAGGCAATGAAACGTTTGGAACTCATTACCCTTGTTATTATAGTGAATTATTTGTACTGCCCAAGTAATGGAATAGAATTGGTTTCTTCCCAAACTCAGTTGTCTCCCCAAAAGAAAAGATATCATCCACCATCCACCATCAATCATCTTTAAGATATAAACTTTGAGCCAATTCCCCTTTAGAAGGCAAGTAAAGGGAAAAGCAAAGCTCTCTCTCTCTACTCCATAATCTCACCAACAGACTCCATCAGTTCTCCCCTGAAGAGAAAGGTCCACCCCAACATCCAATTCTCAACATCTACCACAGGAGCTCTCAGGGTTGTACAGGAAAGGAGGTCGGGCAGCACTGGTCATTCAAAAACTACCTGACTCTGCCTCCATCTTTTTCCCATGTGGGACAATTTGGATCAACTTCAGGATTCTTCTACCCAGAAGATTCCAAAAGTGGTCCCAGAAAATCAAGTTCAAAAACATCACTAGATAGGTGAAATCTAGACTAGAGTGAACTTGAGTCTCCTCTCTCCAAGGCATTGCTCTCATCACAGGTGGCACATATATAAATCACTTTGCAAACTGAATTGCCATTGTATTTCATATTGACTTTAAATGGGATGAACTCCTGGAGGAAGACACAGGAAGGGATGGAATATGGGATACAAGTAGAGAGGCAAGAAGAAGGGCTACCTTTCCTCAGAGATTGGAAACAAGCAAAGAGGGAATGTGACAATATGAAGCAGAAAGTTTTGAGATATGGAGGAGGCACAGAATGGATTGTCTTAATTTTATTAGTAAAGTAGGAAACAAGGTCATTTGCTGGGAGATGGAGAGAGTACAGTATTGTTAGGGAACTGAGGAGAGAGCAAACATTTATTGAATACCTGTTATATGCAAGGCATTACGCTAAGCCTGGTTTTCAGTGTCTGTGGCTGCCTCTGAGACTAGCTAGCTGTCTGTGACTCAAGATATTTGAGGAACTGCCCTTTTCCATAATCTATAAAAATAAGCTATGAGACCAGCTAAAATTTTTCTTTTTTTAATTTCTCTGATTTTCCTGTTCTCAAGACAGACCAACAGAATAAGCTCAGCTCTGTGGAGAGGGAAGCCTGTGCTCATGCAGTCTCCTTATGTAACTAGAAAGGCTATTTTGGTACAGAAGCACACAGGAGTTCCACGAACATACCCATGTGGTCAGAGGAAAGTTCCTTAGAATGGCACCCAATAGATGCCATAGCTGGGACATTTGTAATGTTTCTGCAGAAGCACATGGCAGAAGAAATGAGTGTGTTCACTCAGACCCAGAGTAGAGCTTACGGATGATGCTTTCCTGGAGCCCAACTTTATGTGGAGAAGAAAGGGAAAATCTAGCTTTATCCTCAGAAAAGGAAGATTTGCTGGACAATGCCAACTCTGGGAATTTCCCTAAGGGCTAGAGTTTCTAAATTTGAGAGTTCAGAAATTGTACTCCTTGCAGAGAAAAGGAAACTTCCTGATGCCGCATGCTTCATGGAGAAAAAAAAGCATGGCATGGCTCTTGTAGCTGAAGAGCCAAGCCATGACATGGAAGGAACCACTTGGGGAACAAATCTTTTGTAAGGAGTCCTCAAAGCCATGACACAAGGGAGGGGATAGCAAGAGTTCTGGACCTCCTCAAAATTGCTATTATAATAAGTGGGCCTAAGCAGGCCCATCAGGAAGGAGTATTGCTTGTTTAGCAGCCCCAAAATAGGCTGGGAGGGTGTGGGGGGGTAGAGTTTATGGGTTGTTTGAATGTTTTATTCATTTTCTGTATCTCTTATGAGCTCACATGAGGCCTGTGAATGACTGCATCAATTTATGAGCTCTTGTAAGTTCTTTGAATCTTTAGGCATTTTCTATGGGATGAAATAGAAATTGTCTTGAATATAGTATGAATTTGGTATCTTGAATGTTTCTATGGGAACTGGGACCTATTGCTTACACTTGGAAAAACTGAGTTTGGCCCTTTGATTAAATCCAAACTTCACAGAACAAATCCCCTTACTTAAAGAATTTATTCTATAAAATTTGGTCTCAGTCAAAAGGCTGCACCCAAGGACCTGCACTGGGGCCTTCTCTGAAAGAGCTCACAGTCTAATAGGGTAGACAACAAGCAAGCTGCAATGTGCAAACAAACTCTTTGTTTCCGTATGTATGTATGTGTGTGTGTTTGTGTACATATATATGCATTATATATGTGCATATATATAGTTTATATGTGTGTATATATAAGAATTGGAGATAATCAATACAGGGAGAGTATTAACATTAAGGGGGAATCAGGAAGGGCTTCTGAGAAGATGGAATTTTAGCTGGGACTTGAAGGAAACCAGGAGGTGAAGATGAGGAAGGAGGCTGTTCCAAGTTTGGGGAACAACCAGCAAAAATGTCTGGAGTCTGGAGATGAAGCATCTTATATGAGGAGTACTCAGCTTGAAGTCAGTCGTCAATAAACATTTATTAGGCACTGACTATTTTCCAGGCACTGTGTTAATCAATAGGGGTTCAAAAAGAGATAAAAGACTGTCCCTATCCTGATGGAACTAATAATCTAACAGGGGAGACAAGCAAACAAATGTGTTCAAATAATCCACAAGTAAAAAATAATTAAAAAAGGAGACACTAGAATTAACATGGATTGAGAAAGGTTTCCTGTAGAACATGAAATTTTAATTGGGATTTAATGGAATCTTGGGAAACCAGTAAGTGGAGATGAGGAGGGAAAATATGGCATGAGGGACAGCCACAGAAATTGTCCGGAACCCAGAGATGACCGTCTTGCTCATGGAATAGCAAGGAGGCCAGTGTCACTGGATTAAAAACCACATGACAGGGAGTAATGTGTAAGAAGATTGGAAATGTAGGAGGAGACTAGATTATGAAGGGCTTTGAATGCCAGTCTTGAAAATGATGGAGACACTGGAGTTTATTGAGTGAAGGCATGACATGGTAGGACCTGTGTTTTAGGAAAATCACTTTGGTGGACCTTCAGAGTTGTGCTCTTTGCAGCAGAGTTTGAATACTTGGCAGTTCAGCCCAAGAGAAGACCTCAGCGTGAGATACCTTACCTTGCCAGGTGATCTTCAGAATCTTCCTCAGATAATTACAATGGAAGCAGTTCAATTTTCTTGCATGGTGCTGGTAAACTGTCCAGATTTTATAGGCATACAACAATAAAGCCAGCACAACAAACTCAACAGCGATGAGCTGGCCGTGTAGTGCAAATGCCAAAGGTACATTTGCCTAAAAGACCATCTTATAGGGAATTTACACAAGGCAGGTGATCACATGGAAGTCAGAAGAAGTGAATATAAGAGCACTTTCAAGATCTCTCTGAAGAACTTTAGTTATGGGACACATGGGAGATGCTACTACCCAGAATGGTGCTGTGCTAAAAATCTAAGTAGCTCAAAAGGAAATGTGAGATGTTCAAATCTAGAGGCATCTCTACCCCAAATGTTCAAACAGACTATTTGTACCTGACGTGTGATAGAGCCTTCCAAGCTTGTATTAGTCTGGTCAGCCACAGTCAAACACTGTACCTTGACCCCAACATTGTGATATCATTGATACTCTTTGGGTATGAAGGATAGACAATAATATAACAGCACCTACCTCACAGAGTTATTGTTTTGAGGTTCAAATGAGATATTTGTGAAGTGCCTGGCACATGGTAGGAGCTTAATAAATGCTGATTTCTTTCTTCTATGAACTGAGGGAAAGTGGTTATAGCAGAAGAGGGTAAAGTCACATACCTGTAACAATGTAAATGGAAGAAAACAAAACAACACTAAATGCTATGTAATAATGACTAAACTTGGTCCCAAAGGAAAAATGAGACTATATGCTTCTCACCCTTTCTTGCAGGGGTGTGGGACTATGGATAGAGAACATTCTATATAGCTCTGTTGATGTGTCCATTAGTTTTGCTGAATTATTTTCTTTCTTGCTTTTTTCCTCCTTTTTCTTTTAAAAATATTTGCTACAAGAGATGACTTTTCTTGGGTAGGGAAAAGGGGAGGTATATATGAAAATAAAGATGACATAACATTAAAAGATAATATATATTTTTTAAAAATTTAATTGAAATGTTGACAATTCTAGCTGACCTCAGTACTATATCATACTTCCCTTATTATAATTTAAAAATCTGTATGACTTTATTAGTATGATTATATCTTCCACCTATGCAGATCTCAACCACTCCATGCCTTTGTAGGTCCTTTAATGAATTGCTACAGTGAAAAATATTTATCACCTTCTCACCAACCTTCCTGTAATGGCTTCTCTACATGTGGTAAAGGCTAGCTTGGTAGGGCTTGCTAAAACTTGTGTTTCCTTGCTATACTTTTCAAGAACCCACCTCATGATGAGGCATGAAAACAGGACTTTACTAAAGTCCACTAATCAAAGGAGGAGGTAAAAATATGGAGAAACCTAAATTTGATGCTGCAATAAAAAGTGAATTTTAAGGGTTACTAGAAAATGAAAAGTGTTACTGAGAAAACCTGAATTGGAAAGTGACTAATGTGTGTAACTATTCAAAGGGTGTATTTTAAGTTTGAAATAAATCTGCACACTTATTTCTCTAAGTATCTTAATGTTTAGCGCGCATAGTAAATGCTCAGTATGTTTACTGAATGGCCATTGAACTAAAACTAGAAAGTCTACGAAGACTTCTGTACTGCTAAATTTACTACCTTTCCTCAGCCCTCTTTCCTCCTGAATAGTTTGTTCTCCATGTTTTTTGTTTTCCTTTTTTCCTTCACATTGCTCTACTATTCTCTTAATACCTGTTTCACAACACTTTCTCAGTCTTCTTTGCTGATTCATTGAACATGTCAGTGAGTCAATAAAAAATTTTAAACACCTACTATATGTCAAGCACTGTGCTAAGTGCACAATGAAAAGCAAAAGTTTCTGTTCTCAAAGAACATAATCTAATAGGGGAGACAACCTGCAAAGAAGCTACATACATGATAAATTACAAATAAATGACAGTGGGAAAATGCTAGAATTAAGGGGGATCAGGAAAGGCTTCCTATAGAAGGTAGCATGTTATCTGAGACTTGAGGAAACCCAGGGAAGCCAAGAGGCAGAGATGAAAGGGAGAGCTTCCTTTTTAGGAGTGGGGGACAGCCCATGAATATGCCTGGAGCTGGGAAATGGGAGTGTTTCTGCTATGTGTGAATGTCCTGAGTCCTCTATGCTTTCTTTGTATAGTCTCTCCTAGCATCTCTTCTAATCTCATCAAATCCCATGATGAGTTCCATCATCTCTGTACGGAATATTACGAGACCTCAAATATCTAGCCCTTATCTTTCTCCCGAGCTCCAGTCCTCCCTAATCAAATGCTTGCTGGACCTGTCCACCTGGGTATCCCAATGACATCCCAAACAGAAACATATCCAAAGCAGAACTCATCTTCTCTGCCGACATCCAGTCCTACCTTACCAAGGTAGGTAGGTACCTTACCTTATCCTTACCAAGGACATCACCATCCTTCTCTTCCTCCAGGTTTGCAGCCTGGGAGTCATTTTCAATTCCCTTCTCTTCCTCAACACACTTGTTCCATCAGCTTCTAAATCGTGTCAGTTTTTAACTCTAACATCTCTCATATCTGTCCTCTCTGCTATTGTTGTACTTACGTAGCTATTCCCTAATTCAGGTCTTCCTCACCTTAGTTAGACTTTAAAAAGAAAAAAGGTCTTCTGTCCTCCCTGACACCAGTCTCTCCCTTCTCCAATGTATCTTTTGCATTCCAACCATACTGGTCTAAATTGTAGCACTCTTTATGGGACATTCCATCTCCCCTTTCCATTCCTTTGCACAGACATACCCTAGTATGCTCTGCTTCTTCCCCTCAGCCTCCTGGAATCCTTAAAAGTTCTTTTTGGGACCCTTTCAGCAGTACAGTGAAAACTTAGGGATCCTTTGAAGAATAATGTTTTTAAAAGTATAAAACAACATACATAAGGAAAGCAATTATATTGAAATCCAATTAGAAAATTCAGTAGCTTAAAATCTAAGTTTTTTTCCCATTTATCTCTGTCCACGCTGTTTCCCCAAGTTTAATGTAAGCCGCTTGACAGTACAGACTGTTTCATGCCTCAAACAGTGCTTTGCCTAATAAATACTTGTTTAATCGATTGAAGTGAGGGAGCTGTCTCAGAAACGCGGATAGCGGTGAAGATGATAAACGTTTGCTGCCTTAAACAGGGTGCTTAATTTTCATTCCAAGTGAAATGTTACTAAAATAGATCTTAAAGCAGTCTTAGCCCCAGTCCCTAATCCCTCTGGGTCAGAGGTATGACCCCGCGGGCTGGGGCCACGCTGCCCGGACCGAAGCCAGGCCGGCCAAGCACCCCCGAGGGCCTCGGGAGGGGGCCTGTGGCTCCTGGCGTGGCTTCAGCCACAGCCATCTAGGACGAGGTCTGGAGCACAGGGTCTGAGGGGCTGCGGCCGGGCGGGCCAGCCTCCCCTCCTCCCTCATCGCGGCCACCCTCCGCGCGGGAGCACAGGAGGACGCGGCCCGCGCCGCACCGGGCTGCTCGCTCTGCCTCCGCAGGACCGCAGGACCACGGACCTCGGCCCGCGCCGAACTCTAGGCCGGTGGCGGCCGATGCACTAACGCGTCCCCCCGCTCATCCAGAAGAGATTGGGGAGCCTCCCTCCGGCCCAGCCCTTCTACAGATCGAGAGTTACACCGGCCCAGAGCGAGCCCGAGCGCGGAGGGCCGGACAGCGATCCGTGCGGGGCCCAAAGGCACAGAAAAAGGAGGAAGCGTGACACCAGCCCTGCGCAGGCGCGACGCAGACGCCCAGTCTTCCCTTCCTGGTCTCCTTCCCCTCCCCCTCAGCCCCGCCCAGCTCCTCCTCTCCGGGTCGCATATAGGAAGATGATTGGTCGCTTGGGCTGTCTTTTTTCTCCTCTTCGATCCAATTGGCGGCTAGGGAAGGGATCGACCCACTGCCCTTCGCCAACTCGGCCGAAACGCCGAATGATTGCGGCGGCGGGGATTGGCCGAGCTTCGGGATCGCGACCGGGCACTTCCGGTGGGGCTCCGCGGCTCCTTCCCTCCTCTCTCCCCCGCCCGCCCGCCTGTGCCCCTCTCCTCCCCCTCCCCTTTCACCATGGCCGCCTCTGTGTGCTGTAAGGAGCAGCAGGTCCCCCGTGCCCCCTTATAGCGCTCATAGCCCCTCCCCAGCCCCCCAGGGGCCGGAGCCAGAGGGGTCCCACTCCCCATACCCCAGGGGCAGGAGCCAGAAGGGTTTGCCACCCCCCATTTCGGGCAGGACTCCCCCCATTCCCAGTTTAGGGGGCAGAAACTTAGGGGTTCCTCTGCCCTCCCAGGGGCAGGAAACAGACGAGTCGCCCCCCTTCTCCTGCTGAGACAGGACCCTTCCCTTGCCCTCTCTCCCTAACCTTAGAAAGAGGAGCTCAAGGGGTTTCCCCTCCCCACCTCAGGGTCAGGACCCAGAGGAGTTACCCCTTTCTCCCCCCACCCCAGGGGCAGCCTCTTTCAGAGGAGGGGGTGGGGGGGGCAGGGACCCTTCCCCTCCCTCCCCCCCTCCTACCTTCCCCTCTTCCTCGTGGTCCTCTAGCACCCCCCAGCTCCCCGTTTCTAGGACTTCTTCCTCACCCCCCCATAGCTCCCCACTTCTCCTGGCTCCAGCCATGGAGATACAGAAGGGAAAGGGGGGGGCAGCCACAGCTGCTTCGGGAACGGCAGCGGGAGGTGGAGGAGCGGGAGCAGGAGCCCCAGGAGGGGGGAGGCTGCTACTTTCCACCAGTTTGGATGCCAAGGATGAGTTAGAGGAGGTAGGTGTGGGGAGCTGAGAGATTGGGGTAAAGAGGGGGATCGGAGCGGATGTGGGGGCAGGGGGCACTTGAAAAAGTGGGGCAAAGGGGCCTTCCTTCCAGTTGCTTCTAAGGGAACCCAAACTGCTCCAAATTTTCTGTCCCAGGAGGAGGAAGTGTGGACCAGCTTCCTGGGACTGGTTGCCATAGTAACAGTAGTCAACATTGGTGTGGGGGTGGAGGTGAGAGACCTATTGAGCATCTCCCAAGTCACCCAAACTTCCTGACATTTCTTCCCATCTTGGCTATTCCCATGGCTAATTTGTTTAAGACTCAGGCCTTTCATATTGATCTAGGAAATGAACTGGGGATACATGATCTAAAGCCTGGAGATGGCTGGGGGCTGGTGGAACACCTGAGTCAGCTCTTGGGACCTCCCATGAGGCACACCATTGACTGAACTCTGTGGTGGCCTGGTTGCTAGGCTGTGCCAACAAGCCCTTTAAAATGGATTTGAGCACCCAGAGAAAGCTATGGTGTCTGTTTACTTTTGCTCTGCCTCAAACAGGGTGAAGGACTGGGACTTAAAAGTCTCTCCTCTATGCCCCTGGTATCACACTCAAGCACAAGGATTCATTTTCATTCACTTAAACTAGTATTTACTAAGCCCCTATTATATCCAAGGCACTAACCTAGGCCCTAGTGAGACTAATAAAAAAGTGGAGGGGGGGGGAAGAGTCCCTGCCCCCTTCCCCCAAGGGTTTACATTCCAGTGGGAAGGACATTTTATGTAGATAAGCATATAAAATATAATTTAAAGAGGGAAAAGTGCACTGAGAAATCTGGAAAGGTTTTTGAGGTAGCCTCTAAAATTTTTGAAAGAAACTGAGGATTAGAAAAGATATGAGTAAGGAGGGAGTGCATTCCAGCCTCGCAAGAAGAGCTATGTGAAAGCACAGAGACAGGAAATAAAACTCCTATAAATAAGCAAGGAGGCCATTTTGGTTGGAATCGGTTTCAGGAATAGAAAGTAGGCCAGTTTAGCTAGAACACAGAGTGTGTGGAAGGGTCTAATGTGAAGTAAACCTAAAAAAAAGATGAGCTTGAGCCAAGTTGTAAAGGGACTTAAATGCCATACTGAGGATTTTGTATTTTATCCTAGAGGCAAAAGGGAGCCGTTGAAGCTTGAGCAGAATGACTTGGCCAAGACTGTACTGTAGGAAGATTTTTGGGACTTGAAGGAGGGAGATGAATTAGCAGGCTATTCCAGTAGTCCAGGTGAGAGACAGTGAGAGCCTAAACTATGGTTGTGGCTATATTGTATGAGTAAAGATAAGGGGATGCATGTGAGAGATGAGCTGAAATTGACAAGACTTGGATATAAGAGTGGAGAATGTAGAGTCTAGGATAATTCCCAGTTTGCAACCTTGAGTGATTGGAGGGATGGTTGCTTCAACAAAAATAGGAATTTGGAGGAGGGAATGGGCTTGAGGGGGAATATGAGTTCCATTTTGGGTATGTTGACTTTAAGATCTCTGTAGTGATATAGCTAGGTGGAGTTATCAAGCAAATTGCTGGTAATGGGAAACTGAAGTGTAAGATAAGGGTTAAAATTATCTGCATAAAGATGATAATTGATCCCATGGGAACTGATAAGGTTACCTAGAGAGAAGAGAGCCTAGAAGAACTTTGGGAGGTCACCTATGCTCAATAGATGGGACAAAGATGATGATGATACAACAGGAACGCTGGGAGGGAAAAGAACCAGAAGAGTATCTGGAGAACCCAGGATGGAGGAAGAAGGTGTTGAAAGCTGCAAATAGGTCAAGAAGATGAGGACAGAAAAGGCTATCAGATTTTACAGTTGAGAGATCATTAGTAACCTTGGAGAGAGTGGTTTCTTTAGGTGATGAAGAAGAAAGCCAGATTATAAGGAGTTTAGAAATGATTGGGAGGTGAGGAAATGGAGACAGGGACTATAGATGACTTTCCCCAAGTTTGTCTATGAAAGGAAAAAGAGAGGCAGATACCTTGAAGGTATGGAAGGGTCAAGTAAAAAGGGTTTTGTTTTGTTTTAAAGTATGGGGACCAGTAGACAGGGAGAGATTGAAGATAGGGGAGGGAAAAAAACAATTATGGAAAGGGCAAGCTCCCAGAGAATACAGCAGGGGCTAGGGTCGACATGAATAAAAGGGATTAGGTCTTTGGAGCAAAGAAAGAAATGAGTGGGTGATGTATAAGAATTTTGAGGTATAAAATAAGAGAAGAAGGAGCTCATGACAGATGGCCTGGTTTCCTAACAGGAGATGAGGATCTCTGCTGAGAAGGGTAAGGACTGAGGGGGAAGAAGATGGATGATAGATAATACATAATTGAGATCTGGCCAAGCATGCATGGCAGTGGGACAAGGAGTCAAGATATATGATGGAGGGTCAGTAATGTACTAGGAGAGCAGGAAGAGGTACAGTGTGTACAGAGGTACGGGGCAGGGAGAAGCATAGATTTAGGAGTGAGGGAGAAATGGAAAGATAGGAGGTTTGGGGCAGAGAGGAATTTCAGTTATAAAAAGGGAAATGGGAACAATGAGGGTGAATAGAGAGGCTTTGGGCATCAGGTAGATGATAACCCAGTGCATATGAAGAACAGGTAATCTTTCCCTTTTAGCACCTCCTAAGTACTTTATAAGAGTCAGCCCCAGATTTTGGCAACTGAGTTGTTTCCTAGTTCCTCAGACTCTCCTGATATAGGCATCCAAGGACACAGTGGGTAACTCTTTAAGAACTGTTTGCTAGTCATGCTATTATTTGTTAGCAGCTACAAGAAGAAGATAGAACAATAGGTGAGATTCCTGGAGTTGGGATTTAGGGGAAATCTTAGAGATTATCTGGTTTGGCTCCTCTTAATGATAGATGATAAAATAGAGGCCAAAAGAGGTTTTGACCCAAGGAGCCAAAGCCAGATTTCCAAATCCAGCAATGATGGTCTCTGTTAAGAAAATGTTGAATTGAGGTAAAAAAGAGATGGAAATGGTGGGTTAAAATGAGGCTTATGGATGATTGAAGAGGTGATAACTCTTAATATTCCACAACAAAAATTTTCATTGTAACTGGCCTTCCCCAATCATTTACTATGCTTCTAAGCTAATCCTCCCCCTTCATTCCCTCCCCCCATCATCAGTCTAGGTAGTAGATTCAGCAGACAGAATTTGAAAAGTAAATATACTGTTAAAAATAGTTTAATACATTCCCAAACTAAATAAAAATGACGTTAGCATTGCTCCATGTTTGGGATTGTCTGGTTTAAAAATGGCCACTGCTCCATCAGCCAGCTATCACCTACAATTATATAGTACTTTGAGGTTTACAAAGTGCTCTCTTGACAGTGAGCCTTTGAAGCAGGGAATTCAAGTATTGCACTCCCCATTTTGTAGATGGGTTTCAGAGAGGTTAAAATGACATGACCAGATTTGCACAATTAAAAAGGATTTTTTAAAAAGGATTAAAAAGCTGGATCCCAGACCCTAGCCCTTCTTTCATATCATGTCATGATGCCTCACAGTGCCATGCACCTGTTACACGTCTAGTACTGCTCTTTTCCTTTTCTGTGGACACTTAAGTATTGTCTAGTTTTGTCCACCTGGGATAGAAGGGGAAGGTTTCTAAGATTTGGGCAGGAATCTGACTTTTCCCAGACTTGTCATGAAATTATTTAGTCTAGGGGACCTTAACCTTTTCTTTTTTGTAGAGTCTGGTTTAAGAAGCCCATGGACCCTTTCCACATAATCATGTTTTTAAATGCATAAAACTAAGTAAATAGGATTACCAAGGAAATCAATTATATTGAAATATAGTTTTCTAAATATGAAAAAAAAACCCAGATGTAGATCCCCCAGCTCTAGTCTTTGGTAGATCCAGTATCCATCCATCCTGACCCACACCTAAGGCAGCCTCCCCTCCTACTCAGTTGAACCTCACTGGAGGGAATCAAAAGACATATTTGCTACTAAGTTCAATGAGGATGGCAGCGGGGAGGAAGCATTTTTTTCTTAGTCTTTTGGACTGTCTAGACGTGTTTCAAACATTCCCATACGTGGGGGGGGGTCTCCGTTTTTTTCTAATCTACAGATTTTTTTCCCCACCATGTCTCAAACATCCTTACTCCCTCCTTGCCCTCTGCCTTTACATTCCACCAAAGCCAAGTTCCATTGTTTGTTTCCTCTCAAAGGGCAGGGATTATGGCTTCTCCTCCCTCTTTATCTCCCTACAGTGCCCCAGCACAGGGCTCTGCGCTTAGTGGGTACTCAGTGCATGTGATGACTGGCTTCTGCTCTTTTGTGGCTGTGGCTGTTTCTCCTGCATGATCTCATCTGCTGCCCAGGAATGCAGGGATAGCTTTCTATAAGGTCAGTCAGTGATTTGAGCACTCATACTAGGCCCTGGAGGAGATTAGTGAGGAAGGAGGCCAACTGCTTGCTGAGGAGGAGCTAAGTCAATGGCAGAGACAACATACACTCACAAAAAGCCCAAGAAAAGTTAAGAACCAAATGCATTACTACAGCCCCGAAAGAGCTGTCCATGTAGGGATTGCTAAACTGGCTGGAGGATTCAGTCTGATTTGATTAGAGGGAAGGGTATTTTAGAGTTCTCAGGTTTGGAACAGTAGTGAAGAAACACACCAAGCTCAGAGAATGTGAATTTCCCTCCATCCCTAGGAAGTTTGACACTCTGGCTCCAACTCTTAGGAGCCATCTCTATTCCTGAGCAGCTTTCCTCATTCCTAGCTGAGGGAGGAGTCAGCCCAGTGGGGGACTGGGGTAAGTAGTCCAAGAGTTGGGTACATGTGGTTCCAAAGAAGCCAAATCTTTAGACCATGAGCAAGATTCTGGGCAGAATTTGGGAAGTAATGGGTGGGGGTGGGGCAGAGAACCAGAAGAGAGGGAGAACTCATCTTAGAGTTATGGGGAGTCCCTGGGAGACAAGAGTTTTGATACTTTTCAGTTTTCTGTTTCATTTTTTTTAAAAAAAGTATACTTTGGCAAAGGGTTTATGAATGTGACGCATTTGAGCTCCACTGTCACTGAAAGGCCCTATATACCCTTCGTTGATATCTCTGTGGCAGTGGAATTTGGTTCTTCAGGGCTGCTAGTTTCCCTTGAGGGTTTCCCCTGAGACTTATTGCTGTCTCCCTCAAGGAAACAATATACACAGTTGCATCAGGATATTCTCCCTGTCCCTGTCTCAGATCTTAACTGAGTGAGGGACCAGGGAGGATGAAAGTAGAGAGAAGTCTTCCAGAAGGATGAACTGAATTCTGTAGAGGAGACATACAACCCAGATCTCATCCATTTTGGCTGTTATGGAAACCATAGTCAGGTAGCACTTAGTGCTAGAAAAATCAGAGTAGAAGCTACTGGAGATAGTAAATATTTACCCTCTGAGGGACCATCATGAAAGACTCACTCTGGTTTACTGAAACCAACACGTCTCAGGTTATGATTGGGTGCTTAAGATTGGAGTGGGGGAGAGTTCAGGGAGGGAATGCAACATTGGCATGGCTGTCCATGGCTGTCTTCATCTAAGGGTACCTAGCCTTCCTATCTCCCTGAAACATTGTTAAAGAACATTTCTGATTTAAAAGGAATTTCCTCAACATGGGAGACTACAGGGGTTGTAGTTTGGCTGTAAATAGATGGCTTTGAGGGAACCTGTCTCCTGATGTCTTTATCCATTCCATGCGATTTCTGATCCTTCCCATGCCTCTGCTCCAAGAAGGTATTCCCTCCCCTCCCTAGGCATTAACTTGTACAGTTGACCCTGCCCTTCACGGTGTGGGCAAGAGCTGCAGAGACCAATGCTCAAGGTCTTTATTTATCCAATCATTTTTCGGACCAAATTATCCAGGGCTTAGGCCCCTTGCTTAGCTTCAACTTCATTATTAGATCATTACCTTCCTGTCCACCTTCCCTGCACCTTGTTGTGTTTGCAGTGGGAAAGCAGATTGGTGATCCTAGACCAGGGGTAACTGCTCTGTGGAGGTCAGGGGCCTAGCATCTCTGTGCCCTACAGTTTGGGGCTCCACTTGAGAACTGTCTTTTCTTGGTATCACCATTGCGTAAGGTTCTTTCTTGCTTTCCCTTCTAGAAGGGTTAGAGTCTCCTCAAATCAGAATGTGAATATATGAACTGTCCAGCTATCGTTATTTACCTCTCTTCTCTCTATCTCCTTTGGTTATGTAAGGATTACCTCTTGGGAATGGGGATACTTTCTCGATTCCCCTGAGGCCTAGGGACTACTGCCTGTTCTCTACCCCAGCCCACTTTCACTTTGCTTTAAGCTTTTCCTTGTTGGTAGAGAAAACCTGATGGTTTTCAGCTTTGAGCAACTTCTCTTCGTTTGGGGTCCTGAGCAGCTGGAGTAATTGTTACTGCAGATTATTGAGGATGTTCATTGGTCGAGAGGGATGACATGGAAAGAGAGTGAATACTCACTTGGGTGTTGTTTATCAGTGAGAGCTTTTCTTTCTCTTCCCCTTCCCCCTTCTCCACAAAGTGCTGGAGCTAGCTGGTAGCCCAAGGAAATGGGAGATGGGGGTGGGAATCACAGCTTGACTTGCATATGATTTCACACCTCCCCCTTCTTACACCTATGCAAGTGCAATTTATTCCTATGTGGCACAAACTGGTCTGACCTACTTTGGGGTGTAGTTAGGCCTCAGAATTGGAGGTGGAATTGGCTCTTTGAGCTTCAATTCCGAGATGGTTCCATCCCCCTCTCCTTGGAGTTTTGAAACTGTGGAGCTCTTTATTCCTAACTGTTGACCTTGAACAGGACTAGACCAAGGGCTCCTTAGGGTTACAGGCAATGGTTAAGATGAAATGTTGACGTTTCATTCTTACCCATTTGTCCTTGTTGCTGAGTTGGTTATACTCTTGTGGGTCATACAGAACCATCCCTGAACAAAAAATACTTTGTGGAGAACCATAAGATCAAACTGAAGTGGAAGTAAATCTAGTTATTTCTTTCTGCCCTGTTCCCATTTGGGTTTCACCTCCTTCTAGCAATGATAGGATAAGCAATGAAAAACTGTCCTTGAACAGATTTGAGGTTAACTTCTAAGGCAAAGACAAAAGGATCAAAGTAATTAGGGTGTTGGGAGAGGCAGAGTTCCTGGACTTCACTTTGAATCTGCTGTATTTATTGAAGTTTATTGTTACTACCTGTGTTAGAAAAATCAAAGCTTCTCAAAGTCAGGGGACAATGACTAAGTCATTGATAGTGCCAACTGCATGCTAGATTTGCTACAGAGTAGATCCTCTCCATGTAGATCTAGGCAAAACCCCTGGTGGTTTTGGGGTTTGGTATATTGTATCCCCTCATCTATTTTTTCATACCCCCTCACACCCTCTTTTTTCTTCCTTCACCTCTCTGCAGCGTTTGGAAAGGTGCATGAGCATTGTGACATCGATGACCAGTGGTGTCTCTGAGAGAGAGGCCAATGATGCCCTCAACGCCCATGTGAGTCCATTGGTACTTTCTCCCTTGGACTGAACTTGTTGGGAAATAGCTCCAATAACATGAAACAGCTGACAGGGAATTGGGTGACAAGTTTAAATCCTCTTTCCAACACATGGAAGTAAAACAAAGGCTAGATTCAGTCCTTGGGAAGACCCCTACATTTCTTTGACTAACATAATGTTACTTCACAATTGTATAGTGCTTATCCTGTTTATCAAAATATACATTATTTCGTTTCAGCCTCACAGCAGCTCTGGGATGGAGCAGATATTAACCCCATTTTATGGGTTAAAGAAACAAATCCAGAAAGCTAAATGATTTACTCAGATTCAGTTTTCTGTGACAGAGGACCCAATCTTACCTCCGTCAGTCCTCTCTGCACTATTCTACCTATCTTTCCCTTGTTCCATTTGTATTGAAGGGCATTAGTGTGTAAATCAGAGATAGTGACGTTATTTTTCATTCTAAACACTTCTCCCAGCCCCCAGTAATACCTAGCTGGTCTACAGCAGCTCTTGGGGAAAGTAGCAGGACCTTCCCTGCTTTCCCCTAAGAAAAC
Source organism: Bettongia penicillata ogilbyi (assembly GCA_023548195.1). NCBI lineage: Eukaryota > Metazoa > Chordata > Mammalia > Diprotodontia > Potoroidae > Bettongia > Bettongia penicillata. The sequence continues at coordinate 13,402,445 of JAJHZJ010000413.1, forward strand.
AAGACACGGTTCACACACTAAAAAAGCATGTTCCATTTCTCCTGTTACTGATCTATGATTCGCATCCACACAGACTAGATGGGAGGGGTCTTCATCCAACTCAGAGAGAGAGATTTCTCCTCCCAAGTTCTCCAGGAGTCACAGGGTTTCTGGGAGGATTTGTTTCTGAAATTGACCAGCTGTACTGACAGCTGTTCCTTCTTTCCTCACATCCAGGTGTGCAAAGGTCCTCCCCAGCATGAAGAGATCTGCTTGGGACTCTTTACCCTTGTCCTTACAGAACCCAGCCAAGCCCAGAAGGTAACATTCCCACCCCCATCTCTGTTCTTTCCAGATGTGATCTTAACCTATGGTGTTTACTGGATAGAGGTAGGCTGGATAGTTTCCTACTTTGGGGATAGCTTTGTGGAAGGCAGACTAGGAAGAAAGTAGGGAAAGCTTTTTTTTTTTCTTTCAGCCTCTTAATTTTTCTACCATGTTTGGTTGTTCATTACCTTCTCCCTACCATCACCTCATTTTCTAAGTGCAGTCATTCTGTTATTCTCATTATTGATCAGCCTCTGCCTAGGGTCCTACACCTAGCTCTAGACTCTGGTACTAACAGGGGGTCAAGAAAGTTGAATAGAAGCCAAAAGGAATTGTGAGGAAAGATAGATTGGGATTGTTCTGGGCAGAGAGAGCCAAGCAGAAACTCAATAAGAGTTGCTAAGTTAGGTAAGAGTTTACACAAAGGAAAGTGACCAGTAGGTTCATTCTCTCCCGCAGGGCAGTTTAAGATAAAATATGTTTCACTTCCAGCAGGGCAGGGTTTAAATGAGCCATCAGAAGAATGTAGGTTGATTGAAGAAGTGCACTGAACTATCTCTGGGCCTTTTTATAAACTGAGATTTTCATGTCTTTGGGATGGTTTAAGTGGAGTCCTTGGGAAACATGAAAATAGACAAAACCATTCCTTCAGAGTGCCTCAGACCTGTAATTTTCCAGTGAAGTGCTATCTTCTCCTTTTTCATATCTTTCTTTCTGACTGTGTTCTCTGAAGTTTTATATACCAAAAAAAAAAAAAATACATATTTTCTCCCTTTACTGCCAAAAAATGGGGACAGCTAGGTGGCACAGTGGATAGAGCCCCTGGCCTGGAGTTAGGAAGACCTGGGTTCCAATCTAGTCTCAGGTCCTTACTAGCTGTGTGACCCTAGGAAAGTCACTTCACTCTCTTTGCCTCAGATTTCTTTATCTGTAAAATGAGCTCAAGAAGGAAATGGCAAACCACTCCAGTATCTTTGCCAAGAAAACTCCAAAGGGGGTCATGAAGAGTCAGATCTGGAATGACTAGACACCAGTCAGCAAAAAAGAGTTTGGAATGGGGGAGTTCAGTGGTTTCCTCTGCTCATCATCCTTGGCTCCTCCCAGAGCAAGAACCAAAGGAAAATAATAGTAGATCATATTGCAAAACTTTACATGTTATTTAATTTGATCCTCACAACTACTCTCTAAAGTAGGTACTATTATTAAAGCCATTTTACAAATGAGGAAACTGAGGCTGAGAAAAGTTAAGTGACTTGCTCAGGGTCACACAGTTGACAAGTGTCTGTGACAGGATTTGAATTCAGATCTTTCTGACCCCAAGTCTAGCACTCTACCCTAGTATGCCACCTAGCTGTTAGGATCAAGGGCAAGGTACCTAGGGACCCTACAGACCCGAGTTGAGAGCCAGAAGTGAGGTTAAGAAACATGTGTTTGCATTATATCCAGCAGATATGTAAACTGAAGTAAGGTCTTGAGGGACGGGAGATCATTGTTCGGTGCCAGACTTCCTTTGAGTTCCCAGGCTATCCTGTGGCTTGGACTTTTTTGAGGCAGTTTCATTTCAATCCTAAATATGTCATCTAGAGTGCTATAGACAAACAGTTGGCCCCCAGTTTGGTGTTGGTAAGCCACAACATGATCTAGTCTAGTCCCTTTCATTTTAATCAAATTGTTAGCAGACTGGAAGATGGGAGCGAGCACAGTCATGATGTATTGGAGATGGGATTAAGGTCTGGTTTTTTGTTGTGTTTTTTTTAAATTGCAATTGACATCTAATTTAGTTACCTATGCAATTAGTTTTTGCCCATTGGAAAGTGAATGATTTTTTCAAAGCTGAGATGTGAATCGTACCAGGTAATTGCAGATAAATAAGGCCTGCCGATGGGAGTGCTGTCAGCTTTTCTGACTGGCCCTGGCACATTGGAGCATGCAGAGCTGGCACTGCAAATGCTTGTCTGGTGCTCCAGCTTTCCCAGGAGACCAGCATGTCTTCTATCCTTTCAAAAGGAGCCCTGTTTCCATGGCACAAATAAAGAAACTAAGCCTTAAAGCATTGAGGCATATGGAACTCCAGGTTGGACAGTAGATTGGCAACAGGGCCAGAATTCAAACTCAGAGACCAGGGCTTTTTAGCTGAGAGCTCTCTCTCCTGGTTCAGTCTCATTAATCTTGTTTTAGTATATGTGCTGCTGAAGCAAACACTGTGATCCAGTCACTGAGCCCAGCCTCAGATCTGACCTCTTGGATGTGGGGAGGTGGAGACAGAAGGCTAGTTGGAGAGGAATCTTTAAGGGAGTGAAGAAAACATAGGCAGGGCTGAGGGAGGGGTGCCGGAAGACAGGGTGACTCATTAGGGACCTTGAGATGCATCAGGGTTTGATTGAAAAGTCAAGCATCTCAACTCCCTGGGGCTCTAGTCTTTCCCCAGAAAGAGCAACCATTTTTTGAAACATCCCATCCTCCTACCACAGGTTGTTTGTGTTGTTGTTTCCCTTCTTCAGGGTCATGGAGTAGGGAATGTTGCTTAAACTGAAATGATGGTTGTTGGGCTGCAAATTAAAGCTGAGGGACTGTTTTCCAAGGGCTTATTTGGACTTAACTCTGTTTTAGAATGTCAGTAAAACCTCAGGACTAATTTAAGTATCTGTTCTGTGAGTCTTCATTGTCTAGATACTTTGTGGGATGGTGTCAGTGGAGAATGAATCTTGAATTCATTAGAAACCTGCTCCAAGAAAGCAAGGAATTGAATAGATCCTGGTCATTGCTGGCAGGCAGAAGAAGAGCTGACCCTCCAGGATGGACAAGCTAACTAGGGTAGAATTGAGACAGAAGAAGTATTTGCCTTCAGTGAGGGCATTCATCAGAAGGAAAATAGATAGCAGTGATTTAAAAAAAAAAAAAAGGTAATAAAATAGATTGTAGGCATTTAGCACTCTGAATTTGAAATTGCCCCCTTAACAGTCAGTTATAATAATATGGCACTCGAAGGTTTGCAAAGTGATTTACAAACACCTCATTTTATGCTCACATCACCCCTTGAAGACAGATGCTATTGTTCTCCCCATTTTGCAGATGAGGAAACTGAGGCAGACAGTGATTAAGTGACACCTGCCCAGGAGCATACATCCAGTAAGTGTGTGAAACTGGGTTTGAGTTCCTCAAAGACAGCTAGCCGGCTGGCTGGAGCTGTGGGCCTGGAGTCAGGAAGGCCTGAGTTCGAACCAGGCCTCAGATACTGGCTGTTTTGATCCTTGGGTAGGTCACTTAATCATTGTCTGCTGAAGTTTCTTCATCTGTAAAATGAGGATAAAAATAGCTTGTCCTTCTCAGGGCTGTTGTGGGGACCAGATGGGAGATTTGTAGTACAGCTCCTGCCTGCACTTTGTTCACTGTGCCATCCAAACTTCACAGAACAAATCCTCTTAATAATAGGATTTGTTCTGTAAAACTTGGATTCAGTCAAAGGGCCACACCCAAGGACCTAAAAGGCCACATGTACCCTGGAGGCTGCAGGTTCCCCACCTTTGTTCTGTACCCTATGGGTCTGTTTCTTGCCCTATGTCCTGCTTTAATCAAATATAGTGGTAGATGTTGTTAGGATTCAGGCACTCCTGATGTTGATAGAAGGGGTGGTATCCAGCTCTTTCCTGAGATGCTCTGCTAGTGCTAGAGTTTGATGAAGGCATCTCTAAGATAGCAGGGCTTTTCTTTGTTGGGGGACTCTTGGGTCCCAGTGGGACAGGCTTCTTGTCTCTTGTCTGGAGCTATCGGTACACAGGTCCAAAATCATGCCCTGTGTCAATCACACCTGTACTCTTCCTGCTCCTGGCACCTTTCTCTTCAAACTCCCTGTTCTTCCTCTTTTTTGCCTGCCTACCCCTCCCCCTACCCAGAGTTTTTCTTCATCTTCTCTCCCAGGCTGACCATTGATCCCTTGTCAAGGTGACTGGCAGCATGAAGAGTGGGGCAGTCCTTCTAGTCAGTTGCCATTTGGTACTAGTGGTTATAGTTGAAAGCATGGAAGCCTATACTTTTGGCTCAGGTAGAATTCTCAGAGCAGCACAAATCTGTCCTCTGAAAGGCTTTAGCAGAACCTGTCTCCTACCCTTGACATCAGCCTCCCTGGCTTGAGGGTGCTTTGTCTTCATTATCAACTAAATGTAAATTTTTACTTTTAGTTGAGCAGAGCAGGGTTCCTTCTTCTGGGCAAGAGCAGCTCTGTCTCCAGCCAGACTGCTGCCTGCCCTCTGTCAGCTTCTTCATACGTTCTCTGTCTTGCTTGTGGCACATAATGTCTTCAGATGGTTCCTCAAGTATTTGTAGGTTGGCAGCAGCTGCTTTGTGGTGCCTTTTAACACATCTTTGTTGCCTTGTTTATACCCATAAACTCCCCATCCCTCTACACAGGGGCAAAGAAAAATCAGACTTTTAGTATAAGAAGGGGTCATGGTACAGAAGAAATTTAAGGATCTTGGTGTCTTGTTAAATATCTTGTTTGATATTTTCTCAGATCATTTGCTGTTTACTCTGAGTAACTGAGGCAAGGGTCAGAGACAGAAATTGGGGGATCCCTGTGTATTTGATATTTGCACAGATTAGCTGTGGCAAGGATGGGGAATAAAGAACTAGAACAATAGGGTGGAGTTAATTGCTGAGCCTCCAGTTTCCTCTGAGAAAGCTGAATGGAGCAGCCAGACTCTGAGATGGTGGGGACGAGCATGTAGCAGAAAAAGGCTTTGGAAAGCATGGTGGCTAAAAATGGATTCACATACTCTTCCCTTTTCCATGTACCCTCTCCCCTACTCTCCACCCCCACTCCCACCAACACATATTGTCAGCACCCTCTTTTCCTTCCCTGCCAAATCATGGTAGCCTTTTTTCTGACTAGCTGGGAAGCTAGTATATCCTCCATCAGCATATCTCCTACTGGCCTGCCAACAAAAAAACCGAGCTATCTTTTTCTTCCTTTTCCTGTGTCACTTAGAAAGCTAGGATCCCCGAGCTCTACACATGAGGTTCTCTACTGGGCATTTCTACAGGTAGCACTCATCAAGCAGAGATGAGATGGAAATATGGAGCCCAGGGAATAGTGACACATACCTTCTTGAGATTCTAACTAAGGGGATCCTTTCCTCCAAAGACCAGATAGATAGAGAAAGTTCAGAGAAGGTAGATTTTGGTTAAAATCTCAAGGGAGCTCCTGATAATGTCTCTGATATGAGGTGATGCTCTATCTGTCCTCTCCCAGTGATCCCTGGTTCTGCCTGTCTCCCAGAACTTTAAGGCCAAGTTGACTCAGTTCTAGAAATCTTCATTAGGATCTTGTTGTTTATGTGCAGTGCATCATAGGATTCCACTGTGACCACTAAGTAGCAGATGAAAAGCAAGAGGCACTGCCTGGCTTTGCTCAGCACCCAGCATTGAGCAGTGCAGCACTTCCTGTAAAGATTGGAGAGGGGCAGAAATGGAGTTGGATGCAGCAAGCTTTCCTGCCTTCTTAGTGGCTAGCTCATACCCTCTTTCCCATTAGAATGCCATTAAGCCAATGACTTCTGTCCACTATCCAGTATGAAAAAGCAGGGAACAAACATAAAGGGAAAACTCTAGAATGGGAAGTTGGGGAGGCTCTGGAAGATGAAGGGCTTGCCTTCTGCTTGTCTGATCCCCCACACCTCCCTTGCTTCACAGTGTTACCGAGATTTGGCCCTAGTCAGTAGGGATGGCATGAACATCGTTCTCAACAAGATCAATCAGATCCTTATGGAGAAGTATCTGAAGCTGCAGGATACCTGTCGTACTCAGGTGAGGCTGAAGGGAAAGCCAGAGAGAGAGATGTCGAAGGGGCCTTTGGAAAGGCCTGGGGAAGGAGCTGAGAGGGCACAATCCTCGCCTCAATGCAGCTAAATGCGGATGGGCTTCAAGATCAGCTTTACTCCCATCTTTTCAGGTTTCACCTTCCAATGATCATTTTCTCTTTCTTGTAGTTGGTGTGGTTGGTCCGGGAATTGGTGAAAAGTGGGGTTCTAGGAGCTGATGGTGTTTGCATGACATTCATGAAGCAGATTGCAGGTGAATCTCTGTGGGGAACTGGAAGGAGAAAGGGAGGGTGGGAGAAACTCAGGAAAGTGAGGAGGTAGGAATGATTGCGAGAGTCACTGAAGAATCATTAGCCTCCTTCCATGTGATTACAGGCATCTCTTTGGAAATAGATAGTAATAAAGAGTTGGTTTAAAATCTCAAAGGAGCACCTGCTTCTGCCTCAGTTTCCCTTCCTCTGCCCTGTTGGGGGACAGGAGACTTCTTGTCTACTGAAATTAACCATTACCCCAAGGTTTCTTGATAGCCAAGGCCAAGAAAATAGGGAGAGCTGGGGAGTGTTGATCGTGCTGTCGGTATTGTACCACTTGGCAAATTTCTCCCATATATTCCTGGCCCTTGTGCTTACCAGTTGTGACGTCTCATAGGGGCTGGCCAACAAAGGGACATACCATGTCTCCATGGCACAAAACAGACCTTGACATTTAGGTTTACATATTGTTGTCAGGATCTGTGCCATCTGTCCCAGCAAACCACGTAGGCACTGTGATTAGAAAGATCTGCTTTTGCCGTTCACCCATATCTCCTAGGATGCATGCACAGGCGAGGTGTATAAAGTTAGACTTGTAGATGATTCTATCATTTTTTCCATTTTGACTCATGCTTCCCATGTAGGTTCTTCTGGAGCATGATGGATGCTTTGGATATTTTCTGGGTACCTTGATTTGTGTGAACAAAGAATTTTTTGAACACTGAATACTTTTTTTGTGGGGGGAGTGCTGTGACAAGGCAAATAGCACAATTGTGGTGGAGAGTTCTGTCCTATCTTCTGGTGTCATTTCCTTTCTTGGGACCCTCAATCTGCCCATCTCAGCCTCAAGATTTTAGTGTGGTTTTTCTGCATGCTCATCCTGCCCCAAGAAAGGAACATCAGCCAGAAGGGACATTAGAAACCCTGATACTCAGAGATATATCATGGCTGGTAGCAAGGCTAGACCCAAGACTTGAAACATCTGGATCCCCTCAGTCTGTAGCGGAAACAAACTACCTCTGCTGTCCTGCTTCTGTATGAGCTAACCTGTTCACCTCGATCCTCCCCCAGTCACAGGCTCCTGGATCCTTTTTTAACCACCAAGTTTGTTCCATTCCACCTTGAATGCGAAAGTTTGTGGTTTCCAGGAAAATTCAGATCTCTTCTTGGTTGATTCTGTAAGGCTATTCCGAGCAGGGGGAGAACAGAGCTTCTTTATTCCAGCACTTGGGAAGGAAGTTATAGGATAGGATCCAGAGAAGAGGTGAGGGAGAGGATCGTGTTAGTGTAGTCTCAGTGTTTGGTCCACACTATTCTGGTTCTCCATTTTCTCTCTCCTTTGGGGGCAGGTGGAGATGTGACTGCAAAAAACATCTGGCTGGCAGAAAATGTTCTGGAGATCCTGACGGAGCAAAGGTAGGGTCCTGTCTGGGAAGGGTGGGAGCTTGTAGCTTCCTTAGCAGTGGAGGCTGAGGGGATAGGAACTTTTAGGATTAAGATGAGCTAGAGAAAAGGGAGAGAACAAAAAGCATTCTGAGTATGAAGGGCGGTAATTGATGGGCTAGCAGCTGAGTTGAAGGGAGCAGGGATCAGCATCCTTGCCAAAATACCCCTAAGTCCAGAGAAATCAGTTTCATCTGATAAGGGTTTATTTTTGATCCAAACCTCCTTGGAATGTTTATCCTTAGGTGGGAGGGGGAGGGAAGTCATCTGGGTGCCAACCATGGCATCGAGGCCTGGCAGGTACCAAACCTGCTCCCCACCACCAGGTCAGTCCCATGACCTCTGGAGTGGCGTAGGAGAGCTTAGGCAGTAAAAGAGAGTCCGTCCGAGCCCCCCTTACCTGCCCAGAGTTGGCTGGGACCCTGGACAACAGCTGTTATTACAGGACTGTTTGCTAATATGCTGTGGACTAGCAGGAAGAGTTGGGTTCAAGTTCTGCCTGATCCAGGCGGGGTCTGAGCCGGGCAGGTCACCTAACCTGTCAGTGCTTTGGGCCACTCTCTGCGACTGTCTCTTGGTAGCAGGAATTTGCTTCCCTGGGAGCCTTTTTCTGTACCTTGTTTAGAAGGGTCCGGATCCCAGAGGGCTTAGTGAAAATGAAGACCTTGTGTGGTCTCCCCACCAGAGCCAAGGGCCAGAAGCCTGGGGCTTTATCACGGGTGCTGACCCCTGTTATTCACACGCCTGGCCCAAGGCCTGGGGTCAGAGGTCGTCTCCCTGGCTTCCGTTTCCTGAGCTGTGCGGGGAAGCCTCGATAGTGAAGGATTAAAAGGGGGAGATTGGAAGGACGGTTTCCTTTTAAATCCTCCTTTCCTTATGTGTTCATTCTCCCTGCTACATGGTAGAGCCAGGCTTCTGCCATAATGCCGGAAGCTCATTAGCCGGGAGACTTTAAACAACTTGTCTAATAGTCAACAGGTTCTTCGTAGAAGGTTGTCTGTGTCAGACCTGCGGCGCAGTGCCACCTAGTGACCAGACTCGGTACAGTTGGCACTGGGGGCTTCCCTCTGGCTGGGCTGGTAAGAGGAGCCCTGGGTGCTGGAGACTGGTCTCTGGAGTCTCTCCTCTGCCCTTCTTTGTGGTGGCTGTCAGTATCTTGGGTTCTGGGCTAATAGACTTTCCTCTCTGGTAGCCTTGGCCCGCAAATTAATTATGTCAGTCTCAGGGCTGACACAACAACATCAGCCCATCCTCAGCATTTTCACCCTCCCTTTTTCCTTTCTGAGATATGTTGAGGCTACAGTATCAAAGGTAGCCGTTATGAAGAGCAGTGACTCTGCTGTCATTTGCTGGGGCCTACAGTCTTCTTCAGGAAACAATCAAAGCACTTCCAATATATTTGTCTGCTATCAGGATGTTGCTTGACTGGATAAAACTCTGGTCTGTTTTCTGACAGGGTCACTAGATCTTTTTGTATTTTCTTGTACTGGGATTTAAGAGAGTCAGGAGCCAAGGTCCCACCCAGGAAGTCTTCAGTAAGCAGTGAATAGGAGTTAGAAGGACCTTAAAATGGTCTGTCTGACGTCCCTTTCTCCCAACTTTCCTCAGTATACCAGCAGACAGCCAACTCTTTCATCACCCTTTCTCCCTAGGGAAATGCCCGACTCCTGGGAAAGTGGGGTTTGGCCACCAAGATCATGTTCCTCTTTTCAGCTGGTGATTTAGGGCAAGTGACTCACTCACTGTCCAGGGGGATGGGCTCAATGGCCTTTATGGTCTAGAGCAAGCACTACTGGAGACTGGGATGATGGATGGGGGCACCAGACTGACATGGTATGTTCCAAGGACAAGGGGTGCTGTCTAGCTTCCAAAGAAGCTCCAGGATTGAGAGCACAGCTGAGGGGCCCAGTGGCCACTGTAAGCTTGTCCTGCTAGTAGTTTATTTTAGATACAGAGTTATGGAGGGAATCAGGTAGGAATCTCTAAGCAGGTTTAACACTCTCTTAGTTTCACCCTGAACTACTTTGCTGTAATTGCTTTCTGCTTTTAAGTTGTCAGCATCAGGGTAGCCTAACCCTGAGCAGAGCAGGTGAGGTAGCTGAGCATTCCAGCTCAGTACTCTATGGAAAGGATCCCAGGAGCGCCTCACACTGCTCAGGCCCCAAAGTCCTCCCCCCACACTCAGATCTTCATTCTTGCCCTCAGTAACAATATCAGCTGTGGGTAGAGGGCCTGAGTAGAGAACTATAATGGGGGGAATTTGGAGGAAACAGTCTCAGCCCTTGGGAAACTTGTAGTTTAGTTTGAGAGGCACAGAAACAGTCTAGAAAGTAGCATACAGTCAGCTATAAAATAATAGCCTGCATGTCATTTGGTGCCTGTCTTCGTTGGGTACCAGACAGAATGAGGTAGGAAGACCTGATCACTGTGTTTAGGGAGTTGTAAAAGTGTCTGGCAGTGCTGATTCAGGGAAACATGCTCTATAACTGTATTCTGGAGTGGGGGCAGAAGTGCTATTGTCCTGCCTTTCTGCCTCCCTGCAGAGAGTGGGTGCTAAAGAGTAGTATCCTCATTGCCATGGCTGTGTATACCTACCTGAGGCTCATCGTAGACCACCATAGCACAGCCCAGCTGCAGGCTCTTCGGCAGAAGGAAGTGGACTTCTGCATCTCATTGCTTCGGGAGCGGGTAAGAGAGCTGCCAGCCCACACAGGCAGACCCACACCTCTCACCCCCATCTACAGGGAAAAGGAGCTGGCTCAGTCAGGGTGTATTGCATGGGGAATCTGTCCTAAGCAAAAGCTGAGAAGGACTTTTTCATTAGCCAAAGAGCTCTGAGTCTCAATCTCAAACCCCAACCCTCTTCCATAGAAGAATTCAGGAACCAAGATCCAGGGACCAGCAGGAATCATCCAACTTTACTACCCTCCCTTCCTCTTTCCCTCCTGGAACATGCTGTTCCTTTTTCCCTCCAGCAGGTAAACAATCTGTGTTCTCTCCTCCGCCCCCTTTTTCCTTTTCCCCCAAGTTCATGGACTGCTTCATGATTGGCCGGGACCTGGTGCGCCTGCTGCAGAATGTTGCTAGGATACCAGAGTTTGAGCTGCTCTGGAAAGATATCATCCATAACCCTCAGGCCTTGAGCCCCCAGTTCACAGGTAAATAGCACTTGGGACACACTCTCAGGGAGAGATGGGGAGGTTGTGGATCCCATTGATAAGAAATAGAGAAGTTGTAGTCAGGAAGCAGTGAGGTTGATGGGCAGGAGAGGGGGAGCAGGGAGTGACAGTCCTCATCTAATGCTCCACAGGTACTAGTTGCTAATTTTGCCAAGGGAAAAAGGTAGGGCAGAGAACTGTGATTACTCCTTTCCCAGCAAGTCTTTGGCTCGGGTAGTGAGCTGCTGGCTTGTTCCCAGATTCCTTCTCTGACCAGCAGGGGCGTTTGGAGGTCAGCACGTGAGACTGAGTCAGTGGAGGGGCTTGTCTTGGCAAGGCCTTCAAGGGGAGAAGGCCCCCCTCACTTTCAGCAATCTTGTCTCCAGTCCCAGGGGCCCAGCCTGCCCAGCAATCTCTTTGGGGAAAGGAAAAGATTCTATTTGCTTCTCCCAGATCAGACCTGGACCTAGCCTTGTCCCCCCCCTTCCCTTTCCAGTATCCAGAGTCCCAGTTTACTCCCTGAGCAATAGAAAGAGCCAAATAGGGCTTGGACTTTAGCTGATAATTTCCTTCTCCCCTAGCTAATATTAGGCCAATGTTCTGAGACATAGGAAATCATAAGAGGCAGGAACACCAGTACCGGCCAAATAAATCCTTAATCCTAAATGTCCAGTGCTGACTGATCTGGACTGGGAGGTGACCCTCTAAGAGGCAAGATGAAGTTGTCTGATCTCTAGTCTCTAAACTCTCCCACAAGGCCTGGAGAGAGAAAGTGCTAGTATATGTTTGGGGAAGTTTCCTTCCAGTGCGTGGTGATACATAGATGTAGGCCAAGTTCCCCCCAAATATAGGTTCCTGACCTCCCTTCTCTACCCCACCCCCTTTCTTCTCCTTGGAGTTGCTTGGCCCTGTGGAATGTGCTGACTTGGCTTTACCTAAAGGCAGCCTTTGCTTCATGACAGGAGGGGAGCAGGGGTGTAGCATGACTGGGAGAATCCTTTGAAGGGAGCACAAAAGTGTTTATTCGGTCCCTTCTGTAGCCTAAATCTTCCTTAACAGCAAGGCTGCTTGCTTTGGGGCCCTGAACTAGACAAACCGGTTTTCCTTCCATTCCCTTTGGCCCTCAGATATGTGTTTGCTTCTCTTGGTGCAGGCGTCCTACAGCTCCTCCAGTCAAGAACATCCAGAAAGTTCCTGGCCTGCCGCCTCACCCCAGATATGGAGACCAAACTCCTCTTCATGACATCTCGGGTACTGTTCTGGAAGAGGCCATGGCCCTCCCTATCCTCTTCTGTGCGGTAGCTGTCAGGCTCTGGCATGGCCTGGAATGTGGGCACAGAGGTTCTGGCTAGAGGGGGGAAGGGTCACCTGGGAAAGAGGTGGCAAGGCTTGTTACTGTGGCCCTTTGGATTGCCTGGATGATTGTGAATTCTCAAGAGGAATTTCACAGAGATGTAGCCAATCCCAGTGATTGAAGCCATCTGGGGACCCTACTTTTCTTTCTCTTCCTCAATTCTACTTTCTTTTTGGGGATTCTTTTCTCCTGCAGATAGGAGCAAGAAGAAGAGAGAACTTTGCAGGTTTCATGGACCATTTAGGGTATAAAGTGTTGGGAGGGTGGATCGGGATAATTGATGTTTACCCATCACTTGGGTGACACCATAGATATTTGAACAGTCTATATCATCACTCATACAGCACTGCACAGGATAAGGAGAAATCTTGGACCCTATCGGACGTACCCTGGGATTCCTTAGTATGTTCTGTGTTGACAGAGGCAAATCAAAGAAAGTGACCTTTGCGATGAAGAAAAGATAGCCAAGTGTTAAGTGGATGCCTCGGGGAAGTGTAATAAGTGCCTATACTTCCACAGAACTTTGTAACTGCAAAGCTTTACACATTCATGATTTCATTTGATTCTCCTGAGCATCTTGATTGCCTGGGACCTGGTGCAGTAGGTATCTACCTGGGAGGTAGATAGTGCAAATTCTCTTATCCTTATTTTCCATATAAGGAAACTGAGGCTCAGAAAGGTTCTATGACTTTCCAAGATCACCCACAAAGTCTGAGTTGGAATGTGTTTCAGGGCCTGCTCAGGCCAGCTCCTGCCTGAGCAGGAGTCCTTGCTAGGACTACCACTTCCAAGCCTTCCTTTCTCCATTCATCCTCAGTAGAGCCCCTAGCTCTTTTTTCCCTGGAGCCTAAGAGAACAGTCTGAGCCCTTTTCCTGTGGCAGTCCTCCCTCCCAAAGTGTTCTCTTTTAGGCTTAGCATCCCCAGCTCCTTCCGCTGATCTTCACATGCTGTCTCCAGTCCCACCACCAGGACAGAGAGAGGACTCAAACCCAGATCTTTTGATCAGCTCCATTGGTTTTTGTTCTCTTCTGTGCTGCCTAAACAGTGCTTCATCCTGGTGCCTGAATCATAATAATAAGTAGTAAATGTACTGTCAGATTGAGTGCAAGGAAGGATAAGTACATCATTGGCATTTGGAGTGAAACTAGAGAACTCTTCAAGGTGTAAACTCATTGGCCTCAACCGGAGGAAGGATTTCAAGGACAGTTTGAAGAAGTTGTAAAAGATAGCTGAAGATTTGGAGTGGGCCCTGATAAATTCTGACTTGGTCTGTCCATCCTTACCCCATGAACTTTGCCCTGTGCTTTGTATCCCAGTTTCCTCTTCTCCTTCCCTAGGTTCGGTTTGGCCAACAAAAGCGATATCAGGATTGGTTCCAGAGGCAATATCTGTCCACCCCAGACAGTCAGTCTCTGCGCTGTGATCTTATTCGCTATATCTGCGGAGTGGTCCACCCATCCAATGAAGTGCTGAGCTCGGATATCTTGCCTCGTTGGGCTATCATCGGCTGGCTCCTGACCACATGCACGGTGAGGAGCTTGGAGAGGGCTGAGATTGGTGTGGGATGACCAAGGTTGGTCACGGTGAGTGGCCCAGGGTCCTTCAGCTTTGTGCTCCAGAGTCCTCGGCTTATTGGCCCAAAGATTCCATGGCTTTTAACTTCCTGTGTCAGTCTTGGTTCCTGACCCTTCCTCTGTCCTTTGGTCCTCTTCACAACCCCACATTTCTTCCACTTTGTTCTTTGTTCCTCCTTTGGCCCTGTCCCACATCATCTTGTCATTCTGTTGGCCCTTCCTCTGATCCTGATCCTTCTGTGACTCTGAACATTTGCTCACCTTCATCCTTTTCAGATACATTTGGGAGCAGAATGTCCCACATTCCCCTTCTGTCATTATCCCACAGTCCCTCCTGAGGATTTTTTGAGGATTGCATATTTGAGGATTTTTCTCTAGTTGAGTTCCCTGATTGACTTCATGCTTGTTCCCTAAGGCTTCCTCTTGTATATGGTATAAAGTCATCTCCAGACTCTAGCCTTAGTGCTTATCTTCATTTCTGTCCTCTCCTTTCCTCTCCCCAAGTACAAGGTGTCCCTCATGGGGTCATCTCCTTCCTAGTTTCCTCCCTGAGTCTCTTGATGTAAGGATAGGATCATGTCTATCTCTCCTGATCACACTAATCCTTTTGAGCAAGACCTCCCCACTTCCTTTTTGAGAGTAGTCACTTATCTTGGTCAGGCCTCCCCCAAAGACAACCCCACCTTGGGAGAAGGAGGCTTGGAGGTGCAGAACATGATTGGGAGAATCCACTGAAGGAAGCACTGAGTGTGCACACAGCCATGGGGGAGCTCTGAGGTCCCTCTGCCTCTCTTTTCACTGCTAAGGCTCTACTGGAGAATAGGGGTGGGGGGTGGGAAAGGCATATGGTCCTCAGCTCCCTGAGGCATCGAGATCCCAAGGACAGCAGATTCACAGACACCCATGTATTACTGCACTTGTGCCTAGATGTGTCCTTGTCCACACATGTGTGCATGGACTCTCTTTTCTCCTCATGCTGTGGGATCTGGGCCCTGATCGTAGATATCCTGTTACTTACTGGAGGTGGGGAGAAGAGGGAGTCAGGCTCCCCCTCATTCTCTCCTCCAGTCCAATGTTGCTGCCTCCAATGCTAAACTGGCTCTGTTTTACGACTGGCTCTTCTTTAGTCCAGACAAGGACAGCATCATGAACATAGGTATGTGCCATGTTATCTTAGCATGCATTGGGGGATTGGGGAGGAGAACAGACAGCTTATCTAAGAACAATTCCCAGTTCCTTGTCCCTTATCAATTCTTCCTTGACCCATTTGATCCAGGTGAACTGTCATCCCCTGCCTTCCTCTGTTCTCCATCCCTCCAAAACAGCCTCAGACTTCAGTCCTTGGTAGAGAGAGCAAAGAGGAAAAACATTAGCTACAAACTTTTCTGCTCCTATCCCACCCCATCTCATATGCTAGGGGGAGGGGGAGGGAATTGGGGCGAAGTTTGAGGGACAGGGGAGGGCTTGGGACCTGCCTTTGTCAGCCTTCAAAGCCTCCAGTGGTGGGCTGTTTGAGAGATTAATTGCTGTCTCTTCTTGAGGAGAGAACAGTAAGTAGTGACTGGGGTCTGTGGGGCTGGGACCCTTTTTTTCCCCCTGACTCTCTAGAACCAGCCATTTTGGTCATGCATCACTCCATGAAGCCCCACCCAGCCATCACTGCCACACTCCTGGACTTCATGTGCCGGGTAAGAATGCCTTCTCCATTCTTCCCCCTTTTATGAGAAAGAGAGAAAGAACATTCTCACCTTTCCGATCCTTTCTCTCCTGGGACCCCCTTAGCTTTCAGACAAGGAGGGGCTCTGGGGTTTTCTTCCTAGGATGAATGAGCCCTCTCCCCAAACATGAACTCCTCAAACAAATGTCCTCATGTTCCTCAGTTGGCTTTTCTCAACTCCAGGTTGAAGGGACTGAGGACAGAGGTCCTTTGACAGGTCCACCCCAGATTGCTTCTAAATGGGAGCTTTCCCATTCTGGCTGCTTAGTAGCAGTTTGACCAGGATCCTCCTTTGCTTTCCATAGCCACATTCCCCTATAACTCAGAAGTCAAAACTTGTAAAATCTGGGTCAGCAAGAATGCCCCTAAAAAGAAGGAACCCTAGGTCCTCTGGGGCATAAGGCAGAATTGAAAGAGGATCCTTGACAATCCTATGCTTAAGTCTTTCCACTCTATTCTTTCAACTAGATCATTCCCAACTTCTATCCCCCACTGGAAGGCCATGTCCGGCAGGGTGTCTTCTCTTCTCTCAATCACATTGTGGAGAAGCGGGTCCTGGCGTAAGAGACTTGGTGACAGACTTGGGAGTTGGGATGGGGAGGGCAGTCACTCGTTTCTGGAATCACGCTGTGGGTAGGTTGAGGACATGCCCTTGCTGCCAGAGGCCTGTCATAGCAGTGCAGACAGTGGAGGCTTTCCTTCCCTGCATGGCTGAGCCCATCGCCTGTTCCTCTCTCCTTCCCCTCTGGTTATCAGGGTGTACCCTCCTGGGCCAATACCTAGATCCCCTAGACTAGTCACTGCCACCAGGTTGTGGACAGACCTTGTTTTAGCTTGACAGTTTGATGTGTGATTTGAGGATGAGATTTGTCTGCGGGTGGATGAAGAGCCATCTCGATCTGCTCATCTTCGCTCCTGTCCCATCAGGCACTTGGCTCCCCTGTTTGATAACCCTAAGCTGGATAAGGAGCTTCGTGCTATGTTGAGAGAGAAGTTTCCTGAGTTTTGCAGCTCACCCTCCCCACCTGTGGAAGGTATGACCATCCCCTGCAAGCAATCTCCCCTCTCCACCCACCTCACCCCCCCAAAAAAAGAGAAAGGCCGGATGATCAAGAGTTCTCTAGAAATATTCTGCTTTCTGTTTTGATTGGGTTCTTTGCCCATACCGTCATCATTCTTCTTCCATCCATCTTTCTTTCCCCCCTTCTTTATCCATCTTGCTATTTTGCTCTCTTTCGTTTCCTCTTTCTGTTTACTTTGTTTCTGTATCCCCTTGTCTTTTCCTCGTTGAACCTCTGTCCATTGTGTTTGCACGTTATTCTTCCTTAAGGATTAAAGTGTGTCATGTCTGCTTGGTTTTGCCTGCTTTCCCTTCCTCCCTGACCCTGGCACTGGAAGAATGACTGCCTCATGGGAATCCTCCGAGCCTGATCTCAGACTCGGTCAGAGGGCACGTTCTCTCATCTTTTTGGGTGAAGGCATACACTATGGAGGTGTGCCCATTCTGTCTCCATCTTTTTCATGCTTCCTGCCTCTTTATTCCTAAGGGTCACCTAGCAAAATCTGAGCCTGACACTTAAGCATCACATCCACGCTTGCCTTTTTTCCTGGCAAAATCTCTTGTCACCCCACTTTGACTTGTGTTGTCTGCCTGTGGACCCTGATGGGACCAATAAAATAAAGTATTCTCTCAAGGAGAACTACAGCCTGTTTGATCAGAATAGGCCATCCCTTTTACTAACCCTGAGGAGTCGGGGAGGGTACAGAGCCCATTGAGGCCCCCCGAGCGCCTTAAAGACTCTTGAGGTACTTTTTGTTTTCCACCCCCAAGTTAAAATTGAAGAGCCGATTTCCATGGAGATGGAAAATCACATGTCGGACAAAGATGACAGCTGCTATGACAATGCTGAGGCGGCCTTCAGTGACGACGACGAGGAACTCAGCAGCAAAGGTGGGATTTGGTGAGGTTTGCTGTTCTTCGCAAGAGAATTGCCTGCCTGACTCATCTCCCATCACCGTTGTCATTGCCCAGGAGCCCTCAGTGCTGAGCGCTGGGCCCTGTGGAGAGACACAGCACAGAGAGGAGATGTGGCTCCCACTCGGGAAGTTTAGAGGAGGCCAGGTCCCCAGGCACAGAGCTCCAGACCCTTCAGGAGTGTACTGGGCTCTGGGGAAACAGATAAGAAGAGGCTAGCAGCCTGGCCTCAAGTGGTTTACCTTTTATTGGAGGGAGAAAATATGTCCATTGAAAACAAAATACAAAATATATACACAGCGAATTCTGGGAGGAGAGTATTAGCAGAGGAGGTGAAGAGGAGGGACGTCAGGACAGATGTCTTGAAGGGAGTTGATGGGAACTTTCAAGGACACTAGGGATTCTGCCAGATGAGAGGAGAGGCTTCATTCCAGGGCAGAGACCCACATGGAAAGTGACTTGGGAGGACCCAAAAGAAGGCAATTTGGCTGCAGTGTGATGTGTGAGGAGAGACACGGGCTGGGGGCTAAAAAGCCAAGCTGGAGGCCAGAGAGAGCCGGATAGTGACCCAGTCAGACTTGTTTTGGGAATGGTCTGGAGAGGAGAGATCATTTACCAACACTCTGATCGTCACAAAGGAATAGGATCTAAAATGAGACCAGATAATGGGCACAATAGAAGTCAGGAGACGGCTGTCTCTGAGATTTCCTCTCCCTCTTTGTGGTTAGTACTTAGGTTCTTAAAGGATTTTTTCCCCACCAGGCAAGAAGAGAGAATTTCGCTTCCACCCTATCAAGGAGACAGTAGTGGAGGAGCCGATTGACATCACCCCTTACCTGGATCAGCTGGATGAGTCTCTGAAGGACAAAGTACTCCTCCTGCAGAAGGGGAGGTAGGTGACTGTCAGGGCCAGCCTAGGGGATGGCTCAGGGGTGGACATTCGACCCCGGGGTATGTATGTCATGGTGGACAGTGCTCACAGTGCCCTGTTGTCAGTACTATCTGCAGTCTAGTGACAAATAGTATTAGGGAGTAAAGGATCTCCATAAACACTTCCCCTTCCTTCATCGAATGAAGTTCTCTAGAGAAGGCACCCTTTATGATTGGTGCTGGATTGAGGGAGGCTGGGGGCATGGATCTCCCTCACCCCTGACCCTCTGCACCCCAGCTGTTACATAAAAAGCTATTTAGGTTGCTCTTTGTATCTGTGTATATGCATCTCTCTGCGTGGCCCTTCCCTCCATATTTCTTGTCCCTGGACTTTCCTCTTATTTCTGTACCATAGTGACACAGAGGCCCAGTGTGAAGTCATGCAGGAGATCGTGGACCAAGTCCTGGAGGTGAGTAGTCCTCCCATCATGAGGGTGAGCACAGGCCCCTAGTTCCTCCCCAAACCTGTCCTCTAGAAGCAACCTCCTCCCCTGCCCTAATCCTCTTCTCTGGAGTTGGGGGCCTCTGGGATCATTCTAGGGCCATGAAGCTGGTGAGAGGCATTTGGGTGGTGATCCTTTCCTCCCTTGTTTCCCCCTCAGGAAGACTTTGACTCGGAGCAGCTGTCCGTGCTGGCCTCCTGCCTCCAGGAGCTCTTCAAGGCCCACTTCAGAGGGGAGGTGCTGCCTGAGGAGGTCACTGAGGAGTAAGTCAACCAGCCAGTCCATAAGCAGCATTCCCTCCCCTGTGCGTTTATGGAAGCATTTGAACCTCCGAGCCTCTTACCAGAAGCATTCTTACTGTGGGTTTGGGAGGGAAATGTGTTGGTCGGCATCTAATTTGGTTAATCAGAAAGCATCCATATCAAGTGCTCAGCACAGTGTTTAGGGAGAAACCCACCAAAATCTCATTCCAGTCTTCCTGGTCCCTGAATTTGGTTGGGTGAAGCCAAAACAGCTATTTGAGCCTGACTTCAGTAAGTCTACCCTTTGCCTTTCACCCTGAGAGGGCTGGTGTCTTTACTTTGAAAGGCTGTATAATGCTCTCTTTCCTAGTGGTCATTCAGGAGATTTTTAATCCTGGTGAGTGAAATTCCAGGATGTAAGAGAAGTGGGACCAGAAAGCTGGTCTCCAGTAAAATTTTCTCACGATCTGCCATTGCTGGCTTGGGGGAGGGGCAAGTGGGACATTCTAATCCTCCTTTACTCCCCACCCCTTCTCTGACCCCTAATCCCACTGTTCTAGGTCTCTGGAAGAATCTGTGGGGAAGCCCCTTTACCTAATATTTAGGTAAGTTTCTAGTTCTTAGGGGCATCTCCCTCATTCTCTCCCCACAAAGAATCCCTCCCAAGAGACCCTGAGTAAGGGTCATTCACCACAGACTGATGTCCCCCTTTCCACCAGGAACTTGTGCCAGATGCAGGAGGATAACAGCAGCTTTTCTCTGCTTCTGGATCTCCTATCTGAGCTCTACCAGAAGCAGCCCAAGATCGGCTACCACCTGCTGTACTACCTGAGGGCCAGGTGTGTAAGGAGAGGTGGGGAAGGTGTTCACCCCACCCCACCCTCCAGGCCAGATCCCTGCTACTCATCCTACTTTCTCCTCTGTCATGCCCTGGAATGGGACAGTGGGTGGGTGGGAGGAGGAGGGTAGAAGAGCTTTGACCTGAGTCCTCTTTCCCCTATCCTTGACACTGTTCAGTCAGTTTCATTGATTATATTCCATGCTCTGACCTGGGCATTAATCGGGGGGAAGATGCAAGGGGCAGGGAGCTGCCCTTGGCAACTTCCAGCGTGGGAAAGGGAGGACAGATCCAGACATAAGACAGAGATAAGAACACTGGAGTACAGCAAGCATCAAAGACATCAATTCAGAGGGGCCTAGGAGCAGGGGTGGGGAAGACTTTGGAGGAGAGGGAAAAGTACCCTAGACCAGTTTTGGATGACTTTTTTGGGCTGGGTCAGGAATGGCTGGGATTCTGGTGCAGGGTTTTGGCAAGGGTCACACTGCTCAATCTCAGTGGGTTTTACAGTAAAGCGGCTGCAGGGAAGATGAACCTCTATGAGTCATTTGCCCAGGCCACGCAGCTGGGTGACCTGCACACGTGCCTAATGATGGACATGAAGGCCTGTCAGGAGGATGATGTCAGGCTGCTGTGCCACCTCACCCCTTCCATCTACACAGAGGTATGGCTCCCATGGCTCCACGTTCAGCAGAGTTGAGGATAGGGGCTTTCATGCCCCTTGGCTTTCTTTTTTGGCTTTTCTCTGCCCATTTCTTATCCCTGTACTCTCCTAGAGGACTAGACACAGATCCATTGTTTTCCCCTACGTCCTCTGAGAGTCATGCCACAAATGTCCCCATCCTTAGTCTCCATAAATGCCATCTGTGCAGTATGTACTAGCAGTAGGTACAAGAAGTAGGGGGTAGTAAGTAGTGTGTTAGGTTACTAAGATAGAAGTGTTGGGCCTAGGGGTCTCATCTCCCAGCCTTTTCCCTGCCACCTTTCTAGGGTCAGGAGTTTCCAGGGTTTTCTTCTTTGATCCCATCCTAGGCTTCACTCCTGGATCCCATCCCATTGCCAGCCTTCCCGCCCCAGGGATGGACAGAGCTGCCAATCCATGAGTTAGGAGCCTTCATGTAGGAGTTCATTTTTCCAGCATGCTTCCATTGGCTCAGTGCCCCCAATAAACTAGGAAGCCTCTGGACTCGTGCAATATGAGAGAAAGTGTTGGTTCTTGGTGAAAGTTCCCTAGAACAGGAAAGAGGGCCTAGGGTGTGGGTACAACAGGAGGGACAAGCTCAGCCAAGAATGAGAGGGTGGAGAGGGGTATAGAGACACGCATGGATCACACCCCTCTTCCAGACTGCCTGGCGAGCACTGACATCTTCACAAAAGTTCTTGCCCCCTTGTTCTGACTTGCTCCCCACTTTTCCTTGCTTTGGAAATGAGGAAAACAGGCTCCAAATGTGAATTCCCTCTGCCCCCAACTTTGGTTCTTTATAGAGGAGGCATGTAGTGTTCCTCTTTCCCCTAGACCTAAGCAGAACGATAGTAACGATGTTTCACCCCCCTGGCTCCTGTCTCTCTCATCTGGCCACCTGGCCTCTCTCCATTCTCAGTGATTCCAAAGGTTGAGATTTCATCTCCCAGAATGAGATTGCCATCATTGGGAATATTTGCACCAAACATGTTTATGCCAGAATGAAGAATGGTAGAGGGAAGAGCTCTGAACACTTGACTAACTTCATTTTTTTTTTTCTTTTTCCCAGTTTCCAGATGAAACCTTGAGGAGCGGGGAGCTCCTCAACATGATTGTGGCTGTGATTGACTCAGCCCAAGTGAGTATGTTTTCCTTACATCCTTGGGGTGAAATGCTAAGCCTCCCTTCTGTCAGTCTAGAGACACATTCACAGACAGCACATGCCCTTGCACATACGCACAGCTGCATTTTCCCTCCCCTTTGAGAGTGCTCATAGAGAGTACTCAGTTTACTGAGGACTTCTCTGTCAAGTATACCAAGAACAGAACGAAGAGAAGATGAGCAAGTCTCAATGTCATCTGGTTCCTCCATCCCCTCTGCTGTAGTAAAGGCTGTTGGAACTGTTTGAAGGATTTTGCCTCTCTCTCAGTTGGGGTTGGATTGGAGAAAGTTAGTCCTTGTTTCTTTTATCCCTTTCTGCATCCTAAGGTCACAAAGAGGTATGGGGTGTCCAGGATACTTGGACTCTGTTTCAGACTTGGACCATTGCTCCATCTCTGAGCTAACCTCTCCTGGGGCATTCTTCTTTCTGTCCACTCAACACTGCACCACTCCACTCTTCTACGCTGACCCAGATGTGAGCCCAGATTAGCCATAGATAGTTAACAGGGTGTGCTCCCCATTCCCATTAATGGGACTATTTGTGGGTCATGTTTCACAAGCAGTCTGTTGTCAGCATCCTCTGTAGGTGACCACATCTGGCTAGTCATACGCCAAAACACATTACTAAGGAATACTTCTCTCAAGCACATACACAGTGGTAGAGGGATGTCACCTGCCCAGTGCTACTGTTATAAGAGGATGACTGTTGGAAGACAAAGACAGCAACAGGGGGCCCTCAGGAAGAGTTCCTTTTCCCCCCCATCTTTCCCCAGATCAGCTTTCTAAACACACTCTTCTCCCACATTTGGGATTGTCTTGTCATACACATTTATTCATACCTCCCTCCCTCCCTAGTGAGACTGATGCTAATGATGCCCCTTATCTCTACCATCACACCCACCCCTATCTACCCAGCTACAGGAATTGGTCTGCCATGTGATGATGGGGAACCTGGTCATGTTTCGAAAGGACTCTGTCCTCAACATCCTCAGTAAGTGACACCTGTTGAGTATCTCTGGGAGCAGAGAATTGGGGTTGGAGCAGGATGGCAATTCCTGTGGGCATTTTGATATTGGGAAAGGGGTGGAGAGAAGCTGAATAGGGTACCTCCTGCTGCTGTTAGGCTTGTCTTCGGCTCTCTTTCTACCCTGCAAAAGAGGAAGAGCTTGAGAAGTAAAAATTTAAGGTAATACAATTACATCACTGTAAGCTTTATCTTTCCAGTGAGTGGACTGTAACCAAAGGAAAAATATATCACACTCACAACACTCTTTTCTCTCTCTCTCTCTCTCTCTCTCTCTCTCTCTCGCTCTCTCTTTTACCTTTCTCCAGTCCAGAGCCTAGACTGGGAAACCTTTGAGCAGTACTGTGCCTGGCAGCTCTTCTTGGCTCATAACATCCCCTTGGAGACCATCATCCCCATACTGCAGCATCTCAAATATAAGGGTGAGTATAGGAGTAAAGAGACTGGAGCCTGAGGAGAAGGGTGGGAACGTAATGATCCAGACACATTCTCAGGGTTTAGGCTATTGTGGGACACTTTCAGGGTCTCCGGTCAGGGCTATTCTCTGTCCCTTAAGTGCCCCCTCCTCTACAGTCAGTTCCAAATACCCCTTTACTTTTTATGTGACTCTCACTTTTCCTGAGGAATGAGATGGCTAGATTGTGGTGGAGGGGGGGCACAGCGAACAGTTGTCCAAATAGAGACCAAGAGCCCAGGTTGACTTATTTGAAAAAGGAATGATGTAGAACAGGTTTTTTTCCTTTCTAAAAGCACCCCTACTTTTTCCTAGCCACTATTATTGGACACACTTATTTGAAGATGGATGTATTCCTCACGGTTACCCACCCTTTCCCTGGTCCCTAATTCTTCTACCAATATCTCACTTGTCTTCTGCAGAACACCCCGAGGCCCTGTCCTGCCTGCTGCTTCAGCTCCGGAGAGAGAAGTGAGTTTTCTGCCCCCAAATTCCATTCTCTCTCTCTGAGATACCTGTTCAAGGAAAAAGTGATTGAGAATTTTTTCATCTCTCTCTTGGGAATACTATAGGGGACAGGGATTGGGGGGGAGGGGTTCCTATTAAATTCTTTTGACATGTTTACTTCTTTCATCCGTTAAGGGGGTGACTGTTTTTTTCTCCCTTCCCCCAAAATGGCTTATAAACAGGCAAGTTCCCCTGGGACTCTGGCTTCCTCTCTTCTCTAGTCCCCTGCCCACCAGAGGCTACCCTGGGAGGTGGAGACCGGACATCCCTGTTTCCTGCTACCACAGCAGTTCTAATCATGGGTGGCTTCCCCTCTCTCTGTTTCCCTGCCATGTGGCTAATCCAAGGGGAAGAAGGGTCATTCTACATCATTGCCTCCTGTGTTCTTTCTCTCTCTCCCTCCCAAATACCTGTACAACAGCCCATACCCAGCATCTTCCTTGTGCACTGAGGAGGGTAGGCATCTGGTCACAGTGCTCACTCAGGTCCCAGCCTCAAGCCACCACCTCAGGAGTCAGATAAGGGGGCAGCGGCTGTAATTGGCATTTCCTTCCTTCCACCTTTTCTTTCCTCTGTGGAGAGAGAAGAGATGGTACAGAGAGTCCTGAAGGAAATGGCCTCAGGTGGAGAATGAGGAAGCTCTTCTCCACTCCTCCCCTTCCTTAGTGTGGTGGGCAGTGAGACCCAGGGTGGCTCTGGAGGGTCCTGTCTGTGTCTGTTGTCTTACCTTTATCTTCCTGCCACTAGCTCCCTGGCTCTGTTCCTTTAGAGAAGGCTCTCGTACCCTATCCTGAGTCTCCACCTCCCACATGGTGACTGGGAGTCTCAATACTCTGCAGGACAGCTCCCACAGGCAGAGCCCCAGACATCTTGAAGCCCAAAGGGGATCCCAAGGAAGAGTGTTCAAGGGGGATAAGAATGGGAAAGTGTGCTTCGCATGGTGGAGCCAGGAGAGGGTGATAGAGAGAAGTCAGAAGAGCTGGCCTTCCTATTGTCTGTGGAACTCGGGCCAAAGTTTAACCTTTCTGAGGCTCATCTTCCTTAACTATAAAATAAAGGATTGGATTAGATGGTCTCAAAGGCCTTCTAACTCAAAGATCCTGTCACCCCACCATTATCACCTCTATTTTACCGATGAGATAAAACTCAAAAGAGATTTGTTCAGAATCATGTAGCTAGTAAACATAAGAGCCAGGATTCAGGCCCATGGCTTCTGACTGCCACCACCAGGCTTTACTCTGCTGTATCATTATGACTCTTGAAGGGAAAATGGAAGGATTACTAAGGAGACAACAGAGGTTTGGAAGAGAGCTAGTACTTGCTAGGACTGTCTTCTGACACCCCCTGCCTGCCTCCCTCAGGCCTAGTGAGGAGATGGTGAAGATGGTTCTGAGTCGGCCTTGCCACCCGGATGACCAGTTCACTACCAGCATCCTCAGACATTGGTGTATCAAGCATGATGAACTGCTGGCAGAGCATATCAAGTCCCTGCTTATTAAAAACAACAGCCTCCCCCGAAAGAGGCAAAGGTGGGATGGGCTTAGAGAATGCTCCCTTCTCATTGGGAGGGACCCAGAAGCCCCCACCCAGACCGACACCCCGGCCTGACCTCCAGCCAGACTCGACCATAGGACCATGCCCTGCATCAGTGCCCTGAACAGTCAGCACCCAGATGACATCCATACCATGACCTTCAAAGTTTCTTCCAGCTGTAAATTCAGTTGTGAAGCCTGTGGAGAGTTCCCCCTTACCACCAACCCTATCCTGGTTTGTGGGTGACCTCTAGTGGTTTGAAGCCACATGGCATACAGAGTAGCTCCTTTCACCTGGGATCCCGCGGCCCAGCTCCCTCCCCCCGGGGTGCCTGATGTCCTGTTAGACCTGGTATTTCCTTGTTCAGAAAGCTCTTTTATGTGTTTCAGGGCAGAGATTGTCCATGAAATGTAGTCCTGTGGCATACTAACTTTCTGTCTCGTTGCTGGTCAATCTCCTAGCTTGAGAAGCTCTAGCAGCAAGCTGGCCCAGCTGACCCTGGAGCAGATCCTGGAGCATTTGGACAACCTTCGCCTCAATCTGACCAACACCAAGCAGAACTGTATGCGGGCTGTCTTCACCCTGGGGGCCACGGGGCTCAGTCCAGCATCAGCATTCCTATCCCCTTACCTCTGTCTAAGCTGGGTCTTGGGCAGGGAGAGAGTATGTTCCTCCTGAAAAGTCTGCCATTCAGGCCTGTTAGAGAGAAGGGAGGGTCAGGACAAACATGATTTCTTTACTTCTGATCAGTCGTTCCTTTCTTGTTTCCCCACTGTCTGCTCCCTGCAGTTTTCAGCCAGACCCCAATCCTGCAGGCTCTCCAGCATGTTCAGGCGAGCTGTGATGAGGCCCACAAGATGAAGTGAGACTCCTTCCTCTTTGGTGGGGGTAGACAAATGGGTACAAGCAGTGCCAGGCGGGAGAATTTAGCAGTTATCTGGGGACAAGATGGTTGGGAAGGAGATGATGGAGGAAAGCATTGGCAAGGAATATGTAAGTGGTAAATGAGAGTGGATTAGCCGGAGTCCTCTCAGACTCCTGAGCTCTTCATCTCCCTCCCAGGTTCAGTGACCTCTTCTCCTTGGCTGAGGAATATGAGGACTCTTCCACCAAGCCTCCCAAGAGCCGGCGAAAGGCTGCCCTATCCAGCCCCCGAAGCAGAAAGAATGCTACCCAGCCCCCCAACGCAGAGGAGGAGTCAGGCTCCAGCAGTGCCTCGGTGAGGTGCTGCCCCACCCCCCACCCCCCAGCTCATCGAGATCAATCACCTCTGTCCAGGCAAGAATGGACACAGGACAGGCTGTTGGCATCTAGCCTCAAAGCTTCCCTCTTCCCCCTCCCCTGTACCTTTGCATTGTTTTTCAGGAGGAAGAGGACACAAAACCCAAGCCTACCAAGAGGAAAAGGAAGGGATCGTCTGCAGTGGGGTCAGACAGTGACTGATGCCTGCCTGCCCTTCTATCCCCCCATCCCCCAGGACTTATTAGGGCTGCCTTCCCCCTTTTCCCCTGCTGGAGAGTCAAAGGTTAATAGGAGCTTGTGGGGTCAGTTCCAAGCTGCCCTACCCCAATTTTGAAGTTGGGGGACGGGGAGGAAGCTTTTTGATCTAGTTCAGCCCAAGCAGCTGCTGCCCCTTGCTTCCCTGCAGAGCCTGCCCTCCCCTCAGGACAGTAGCAACCCCTTGTCCTATCCCATCTTCCCCCAGGGCCTCCAGGCTGGGCATCTGGCCCTTCCACATGGACACCTGGGTCCCTGCTGAGGCCATAATCCACTCAAATCAATGATATGTTGTGAGAGAGTCCCCAGCTTCCTGCAAAGCTATTTTAGCAAAAAAAAAAAAAAGAAAAGAAAAGAAAAAGAAAAAAAAAAGACTGCCGAAAGACAGAAGACCAAAATGGAGAGTTTTGAGTGTTCCCCTTTTCAAGCATGTTATGCTAGAGGCAGGCAGATTTTCCCACTCTTTTGTGTCTGGATGAAATGAGTATTTCTTCTGTGAATATGGCCTCCCTGGAGCACCAAATGCTGTGTCCTGGCCCCTATAGACTCCCAGGCTTTGTCAGTGGGAGGAGAGACCCGGGGGTGCCATACTTTCACCTCACCTTTAGGTGCCTGGGAGCCCTGAAGGAGAGGCCTCAGGGCTGCGGTGAACGAGTGGCTCTCAGCCCGTCAGTGTGAGGCAGGCAGGCCACCACCAGTGGGAAGGCTGTGACTGTGAGAGCTCGAGGTTTCTCTGTGTGTTGTGGTGTGTGTGTGTGTGTATGTGTGTTGCCCCCTCACCCCCACCCTTGGGGCTAATCTAGGCGCCTCCGGAAGGACTGGGGAAGAATGGTCCCCTTTCCTCACGGGTTCTTCTTATCTCCCCTCCCTCTCCCTCGGCCAGAGACATTAGTGTTTTTAAAGGTGTTTTTAAATGACAATAAAACAAATGGGAACCTGTTTTGTACAAAAGCCGCCGACGCCGCCTAGCCCTGGCCCTGCCCGAGCGCTGCTTTCTTGCCCATTCTTGCCTTTAGTTATCAGGGACGCTCTAGCTCAGCGACCTGGGCGCATGTAGCTGATGCCCAGCTCTATACTAGGTGGCTTCTGGTTCGTTCCTGCCCTTATTTCTTCCTGTCTACTGCATTCTTTCCCGCCTCGTTCTATCCTGTTTCGTCTCCCCACTTCCTCTGGGATTTTGTTACACACTTACTCATCCCATGGGTATAGACCTGGACTGGGCGCTCGAAAGCCAAAACGGACTGGTGTTTATTCTTTGTTGCTTGGAACAAGTTAGGTGATCTAGTAGTACCGATGTCTAGTATCCTATAGACCCGGTCTTTAAGATGCGTCTTAGACTTGAAGTCTCTTCCGCCTGTGATTCCTTTTCCTGAACTAATAGAGGAGATTCTCCAGCTCTGGGTCACGTCTCCTGGTTAACAGATTGGAGCAGCGGACTGCTTGGCGGATCTGGAGGTGTGTCACACCTCTACTCCCTTTAATAAATCTACGGATGCAGCCGGCTTTCCCTACACTGACCATAAGTGATGGAGTCTTTGGGCACCGCCAAGCTGAGAAATAAATGCCTTTGGGCCACTTTAAGTTCATTTAACACAAACCGCCACCTAAGTACTGGAGACTTGAGAAAATGTGGGCTGACTTCGAAAGCCCTTCTAAAGACGGACTTTTTTTTATTTGAAAAGCTATCTCGCCTCAGGCCTCTTCCCCTTCCCCAGTTTCCTCTGCCCCAATTAGGAGAGGGTTGGAAACCACCGACTGGTTTGCCCCAGTTAGAAAGGATTTTATTCTCGCAGCCGGGTGGGAGGGGCAGCAGACTAGCCTGCTCTCTGTTCCCTCGTTTTAGCTCCCAGCTCACCACCACCTTTCCCCTACTTACTGAATTGAGGCTCCGCCCGGCCTGGGGGCTGCAGATGTTGGCAGCTGGGAGGAGCCTGGCTACAGAGCTTGAATTGCGAGGAATCAGTGTAGAGAACCGAGGTGGGGGAGGGAGGGAGGAAGGACGGACGGGGATCCCCAGTGCTTTGGAGAACTGAGCAGTAGGGATGATGGACCAAAACGTGTGCGTGGCTAGCATGATCCTCAAAGTAGGGGAAACTAAGAGAAGGCACCTTAATTCCAAACCCTAGACGCCAAGTCCGTCTTGAGAGTGGAACAACCTAAAATATGGGGCATCTCCTGGAATGAGAATTGCTAGTTGTTTAGAATTTAGGTTGGGGAGGGGGACGGGATTGCCCAGACCCAGAGAGGGGGCACGCCCTGGGCGGAGCGTCGAAAGGGGAGGTGGGCGGGGACTGCTTAGCCATCCCCCATCCTCTCCTTCCCTGGCCTAGCTCCTTGTCATTCCAGAGGGCTGGGGAACTGGGACGAGGTAGGATAGGGAGGTGGGAGGAAAGGGGCGTGTGCCAGTGCCGGCGCGCGTTCGGGAAGGAGAGGTATAGGTCTCGCGCATTCCCAACTTTTCGGTGAGGGCAGGGCGAGGTACTAGGGCTGGACTGGAGAGGGGCACCATGGCCGCCCTTCTCCTGCTACCCTTGCTGCTGCTGCTGCTGCCGCTACTTGTGCTGAAGTTGATCCGGTGGCCCTGGCTCCGCTGGCTTACGGCAGATTTGGCTTTTACCATGCGCGCCATGAGATGCAAGCGGGCCCTGCAAGCCAAAGCAGCCGCGGCAGCTGCAGCGGACCCGAGGGGCCCCGAGGGCGGCTGCAGCCTGGCGTGGCGCCTTTCGCAGCTAGTCCGGGAGTGTCCCGGGCGCACCTTCCTCATCCACCACGGCAGGCACTACAGTTACGCGCAGGCGGAACGCGAGAGTAACCGAGTTGCGCGTGCCTTTCTGCGCGTGAGGGGCTGGCAAGAGGACCCTAACCTGGACGGAGGGGACGGGATGGGGGCCGCTGAGAAAGGGGCAAGCTCCGCCGGCGGCGCAGGGGACGCGAGAAGACAAGCCGAGCCTGCACCGAGCAAAGGAGGGAATGCGGCCTCTCTGGAGCCTGGGGCGGTCGTGGCTTTGCTCGTCCCCGCCACCCCGGAGTTCTTGTGGCTCTGGTTCGGACTCGCTAAAGCGGGGCTGCAGGTTGCCTTTGTGCCCACCGCCCTTCGCCGGGGCCCCCTCCTGCACTGTCTCCGGAGCTGTGGCGCTCGCGCCCTAGTTGTGGCACCAGGTGAGCGCGGTTGTAAGTGGGCGTGGCCCTACGGGGGGGGGGCGCCGCGAGCTGGACCGGGAGTAGACTTTGGGGTTCGGAAAGAGAAGCAGCTGTACCTACGGCGTCCGGGAGGGGCGGGGCTGTGAGTCCCCGGAATTCGGAGGGGGGCGGGGCTGCTGCTGGGGTTCCTAAAAAGGCGCTAGAACTGGGATTTCCCCTGAGTTCTTGCCCCTTTCCATCCTTACCTGGCATGGTACGAGGGGGCGTAGTACCGAACAGTTTGAAAAGAGTCTGAGAATCCGGAGACTTGAGCCATAAGCTAGGAACAAAGCTCTGCCGCTAATTGGCTGCGAGACTTTAAACAAATCATTTCATTCCTCCGGGCCTCATCTGGAAAAAAAACATAAGAGTTGGGACTAGATGACTGACCGTAGTGTAGTCCCTTACAGCCCTAAAAGACTGTTTCTGTCAGAGTTTTTGTTCCCTCGAATCTCTCCAGAGTTCCTGGAATCCCTGGAGCCTGACCTGTCCGATCTAAAAGAC
Organism: Bettongia penicillata ogilbyi; assembly: GCA_023548195.1. Classification (NCBI taxonomy): domain Eukaryota; kingdom Metazoa; phylum Chordata; class Mammalia; order Diprotodontia; family Potoroidae; genus Bettongia; species Bettongia penicillata. The sequence continues at coordinate 13,433,035 of JAJHZJ010000413.1, forward strand.
TTGCAGCTAAAACTATGGACTGCAGGTCCTGGACGTCACTCTGAGGGCTTCCGAGATCTTCTAGCCGAGGCGGCCGCGGAAAAGGAAGGGCCTCTGCCTGGGTACTTGTCAGCCCCCGGAAACATTCTGGACACCTGTCTGTACATCTTCACCTCTGGAACTACTGGTGAGGCCCCGCCCCCCTGGCTCGCTGCTGCGTTCCGACTTCCAGGCTCTGGGCTCCTTGGAGCTGGGAAAGGCGTGGAGATGACTAAGAGATTCTGCAATCTTCCTGAGCTCCCCAAACCAACCTTCCCGAGAGTAGCCTGTCTTTTCCCCTATCTTTGTCCTGTTTGGCTCTTCTCCCACCCCCAAAGGGCATTTCTCCTTTTCTTTGTACCTTACCCAAAAGACCGGTACCTTAGAACTGCTACTGACCCTGGTGTCGGAAGACCTGAGTTCAGTTCTTGCTGTGGCACGTACTACCTGTGTGACACTGAGCAAGTCACTAAATTTAAACTGGGCTTCAGTTTCCTCACCTACAAAAGGGGGTTTGAAGAACTAGGTGGTGCCAGGTCTCTAGATGGAGGATTCTCATTAGGCCTTACCCTCCTCTCTGCTGATGTACCTGGGCCTTGCTCGTTATGGCTGGGAAGCCAGAAGCTGGAACTGCTTCAGAAAGGTCAGGAGCTCAGACTCCCCTTGTGATTTCTTCCCTTCAGGGCTCCCCAAGGCTGCTCGAATCAGCCACCTGAAGGTGCTGCAGTGCCAGGGGTTTTACCAGCTATGTGGTGTCCACCAAAAGGATGTGATCTACCTCACCCTCCCACTCTACCATATGGCAGGCTCTCTGCTGAGCATTGTTGGCTGCCTGGGCATTGGTCTGTTACTTGTTTTCGAGGGGTTTTTCCCCTTCTTCCCTTATTGATTCCCTACCATTCAGTACAACTCCATCCTGGGTGCTGGTCAGGGGAGGGGAGAGAGTACCTGGATCCACAGAGGGGTGATAGATTCTATGGCCTTAGGGAACACTGATTGGGAAGGTAGAACTATGATACCCCTAGGACATAGGCAGAGAGCCAAGAGTTAATCAACTACACAGCCCTTTTATATCTCCAAGCTAAGGAAATAGGGAGGAATTTGGAGCCATGTACCAGAGAGTAGAGTCCATCTGGAAACATTTCACAGAGGATAGGAGCATGGGGAAGGATTGAGAAGGAAGGGATGGGCTTTGTGTGATGAGACCTAGGGAAGATTTTGTAGGAAAGTTCAAATGCAAAGTAAGAAAAGATTGTTGACTGGAGCTGTGACTGAGGCAGAGGTCTGCCCAAAGCCAATAACATCAAACGAAGGCTTCATTGATATTTTTCCCAGAATTCCTTTTCCAAGAATCTCACTGTGCCTTTGGCACTGGGAGAGTCTGGACAGTAGTGCCCAGGGAGGAAAGAAATGAACTGGGATATGGGGTGTGGGTTCCTTGTGGAATAGGTTCTGCTTTCAGGGAATGGGATGCAAAATGCAACGAGAATCAGTTTCTTAGTCCAGCCTTTTCTCTGGACTAGGGGCCACTGTGGTGCTGAAAACCAAGTTCTCTGCTAGCCAGTTCTGGGAGGACTGTCGGGAGCATGGAGTGACAGTATTCCAGTACATTGGAGAGTTGTGTCGATACCTCGTCAACCAACCGCCGGTGCTGAGGGGCCTTGGGAAGCACTGGGACCTGGGGCGGGAGCAGTTCTTTCTGCTCTTAGAATAATAGAGATTGGGGAGAAAATGGAGGTCTGGTGGGGGGAAGGAGAGGTATCAGAAGTCCTGGCTAGGAGGGTAAGAGTGAGAAGACTGTGGACTTGGGGTATTGAACAGTGTTGTGTTGGGGATACAGCGAGTCAGAGGCTCCCAAGGAGAAAAGTGCAAGTAGTATATGGGGCCAAGGGTATACACACTGTTTCCTTTGCCTGTCACAGAGTGAGGGGGAACGTAACCATGGGGTACGTCTGGCAGTGGGCAGTGGACTGCGACCAGACATCTGGAACCGTTTTGTGCAGAGATTTGGGCCCCTACAGGTACTGGAGACCTATGGTCTAACAGAGGGCAATGTAGCCACGTTCAACTATGTTGGATACCCAGGTGCCGTGGGGAGGTCATCTTGGCTGTACAAGGTAAGGAGCAGGGGACTATACAGGCCTCTAGGTTGGGGAGAAGGGATAAATGTTGTGGGGAGGATATAGGAAGAAAGAGGATAATGTCTTCTAGAAGGTTTCTATTCCAACTTGTCTGTCATCCCTTCCCCCTAGCTATTTTCACCCTTCTCCTTGATTCGATATGATGTGGCTTCAGGGGAGCCAGTACGGGATGACCAGGGGCTCTGTGTCCCTGTGCCTACTGGTGAGCCCTAGGGAGTTGGGGAAGGAGGTAGTGGGGTTGGAAGCAGGATGAGGAGCATTGGGGTTTGTAGGGTAGCCACCATACCTGACCCCTATGACCTCCCCAGGTGAGGCAGGGCTGATGGTAGCTCCAGTGAACCAGGGAGCCCCATTTCTAGGATATGCAGGGAGCCCTGAGCTGGCACAGGGGAAGCTGTTGCAGGATGTCTTCTGTCCTGGTGATGTTTTCTTTAACACGGGGGATTTGCTGGTCTGTGATGCCCATGGCTTCCTATACTTCCATGACCGCACTGGGGACACTTTCAGGTATTTGACCTGTATAGCCCCTGATCTCTAGCCCAACCCAACTCTTAAGCCTCAAATCCTTAAACTATAACCTGAAAATCCCCTAATCCCTGGACCTCTGGACCCATGAATTCTTGTAATAGTTTGGTACCTTAACCTTTGACCCCTGATTGCTTAATCTACCTTCTTATCCTCTGATAAACTTGCCTTCAATGTCTCTTGAATGTTTGGTTCTCTATTCTTCTGTAGGTGGAAGGGGGAGAATGTGGCCACAACTGAAGTGGCTAAGGTCCTAGGAGCACTAGATTTTCTTCAGGATGTGAATGTCTATGGAGTCACTGTCCCAGGTGTGTGGGGGGGAGTGGGAGGCATAGAGTGGGTCTGGCACCAAAAAACATGGATTCCAAGTAGTTCCTCCCAAATGGCATGGCTTACCCTACTGCCTCTCCCATCCACCCAGGGCAGGAAGGAAGAGCAGGTATGGCAGCCTTGGTTCTACGACCACCCCACTCCTTGGACCTTGACAGACTTTATGCCCATGTAGCTGAGTTTCTGCCACCCTATGCTCAGCCTCGATTCCTTCGGATGCAGGTACTGATTCTCCTTCTACCCTTAGAGTACTCTTCTCAAAGGTCCTCATTCCCATAAAAAGATTCTGTCTCATCTCTCTTAGAGTTGAGAAAAATTCTCTAGGCCTCCATTCTCAGCTTTCTGTTATTACCCCCAGAAGGCTGTATCAGCAGACACATGCTACATCTTCCTGGCTCTTTGTACGCAGTACTGTATAACCTTCCCTCATCCCTGCCTCTCTCCCTAGACCTAAGCTGGTTCTTCCCGAAACCAATATCTGGATATATGGAATCTAGTTCATGGCTGAGTAGTAATAATTTGACAGATATTTATTAAATTTCTGCTGCGTACAAGTGCTTGTATTAGGTGCTGATCAACAAACATGCAAAATCACTAGCACAGGGTGCTCCGCCTCATGATGCTTAGTCTGGGGAACTATCAACTTATATATAGCTTGTTGAACTGTTCCTCTTCTCTCCTTCCTCCTCCAGGAGTCGTTGGACACCACAGAGACCTTCAAACAGCAGAAGGTTCGGCTGGCAGGCGAGGGTTTCAACCCAAGCACAGTGCATATGCCGCTCTATGTACTGGACCAGACAGCAGGTGCCTATGTGCCCCTCACAACTGCCTGGTATGATGCCCTCTTGGCTGGACAAGTTCGTATCTGACTGTTCCACTAGATAGGCAGGCCTGAAAAGGGGGAGGGAAGGAAGAAACAGGGGAAATGGGAAGGGGGACAGGGCCTTGGGGTTTGGGGGTTTTTTACATTGCGTTTTTAATCAGTATTTTGTAATAAATGGATTTGAGAACTGATTGCTCTTCTGTCTTTGTTTCTCCATCTATAATAGTGTTATAGAATTTAAATGCAGACTGAGCCTTTAGATTATCCAGTTCAACCCCCTCATGTTAAAGATGTAACTTAAGCCCAATGAGATTAAATAATTTGCCTGAGTTCCTACAGCTAAAATAAAGCAGAACAAAGATTCAGACTTTAGGTATTCTGGTCCCACATCCAGGACTTTTTAAAAATAAAACTGTTTTATTGATGCCCTTTGATTTTACATCAGCTGTTTCTAGATATGTAATACTCCCTCAACCCACAATTCAGACCCTCTCTTCTTACCTGTATCGTTAAGGAGACATGTGCAACCGCTTTAACTTTTCAGAATCAGATTGCACAGTGTAATGAATGTGCTCACACCAGATTAGAATCAGTAGGACATTTTTTTCTGTACAGAAGGACAATATAAAGCAGGATTAAAGAAATATAGAAATATAAAGATAAAGCCTAGCAGAATAATAGATATAGTTACATATATCATCAAGTTGGGGGGAACATCTACATCTGGATCATGTAGATGGGGAGTCCTGGCCCCTCACTGGGAAGACAAAACGTCCCAGGCAGAGCATCCTTCCCACAGGCGAACTTCAAAGAATAGGTGAATTTCTCCAGGTTATATCCAGTTTTAGATAAAAGAGGATGTCCAATCAATTCATTGGCTTGTAGCCAGAGCCTTACCTGACTTAAAATAACTAATGACACTGCTTGTGTTGCAGCTCTGGACCAGGCTAGAATCCAGAGGAGCAAAACATCTGTGTTTGATAGGACACAGGATTCTGTTTGTTCCTAGAAGGGCTGCCAACTCTTCCAGGAAAAGGAATTGGCCAAGGGCAGATTGACCTTTTAGTTCTGGGAATCTGGGTAGGTTCACTGGGTAAGCTGACTGGGGCAAATCACTTTAAGTCCTGGGAACTAGGGCCTGTATTCCAGGGGGAAAGAACAACATTTGTATTCATATAGGCCTATAAATGTGCAGGGAAGATCCTTAATATTTCATTAACCCTTCTTTACCAAAGAAACTTGAAGGAAAGCGATATAATGGCGTTCAGTCTATGAAACATTCTGCCTCAGTAGTGTCCCCCTCTTTACTGGTTGGGAGATCTCTTTCTGTTATCCGTTCTCCAGAACTAATATTGGTTTTTACAGTTACTCAGTTTGCCTTCTTTTTTCGTGATCTTTTCATTTGCATACTTTATTTATGTAAAATTTCCTGGTTCTGCTGGGTTTTGTTGCTATTCATTCCTGTTCATCTTTATGATCCTGTGGACTATACTGTCCATGAGCTTTTCTTGGCAAAGATACTGGAGTGGTTTGCTATTCCCTACTTAAGGGTTAAGTGATTTGCCCAGGATCACATAGCCAAGAAGTCTGAGGCCAGATTTGAACTAAGGTCTTCCTGACTCCAGGCCCAACACTATTCACTAAGCCATCTAGCTGCTTCTCTGTTTTACTTTTCATCAGTTCATACTCTTCTGATGCTGCTCCAAATTCTTCCCATCATTCCTTACTGAACAATAATATTCCCTTTATTCATAGACCAGTTTCTTTAGCAACCTTCAGCTGTTGGCTCATTCCGTTACTTTTTTTTCTTGTATCCACAAAATCCAATGCTTTCCCCACCATATGACATGCCCTGTTATTTATCTATCTGTAGTATGCATATCTTCCCTTCTAGTAATCCGCCACCCTCCGCCCCAAGGACAGGGACCCAAGTAGCTACAGATGAATCCTGAAAGCACTATTTACTAGAGCTGAACGGTGATGACTCATCCTCATAACTCCTAGTGATTGCTTATCTGGGTGCATTCTTTTCTCCCATTCCACTGAAGAGGGGAACTTTTCCGATTTCAAGATTGTGAGGGAAACTCTATCATCTCTGGTGAGGGGTGTATAAAAACCTGGAGGAAATGGCCCATGGGACAGAGACAACAACTGCTGCCCCCCAGTGGCCATATCTAGAAATTACGCCAAGGATGGTGTCAATAAAGAAGTGGTAGAACTCTGGGGTCTTCAACTCTGGATAAAAGGAATTTTTTTTTTTAATTAACTTTTAAAACTGTGAACTTAATCATAAACAAGCTTCAAAACACAAAGAAACAGGGCATAGGATACTGTGGGATAAGAAACTTAAGTGATTTTATTTTTTTAAATATAGTGTAGTAGAAAGAAAAGTGGCACTCTGGTCAGACCATCTGGGTTCATGTTCTACTGCTGAGTTATTAACTGTGTGACCTTAGGCACGCCACAATCTCCCAGACTTCCTTTGGTTTCTTCATCTGAAAAATAAGTGGGTCAACAGGGTCACTGAGGTCCCTTCTAATTCTGTGATTTTATTAAGTTTAACACGGTAGTCACAAATTGTGTCTATTTGTCTTCCCTGTGAGTATTTTTGCCTTCCATACATTTAAAAAAATGTTTTATTGATGCATTTTTCATCTTTATCACCACCTACTCCTCCACTTTCTTCTCCACCCACCCAGAGCTGAAACCTTCTCTTGTAATAAATACGTATGGTCAAGCAAAAGAAAAAAAAAACAACAAAAACCTGCATTGGCTGACCATATCTGAGAATGCATGTCTGATTCTGTAATGGCTAGTCCCTTACCGCTCTGTCGACAGATGGGTAGTATGTTTGATTAGTCTTTTGAAATTATGATTGGTTGATGCTTTGGCTAGAATTCTGAGTTCCTTCAAAGCTGTCTCCCCTAACATTATTACTGTGGTCATCATGTAAATTGTTTTAATTCATTAAACTTTTTCCTTATTTCTCTGAATCTGATATATTTGTAATTTTTCATAACATAATACAATTCCATTATATGCATGGTTATTAACATTCATCTTTAAAAAATTTCTGAGTTCCAAATTCTGTCTCCCTTTTGCCCCTCCCCCATCCATTGAGAAGGCAAGCAATATGATATCAATTATACATGTGAAGTCATGCAAAACATGTTTTCCTCTCAGCCATATTGTAAAAAAGAGACGACATGAAAAAGAATGCTTCAATCTGCACTCCGAGTTTTATCAGATCCTCTCTCTCTCTCTCTGTCTCCCCCCACCTCTAATCTCTCTCCACCCTCTCTCCTCCTCTCTCCCTCCCCCCCTCTCTCTTCTCTCTCTCCCTCTCTCTCTCTTGCCCTCCTTCCCTCTCTCCCTCATGTTACAACATTGCTCTTATCATATACACTACAATCTGTGATGCATACCTATTTTGTTTACCATTCTTTGCTACAACAAAAAAGTGCTGCTATAAACATCCTTGCATATGTGCATCCTTTTCCTCTGCCTTTAAGCTCCTTGGGTACAAGACTGAGTACTGCTCAGTAATATCACTGAGTCAAAGTTTAGTGACTTGGGAGGTATGGTTTCAAACTGTTTTGCAGAATGGCTGAACAAATTTAGACTTCCAACAGTACCTTAATGTGCCCTGTCCTCCCACAACTTCTCCAACAATGACTATTTTCCTCAAATTTCAGGTTTACCAACCGATGGATATAAGCTATTTTAATTGGCTTTTCTCATATTAGCAGTTGGAGGCATTTTATAAAATATGGTGGCCTATAGCTTGCATTTCTTTGTTCAAGTGAAGGTTTTTCCAAACCCTCTTAGGGTGGTGGAGATGGAGTTACCTTTTAATCCAACTGATAACCCTAAAAAGCCAATAAAAGAAAGGTGAAAGGTGGGAGGCCACTCAGTTAGAAATCATTCCTACCCCCAAAAAGTGGCACCCCTCCAGAGTGCATCCATCTAGATCGGTGGTTAGATGGGTCCCCAAAGTAAGTTTTGACTGACATCCCTATAAGAAGATGGACAAAAGGGAAACACCCCAACTTCTGACCCCTCACATACATAAGGATACAAATAGAGTTTCCCTATCCAAGATCTGGAGTCAAGGGAAACTGATCCTCCTTAGTTCAAATCTGGCCTCAAATACTTACAAGCTGTGTAACCTTAAGCAAGTCACTTAACCCTGTTTGCCTTAGTTTCCTCATCTGTAAAATGAGCTGGAGAAGGAAAGGGCAAACCATTCCAATACCTTTGGGATCACGAGGAGTTGGAACACAACTGAAACGATAAAAAAAAACAAACAAGAAATCCAAGAGCTTAAAACTACTGGCTTCCCTCCTTCCTGGGGAGGGAAGTACAGCCCTTTTAGATTTAGCAAAATGTTGGAGAGCAAGTTATGCCTACATCTCTGTAAGAAATTGTTTCTCAGTTGTGTCTGCCTCCCCCGTAGCTTGGTTGCTCCTGTGCACTCCCAAACCCTGCGTCCTAATTCTCCAGTACAATCTGCTTCCAGTCTCCCCTATAAACCTATAAACACCCTTTCTCCCTCCTCTCTCCCATCCCCCCAAAACCCTTACTTTGACCTTTATGAAATGGAAAACCCTTTTTGGTATTCAAAGCTTTTAATAACCTGGCCACCTTTTAAGTCTTCTTACACCTCAGCCCCTGGGACAAATTCTGTAACTCATTGACCCTGGGTTGTCTCGCTGTTCCTTAAACATGATACTCTCTCTCCTGATTTCTTCCTGTTTTTTCTGGCTATACTTGGCACCCAGAATTCTTTCCCTCCTCATCTCTGTCTCTTAGCCTCCCTGGCTTCCTTTGAGAATCAACTAAAATCTCATTTTCTACAAGAGGCCATTCCCTATCCTCTTCAATGCTGGTGCTGTCCCTGAGATTATCTCCAATTGATCCTTTCTATATCTTGTTTTTTACATAGTTGTCCATATGTTGGCTCCCCTCACTAGATTGTGAGCCTCTGGAGAACAGAAAGCAATTTTTGCCTTTCCTTGTGTCCCCAGCACTTAACACAATGGTTGGTGATTGACTAACCTGGAGAAACAGACACATGCCCTTCTCAATAAGAGTCCCCTCTCAGATTGCAATGGCTTTTGGAACTAAGCTTAAGATGAAATATTCAGATGTCCTTAACCTCTAGCTCTATTTCAGAGACAGTTGCATTAGTTAGGAAAACCCCTAGGTAAGGCAGTAAGTTTGGCTAGAAATGGAGTTGCTGCCTATGTGTCTTAGATCTCAGAGCTCAATATTTTTTCCCCTTACCTAAAAGCACTTTTATATCACAGCCTCTAATTCACTTATTTTTGGTTTGTTAAAATTCTTTTTAAAATTTTATTTTTTCTCATCTACATGTAAATTTTTTAAACATTTTTTTAATTTGGGTTTCCAAATTTTCTCCCTCCTCTCCTTAAAAGGCAATCAATTTGATATAGATTATACGTGTGAACTGATGCAAAACACATTTCCATATTAGCCATGTTGGAACAGAAGACAAAAAAAAAACAACCCCCAAAAAATAAAGATAAATTTAAAAGTATGCTTCCATCTGCATTCAGACTTCATCAGTTCTTTCTCTAAGAGCCTCCTGCTCATCATTTTATAATACAATAGTATTCTACCATAATCACCACAACTTGTTCAGCCATTCCTCAATTGATGGGCATCCCCTCAATTTCCAATTCGTTGCCCTCAGAAAAGAATTACTATAAATATTTTTGTATATATAGGTGCTTTTCCCTTTTGTAATCTCTTATGGGATACAGACCTAGTAGTGGTATTGCTACATGAAAAGATATGCATGGTTTTATAGCCCTTTGGGCATAGTTCTAAATTGCTCTACAGAATGGTTCAATCAGTTCACAAGTCCACCAACAATGCATTAATGTCTCATTTCCCCCACATTCCCTCCAACATTTATCGTTTACTTTTTCTGTCCTATTAGCCAGTCTAATAGGTATGAGGCAGTACCTCAAAATTGTTTTAATTTGCATTTCTTTAATAAATAGTGAGTTAGAGAATTTTTTTACATGGTTCTAAATAGTTTTACTTCATCTGAAAACTGATCATATCTTTTGATCATTTATCAACTGGGGAATGACTCTAATTTTTATAAATTTGTATCAGTTCTCTATATGTTTGAGAAATGAAGTGTTTCTCAGAGAAACTTGTTTCAAATTTTTTTTCAGTTACTATTGCTAGCTGTATTTCCCTTCATCCTATTTCCTACCCCACCCCCATTTATTCTGTCCTCTCTCTCCTTTCACCCTGTCCCTCCTCAAAAATGTTTTGCTTCTATCCACCCCCTCCTTCAATCTGCACTCATTTCTATCACCACTGCCACCTTCCCCCCTCCTTTCTGTAGGGTAAAATAGATTTCTATACCCAAGTGAGCGTGTATGTTACACACACACACACTCTAAATATAATCTCATTACAATTCAATGTTGCTCTTTGCCTGCTTCAGCAAGGTCAGCTGGGGCTGGGGCTGACACCAGATGTATCTGTGGGAAACTGTAGTTTCTCACTTCCCTGCCTTGTTTAGTTCCCAGTTCCCTATATTGAAATGTTTTCCCTCTCTTCTTGGCTGGCTGTCTTCTTAAGAATGAAAATCCAAGTGAAATGCCATCTCCTCTTTCTGTCCCCTTTGGTAACCTCCTGGGACCTGAAATAGCATTCTGCTTCAGATCTGAGTACTTTGAATTTCTCTTATCTCCTAACACAATACTCTTGCATACAATAGGTATTTAATCATTCAGTCCATAAATATTTATTAAGCATCTACTAAGTGCTAGGCACCGTGCCAAATGCTTGGAGCATACAAATAGAAGCAATAACCATTCCCTCAAGAAACTTACAACCTAATGGTGGCAACAACATGTAAACAAATATATACAAAACAAGTCGTATTACAGGACAAATAGGAAATAATTAACAGAGAGAAAGCACTAGAATAGAGGGGATAGGGAAGGATTTTATTTGTTACAATGTAGAAGTAGCTGATCAAAGGGGCCAGAGAGCTAGATTTCAAGTCCGGAGGATTTGGATTCTAATCCCGTCTCCAACACTTAATTCAAATCACTTAACCTCTATGAACTTTAGCCAATTATCTTTGATTTATCCACTAAAGTTATACAAAGGAACGCTTCTTCCTTGATGTAGGGACTTCCCCTACACTGACAAAATCACTTGTAATCTTGTACTGTCATATGGTTATCCCTTTATGCAGCACTGAAAACGTCAGCACTAAAGAGGAGTGTTTAATGGGTTATATACACTCTGAATGGATGCCACAGCTAAGAAAGGCCCTTTAAAATCCAGTATCGAAATGCCGACAGCTTTGTGATTGTAGAATGAGGTATTTAAGGTAAATAAAACTGTCACCAAGTGACCAACCTCACCCTCCATCTCTCCTGGTCGGAGCTTCCAGAGCTCAGCACAGCGTAAACGCTGAACGCGTGTGGATCCACCGCCTGGAGCCTCTTTTCCTTCATTTTTGCTGATCTCTGGGTTTGAGCTCTCTTAGTCCATGCAAGGTAGATGGTCTTCATGACCAGCCTGGCACTGAAGGTCCCACCCAAGCTAGTCCCTGGCGGTCTCTCCAGCCCAATTTCCCATGACTCCCTAGGTTTCAGCCAGACTAGTTCTTTCTCAAACCGGACTTCTGTCTCCAGCTTTCTGACTGCATGGGATCGTTGTTATTATTGATCGGTCTTTTCGGATTCTTCGTGATCCATTTGGGGTTTTTTTGGCAATGATACCGGAAGGGTTTGCCCCTTCCTTTCCAGCTCATTTTACAGATAAAGAACTGCGGCAAACAGGTTTTTAAAGTGTCCGGGGCCACCTCTGAGCTCCGGCTGCCCACGCTTGGGGCACGTCCCTCAGTCTTCTAGATTCCGGGGCGGGGGGCGGGGGGTGGGGGGGCACCTCCATCCTCGCCCCTGCCCCTCCCCTCGCTCCCGGCGGCTCTGGCGCAGGCCCTCGCAACTGAGGGGCTCTTATTCAGGGGCCCGCGAGGCTGTGTTTTGTGACGGGGTGTAACCTTCTGGGGGGGCGTCTTTTGCCTCTTTCTAGTACCAAAGCACACAGCACTGTGCCCGGCACACAGTAGGAGCTTAGCAATGATCGCATTGTGGTATTTCCGCCCGCGGCGTGGTCGAGGCCCTAACCCCGAGGTAGAACGGAAGTCCCTTGCGGCAGATGCCATTTGGCTGCAGCGCGGCGGCGCTTCCAGCCTCTCTCACGACCCCCGGGGGGCCAGGCCCGGGTGGACCGACCCCGCCCGCAGTGGGGAACGAGCCGCCCCCTCCCGCGCGGCCCCGCCCTGGCACAGCCCAGAGCTGTGAGGCGCGGCGGGGGGAGGGGCGGAAACACCAAATTAGGTCTGGAAGGGGAAATGTCACAAGACTCTTGGCCCTGCAAATGAGGCGCCCGCGAGCCCGACAGGAGGCCCAGTCCAGCGGCTCTGCCCGTACCGTTCTTCCCACACGAGGCAAAAATCGGGGTACCACTCGGGCCGCCACGCCAAGCCTAGAGAGCAGTCCTGCGCGTGCGCGAGCAGGGGCGCCGACGCCAGCCCGCTCGGAACGAGACACCAGACCGACTGGCTGAAGGGGGGGGCAGGGCTCCGGAGAGAAGGGCGGGAAAGCCCCACCCGCGCGTGCGTTCTCTCTCCCCATAGGCCCGTGCGGTCCGGGAAGGCGGGTAAGGCGCGTGCGCGCTGGCAAGCCGCTGACGCCTTAGCTCTGTAGCCCCGTAGGAGTGTGCACGTGCGGGGCGTTGCGCCAGGCTTGGGGAGGGAGCCTGTTCTGTGCCGGGCGCTGTGAAAACTACACAGAATATCCCATTTTATGCGTACCACAGTCCTTCCAGGTTGGGCGCTAACGAAGGTTAAGGGACTTCCCCGGTGACCCACAGTTAGGAAGTGCCTGAAGCCGAATTTGAACCCAGATCTCCGGACTTCACGCCTAAAAAACAAAGCAATGCTTGCACTTTTGTTTTTAAAGGAAGAGAGCTATAAATCAATACAAAAGTAGCAAATAACCAAACCAGTGTCGGGGCAGGGGTTTGGGAAGGAGGGGTGGAAAGCAAGCAGAAAGAGGCCAGCCTTGGGCAGCTGTCTACCCTTGTCTGTAAGGCAGGGGAGTTTAATTTTTGCCATGAGTCCCTCCTAATCTAGCGAAGCCTATGGACCCCTTCTTAGAATAACGTTTTTTAAATAACTCTAGAAAATGATAAATTTTAGTTAGAAGTTAATGAAAATAAAGCTATAATTTATTGATCGATGGATTTTTTTTTTTGTCATACAAGTTGACCGACCCTCTGAAACCTAGCCATCAGCTTTGGATCCCCAAGGTAAGATTCTCTCCCTATGGAATGAAAGGGAGCTGGCCTGCTTCACCAGGAGGGAAAGGTCCTGGGACCCAACCCAAGAGTCCCATCTGAGCTATTGGAAAATTGTATATATCATATTAGAGCTCCTCAGGAGACAGCCGAAATCCATTTCCCTTCTGGAAACCAAACCCTTTACAAAATCCTCTTCCTGTGCAAGATGACTCCATATGGAAATTATCATCTGTGACATCCCCTCACAAATCTCTGTGTTCTGGGTTCAGATCTCTGAGTTCTGAAGGTGAGAGCTCAGTGCTTATGGTAATATGGGGAGGAGAATTTAGTAGTTCTTCCTAACACAGGTGCACAGGTATCCCTAACAAGACAACCACCCACTCTCCTGTGAGAAATTATTTCTGTCTTATATTTAATATCTAATTAATGAATTGGGATCAAGGTTTTTCCCCTTTTTTACTTCCTCATCCAAAAATCAACTAGTGTGGGAGATCTCTTAAAGATTTACCCAGGTCAAGATCTAAACAGACAGTAAAAGAAATTCTAATTTTAGGGTTATGGATGCATCCCTCCTCATTGTGTTTGATATGATTGGTCTAGGAAGTGTTGATTCTCCCTTTTTTCAGATAATATGGAAATTGATGTCACAAGATGTGGGTGATCCAAGTTACAGTATCCCAAGACCCTCATTTTAATATAAAGCCCAAGTCTCATTATAATATTCATTCTCTTGTTGACCGGAGTTGATTTTCACCCTCAAGTGCACCCCTTTTTCAAAAGACTTTGTAAATGTCAAAGGTTTCAAGAGGTTGCCTTTTTGGCTACCGAGGAAAAAATAAGCCCGTTTTTGTTGACTGCTTTCTAGAAGCACGGTCAATAAAATTGATTTTAATTTACCCAGAAACTCAGTCTTTCAGAATTTTTTAATTGTCACATTCCCATCCTTTCATCACGTATCACCTACTTTCAAAAAATGTGCTGATTGTGGCCTTGAGGTCTGTTCTGGGTTGTGGGCATGAGTTCTACACCAAGACTTGTTGGTATGTGACTCATGACTGTAATACAATAATGGAAGGATATACCTTATTGAAGACGAAAAGATTAGATAAAAGAGATGATCATATAGCGTCAAAGGCATATTGGTTGGTTGTTGTCCTTCATGCCTGAAGAGGACCAAAATGTCATCACTACGTGGGCGGGTCCAGGTACAGTGTGTCCTACTATGGCTGATCAGATCGATACAAGCTCAGAAAGCTGCACCACAGTTCAAGTACAAATAGTTCATCTGAACTGTGAGGAATCCACAAGCCAGGAGGTCAGAAAGGTGATGAGAGGGAGAAACAACGGAGGGAGAAACATCAGAATATCATGGTGAGTTATTGGACTATACCAGAAGAAAGGAAAGAATGATGAACTCTTTCTGCTAAAGCAGAGCAGCTGATAAATTCCTGACTTTTATTAATGATTATTCAAAAAGGGAGGAGTCCCGGAAACTACTTGATTGTAATCTAATAAGAAGGATCTGGCTGCTAAGTAGAAATCAAATTATTTATTAAGCACCGCACAGGATGGTTGCAAGAATCAAATGAGATTACAAGCTTGTAAACTTTTTCAAGTTTGAAAGGCTATAGAAATGCGTTCTCTCTCTCTCAACATTATAATAGCTGGCATTTTTATAAGGCCTACTGTGTGCCAGGCACTGGGTTAAGCACTTTACAAATATCTCATTTGATCCTCACCACAACCCTGGGAGGTAGGTGCTATTATTACCCCCATTTTGCAGATAAGAAGACTGATTATTATCATCACTGTGCCTGGCACTTTCTAAATGCTGAGTACAAAAGGAAAGGCAAAAACAATCCCTGAACTCCAAGTGCTCACATTCTATTGGGGAGAAAACATGTAAATAACTAGGTACATACAAGATATGTACAAAAGTGACAGGAAGTAAAATCTCCAAGGGGAAGGCACTAACAGCTTTGGGGACCTAGAAAACTCTCCAGCAGAAGGTGGGATTTGAACTTGACTAAGAAAAGACAGAGGAAAGGAGGGAGAACATTCCAGACCTGGGGGACAGCCAGTGCAAAGAGGTCAGCTTAGCTGGATCATAAGATTTCATGGAGAGGATTCACATTCAAGACTGGCAAGTAGAAAAGGGCCAGATCATGGAGAGCTTTAAATGCCAAAAGAAAGCTTCTATTTTTGATCCTTGAGGTAACAGGAACTGTTGTAGTTTATTGAGTAGAGGGAGTGGCATGGTCAGACCTGTATTTTAGGCACATCTCTGACTACTGAGTGGAGGAGGGATTGAAGTGGGGAGAGATTTGAGGCAGGAAGACCAATGAAGGGGTGATTGCAATAGTCTAGGCAGGATATAATGAGAATAAATTCAGTTTTAGACTTATTAAATTTGAAATATCAGTGATACTCAAGGTTAGAAGTGACTGGTGGGTCTTTGGAAATGTGAATCTAGTGCTTCATAGGGAGGTCGTCACTAGAGATAATGCTGTAAATTGTCTTCAGAGTCAGGCTGATGTTGTGATTCTTTGATACTGTAAAATATTGGGAACCATTAAAGGTTTTTAAGCAAGGAAGTCATGTGAAAGTAGCAACTTACAAAAACAAAGATCAGTTTGTGGTTGGGTTTTTTTTTACATCACCATATATCTCCCTCCCCCTCCCAGAGAGCCAATTCATATAAGAATATTTTAAAGAAAAAAAGAGGAAAAAATAAGCATAACTGATCAATACATTAAAAAAAGCCTGAAAATACGTGCAATGTACAATACTTGTGGACCTTCCCTTCCACCCCTGCCAATAGGTTGGATTGGCAGTGTCTTTTCATATGTCTTCTTTGGAACCATGCTTGTTCTTTGTAATTTTACAATATTCACTTTTGATATTTTTTATGGGTTGCTTCTGTTTACATTGTTGCAATCATTGTATAAATTGTTTTCTTGGTTTTCCATAACTTCCTTTTACATCTTTTCATAAATGTTCCTCTATGTTTATCAGAAACATCATTTCTTATATTGCAGTAATATTCTGTAATATACATGTACCACAGTTTGCTTGGTCATTCCCCAATTATAGACATCTTTTTTTGGGGGAAATAATTGGGGTTAAGTGACTTGCAAATCAGCATCACCCAGCATTACATAGCTAGTAAGCATCTGAGGTCTGATTTGAACTCAGGTCCTTCTGCTTTCAGGGCCAGTGCTTTATCCACTGTGCCATCTAGCTGCTGTGGGGCATCTATGCTGTCACAAAAAGTGGAAAGTAGTAGCTTTACGGAAAATGAATATAGTGGTGCCATGCATTTTCGGTCTTGAGAAAAGAGAGACTAATCCTGACAGGAGGTGATAATAATAGTTGACATTTATATATTATTTTAAAGTTTGTAAAGCATTTGACATAATCACTTGAACCTCACTACAATATTGGGTATTTATATACCAAATTAAAGTTATCCAAGAATTTTGCATATCCTATCTCATTTGATCATTGTAACAATCCTGCAAGGTAGATGCTACAGATACATTATTCCTATTTTACAGATGAGAAAACTGAGACTCAGAAAGGTGAAGCGATTTGTCCAGTCACACAGCTAGTAAGTATCAAAGGTTGATTTTTAACCCAGGTTTTCCTGAATCCAAGGTTAGCATGAGATCCACTACACAGAGATGTGGATCTGGTC
Organism: Bettongia penicillata ogilbyi; assembly: GCA_023548195.1. Taxonomy (NCBI): domain Eukaryota; kingdom Metazoa; phylum Chordata; class Mammalia; order Diprotodontia; family Potoroidae; genus Bettongia; species Bettongia penicillata. The sequence goes on from JAJHZJ010000413.1 coordinate 13,449,935, forward strand.
TAAGAGAGTGGAAAATGATTAACTAAAGATTCACTTACGAACTTGTATAGAAAACAGACATGACTGAAAGTAACAGAAGAAAAGCAAACAAACAAACACCACACTGAGTGGATTCAGAAGAACATGTGGCTGAGATTAAGTCCAAGCTTTTAAGGGAAAGAAATTGTTCAGGCTTTTTTTCTGGGAAATATATTAAGAAGAGGGTTTCTCAGGGGATTGAGAACAGAGAGGAAGGAGGAAGAAAATACAAAGGAAGAAGACTAAAGGGACACAGAAAGGGAGAGACTGAGGAGTAGAGAAAACCAGGAAAGGAAAAAGGAGAACTAGAGAATCAAAAAAAGGGACAGGAGAAGGAAAAACAGGCAGAGAAGCGGAGAAATGGTGGCAAGGATGAAAGAGAAATGTATGAACAGAGGTGAGGAGAGAGAGAGAGAAAGAGAGAGAGAGAGAGAGGGAGGGAGGGAGGGAGGGAGAGAGAGGGAGGGAGGGAGGGAGGGAGAGAGAGAGGGAGGGAGGGAGAGAGAGAGAGAGAGAGAGAGAGAGAGAGAGAGAGAGAGAGAGAGAGAGAGAGAGAGAGAGACCTACTAGGAAAAAAAACTGGATAAATCTGAGGGCAAAAAAAAGAATGGGAAGGAGGAATCAAGAAGAAAGAAGAAATTAAACCTGAGGCAATCAGATTAAAGAAGGGTCCACAAGAATAAACACAGAGAAGAAAGAGATCTTAAGTGGATGGGAGATGAGTTGGTTTAGGGGACAGGAGAAAGGATTTCTGGGTGCTTTGTATTCATTTTTCCCCTAATAAGGAAACTCTTGAGTTTTCTCTCCTTGCCCCATCATTTGGCCAGACCACTCCCTCCCACAGAGGCATCACTTGATTTCTTGAGGTCTCTATCTCCTCTAGTCCTATCCCGCAGGGCATGGGAGTCAGGAGGAGGGAAGAGAGGGAGGGAAAGATGAGAGGAGGAAAAAGGGAGGGAGGAAAGGAAGCAACTGACTGAGTTGTGGTGATGGGTCCTGCAGAGAGTTAGCCCTTTTTCTGGGCCTGAGCTGTTAATATTCCCTAACTCCAATCCCACAGAGTATTGCTTCTTTCCCCACAAGATTTTTGGGGTAAAAGTTTCGGCAAGCCGGTTCTCCTCCCTTTCTACTCCCTGGGAGTGGAGGTGGGGGAAAGGAAAATAGGGGGATATGCTGTAAGGAGCCTGGGTCCCTCTCCTGACCAGCTCCCGCCCCTTGGCCCCCTGCTTGGCCCCGGCCCATTGTCCTGACAAGAATGGAGAGAACAGCTTTGGAGAGTGATACTATGAGTGTGTGGAGGGGGTGGAAGGGGGAGGTGGCCGGGCTGTGATGAGACTAATGGGATCCGCTCCTGGCCTTCCTCCTCAATCACCCAACTCAGCACCCGGGACAGCAACTCTGACCCGGGCGGGGGGACATAAAAGCCCCACTTTCCTAGGGACACCCCCAAACAAAACCTTAGACACCCCCAACTTCTTAAAAACAGCAGAGAGATGGTCTTGGGGGATCCCAGGAGTTCCCAGCTGTTACTTCTTTACTTTGATTTTGTCAAAACTTCAAGAGGGTGTTGGGGGCGGGTCTAAGAAGGATGGAGGGTGGGGTTCCTGAAGCTGAGAAAGAGGCGGGTCTGAACCCCCAACTTTACCCTACTCCCATTGGCCCCCTCCATTTTTCTCCCTCCCTCCCCAGTTGTCTCTGTCTGGGTCCCAGCTCTGGAGGGAGGGGACGGGGATGGGCGGGGGGGGGGGTGGTGCGGGGTGTGTGTGTGCGTGTGTGTGTAAAGGAAGGCGTGAGACCAAAGGCAGAGACAGACACTGCATGAGAAAGGACGGACGGAAGGCTAGAAGCCTCTAGTCCCAACTCCCAGAACTCGGCCCCCCTCCATGCCCCAGGTTCCCTAGGAGCAAGACCTGAAGCTCCCCCTCATCCCCTGGTGCCCCCCAAGTGCGGGCACGCAGAGTCCAGGGTTCTTCTCCAGGCTGAAGGCAGCAGAACCAGGGCTGGCAGGGGGAGGCAGTGGCTGCCTGGGGACTAGGAGGGGGGCCGAAGCATCCCGGGTCATGGGGCTGTGGCTGCTTGGACTGCTACTTCTGCAGAACTGGGGTAAGAGGGAGAATCAGGGGAGCAGATAGGCACAATGACACCCAAAATGGAGTAATGAGGGAATAGTGAGAAGACATAGAAAGAGATGGGGGGAAATGGAGAAAATGAAGGAGGCGATTAGAAATGAGGGAAGTGGGGATGAGGAGAATGGGAGAGATATGGGAGGAGAAATAAGATCGAAGGCGAGAGATAAGGATGGGGAGAAAGATGGGGCAAAGGAAAAAGAGAAAATGAGATATATGAGATGCGGAGTGAAAAGAAAAAAGGAAAAGAAATGAGAGAAGAGAAGAGAAGGAGATAGAGAAAGCTGGGAAGAAAGATGAGGATTAATTAACTGTTCTAAAGTTCATACCTCCTTCCAACAAATGTGCTGGACAGCCATTACTCAACAAGTATTTGTCGATGGTGGAATATGTATTGTTATCGATAGTGATCTCATTCCCATCTTACAGAGTTCAGATCGGAACAGTTCTAGGACAGATCATTATCTGATTACTATCCTTTGACACTTAGCGTTCTTTGGATTATTGAACAGGTAGATAAAATCATTGCTATTTGTAATTATAATATGATAAATTGTGTTATCGTACTTGTCTGGTTCGGCGCAGTTCAGATAGAAACAATCTGGGGACAAATTGCTATCTTGCTGTTACTCTTTTATATGTAATGTTCTGCAGAAATGATGATGAAAATTGTTACTGGAAAAAAAGACCAGGCAAAACAAAGATTGGAGGAAGAAGATTAGAGAATGGGGGAATGGCAGCAGAAGAGAGATGGAGAGCGCAGTATAAGGGAGGTGAAGGAAAAGAAGGAAGAGACAGATTGAGGGGGAAGTAAAAATCAGGGTAGGAAGGAAAGGGAAAATCTGAGGGGTAAAGGGAAGGTAGCATAATCCTAGGGGTTCAGGAACCAGGGGAAAAAGGGGAGCAGGGGAGGTATTTGAAGGAACAACAGTTCAAGGGTTTGGGAGGGATAGAAAGAAAATGAGTAATGGGTGAGTTGGGTGAAGCCTTTTGGAAGAGGAGAGAAAGGGGAAACATTGAGGGGTTCAGGAGTGGGAAGGGGAGAGATAAAGCCCCAGGAATGGCTGGAGAGTTTGGGAAGAGCCAGGCCAGGCTAGCTAGAAGAATGCAAGGGGCTTCACCCTACAGATCCATGGGTTTTCCTGGTCCCAGTTCCCAGAGATCTACCTGCACAGAGGGAAGCAGCTCTGTAGGGGAAAAGGATGTGGGTGCCTGGGACTGGAGCGAAACAGGGCTTTCAAGTCTAATTTCATGATTCATTCCTAAACTTCCAGTGTCCCCCTGCCTCTGCATTTATATGTAAGCTTTGTGTGTCTATTTAATTGTGAATCCAAGTGAAAGTCGGGTACACCTCTAGGCCCCTGTGTATCGATCTTTGTATATAGATGTGAGAGAGTAACTCCCCCAGGGCAGAGGTCACTTCTTACCTAAACTTTGTATCTCCTCTAGTACTCAGCACAGGGTTCTGAACACAATAGGTGCTTATTAAATGTTTGTTGAATTGAATTGAATGTATGTACATGGGTGATTCTTTAGATGAGAGTGTGCTTGCTCATTTGTGCATATATGTAGGTAAGTATGAATTGAGTGTGTATCAGTAGATAAGTGAAACTGTACTTTTGTATTTGTAGATATGTCTTGTGTGCCTTTCTATTTGTGTACCCATATGTGTAATAGTTTCTCTGCGTGTTCTGATGCCAGTGAATGTGTGTGTATTTATGTGCCTAAGTGTACCCTTGCCCTGCCTAGTATTGCCTAGCTAGTAATGGGGTTGGGAGAGAAGAGGAGGGGAGTCAAGAGAGTCCTGGGAAGCTGACCTTGTGGGCAGACAGGCAGATGGGCAGGCGGGGGAGGGAGGAGGACGAACCCATTGTCCCAGGGGGGAATACAATGCCCATGGCTCGGCCCCTGACCCTGCCATTGTGCCCGCCCCGCCCCCTCCCCGTTGCCAAGGCCTGGCTGAAAGAGGCCATCAATCAAGACCCGCCTGAGTCCAGCCCAGGGCCTGTCCCAGCCTGCCCTAGCCCCAACCCCAGGTTCCCATCCTCCATCCTCAGCCCCAGCTCTACCCTCCTTCAAAGCTCCCCATCTTCTATCAGCTCTGGCTCCAGCCCAGACCCTATTCCAGCCCCTAGCCTCTTCCCAGCTCCGCATCATCTGTCCTTAGTCACAGTGACAGGGCACTGTCCCAACCAGGCCTAGCCCCAAGCGTCCTTCTACTCCCGTATCTTCAATCCAAACCACACCCATACATCCACCTAGCTTCTAGCCTCCTCATACCCATTTCCAATGACCCCAACCCCACTTCCTCCACTTCTACTTCAATCTTTCCTCAGTTATGAATTTCAAAGTTCAACTCCACCTTGAACTTATACTTCTGCCCCATTGCTCCTTCTGAGATATCATTTTTTGGCTTCTATTCCTTCTTAGCCTCCATCTCATTGTTTTCTCAGGGTCCAGGCTATAGGAGAGGAAGAGCCAAGGCAGAAGCCAATGAGATCTTTCTCCAGGCCTAGTGAGCGTAGCTTCATATAGAAGAGAGAGGGGACTATGTAGGAGGAAAGGAAGGGACAGTGAGATTTTCCAGAAGGATCCTGGCAATACCCTCTGAGCCTGCCCTTTCCCTACAGGTGAAGTTGGAGGCTCTGAGCTGGCCTTTGTGCAGGAGCCAGAGGATGTGGTGGCACTGAGGGAGCACCCACTGCTGCTGCGGTGCCAGGTGGAAGGAGAGCTACCCATAACCATCTCCTGGCAACGGGATGGGATACCCCTGGGAAACAACAGTGGTGCCACTCTGATGCCAGATGGATCTCTATACCTTGGGGGTTTCCCCAACCACCATGCACCTCAGGGGTCATCCCTACTTTCTGCCTGTGTCCATGAGTACAACTGTGTGGCTCAAAACCGCTATGGACGGTTGGTGAGCCGGAGGGCACGGGTGCAGCTGGCAAGTGAGTGACCTGGACTGCCCAGGGTAGATACTGGGCCACTAGGTGTTTGAGCAAAGGCGTTGAAAGGGGGCATGAGGCTGGGAAGGGTAGACTTGGGAAGGTAGGCTCATTGGGGAAGGATCAAAGAGGCTCTTTGAATGCTCTAGGCACAGAGGAAGAAAGTAGTAAAGTGGAAGGGAGTGTACGATTTCAATTTTGGGATAACAGGGATAAGGCAAGACTGTGGGATCAATCAGGGCTAGTAGCTTGGGGCAAGGGACTCTAGAGGGTAAGGTTCAGATATCTGAACCTTTGTTTTCCTAGGTCTATCTCGATTTCACCAACACCCTGAGTCCATGGTGGTAGAGCAGGGAGGTGTTGCCCGTTTCCAGTGCCTGATCCAAGGGGTACCTGAGCCAATTATCTCCTGGGAACACAACCGCACTGCACTGAGCCCTACCAGCCACAGGTGAACAGGAAGGACCTGGAGCTGGGGGGATACTGTAGAGAGAGGGTCAGGATCTGAAGTGAACCTTAATAATCTCTCCATTTCCTCTGGCAGATTCACCTTATTACCTACAGGCATTCTGCAGATCACAAGTGTTGGGCAGTCTGATGTAGGGACCTACCGATGTGTGGCACGCAATATAGCCAGTACTCGATACAGCCAGGAGGCCCAACTTGCACTGAGTGGTAAGGACTCAGGATGGAAGACAGAATGAAAACCTAGGGTGCTGCCCTCTCACTCCCACCCCAGCCAAGGCAGAGATGGAGAGAGAGTTGGATCTCCGTGTGTGAGTTTTTGGATGTGTCACTGTGAGGGCAGGAAGCCTTTAAGCTAGAAAGTACCTCCGAAGGCATCTAATTCAATTTCTTCATCTTATAGATGTGACTGAGTGTGTGTGTAATTGTGACTGACCGTAAGAGGAATGATGGTGCATGGAACTGTGTTTCTGGGTGTGTTTCCTCTAATCTGGAGGTTGGAGGGCGTGGATGTTAACAGGAGAATAAGAAGACTACTCAAAAGAAAGATGTGGACGAGACTGTTAAAAGGAGAAGGCATGAGGGTAAGGAATGGAGGTGAAGGCCAGGTGCAGACCCCTCTGCAGCTGGGACCTCAGCAGAGCCCTGAAAATTTAAAGGTGAGGAGCCAATGGACAGAGCTAATGTCCTCCTGTGCTGAGGCTCTCTCCCCCTCCCCCCACAATTCCATATCAGGCAAAATAATGGAATCTATAATAAAGGATAGAATCACTGAATAAGTATCCACATTCTGCTGGAGAAAAGGCAACCAGGTTTCTCTAAGGGGAAATCATGCCTAACTAATCTATTAGAATTCTTCAACGAGCTAAATATGCATGTGAATAAAGGAAAGCCAGTGGATATAATCTATTTAGACTTTGAAAAAGCCCTTTGAAAAAGACAAGATTCTACTCCACAGGGTATTTTAAAAATTAAGTCCCTATGGGATTTTTTTTTTAGGGGGGAAGAAGCCAAGGGGAGGAGGAAATTGTCATGGATAAGAAACTGAGATACTTTTAAAACGAAGTGTAGGAATAAATGGACACTTTTTTGTATAGAGAAGAGTTACAGAATGAGGTTCCTTAGGGATGATGCTAGAACTTCTTTCCACAAATTGTCTTGTAAATTATCTCAGGGAGAGAATGCACAGTGAAGTCTACAGACTGACACTCAATTCCTCTAGTAAAATGGTGGGCAAAAATTGCAGGAAGATCTCAAGAGGCTCTGTGGGTGGGTAGGAGAGTGGCAGCTGAGTTTTCACTGTGGGCAAGTACAACGTGATGTATATAGAGGGAAAACATGCCTAACTAAACAGGCTGAGCACTTTGGAGGGATCAATGATGACCCAGGAAGAGGATCGAAGAATCATTACAGACTGTTTCTTGGATATATGTTCTCCATCAGTAAATGCCAACAAAATGCCAGCTGTCTAGGAAGGTTCACTGCCTTGAATAAGGGCTCGTGATTCCTTGGTATAAAATATCCTAAGAAAGTTACCAGGCATAGAGAGATTTATGTGACTTTCCTTACACAGCTAGCAAGTGTCAAAGTTTACACTAGCTGAGGTTACCATTTAATCTTAGGAAAGGTTCTAGAAATAAAGCAAGGGCCACCATTTAGCCCTGGCATAGAAGTGAGGTGCAGCCATACCTGTAATAGTGGGTGCTGTCTCAGGGCTGTATACTTCCCAGAGAAAGTCTGGAGAAAATTATGGAGGAGATGTGGAGAAATGAATGAGTGGAAGAGTTTCTGAACTCAGACTGAAAAGATGAGGACCTTTCCAGATGAGGACGATTGAGACTAGAAAGTGGTAAAGGGGATGAATGGAGTGAGTAAAGGGCGACTGACTCCCTCACTCCAGTCCAGAATCCTAGGAGGAAGGTTGCTCTGGAAGCCTACAGGAGCAAATTTAAGGCAAGTGTGAAGATTACCTTACATTCAGGTAGTAGTAGTTTATGGAGGAAAAAGAGATGAAAATGTAAATGTGGTTTAAAAAACCTGGATACATTCATAAATGCTAGAGCCAAGCTAGGGAGCAGTGGATGTTTAAGGATCTGTCCCCATTTGTGAAAGTGAAATAGGTGGAAAAACTCTCTTCCACCTCCATAACCCTTGGGGTAGAACACCAGGTTGGGGCTTCTTTCCATGCCAAGCTGGAATCCCCCTTGTGGGCTCAGCATACAGTTTCCCATTGTAAACTGTATTCTCTTCTCCCTCCTCCTATCAGCCTTACCTGGGCCTGGCTCAGGGGTTCAAAGTTTCTGAGGTTTTTATCCCACCTTTTGTCTCCCTACCTTCTCCTCACATTTCCCTTGCATTGAGCGGAATGAGATGCAATCCAGCTTGGATATTGGGGAATAGCTGCAGGAAGGGTGGAAAAATATTGGGGAGTTTTGGGAATGAAGGGAATGAAGATGGCCTTAGCTGAGGACCTGTAGGAAAGGGATGGGGTAAAAGATGTCCTCCTCCCTCACTCTATCCCTTATTTTCTTGGCCTCTGGCAGTGTCTCCCCCACGGCTGCTTCAGGAACCAGAGATTTTATCTGGGCCTCAAAACCTGACGCTCACTGTACACCAGACTGCAGTGCTGGAGTGTATTGCTACTGGCCATCCACGACCCCTGGTCTCCTGGAGTCGCCTAGGTAACAGAGGGGACCTGGGGTTGAGGGGTGGGGAGATGATTAGGGGCAGGGGCACAGAATCACTCTGACAGATAGGACCTCTTTCTCTAATATCCTTTCTTCTTCATTTATAGCCTTCAAATCTCTCCCCACCCCTCTTCTTTTTCATCTCCCAGACCTATTCCTTCTCTTTTGATTTGCCTCTAGCTCTTTGCCCCTTAGCGAAGGGAGATATATGATGTCATGGTGACCTTGACCCCCATTCCCTTTCTTCTAGATGGTCGCTCCATTGGGGTGGAAGGAATCCAGGTCCTGGGGACTGGGAACCTGATGATCTCAGATGTGTCTGTCCAACACTCTGGAGTATATGTCTGTGCGGCAAACCGGCCCGGCACCAGGGTCCGGCGAACAGCCCAGGGGGTCCTTCTGGTGCAGGGTGAGCGGGGCCAACCAAGGGGGTCTGGGACAGTAAGAGTATAGCAGGCAGAAAGAAAAAACAGCTCAGAAAAGGTGAGTGGAACTGAGCGAAGTCAGGAAACCTGGGTTCATGTCTGGGCTCTGACACTTTGACTTTGGGCAAGTCACTTAATCAATTTCAATTTGTTTCTCCATCTTTAAAATAAAGACAACTGACTCAATGGGTTTATCATGAAGAAAGCGCTTTATAAACCTTAAAGTGGGTCAGAAACGTGAACTTCTGTTATTCCTCTGCAGCTGTGTGACTCAAATAACTCAGATGTTCAAACCTCTGGGTCTCACAACATCTTGCTTGTTGGCTCATTCCCTCACTTGCCTGCCTGCCCTTGGCGGAAGGAGTGGCAGAGGCGGGGTGGGGTCGGGGAGGGCCCCTGCAGAGCCCTTGGTTCCTCTGACCTCTTGGAGCAGCCTGGCCTTTAGGCTGCAAAAGTGATGGATGGGTGCCCGGGGCAATGAGATGCAGCCCTGAGCCCTGAATGCATCAGCTGGAGTTCCAGTCTGTTCCCACAGCCTGGGTGGGGTGGGACACAGGGCTGGAGGGACAGCTGAGCCTCCAGTCCCCTCCTCTCTCAGATCAGAACACAGTGCCAGACCCCTGGTGGTCCCCAGACAGAATTTCTGATCTCCACCACAAGGCTACCCAGGGAAAAAAAAGAGATTGACTGGGTAAGGAATAGGGGTATTGGCCTCTCATACCCCCTCTCCTTTTCAGCCCCTCCAGAGTTTGTCCAGTGGCCACAGTCGGTGTCAAAGCCCCGTGGCAGCAGTGCCATCTTCACATGTGTGGCCCATGGTGTTCCTGAACCCTGGCTGATCTGGTTGAAGAATGGAAAGATCCTGAGCCCTGGAGATAATGTCAAGCTCACCCACAACAACAGGTAAATGTGCCTCCCTCCTACCAACCTACACCCACACCACAATAGCTAATCGCCCCAGTACGACACACGACATACATCCACACAACTACCAATATATTGCCCCCATTACATATACATCCACACAACCACAGATAACCTAACCTACCCATATACCTACAGACAACCAGATAGCCCCACTCATATAGTCACAGAAAAAAAATTCTTTTCCTCCCCTGATCCCCAATAAAAGAGAGACAGGAGGGGCTATAATCCCTTGGGAGATGGGCCTTTTAAAAGAGGAGACACAGGCAGGAGGATTCTTGTGCCTGAATAGAGACACTGTGCTACCACTATCTCTGTCTCTCTCTTCTAGCACCCTGATGTTGACTGGTGTCACAGCAGAGGATGAGGCCATTTATCAATGTGTGGCAGAGAACAGTGCAGGCTCTAACCAGGCCAGTGCCCGCCTGGCTGTAACTGGAGCCCCAGAGCCACCTCCAGTTCCCCAAGGCCTGCAGGCTTCTGCCCTCTCTGCCTCCACTGTTCGAGTCTCCTGGGAACCTCCTTCAACTGCTGACAACCCCAATATCATCGGCTATGTGCTACATCTCCAGCCTGAGGGAGGTGGGCAGGGGTGGAAAGGCATGGGTGGTAGGGAGAGGAAACAAAACGGGGAACAAGTTCAGTGGAAATAGCAGTAAGATTGGGAATTAAAAGACTTGGGTTCTAGTCCTGGCTTTGCTATGCTCAAAAGTATCACCTTATTATTCAAGTCACATCTGTGGACTGAATCTAGACTCATAGCTTCCAGCAACCAAAAAATGGTAATCCTACTGTAGTCTGACCTGATCAAAGTCCATCTGGAATCCTGGGTTCAGTTCTGATGGCTACAGTTAAGGAAGGACAGGAATAAGCAAGAGAACCTCTCCTTGAGGCTAACAGGGATGATGAAGGTACTTGAATCTATGTTCTAGGGGGACTGCTGAAGTAATTAGAGGTATTTTAATCCAGAGAAGAGAAGTGTCATGGGGAAATAGTGGACAAATTTAGGATTGGTCTAGGGAAAAGCTTCCTAACCCCTAGAGTTGTTCAAAAATTACATGGGCTCCCTCCAGAGGCTTTGGGTTTGCCTTACCTGGAGGCTTTCAAGATATCACCTGTATGGGATATTGGGGATTCTAGTTGAGATGCAGTTTTGGAGTCTTTGAGGATGTTTTCAACTCTGAAATTCAGTGAGTCCCCTTTCTGGGCCTATAAAGATGAGGTTGTGCTAGATGTTCTCTAAGGTCCTAACCATTTCAGAAAACCTTTGTCACTTGTATATTCAGTCAATCAAAAAGTATCCATTAAAACACAGTGCCTAGGTGTCAGGTACTGTGCTCATTAATTACTGGGGCTACAAAGATAAAAGGGAAATAGTCCTAGATCAAAAGGAGTTTATAATTTAGTCAGGGAAAACAACATGTGCATATATAAGTTTGTATAAAAGAGAGAAGATAATTTGATGTATGTGGTGAAGACACTGGCAGCTGTGGTGAAGAGGAAAGACTTCTTGTAGAAGGATATCCTAGAATTAAGACTTGAAGGAAGCTAAGGATTCATAGAGGCAGGAGTGGGGACAAAGTATATTCCAGACATGAGGGAGAGCCAATACAAAGACAAGGTGACCAAGCAAGAGAAGACCAGTTTGGCACTAGATAGAAATGTTTATGGGGTCAGCCTGTTAAGAGTCAAAACAGAGGAGGTTTATATTTTATCCTATAGGTAATAGGGATACATTGGAGCTTACTGAATAAGGGAGTAGCTCAATTAGAATCTTTTGAGCAGGCTTGTGGAGAGTGAAGATCAAAGAAGGAAGAGATCTGAGGCAGGGAGACCAAGGAGACTGATGAGGAGGTGTTTGAACCTGGATGATGGTTATGTGAGTGGAAGAAAAAGACTGGGATGCAATGCTACAAATATTGTGGAGGTTGAAATGCCAAGTTTGTGAAATGGCTTATATTTGTGGAGAGTGAGGGATTAAGGATGACACCCAGGTGGCAAACCTAAGAGACTGGAAGAATGGTGGAGATCTCGACAGAAAGAGGGAAATTTGGAAGAGGGTAAGGTTTGGGGAGAAAGACATGTGATGTTTCAGACATGTTGAACTTGAGAACATCTAGTTTGAAAAGTTCATCGAGTTTCTGATGTATGAGTAGAAGTCAGGAACAGAGGCTAGAAATGGAGATAGATCTCTGAGAGTCATAACATTGAGATAATCATTAATAAACCTGTGAGCTTATGAGATCACACAGAAAGAGTGTAGAACAGGGGAATCTTAACCTTTTTAGTGTCATGGATCTTTTGGACAGTCTAGTGAAAAAGCCTTTGGACCCCTTCTCAAACTAATATTTTTAAATGCATAAAATAAAACTCATGGGGTTATATAGGAAACCAATTATACTGAAATACAGTTATCAAAATATGTGGTTATTTCCTTTTTAAATTCACAAATTTCAGGTTAAGAATCCTTGGAGTGGAGGGAAGAAAAAAAGTTTAGGATAAAGTCTTGGGATACACCCACAGTAAGGACATGTGATATGGGTGATGATCCAGCAAAGGAGACTGAGAAGCAGTTGGACTTACTAGAAAAAAACCAAGAGAGCAGTGGAGACAAAGAGAGAGACAGAGAGAGAGACAGACAGACAGACAGATAGAGACAGAGACAGAGAAATTCTGGAAGAAAGGGTAGTCCACAGTATCAAATGCTTCAAATGCTACACAGTGGTCAGGAAGTTTGAAAACTCACGTGATCTTCATTGGATCTCTGCTACCTTTAGAACTAAGTCCAAAATCTTTAACAGTTAAAATCCTCCATAATCTGACCCTAACCTATTTTTTTCTAGACTTAGTTTCCAATGTTTCCTTCTGTGTACCCTCAACATACTACTCACGGGACACTTAACAGATATAATTAGACCTGGTTTGTATTTGAAATCCTTTTTATATATATATATCCAACTTCCTTATCCACTGTGCTACTTAAGTTTCTGAATGAAATTCAACTATTTAGGTGCAGGGCATTATGCTAGCTGCTGAGGATTCAGATATGAAAGAAGATGAAACCTTTCCTTTCAGGAAGCTTTTAGGATACAAAAAAAAGAGAGATCTAAACAAATTCTCTAGGAAAACTTGAAGGACAAATAATTTCCAGCTAGCATGGGGAATGGGAAACAGGAAGAAGGTGGCACTTGACCAGGGCCTTGAAAGAAGAGGGAGTGGAGTGTCCGACTTGGGAACAATCTGTGCAAATTCATGAGATAAGGACACTCTGCTGACAGGATGGTGCAGTATCTTCATCAGTATTGGACTTGAAGTCAGATGACCCAGGTTTGAATCCTGGTTCCCCTCGGTAGAACTTAGTGACCTTAAGCAATTTACTTCCCCTCAGTTTCCACATCTCTAAAATGAGGCGCTTGGAGAAGCTAATCTCTACAGTCTCTAAATTTATGATTGTATCATTGAGGAATAAGAAACAGTCCAGTCTGCCTGGGATGTAAAGTTCCTGAAGAGAATCAGTCTGAAATATAGTTGGAAAGATAGGTTGGAGCCATATTCTAGAGGGCTTGAAGTGCCAGATTAAGTAGTTTATCTTCTTGTGGTACTAAAAAGCCCTTGGAGGTTTTTAAGCAGGGGAGTCAGCCATTAGGAAAAGAATTGTGGCAGCTCTGAAGGATGGATTGGAGAATAAAATTAACTTACTTTATACTAAGAGTGCTTTAAGGTATATAAGTCACTTTTCTCATGACAATAGAAGGAAGTAGGTAATACAGATATTATAAGCTCTATTTTGTAGCTAAGGAAAAAAGACTTGGACATTGGTCCTGCAAATCATGTTTGAGGTAAGGATTGAACCTGTTTCCTGACTCTCAGGACAACACTATCCATTTTGCCACACAGTTCTCAAAGGAGAGAAATTGGAATGAGGAAGTCAGGCCAGAGGTGAGGAAAGTCAGAACTAGGGTGGTGTTAGTATGAATGAGAATGAAGATGACTGGATGAATGAAATAATAGCATTTATTAAGTGCCAGACACCATGCTAAGCACCAGGGATCCAAGTACAAACCAATGAGTTAGTAGCTGTCCTTAAACTGCTAATATTCTAATGGGGGAAGAGAATCCATGCAGGAGAACTGGAAGGAGGAGGTGTTGCCATGTTGCATGGTTTGAAATTGGCTGAGAGTGGCTTAGACGTCCAGTTCCAAATAACATTAAGTGGAGGTCCAGATTCACATAATATTAAGTAAAAGCTCACTGGTCTGAGCACAAGGTCCAAGGAGCAGAACTCAGGATCCAGTGGAAGGGTGATGAGAAAGACCAGTATGAAGGCTGCATGACTCAGGAAGACCTGGGATACATGGAGATGGAATTGACAGGTGATATAGGCAACAAGGGAGAAAGAATCAAAGATGACTCCAAGATTTCAATCTTGGATGACTTGTTGGGTGGTAGTACAATCAGAAAAATAAATTAGAGGAGATGGTTAGGGGTTTTTTTTGGCAGGGGGAGGGTGGGGAGAAGGAAAGATGAGTTCCATCTGGGACATGGTAAATCTGCGGTACCAGAAGGACATTCAAATGATGTCCAGGAGCCAATTTATAGATAGGGGTCTGGAGTTTATAGTAAATTGTACTGGATATTTAAGTCTTAGGTGTTATCTTCATAGTTAACTGAAGCTTTGGGAATGTAGGGCCTTGCCAAGGTTTTGAAAAGTATAGCAAGAAAGCAAAAGAGCAGAGCACAGAATCTTGGGAATTATCCACACTCAAAGAAAGGTAATAGAAATGATGGGGAGCATATAAAGGGGAATCATGGAAGTATGGACACAGGTGCTGAGTTACTGTAACCTCCTTCTTTACTTCTCTCAGAGCCACCTGGCAGGGAACTGCAGGAGGCGGTGAGCAAAGGGACCTTTGAACATGTTATCACCAACTTGGATCCAGCAACTACCTATTCCATCCGTCTCCGGGCGTATTCTGCTGAGGGGGCTAGCCATGACTCCCCTCCCATATACATCACTACCATGGGCAATGGTGGGTAAACTCAGACCCCACCTTTCTCCCCAAATGTCCCCCCAGTCTCAACTTCTTCTCCCCTCTCCCTGCCCCAGCTCAGCCAGCCTGTTTTCTTGCAGCTCCTGCAGCCCCCAGCTTCTACACCAAAGTGCTCAATGCCACCTCAGTTCAGGCCTCCTGGGATCTGCCTCCCCAGCCTGGTCTCATCCAAGGCTTCAAGCTCTTCCACAGAAAACTGCCAGCTGCCCATTTTGAGGGGCCACTACTTTTAGCCAGCAGTGCCAGCTCCTTCCTCTACACTGACCTGGGTAAGACTCAGACCCTGGGCCCAGAGTCTTTGTTTCACTCCAACCATGCACCATCCTTGCCCCTCTGGAAGTTCAGATTTCCTGTCTGCATTTCCCCAGCTGACCTGCTAACATTTCATTTCCTCCAGAGCCTGCT
This sequence comes from Bettongia penicillata ogilbyi, assembly GCA_023548195.1. NCBI lineage: Eukaryota > Metazoa > Chordata > Mammalia > Diprotodontia > Potoroidae > Bettongia > Bettongia penicillata. The sequence continues at coordinate 13,464,984 of JAJHZJ010000413.1, forward strand.
GCCCTATATGAGATTAAGCTTCAGGCCTTCAACGGAAACGGGGATGGAAACAGCACAACTCGTTTTGTCTCATTGCAGGATGCCTTGACAGCAGACACAGGTGAGGCCTAGGAAAATCAGGGGGAACATTTTTATAGGGTAGGAGGTGCTTTTGGCTCCCTGTGGAAGGTACCATGGCCAAGCTTCTCCCCATATTCCTTGGGGATTACAAAAAAAAGTTCTTACAACACTGCTGTTGGCGAGGTCGGTAAAGGGGTGGGGTAGTGGAAAGGAGGTGATCCTGACAAGGACAATTACCTTGTGCTTTGTACCACAGATCCCAAGGCTGGATGCCCCTGCAGTCAGGATGGGGAAACCCCCATCATGGGGAACACCTCTCTGCCGGGGGTGTTTGTGGGCATCCACGTGGGTTTTGCTGCCCTCATCATCTGTCTCCTCTGCCTCCTCCTGGGCTGGCGCCATAGGTAAGCAGGAGTGGGACCGGAAGGGAAGAGAGATAATGCATGTAAAGTCCAATCACTACAGAAGCTTCAGCTATTGATATGTGGAGTGGTTTGATGGAAACAACACCAGAAATTAAGTCACCAGACCTGAGTTCCAAAGTTAGGCTCCAACAACCACTAGTGGGCTGATCCTGAGCAATTTCCAGTCTCTCTGGAATCAGTAAAATCGTATTTGTACCACCTATTTGGCAGGGCTTTGTGGAGAGGAGGAAAATGCTTTGTCTATGTTCCTGTGGGACATGTGAGTGTGAATTTGTGGGGGGGGGAATGGTGTTCTATTGGGATGGAAGTGGGAAAAACACAAGTAAAAGCGATGAACCAAGCCACTTTTTTGTTCTGTAGAGTTGGGAGAAATATGGAATGGGGCAATGAGGAGCCATGGGGATTGAGGCCACAGTTAACCTCCCCACCTGGTGTTCAGTTTCCTCTGTAGGAAAGGGTCTGGAGAGCACTGGACAGTACCCCCAAGCTCTGCTGACAGGGCCTCACTAGGCCACCTGGAGAATAGAGGAAAACCTGGAGAGAGGATTGAACTCATTTCCCAGGTAAATGGGTAGAAGGTGGTTGAAGGTTCAGGGAGAGATAAAGAGATGAAATGGAATAAGGATTTAAGTGTCTGTATGTGCCAGGAACTGTGCTCAGCACTTTAATAATATATCATTTGATCCCCACTGCCCTGTGGGGTAGGTATTGGAACAGGCCATCTAGAACAGAACCCCTGGTACTTTGTATCCCTCCCTTTTCTTCTCTAGGTCACTGTGGAGCAACAATCTTCAGCCTAGGAGTCTCCTTCCCTGCTTACCCTGAAAAACTCCAGAACCACCAAAGAATCTACCTCACTCTACCCTACTTCCAGAGTCAGGACAGAACCAAAGCTACCTCAGCACCTGGGGAGCGGAGGGGAAGAAAAGAAAATTTTCTGTCATTTCATTTATACTCCTTCCTGTCAGTGACAGGAATTTGGGAGCTAGATTATGTCTCCCACCGTACCAAATACTCTCAAACCAAACTACTCTCAGATGAGAGGTCCCCCTCCCCCAGGAACTCATGTCCACACCCCTCTTCCCCAATCCAAATATGACTCTGCCCAAAGATGTATAGCTTTAAGGGGTCTCCCTAAATGGGGGAGATGGGGCAAGGGGCTCCATTGTCACATTCCTCTCTGTTCTACAGCCAGATCCTTTTCCCTTTTACTCAACTCTCCTTTCCTCCTTTTTTCCTCTGATTAAGTTCAGATGAGTCAGTTTTCTGACCTAGACACACAGCCATCTCTTGTCAGATCTCAGCAACTCAACTGCTTCAGTCAGTGTGTTCTAAGGTGCTTAATCTCAACTGCCTACCTCTGACTTCTTTCAGAGCCTAGTCATCGTGAGCGCACATGTGCTCACATATGTTCAGGCACCTCTTCTCTGAATAATCAAAAACACTCCAAACTGTTAATAGAGGTTTGGAGTGTGGAGGGGTAAAGGTATTATCCTGCCCCACAATCCAAAGCAGAGGCCTTCTCTGAAGGCCCTTATTTTACTTCTCTCCCATTTGACTTTGATTTTTGAAAGCACAGAATTTAGTTTGAGTTAGGTTTGTTTTTTGCAGGCATAAACCCCTAGTAGAATAGGCTGTGGGCAGTTCCTCCTAGTGGAAAAAAAAATCATTTTCCCCTTTTTGCCCCATCAGTGCCAACTTTTGGGACATAGAGGAGCCTTTGCAGCCCTTCCCTTTCCCCAAACATCTTCTTGACCCCAGAGCCAAAGCCTCTACATCCTAAGTCCAGCCCTTCACCCACTTTTCTACACCCTCCTAGTATCATGCCAAAAAATCCGGATGGAAAAGAGGAGGATGTTAAGGGCTTAGGAGCAGACCCTACCCAAACCTTGTGCTTGTAGAGATTTTGCTGAGTGATGCCAGTATCAATGAAAAGCTTCCAACAAATCCAGTTCCAGACCCTCCACACACCCTCCAACACGGGAGCAAAAGCAGCTTGACCCACGAATAGTGTGAAAACAGAACAGCCAACACCCAAAACTTTGTGGAGAAAGTACCCACTCCCTGGAGTACCCTGGTGCTACAGATTTGTTGGAAATAAAAAGTGAAATGGAAAATACAATTAAGAGTCAAGTCCATGCTCAAAGGCAGAAGGGAACATTTTAGAAGATTAAATGATAGGGTTTGTTGTTTGAAAAGAGAGTAGGGAATAAAGTAATACTGTAAATCCTTTGTATGGCAATGAGTTCTTTAGTTTTGGGAGCAACTGGAATCAGTCAAGGAGATGGTATCCTCTTCTTACACAGATATCAGGCTTTTGATTTAAAGGGCTATGAGATTGTAAGGGGTATCTTTTCCCACTAATCTGTCACTAAGACTTGTTTTACTATTGCAATTCCTTTCTGTATTATGTTATTCTAACAAGGTATTCTTACAGAAAGCAATATTGTTACTCACAGAGGATAATGTGAGCAGTATGAGGACAAGGCAGGGGGAAGGTATGGGGTAACTAGGGCAGGTATAAGCAGTGAGGTATAGCAGACAAATTCCACTTTTTGATTACCCAGACAGCAGAGACAGTATGGAGACAGAAGGCTAAGCAATATTAGCCAGTTTATTCCCGCATGGTCCTGGATAGAGGGTGGTTACTACTCCCTTCCCACCCTCCCAATCCCCATGCCCAAACCATCAATCACAGGAAAGTTTAGAAACCATTCCTTTCTTTATTAAACATAGCTTGCAAGTGATAAATATTACAAAGTTTTTTTTTTCTTTTAATCCTTTCTCCAAAAATTAGCTTATTATTTGAATCTGTCACTGCAGAAGCGCTTGGCAGTATCTGAAACAGATGGGGGTGTATTTGTCCTTTTGAAAACCAGTTTCTATTGGTCTTAGTCTTTTTATTTCTTTCCCAAAACACAATGCAGAAAATAAAAATGAAGAGGCAAAATAAGGAAACTTAGAGTTGTGCAAAAGGGTCTTGCTCCCCCCCCCCGCCTGCCCCCACATAAGGGCATCTCCTAATCCCTTGACTCCCACCCCATATGTCCCACCCACTGCTTCCAGACAGCATCTAGTCAAGAAATGGAGGAAGCTGATGGTGGGCATCTCAGTCTTCAATGTCAGGGGTGGGATGGGGAACCTTGGTCATCTAGGGGTCAAGTAGGAAGAAAAGAAGTGCCTAATTCTCCTCTAACAAGGTGTCAGCATCCAAGGTCCTGAGGTCTCCAAAGACAGTGTGACTGTAGAGTATGTGAGAGATTCTACAGCCAGCCCAACTAGAAACTAACTAAGGGCATTTGCACCCATCCCCAAGGCTGGCCCAATAGCCTTGGGTAGGGTGGGGTGTAGGGGAGACCATGGACAATTTTGTCTCACTGGGCACTTGAGACTCACATCAAAGAGATCAATACCACTCTAGCTGTTTCCTAAACACAACACTGCTGCCAATCTAAAGAGATGCCAACTTGAAGGGACCACCAGATTCTTCCTCACAAGCTTATTCTAACTTGTTCCTCTCTCGGCTTCTGTAGGTGGTACTTGGGGAGAGAGACAAGATATATTTTAGCAATCAATCTAGTCCAAACTTGTTTTAATTTTGTCCAAAGTTACCCAGCAGAAATCAAGATTAGAACTCAACTCCCTATCATCACCATGCCCCTCCTCTACATTAGGGTCTCTTTGAACTCTGCCTCAACCATTTCCACCCCAGTAAGCCATGAGCTTTCCAGTTCAGCTGAGGCTTTGATCTCAATTCAGACTCAGCACCCAGTTAGTGCTCAACTGAATGTGGTGCTGCATTAAGTGAAACCTTCTTAGGATGACTATTAGAAGAGTTTCTTCCTACTTAGCCCACATTTCCTCCCCTACCAACCTTTATAAGACAATTAGCCCAGGTTCTTTCCTCTGGATAATGTTTTTAGGGTGTGGGGTGTGGGAGAGATCTCTGGTGTAAGAAAATCTGACACTGTGGTTTGTTATATAGTAGGTATATTGTATATATGCTGATGCAATCAGAGGAAAAAAAAACAGTGCAAATACAATTACAGTTCATAATACTTGGTTTCAATGCCCCCTGGGAACTGTTCCGTTCCTCAGCTACCTCCCAGTCCCCCAGCATCCCCCACTTCCCCCAGAGTGTCAACCTAATGCTGGGAAAGGAGGTGGGGCAGCTGGGGTGGGGGGAGGGCTCTGCCAAGGCAGTGCTGGTGACCTGGAGGGGCTGCTCCAGGGTGGGGAGGCAAGGCACAGTTGGGGGGGAGGGGGGGCATCTCCAAAGAGGGGTGGGGATTCAGGGAAGCCAGCTGCCAAACTGGCCTATCCCCTTGCCCCATCATCCACAGCCCTGCCTCCTAACCCCCAGAAACCCTTTTGCACGGATCATACACAAACGGGCACAGTACAAAATGACGTAACACAGTTTCACAATATCCATGGCTAGGGCTTTTTTTTCCACTTTTTTCATGTTTTTTTTTTTTCTACACAATGTACAATTCTTCTTTTTTAAATGGATCAAGAAATAGCTTATATACACGAATGAGTCCTTGTTATAACATCTTGGCAGCAAATATCATAAGCTAATGAAGATCTCATTGGGAGAGGGAACCTGGTCTTGGGGAAGAGGGTAGAAGTGGGGAAGGGAGAAGGGTTATGCTTTTAGGATTGGGGAGGATGGGAAAGAGGGATCAAAAGTAAAATATCAAGAAGCATCTTTACAAAGCAGTTCTACAGCTAATTCCTTTAAAAAGGGGAAAGGAAAGGAAACCAAAGCAGGAAAACACTTATCTGCATCTTTAAAAAAAATTGAGAAAAATAGGAGGGGAAAGGAGAAAAAAGAAAAGAGAAAGGAAAAGAGAATAAAAGAGCAAAGCAAGGAAGAGAGAAAAGAGAATAGAGAAATTTCTACCATACATTACATCCAAAATGTGGAAAAAAATACTTATTCCAGGACAGGTGGAGGACTGGATACTATGGTCAATGACAAAATAAAAATGGGACCTCAGTTCTCACTTTTTACTTTCCATTGAAAGTCTTTTGCCCCGACTCTGTCTCTAACTTCTAGGGAGCAAGTGCCGCCTATAGCCTGATGGACCCAGTTTCCCCTAAGCACCTCTGGAGATTAGTGTGGGGAGAAGCCATGCAGGATTTATGCACCCCTCATACTACCTCCACATTGAGCTCCAGGCTTCAGAATTAAAGGAAGACTCCCAGAATAAGAGGTATTTCCTTCCTTCCTTAAGATAAGGGATGCCCTACCTGAAAGACCTCAGCTCAGCGTAGGCCAGGGCCACAGGGGACCCTAATATAGATATTTGGGACTTAGAAGACATGACGGGAAATTATAAGGGATCTTGGAAGGGGAGAGTGGAGACAAAAAAAATCAGTGATGAAAGGGAGAACTTGCAGGGAAAGGGAGGGGAGAACAGATGGAGGGCTAACACTTTACCATGATTCAGAAGACCATATCTTGGCCAATCCACCCAATACTAACCTCTAAAGGAATGGGGGTAGGGAGGGAAGTAGGGACCAGTGGAACAGAACCAAACCTCAGCTAATAAGCAGAGGATCACAGATCTCTATGATCAAGCATCTGTAGCTTGATCTTGAAGAAGAGAAAAGAGGAAAGTAGGGAAGACATGCTGCATTTTCTCCCTCCACCACATCATTTCCCTCTCCCTGGAACAGGTACTAGACTACAGGTCTACCTTCATGAAAAATCACCTTATACACCCATTTCCAAGGCCAATACAGTGGTAGCTGGTTCCTACGGTAGAGAGCTAAACTCAAGGCTGGGATTGCCACCAGCCACATGGTATTGCACATTCTTTTTTTCCTTACTTTTAATCTCAAATGACACACCTGGGCACCTTGTACCTCTGGGCTGGGGGAGTTGAATACATGACAGAAATGGCACTTTATCATGTGTTTGTGTCAGGGTAGAAGGTGGAGAGGGGAAGGAGAGGCTAGAGAGACATGCCACATGGCAAGATGACATAAGAAAAAGCATTAAAAAAAAAACTTCCAATTTTGTGGAAGAGAGAAAAACAAAACCAAACTATTCATCCAGTGCTTTCAAAGCACAGAGAGCAAAGAAAAGATGTAAGAATATATATTTATATATATATATAGAATTTTAAAATAATCCCAGAGCCCACCCAACACTATTCCCCCCACCCCCACCCCATTTACAGTCAGGGGGTACCACACACCCCATCAGACAACACTCGCAACAACAACCCCATCACTACCGGTTACTAGCTTCTAGCTTCCAGATCCTTTCACCACCAGGGAGTCCAGACACAGGCTGTATCTTTGCCCCTCTATTAAGTGCTCAATGGATTTTTGGGGAGAAGGGAGGAAGAAAAAAAAATTGGGGAAGGCCCGTGGGGCCAGTACAATCACCCGAAATGGCACAGGGGTGTCTGGAGTGGGCGAAAGACGAAAGCCTGATCCCAGCTCCTTTATCCCTATTCCAAACACCAAAAACCTTTTGGGGGAATGTGTAGTCTTTTCTTTCTTTCATTAATTTTTAAAAGTGCCTTTTTTTCGGGGGAGGGGTATCCTGGCTGATTTTTGGAGCAGGATCAGGGCCTCACACTCCTTCCCCATGCTTTTCTTTTGGGCATGCTATATATAGGGGACCTCTGGCAGTTTCTTAGAGCTAGAAGGGTGTGTGTTTGAGGGCAACACACCTCGAAGAAAGCCTGGCACCTTCCCTACCCCCTCAATACAAAAGGTGGGCAGAATGGGTGCTAATTTCCTCCCCCCATTCCCAGAATGACATTGCACAATTCAATTCATTTTCTACATTAGTAGCGATTCCCAAACAAAACAAAAACAAAAACAAAACTAATAAAATTCTGAAAATACTTTAAAAACCAACTTGAGATCTCAGAAGCAGCCTCTGAAGCTGGTTTTGAAGTGAGACATTTGGCTTGGTGCAGTAACAAATTTGCCAAGGGTATGTTCAGGATGGGGCTCCCAACTGGGTAGGAAACCTTTCCTTCGCTTACCCTCCATATTCAGGAGGTAAAAGGGAGAGAAACCAGACTGCAAAGTGAACCAATCTTACCTTCATGGAGAAAACCCCTTCTGTTGTTGGTTCCTCCATGACTATTCCTCCCCTTTCCCAATTTACTCACTCCCATTCCAACTTCCAGGTCCCCCAGTCAAATAATGCCTTTCACCTTTAGTGTGGCTGGTACTACAGGTAGAAGGGACAGATTAGGATAATTTTTCTGGACTGAAGTTGGGCCACCTAACCTCAGATAGACTCCCATCTTTCCAATGGAGTCAAAGATTACCCTTGCTCCTGGTTCTTATTGTTCAGGGACCAGGACCTGCTAACAGTCCTCCCTAGTTTAAAATCATGCCCATGCTCTCCTGTGCTCCATAGTACCATGGGTAAGTACTAGGGGTGCTGTGTTTTAAAGCTTCTCCCTTCTAAAGCACCTGACCCTCATTCCCAGAGTCCAGCTACAATGTTTCCCTTTCACCTAAGAAACCCTACACCTCAGAGCCTGGGGGGTGCCAGTCTTCCTTTTGTGTTGCCATTAAACTCCACTGATTAAACATATTCACCCCCTAACCAGCCTTAGTCACCTCATGCCTTCTGGCTGGAGCCCCGCCCCTCCCATGAAGAAAACCACTGCAATGCTCCTATCATTAAGTGGATATCTTTGTTAAAAATAGAAAGAAAAAAAGAGGGGAAAGAAAAGGGTTTAACCGTCCATTGAACAAAAAGGGAGGACACAAGACATCATTAAAAATAATAATAATTATAGCATAAAAACAAGCTTCAGAAACATGTCAGAGGGCACAGATTCTCCCTGGGACCTCACTCTGACCTCTAGTGGGGTGCAGATCCACCTCTCACTATCACAGAAAACTGAAGAGAGAAGAAAAGAACGGCAGAGGACCAGATCGCTGCAGTGTGGAAAGAGGGGAGGCGGCAGGGAGGGGCATGACTATGTGTTTTCTTGTTGGTTTCTTTTTTTGTCTTCTGTTTTTTTTTGTTTTGTTTTGTTTTCCGTGTATGGTAGGCACCAGTACAGGCACTGCATGCGACGGAAGTTGGGGCAAAGGGAGAGAGGGAGGGAACAGAGGGTTCAGGGTTGGGGCAGGGCAGGTGGAATAGGCGTTATTTCTGTCCACTGATGGACTGCGATATAGACCGGGGGGGGATCATGTCTAAAAGGTACTCCCGCTGTCGGTCTGCCAGGCTGGGTGCTTTGTGTCCCCCGATGCCAGTGTTCAAGTAAGCAATATTAACACCTAAACCCAGGAGACAAAAGGAGGACAGGTGTTAAGGGATGACCTCCTCTCCCACCTCTCCTTTCCGCCCACCTGCCCAGGCAAAAAGGTCTGATGTTGGTTTGCCTAGTGCTAGTCTACACCAGTCCAGTTTTATTTTAGTAATAACCTTCCCTTTTAGGTACAATGACTCTAGATGAAGAAAAAACATCTTAAAGTTTTATCTTGGGATAGTGAGCAATGTCTTAGAAACTGGGATAATTACTTGGGAAACTGGCAGTGAAAGAGGATGAAAGGTCTGATTTGGGTGAGGAAAAAGAGGAAGAGAGCTATGTGACAAAGATATGAATGATTGTCAGTTCTATCTTGATTTTTGGTCCTGGATTGTGGGGAGCATCACTGACCTATCCAGCTTCTTCTCACGTACCCTAAGATCTTGCCATATGAGCTCTAGAGTGATATCAAAGGGGGATCTGTGCTTTAAGAGAGAGCAGCAGGCACAAAAGGGACAATTTTTTCCACAGGGGCTACCCAGATCCTATGGTGTCAAGTGCTCCCCCAACAAAGCTCTAGGCAAATCCCAGAACAATACCTTTTTTTGTTCCCCTTACCTGGCATGCCAAGGAGGCCTCCTGCCACAGACAGCTGGGGTGCCTGTGCAAAATTGGAAAGCATGGAGCGGGCAGATGTGGGGATGCCCCGCTGGAGAGTGCTCTGAGGCTGTGGAGCCTGTGGGGATGAGGAGACAGCACATGACTGTGTAGAAAGGATGGTAAGGGGGTAGTCAAGATCATGGGTGAAGACTACCTTTCCAAGGGATAGAGTTAAATTCAAGGATAAGATAAATATCTCATCCCCTGATCTTGCCCTGGTGTTAATGGTGCAGTCATAAGCCAACAATGCATACTACTAAGGGAGATAGGTAACTGATTACCCAAGCTCTCTGGAAAGAGAAGATACAAAGTTGTTTCCATCTTGACTAGGGATTATAATAAGGTCACAGCTGGGAATCTTTAGTTGTCAATTCTGCAACACGGGTGTGGTGTGTAGGCAGCAAACCAAAGGGGTAGAATAGGTAGTATGGGAAAACACAGGGTCACATGAGAAGAAAAATAGATTCTTACCTGCCGGAGCGTATGATGTCTCATGATGGTCTCTTGCTTACTGACACTGGACACAGCTGGAGCCGTAGTAGGGGACAGGGCTGCCTGCTGCTGTAGTCGCTGTTCAATTTCCTGCCAGGAGCCAACATATCAACTTAAGAGAAGAACACACTTAATCTCCTAACTAGGAAACTCAGGAGCATTTGCTGTCCTTCTCTTAAAAAGAATTACATCAGAGACCAAACTAAAGGATCTTGCATACTAGGCACATTCAACTCCCTCTTCTCAGCAAAGCTCAACTAGCGAAGAGAATGGCAAGCTTGCTGCCCTGCCTGACAACAGGTCCTTTTCTTGTTTGCTGGAAACAGGGCAGTAGGAATGGGGCTGGCAGATGGAATTAGAGCTGGTGAGTCAGTAAGAAATTATTTTTGATTTCTCCTTTTACTACAGTCTCATTTTCAGGTAAACCTGTGAATTGGGTCCCAAGTATATAACATAAGGGAGAGTCTAAAGAAAGGGGATAAAAAGGAGAGGCTTAGTCTCTTATCCTTGTTTATCTTCCTTGGTCTTCTTGACATTCGTTCACTGAATTCTGAATAATAAAGGTGGAAAAGGAAGCACGATTCCAAACTCTATGATGTGCTGAATGAATGTGGACTTGAACTGAGCCTAAATGTTTTCCACAAATCTGAGATACACTTACCTCTCTAAAGACCAGGATTATGACCAGATTTTTCCCCCATCATCCCTCCCTCCATTGTTGACAATGAATGACCACTTCTCTTGAAGAAAAACATTTATGGTACAAAGCATATATCCCACTCTTCTTTATTGTGAAGAAAAATATGGAAATCTCTCCCAAAGAAGAAAATGTGGCAGAGAACAGAAGGAGCCTGTTTAGGCTACAATATGAGCCAAGGTCAAAGAACAGAAAGCCTCATCCTTTTCAAGCTTCAAACTCTATTTCCCATTACTAACTCACAGTCAGAAACAGATCAAATGGGGCTGAGGAAGATAAAAAGGCATTCCTGCCCCCAACAAAAAGAAACAATATAAACTTCAAACCTCCCAAACTTTAGATCACAAGGTATGGTTCCCTGAAAGCTGTGTTCCTCACAACATGAATGACCCCAAACTACTGGAGCTACACTCCCCAACCCCGCTCCCAAATTGTGTTACAACACTCTGGGATTCTGAACTAGAGAAGGTCCCTTACCTGTTCCTGCTGTAGGGCTTTAACAAAGGCATTCTTCAACCGGTTAGTGTGCTCAGCCTTTAAGGCCTTCTTCTGGTTGGAGGTCATGCACTGCTCACACAGGATCTTGCCATTCTTCTCTTGCTTCCAGTGTGGGGTGAAGTCTGTGCGGCACTGAGCACATACAAATGGCTCCACTCGCAGAAGGGAGGCACAGCCTTTGCCTATAGGGCACCCAGGAAAGTGCTAAGTAGAGTTACACATTCTCCATACTATCTTGCTCATTATGTCCCCATCAAACTGTTATCTCCCATAATATCTCTCACATTCAAACCTTTCTCTCTACTCACACGGACACCATTTTAGTTCAAGAATTCGTCATTTCTCACCTGGACTAATTATAAACCTTTCTAATTGGTCTCCTTGCAACCATCTTCTTTCCTTGCCTCCTTATCACTGCCAAGTTAACATTATTAAAACTTAAGTATGACCATATCACCCCTTTGCTGAAGAAGTTCCACTTGTTCCCTCTTGCTTCTAGGATCAAACACAAATTTCTCTAACTTCTAAAGCCCTTCACAACCTAGCTCCAACTTACCTTTCCAAACTTATATACTACTGATGTTCCTAAACGCTATGGTCCAGCCAAACTGACTTTCTTGATATTTCTCACATACAGCATTCAAATTCCCATTTCCTTGGCTTTGCGCTGGTTGTCATTCAATGCCTAGAATGTAATCTTTCTTAACTCACTGCTAACTTTTAGAATCCCTTATTTTCTTTGAAATCCTTCTTAGACATATATTCTTCATGAAGCCTTTCCTGACCCTCCTCTCTCCCTTTTCTCCCACCAAAATTTACCTTAAATGTATTTTTTTTGACAGTTATTTACATAATGTGGCCTCCCCTTATGGAATCTGAATTTGTTGAGGGCAGACACTGATTTTTTCTTGGTATTCTTAGCAACTAGCACAGTGTTTGGCATATAAAAGGTGCTTAAAAAATGTTTATTGATTAATTCCCAGCAGTACAGGGGGTTAAATGAAGCCCATTTAACAATTTGAGTCCAAACTTTGGTCAGTGAATGAATGTATTAGTTCCTCTTTTGTGCGTGTGTGAAATGATTGGGGTTAAGTGACTTGCTCAAGATCACAAAGCTAAGTGTCTGAGGCTGGATTTGAACTTAGGTTTTCTTGACTCCAGAACCTGCTTTTTAGCTACTGCACCCTCTAGCTGCCCCTCCAATGATCCATTTTTAAAGGTTATGTATAAATACTATTGAATTCAAATGTAGATTCCCCAGCTATGAGGAATACTCCTATACTCCTAGATCATCTCACCCCGTCATTTGGTGTCTGTAATTTCCTTTTGACATAGCACCAAACACAATGTTCCACAAAATTAACATCAAAAAACATTTTCTAAGCACTGAATGTATAGGTACTTATGTGTATTATAATAAAAAGAACCATCTAGAGCTAGGTTTACTAAATTAAAAGACACATGTAGAATACATACATAATTAGAATAAAAGTACTTAAAATAGCCATAGATTTGTATCAATGATTTTTGATTATCTCAAATTATCTCATTCAAATGGATCGAATGAAATAATATTTGTAGGGTGATTAGCACAGTGCCTGGCACATAGTAGGTGCTTAATATACATTTGTTTTCTTCCCCTCCACATTGCTGTGTAGTAGAGTATTGTATTTTGAGGTAATTAGGTGGTACAGAGGATAAAGTACTGGGCCTGGAGTCAGAAGACTTGAGTTCAAACTGAGCTCCAGACACTAGCTCTATTGCCATTTAACTTCAGTTTCCCTCGGTTTCCTCAACTGTAAAATGGAGATAATAACAGTATCTACCACACCAGGTTATTTTGAGAATAAAATGAAAATAATATCTGTAAAACCTGTCACACAGTAGGCCCTTTCCCCCATAGGAGGGAGAAAAGGTTCTTAAAATACACTAAACCACAGTGCTGGCTCGTTTCCTCACCCAACACACATCCCAACATAAAATTGTCAGACATGGAAGTTTCCTACAGAAGGAATGGGGAAGAAGTCTGATGACCTTACCTTGGCTGTCAATGACACTCTGTACTACCTCCTCCAAGCCCACCATGTAGATGAACTCGCTATTGGCTGCACTGGGCAGGAAATGGAGCAGAGGAGCAGGAGGCTTAGGGGGTGGGATCTCCAGCAGTGTCTTTTCCAGCTGCTTACGAAGGGCCAACTTAGCTGCTGCCTGTGAATTGGCTGCATCAGTCATGGTGCTGGGACTGGGCAGTGGTGAAGACACTCTGTTAACAGTCCCTGGCTGGATGTGAGAGGCAAGGTTCATATAGATGGCAGAGGATGTTGTGCGCTGGCAAGGGACAGAAGAACTTGACTGCTAGAATGGAATGAGAAGAAAGGTCAGTGATAGCAGAAAAGAATTCAAGTTCTTAATGTTACTCTTCCCTGGCAAAGAATATTTTTCTACTATGGCCTAGGCTGATCAGTAATTACCCTGGTCTCAAGGAAAATGGGAGAATGATAGTACCTATGGGCTAAAGCTGGCACCAGATCTGCTTAAAGGACTATGCAGAATAATATTTCCAGGAAGAGGAATCTCTGGTTTCCTCAGGTCAGGTATCTAGATACTACTTCCCTAGACTTTTCAGGAAGGTTTTTCTCAAAGCTTTGCCAGGTGGGCTACTAATTCCTCAGACCATTTCTTCTATTTTCTCCTTAACTAGTATCTACCTCTCTATCAAAAACTATGGCTGAACCCTCAAGTCTTCTCTGCAACATTCTGCAAGTTCAGTCCACATTATCTTGTTGACAAAAATGTAAAGTCTACTCCTTAGCCACCATGGACAATAGGACCGCCACCTGTCCTGTGTAGTACTCTTACCGGCTGGTAGTTGATGGCGGGGTTCATGTTGGGTGTGGTGGTGCGTACGAGGCCAGGTTTGGGTGGCCCTCGCTGGCCTTGCAGCTGGGCAGGGTTTGGTGCAATAACTCGCTGTGACATCAGCATGTGTGGAAGGGTTGTGTTGGTGGCTGAGCGGATGACACTGTGACCCTAGAGAAGGCAAAAATGAAGAAATGAGTGAGAATTTTGGGGCTTTGAGATAAGAAGCTTCCCACAAAATACTCTTGAGGGAAAGCTTGGGAGAGGTACCATTAGATTATCCCAACTAGATATTTTTTCTACATATTTCCCCCCAGGGAAACAGACATGCCATGTGTGAAAATCTTACCTTGTCATCATGGGAATTTGCTTGACCTGCAACATAAGACTGCCCCTCCCTATTTAGGGAAGTGCTATCCTGGAAATCCTATTGTCTAGTAAAGAACAAGCACTATAAGGGTTCACTTACTGGCCCTATTTCTATATAAATCTAATGGCACCAATAGAACTTTCCACTATGGTAACTTCCCAATCTGGTTAAGTTCCTGTACTAATTCTTTTACATCTGTAACTTCTGATGGGACTTGGTCCTTTGGATCAAAATATGCTGCAATACTCATATACCTGCAATGTTCTCAGGTTTTGGGGCTCCACTCCCTGAGCACCAGGCCTGGAAGGGAGCTTGGACAGGCCCTGCTGTCCTACATGGGCAGGAGATGGCTGGACAATTGATGCTGCATTTTGTACAACTGGGGTCTAAAGGAAAAGAAAAGAAAACACATATTTAAAACAGTACATAATTGGTTACCTGGTGCTTTTTCTGGCACTAAAATGGCACCCATTACTGACTAGGGGGATAGACCAAGGTTCACTCAGTTGAGGGCTCAGATTGAAACTCATGGGAAGGAGAGAAACAAGAATTTAAATAAGCACCTACTTACTATGTGTTTTATGAATATCTCAAAAGTGATCCTCACAACAACCTGGAAGGTAGGTGCTACTGTGATTCCCCATTTAACAGCTGAAGAAACTGAAGCAGATAGAGGTTAAGTGACATGCCAAGGGTCATACAGCTAGTAACTGAGGCTGGATTTAAACTCAGATATTCCTAATTTCAGGCCCAATGCTTTAATCAGTACGTCATTCAGCTGCCTCAATGAACTACATATGTTAGAGATCACAGGACAAAGGATGAGTGAATATACTAGAAGCTCCACCAAGGTAAACCTTAAAATTATGAACTTAGAGAGACTTCAGAGGCCATCTAGTTTAATTTTCTCAACTTATAGATGATACCCAGAGAGAGTGTAAGAATTGCCTGGGATCACACAAGCGGTATGGGGCAGAGTGAGGACTTGAACCCATGTCCTGACTTAGGCTAAAATTATTGTTCTTTCAAGAGTACCATGGTGCTCTGCCACCCCTTCCCAATAAACAAGCTTTTCTCTCTTAGCATGTCCTAGTCCGTTTTCTGAAAGGGTACATTACCTTCTGAACCACATTCTCCTTCTGTAGCTGACTCTGCCTTAGTTTCTTCAGCAGTACCAGTCTGGCTTCCTCTAGACGTAGCTCATCCCTCAGCTGCTTAATAAGCTGCTGCCGCTCCTCAATACCTTTCCCCTGAGAAAAGGTGAAAACCATTAGTCCTGGCAGATCATAGACTCTCTTCCTTGGATAACAATCCAGATTCACTTTACTTTGAAATTTTTACCAACTGTCTCTCCAATTCATTAACTAGAATAGCAATTCAGGGGAGAAAGCATATTTAAAAAGGAAAAAGTAAAACAAAAGATTAAAAGCGACACTTTTATCCTACAAAGTCTACACTAGTCAGTAGCATTTTGGACAGACCTCCAAGTCCAATAAGGAATCAAAATTATTAAGAGGATTTTATCAGGTGTCCAAGGATACCTGATAAAAAAGAAAGGTGTGGAAAGAGGTGTTTTTACCTTAAACATCTCCAAATTGGCTGCTTTCAGTCTCTCTTCCATGCGGGAACTGGAACGTGGACTGGAGGCCTCATTGTCAGAAAGAACAATGATGTCAGGGGAGGGAGTCAGCCGTCCCCGATCTGGCTCACTATATAAAACAAGACAAGAAAAGGGCAAGGGGTTGAAAATCAAGGTACCCCCAACAATAAAGACTCACAGGGAAGCTGAAAAATCTTCCATCAGCACTGAATGGAGAAACCCAAGGGAATTTTGGTGTAAGGGGTTGTCTATCTTGCACCACCTAGAAAAAGCAGTGACAACCAGGAACTAGGAAACTGAAACCACTATGAGGAAAAATGAGGCCAGTTACCTGCAACAGAGGTGATGGCAGAGCCTCAGTTGAAATATCTTTTCCCCAATACCAAAGACTTCTTCCATTTTAAACTCCTAGCTACTTGGCTTTAGAAATGGGAAAGAAGATAAGTCCTTTTACCACATGAGTTTTAAGTAAAATTCTTTCAAACAGTTTTCCCAAATCTTAATTCTAGGGTAAAATGGCCTTAAAGAAACTATCACAAGAAATAATGGCTGATTAGGAAGTGGCAGTGGCAACAGGTCCTAGTTCCCCAACCAGAAACATATGAAGGAAGCCTAACACAGATACCAGACGACCATAATTAACATTTAAGAATATTTTAGAAATTTTCTTTAGAACAATAGAATGTTAGAGCTTAACTGTACTTTCGTGACTATCTAGATCAAACCTCTAAGAGACAAAGGAAGTAAAGAGGGCAGTCAAAAGAAATGGATGCTGACTGCACTATGATGTAAAAAAGAAACTCTGTAACAAGCTCTCATGACAAATTTAGAGACAGCCAGAGATCTCTGTTCTGCCAAACAAGAGAAAAGAAAGCCCTCAGAGCTCAGGGAGTTCAAAGAGGTATGGTACCATAACTGCCAGAACCTATGGAACCACTGAGGACAACGTGTAAGTAATCAGACTATTAAAGCTTGTAATCTACCGAAGATGGCAGAAGTCCCAGTCATGGGAAATTTTCATGTAGAAATCTCGTTTCTCTGCCAAAGGTAATGTACAGGATCTTCCTTCTCCCTTGTAAAGAAATCACCCAGGCAAAGCTTTTGATTCCAGGCTCAAGTCTTTCCTATTCAGTGCTAGGACAGACCTACCTATCTTCGAATTAAGATTACTCTATTTTAAGATTTCTTCATTCACTGTGTACTTAGTAGCACTGTATCTGATAGAATTCTGCTTCTCTAAGACACTGAAAAATGTCCATTGCCTGAAACAAGCCTTAGGAGTAAGAGGGCTTTAAAAGTTTTAAGCACTCAGATTTCACACAAAGCTACATTCTAGCTCCATTCTCCTCACAAAAAAACAAAACAAAACAAAAACTTTCTCCTAGGCTTCATCTTCTCTAAGGTTTCCAATTCAAGAAATAGTAAAGAGCGAAGGAACAAGTGTTTATTCAACACCTATTATGGGCCATTCACTGTGCTAAAAAACCCTTTACAAATACCTCATTTGATTCTCACAACCACCCTGGGAGAGGTAGGTGCTATTATAATCCCCATTTTACAGTTAAAGAAATTGGGTCAGACAGCGGTTAAGTAACTTGCTCAAGGTCACATAGCTATTAAGTCTTTTCTAAAGCTATATTTGAACTCAGTTCTTCCTGATTCCAGGCCTAGACTCTATCCACTGTGTCACCTAGCTGTAGGCATGGGATATATATATATATATATGTATGTATGTATGTTCTTCTGCCTCACTCCAAAATATTCTAGTCCTAAGGATGGCACTATCATTAGGATTTCTCTTCTCTTTGGCAGGGTCAAAAAAAAAAAACCATCCTTACTTGGAACAGGACTTCAACCTATCTGAATATTCACTTGTTTGGATTAGCCCAGATGTACTGAAGAGATAACACTATTGCAAAAGAGGAAAGTGCAAAGATGTTTAGGAAATCACCAAGCCAAGGACAACAAACTGAGGATGAGCACACACAACTAGCTACAACTGGACAGATGTCGAGGTGATAGTTCTAAAGAGGAATTTGTTTTTCTTTCTATTTGATTTATTTGATTCATCCTTTATCTCTTCTGACCTCCAAATTAATGTGGACAGATCATTTTGAGGTCTGGATGGTTTGCCCCATGGATTCTGTTTGATTTATTGGTATTTACCACTTTGGATAGCAGCTCTGACTTTGGATGAATACATACACCATAAAAGTTATCCTGCATGGTTAATTTTGAAGCAAGATATTTTGTAGCCAAATTAAGTATCACACTGCCTAAATGGCACTAAACTAGAAAAAGATACTTCTAGCCTGTGGTATGATAGCTAACATGTATCTAGTGCTTTAAGGTTTGTAAAATAGTTTTCTTACTTACATTATCTTACTGATTCTTACAACATCCTTAGGACTGTAGGTGCTATATTATCATCATTTTATAAATGAGGCAACTGAGACACTAAGAAGTTAAGTGACTTACACAGTCACACAAATAGTGTGTCAGGCAAGATTTTAACTAAGGTATTTCCTGATTCCAAGTTCAATACTATCCACCATAGCTACCTGTTCAAGGCAGAGGATAAGCTAGAAACTTTGGGCTTAGCCAATACGTAATGGCATGTTTGAGGAACAACCTCAAATGTAATTCCATTTCTAGGTACAATTAGTCGCAAAATATATAAGAGAATGGGGCAATGAGAGATCTACTAGTTAAAGATAAAACAAATAAATATGAGAATGGCTAACCAATATGTCATTTTCCTGCTGAGTTCTTTCCCCCAGCCTTCTGAGTTAGGATTCTAGCATCTTCCATTAATCTTTTAGCAAGATGAGCAGCTACTCTGTTTGCTCCCCAAGCACACAGGGCCTTTGATAGGTCATCAGGCCCTTACTCTCTGCTGTCATCTCCTGTGACTCAGACTGGCAGATGTTCAAATTAGGAAGCTATTAATTTTAACCCCAAAGTGAGAGAAACTAAGCAGATACATCTGCTATTTCCCCCTAAATTCTAAGAACAATGAGAGACATTAGGTACTCGCTAGATTCAACAAGGTTCTATTTGATGATGAAGGGGCAAAGATAATTAGCAAATGGTTATATTACAAATACCTCTTCTCCTACTTTCAGATTTCTGATTTGGGAAGGATTTAAGAGGTCATCTAGTACATGTACCTTTCCATTACTTCTGTTCTTCTGAGGACATGAACTACAATCTAGCACTACTTAGTTACGTACAAGTTACCAGCTTCTCGCAGCGAAGGAAAGCTGGGAGCTAAGAGTGACAACTATCCTTCCAGCTAGAACAAAGATTTGGACAGTTTTTGTATAAGGACTGGGCTTGACATCAAGGTAGTTAGTCTTCCTGGAAGACAGCAGTAACTGAGCAATTTACTACTACTATTCAATCAGCCTCTTCCCTATGCCAATCCCTTTACCCTCTAATCATACTCCAAAGCCCTTTGTGTACACTCTATTCCTTCTTATAGTCTCACTTGAGTGACCAGACAAGAAGAAGCTAGAGGAAAGGAGGAAATAACCTCATAAAGGTAACTTCCCAGAAGGCTTAAAAAAAGCCAGGTCCTGTCCCTCTTGGTGTGTTGGCAGACTACTACATATACAATTTAAAAGTGACTCAATCTAAAACGAAGATTTCATTTTAGCTAAATTCTCTGACTAAATAAATAAAAGGCCTAGTTTGGAAATCTGAAAAGAAAGTCTTGCAATTTAGCACTGGGCTATAGGTGTTTAGGAGTAACTCAAAGACTTAATTCTCTTCCTTCTGGTCACTAAACAATGGCAGAACTGAGAGAGGCCTACATGTATAAACATCTCAGTCCTATTAGCTTACAGCATGAGGACACTGCTTTAAAACTTATTGGGAGGATGAGGTAACCATGTACAGGTGTAGGTAATATACATTTCCTCTCTCTAGCTCACATCTGGCTAAGCAAGTAACAGAAAAAATCCAGTCTTGATTGAAGTGACAAAACACTCTCCTTTCTCTTTGAAACACACCTTACTTTTTTACAATCTTGTCTCATATGATAAACCCTTTGCTAACAAAAGTTAGGTTGAGCCCTACCTTCTCCTAGCACTCATGTCCACAGGCTCATCATTGATGTTCTCCTTGCCTGGTCGTCCAGCAGTCCTGTTATCCCCATGTGGCCTCAGGTTCCCATTAAGTTTTTCCTCATAGCCCTTGCCACCGCCGCCACCATCCTGTTTAGTAGGTAACTCATGGGGCATCTCAATGCCTGCCAGGTCCTTCCTTTTGAGCAGTGCTAACATTTTTAATCGCTCCATAGCCTCATGTCCTTCCATCTTGAGTCTCTTTGCCAGAACATCATCACGTTCATCTGCCTGGTCCAGGCTTCGCTTCAGCAGATTCAGGCGAAGGGCATCTTCTGTCATTCTGTCCATCCTATGTGGAGAAAGAAAATAAAGAATAAAGTCAAGGTAAAAGCCGATAATTGGAATATTCTAGTTTGTTAATAAGGCAAGAAACTAGTGGCAAGAAGAAAGTCGGGCAGGGAGGAGCCAAGATGGCGAAGTAGAAAGATGCATATTCTCTAGCACTTCCACCACAGCCCACAAAATACCTGTAAAAAGTGACTCTCAACAAATT
Organism: Bettongia penicillata ogilbyi; assembly: GCA_023548195.1. Lineage (NCBI taxonomy): Eukaryota > Metazoa > Chordata > Mammalia > Diprotodontia > Potoroidae > Bettongia > Bettongia penicillata. Next base: position 13,485,514 of record JAJHZJ010000413.1, read on the forward strand.
CTAGAGCAGTAGAAGCCACAGAACAACAGAGTGAAAGAGGTTTCCAGCCAAAGGTAACCTGGAAGACTGACAGGAAAGGTCTATCTCACAGGACACTGAGCACACCAGAACCCAGCCCTGGTTGTGTGGCACTAGGAGGAACAGCACCTGAACAGACCTCCAAGACAGAATTCCCAGCAGAGAGTGTCCCAGATCCCTCAACCCACAAGTGACAAAGAAAGCTCCAAAAGTCAATGTGGGAAGGCTTTCCCAGCTGAGTGAGAGGGAAAGGGGTTCCTCCAGCATTGGCTCCAGATGGCAGCGGTAGCAGCAGCAGCAGGTGGTAAGTGTGGACGGCTATGTTGAAGCAGCCTAGGTCCACTGTCCAGGCAGCTCAGCTTAAAACCTCTGGCAGAATTGAGCAGCTGATCTGAACATCAGCCCTCAGTGGTGGCCCTGCCCCCACCCAAAGCCTCTGGGGGAGTTGAGCAGCTAATCTGAATCTCAGCCTTCAGCACAGTACTGGGGAGAGGAGGAGCACTAGGACCCTCCTCTTGACAAAGGATTCAGAAGTCAAGTAACTGGTTGGGAAAATGTCCAAAAAAGGGAAAAAAAAATAAGACCATAGAAGGTTACTTTCTTGGTGAACAGGTGTCTCCTTCCATCCTTATATATACACATATATAGCCTGTATTGAATTGCTTGCCTTCTCAGTGGGGATGGGTAGGGAGGGAGGGAGGGAAAGAAGTTGGAATTCAAAGTATTAGAAATGTATGTTGAGAATTATTATTGCATATAACTGGGAAATAAGAAAGACAGGTAATGGGGTATAGAAAGTTATCTTGCCCTATAAGAAACGAGAGAAGATGGAGATTAGGAAAGGGTGGGTATGATAGAAGACAGGGTACATTGAGGGAAGGGGTAATTAGAATGTAAGGTATTATGGGGTGGGGAGAGGGGAGAGATAAGAAAAATTGGAACTCAAAATTTTGTGGAAATGGATGTCGAAGTCTAAAAATAAATAAATATGAAAAAAGAAAAAAAGAAGGAAGTAGGGCACAGTCTGACATGAATTTTGGACTTTGGGAAAACAAATTTCAAAAGATTCAGAGAAAAGAGATAGGACCTCATGGAACCAAATTATATATAAGGCATGATGACCTAAGAGGAACAGGAAACTCTTAAAAATCAAACTCTAAAATTCAAAACCTCAATTCTGGAGAAGAAGAATAAGGGAAGGCTGACTTAAAGAGACTGATGTTGATGACTCGTGAACTAATCAACTTATTTTTTTAAAAAGATATAGAAAACAAGGATAGATAGTGGAAAATGCATATAAAAACACGATCCAGTCCACCAGTGACAGTGATGCTAAAACTCAGAAAGAGCCAAGGCTGATGCAGAAAGCTAAAGAGAACAATACTGGGAGTTTTTTGGTTCTCTTTTGGAGAAAAGAGAAGAACCAAATAAAGGGATAGGAATATCACTTTGGTAGAACAAACAGTGATAATGGATCTTGAAGAAGGCAAGGCTGATCAATTTTTGCTTTGCTTCTGTTTTCTGTGCCAAGAAGAATGTTTTATGAACTGGAAAGGACACTGCAAAAACGCTTGATAAGAAAGTAATATTCAAGTGAGGAGATGGAGAGAGCATCTTGCTGACATTGAGTTCATTCATGAATGCTGAAAGATATGCAGAAATGATTGGAGAACTATTGTTGATGATGTCTGAATGACCACAGAGATTGAGAACAGTACACCACAGAATTGAGAAACGACAAATGTTCTATTTTTCAATAAAGGAAAGAGAATGGAGTGTTACTAAAGGTCAGTATGTTTGACTTCATTACTAGAAAATTTTAGAATATATCATTAAAGGCATGGTTAGTGATCATTTAGAACGTGAAGCAGACAAAAAAGGCTAAACATGACTTCATTAATAACAGGCAATATATACACGTTACATACACACAAATTATTAGCAATACTTATTACGGAAGCAAAAAAAACTGAAGAAAGAGAGTGACTACCAGCTTGGGGAATGACTGAACAATATGTAGTATATGAATGTAATGCATCAAAAGAAAAAAAAAATAACAAAGTCAGGGAAACTTTCATAAACTGATGAAAAGAAAATAGAGTAAGCAGTATAAAGAGAAACAAAAATAGCAAGGACAGTAAGATAAACAAGACTAAAATATATTGGAACCTCTGATCAATGCAGTTAATAGCAATGATGAAACATACATCTTCTCAATAGAATGATAGTAGCCTATACATATGAAATGAGATATGTTGTAAGACATGGCCAATTTATCTTATTTGACTATACTTCTTTATTACAAGAAAAAGATTTAGGAAGAGAAGGAAATGACAACACAGAAAAAAAAAAGTAATTTTTTAAAAAGTCAGGTTAATCCAGGTCATTTCTTTTTAACAAAGCTTGGAGCCAGGAAGACCCTGATTTTACCCCTAACACTTATTATTAAGTAAGGTCACTACTTTGCCAAAGGTCACTACTATTGTGACCTTTGGCAAATCATTTAATCTCTATGTGCTTCAAAAAACTCCCTAGGAAATTATCTACTAAATTATAGTGGACTGCAATATGCTTCAGTGGAAGTTTTTATGCTGAAGAAATCACAGATGTTTCTCATGTTTTAGTACTAATTGGTAGATCAGGGGAATGCTGCAAGATAGTTTATCTAGATTTTACCCAAGTATTTGACAAAATTTCTCATGCTATTCATTTTTTTTTCCTCTTTTGTCAATTATTTAATTTTTTCCAATTACATATTAAAAAAGTTTTTTTAACATTTTAACACTTTTTTTAAAATTTTAAGTGCTAAACTATCTCCCTCTCTTCTTGACTTGCCCCCTCATTGAGAAGGCAAGCAATTTGATGTAGGTTATATATGTGCAGTCAGGCAAAACATGTTTCCATATTAGTTCAAGTTGTGAAAGAAAACAGTAAAAAAAAGTTAAAGAAGTATGCTATTCTTGCAGAAAAGATAGAAATGGAGTCTAGATGTGGAGTCAGAGTGCTAACTGGCCAATTCAGAAGAGCAGTTATTAATAGGTTGCATGTTCCAGGGGTCTGTACTTGGCTCTGTGCTGTTTAACATGATTATCAACAAGGAATAAAGTCACAACAGTGCTCTGATCAAATATGCGTAACACTTTGGATGACAAGATCAGAAGCCAAAAAAACCTGGAAAAGCTTAATAGGAATAAATGTAAAGCCTTGTACTTGGTTCAAGAAATCAACTTCAAAGATGGGAAAGTATATAGATCATTTGAAAAATATTTTGGATTTTTAGGGGACTGCAAGTTCAATATGAGTCAACAACACTGGACTTAAGTATGGCAGCCAAAGAAAACTAATGCTATCTTTAGTAACACTGTGAAAGGAACAGCTGTGAAGACAGTATTGTTGTATTTTGCCTTAAGACCACATTTTAAGTAGATATAAGGGAAACATGACAGTTGAGTATCTGAAGTACCATCACAAAGTAGTATTAGATATATTCTACTTTGTTTGGAAGCAATGGATAGAAGCTGCTAAGAGGTAGATTAAGGCTTGATGTACAGAAAAACTTCCTAGCCACTGGAGTTGTCCAAAAATGCAATGACAATTGTAGATAGTTGGCAGATAGTAGGTTCTATCAGTGTTATGGAGGCGATGGATTCCTTTTTATGTATACATGTTAGCAGATGGCCTCTGAGCTTCCTTTCAGCTCAAATTCTGTAATCATTTGTTCAACAAGCATTTAAATACTCATGTACTACTACTAAGGGCCTCTGCTAGGTCCCAGCAAACCTATATGCCTTGGGAACCACTGAATCAGCAGTGGCAAAAGTAGCTGCTTCCAGAGCTCTCAGCCTACAGATGATAAAGGGGTGAAACAACTGGTTAGAAGGAGATTACAGGGGTCTCCTTGCTGGCACTGAGGCTGGACTCTGTGGCTTTGCCCATACTCTGATCTGGGTTGAAATCCTGGGTGGCAGTCCCAAGGCAAGGAGGAGCACTGGCATAGCAGAGCTTGTGGCAGCAGTGGAGAGGGAAACTTTTGCGCAGTTCAGGACAGAAAAGAGTGCTTGTGGTCATTCACAGATCAATCAGGAGAGCAGTCAACACTTCTCCTAGATCACACTACCATGGAAGAACTGAAAACTTATAGTTCCCTAGAAATATCTCTGAAAATAGCTGCCCAAACCCTGTGAAACTTGGGACAGTGAGCCCTCCAACCTGGAAACAGAACGCTGCTTTAACAAAGAGTTAAAAGTTAACTAATAGGCTGGAAAAACGAGCAAACAACATAACAAGTTCTGACTATTCAAAGTTACTATGGCGACAAGGAAGATCAAAACACAAACTCAGAAGAAGACAACAAAGTCAAAGTTCCTACATCCAAAGCCTCCAAGAAAAATATGAACTGCTCTCAGGCCATGGAAGGGCTCAAAAAGGATTTTGAAAATCATGTAAGAGAGGTAGAGGGAAAATTGGGAAGAGAAATCAAAAGTGATACAAGAAAAGCATGAAAAAAGAGTCAACAGCCTGGTAAAGGGGACACAAAAAAATGCTGAAGAAAACAACACCTTAAAAAACAAACTAGGCCAAATGGTAAAAGAGGTCCAAAAACCCAATGAGGAGAAAAATGTCTAAAAAAGTAGAATTGGGGGAGTAGAAGGATGTACCTCTAGAGGCTCTCCTCCCACAGCCCATAAAATACTTGTAAAAAATTACTCTAAACAAATTGTAGAGCAGTAGAAGCCACAAAATGACAGAGTCAAAGAGATTTCCAGCCCAAGATAGCCTGGAAGGCTGACAGAAAAGATGCATCACATGGGTCACAACAGGGACAGGAGTGGAGTGGGCTCCAAGGCTCCACTGGCAGCAGCTTCGGGTCCCAGATTCCTCAACTCACAAACACCAAAGACAGCTTCAAAGGTCAGTGAGAAAGCTCTTTCACCTGCGTGAGAAAGGAACTCAGCAGTCTAGCCCTGGCCCCAGGCAGGGGCAGCTTCCATTGTTGGAACCCTGGCCTAAAGATCCTGGGGGAATTGAGCTGCTGATCTGGATCCAAAAAAGGAAACTCCTAGGAATATTGTAGCCAAATTCTAGAGTTCCTATGTCAAGGAGAAAATATTGCAAGTAGCTAGAAAGAAATAATTCGAGTATTGTGGAAATACAGTTAGGATAACACAGGATGTGGCAGCTTCTACATTAAGGGACTAAAGGGCTTGGAATATGATATTCCAGAAGTCAAAGGAACTAAGATTAAAACCAAGAATCTCCTACCCAGCAAAACTGACTATAATACTTCAGGAGAAAAAATGATTATTCAATGATATAGAGGACTTTCAAGCATTCTTGATGAGAACTAAAAATAAACATTTAAAAAAAAGGTTTCTTCAAAATTAGACTATTGAACTTCATGAGAAATCAGGAAATTATAAAATAAAATCAAAAGAATGAAAAAATAGAAGACAATGTGAAACATCTCACTGGAAAAACAACTGACCTGGAAAACAGATCCAGGAGATATAATTTAAGAAATATTAGGCTACCTAAAAGTCACAATAATAAAAAAAGACCACAGACATCATCTTTCAAGAAATTATCAAGGAAAATTGTCCTAATATTATAGAACCAGAGGATAAAATAGAAATTGAAAGAATCCATCGAGCACCTGCTGAAAGTGATCCCAAAAAGAAAACTCCCAGGAATATTATAGCCAAATTCCAGAGTTCCCAGGTCAAGAAGAAAATATTGCAACCAGCCAGAAAGAAACAATTCAAATATCATGGGGGCCCCAGTCAAAATAACGTAAGATTTCAAAGCTTCAACACTAAAGGACTGGAGGACTTGGAATATGATAATGTGTTGGGCAAAGGAGCAAGGATTACAACCAAAAATCACCAACCCAGCAAAACTGAGTGTAATCCTTCAGGGGAAAAAAAATTGACATTCAGTGAGATAAGAGGACTTTTAAGCTTTCTTGTTGAAATGACAAGAGCTGAATAGAAAATCTGACTTTCATATACAAAACTCAAGAGAAGCATAAAAAGGTAAACAGGAAAGGGACATTATAAGAGACTTAATAAGCTTAAACAGTTTACATTCTTATATGGGAAGATGATATTTGTACCTCATAAGACCTTTCTCATTATTACGGTAGTTTATATAGCATATACAGAGAACACAGGTGTGAAATAAATATGAAGGGATGACATCTAAAAATAAAATTAAGGGATGAGAGAGGAATGTATGGGGAGAAAGAGAAAGGGAGAGTTAGAGTGGGGTAAATAATCTCATATTATAAGATGCAAGAAGAAAACTTTTACAGTGGAAGGAAAGAAGGGGGAAGTGAAAGGGAATGAATGAACTTTCATCAGAACTGGCTCAAAAAGGGAATAATATACATACTCAATTGGGTATAGAAATCTACCTTACCCTACAGGAAAGTAGAGGGGAAGGGCATTAAAAAAAGGGTGTGTGTGATAGAAGGAAGGGCAGACTAGGGAAGGGGGTAGTCAGAAGCAAAACACTTTTGAAGAGGGACAAGGGGAAAAGAGAGAGATAATAGACTAAACAGGAGCAGAGGAGAGAAGATGGAAGGAAATACAGTTAGCAATAGTAATTGAAAAAAATTGTGAAGCAAGTTTCTGAGAAATGCCTCATTTTTCAAACATATAGAGAACTGAGTCAAATTTATAAAAATAAGAGTCATTCCCCAATTGATAAATGATCAAAAGATAACAGTTTTCAGATGAAGTAATCAAAGCTATTTAGAGCCATATATGAAAAAATACTTTAACATACTATTGATTGAAGAAATGTAAATTAAAAAAATTCTGAGGTACTACTGGTACCTCATACCTATTAGACTGGCTAATAGGACAGAAAAGGTAAGTGACAAATGTTGGAGGGAATGTGGGGAAAGTAAGACTTTAATGCACTGTTGGTGGAGTGGCAAACTAATTCAACCCAGTCTGTAGAGAAATTTGGAACTATGCTCAAAGAACTACAAAACCATGCAACCCTTTTACCAGCAACACCACTAGTAGGTGCGTATCCCAAAAGGTATTTTAAAAAAATGAAAAGGATCTTTATGTACAAAAAATATTTATAGCACCTCTTTTTGGGGGATAAAGAATTACAAGTTACAGGGATGTCCATCAATAAGGGAGTGGCTGAACAAGTTGTGGTATGTCATTATATAATGGAACTATTGTACTATAAGAAATGATGAGCAGGACTCTCTCAAAAAAACTTGAGAAGACCTGCATGGGTTGATGCAAAGTAAATTTATTGTGTACAAAGTTAACAGCAATATTTTAAGATGATCAGCTGTGAAGGATTCAGCTATTCTCAGCAGCAGAATGATCCAAGACGGCTCTAAAGGACTTACAATGAAAAATGCTATCCATCTCCAGAAAATGAATTGATGGTGTCTGAATACAGACTGAGGCATACTTTCTAAAAATTTTCTTTATTTTTCTAAACTTTTTTTCTTATCAATATTTTCTTTCACAACATGACTATTATGGATATGCTTTGCATGACTATACATGTGTATAACCTATATCGAAGTGCCTGCTTTCTCAATGGAGTAGGGAGTGGGGAGGGAGGAAAGGAGAGAATTTGGAACTCAAAGTTCTAAAAATGAATGTTAAAAACTATTTTTACATGTAACTGCAGAAAAATAAAATTCTAAATAAAAGCTAAAAAACCCTGAACAAAATCCCCTGAAACCCTGTACCTCTCAGTTCTTTCCTAGGCCATACTCTTCTTCCTTTCCTCATTGCACGTAAGTTATATATATGCCTCGATCGTATATTATGCCCTTTGCCCACCTTGTTCAATTGCCAATCATGACTTGCCAAAGCTGGTTTACTTCTACCATCTACTTTCCTGACTCCTAGTCATATGCTGCAGAAGATATGAAACTATGATGATTAAGTCTACTACAATCATTCAGTCAGTCAATATGAATTCATTAAATGCTGATTATGTGCCACACTCTTTGCTAAGCACTGGGGAGACAAGAAAAAATAAAACAAAACAAAAACTTTTTCCCTCAAGGAGCTCCCATCATAATGGAGAAGATAAAATTCAAATAACCAGGTCCATAAAGGTCATCTCAGAAGGAAAGTCCTGTGGAGTGGGAAAAGAGAGGAGGAAAGGTCTCCTGCAGAAGGTAGTATCAAAACTGTTTTCAAGTAAACCAAAGAACTGTGGAAGTGAGAAGGGAAAGCATGGAACTGGTAAATGGAAGGTTATATGAAAGAAACAGCAATAAAGCCAGTATTTGCGGGATTGCAGAATGCACAGAAGTAATGAATGACAGGAAAGGTAGAGAGAAGTCAGTTATAAAGGATTTTTAAAAGTCAAACAGGATATTGAGTTGATATGGTAAAATCTGCACATAAGAAAATTGCTTTGACAACTAAACAGAAGATGGATTAGACTGAGAAGAGATTGGAAGCAAGAAGACCAATCAGCATGCTATCGCAACAGTTCAAGTGAGAGGTGATAGGACTTGTACCAGCTGTCTGAGTGGAAAGTAGGGGGATGTATAGAAGAGATGTGAAGACAGAAATGACAAGATGTGGCAATAGATTGGACAAGCAAGGAGAGAGCAAGGAGTCAAAGATGACCAAAAATTTATGCTATCTAATCTCAACTGGGCTGTCAACGCAACAATGCAAACATTTTATTACTTCCTAATTGATTTACTATCCCACTTTCCACAGCAGTTATTCCAAATTCTCACTCCTTTCTCTTTAAGCAACCAAAAGTACCTTTCATTGTATCCTCCATTCATACTTCATTGAAAAAAAGGCATTTTCGGGAGTAAAGATGGCGGAGTAGAAAGATGCATGTTTACGAGCTCTGGACCCACAGCCCGTAGAATTAATGTAAAAAAGAGATCCCCATAAGTTCTGGATCACTGAAAAGTGTGCAGAAACAGAGTGGAAGAGATTTCCGTTCCAGAGAGCCCTGGAGAGCTGTCCCCAGGGTCCCTCGCGCCCCGGAAAGCGGACCCCACCCCCAGCGCTGCCCTGGCCGCAGCCCCAGAGAAGCTGATCCGAGCAGGCTTCAGGGACAGAAGCTTCGGTGGCCGGGAAAGTCCCTCCGCCCACAGAAGCTACAGGTCAGTGAGAGAGAGACGCTGGGCTGGAAGAGAGGGGGAGCGGAGTGTCTCTGTGACTCGGGCCCCCTCGGGAGGAAGCAGCAGAGGCAGAGGTGGGGGCGGCGGCGGAGGCAGCAGCTGCAGCGGCCCGGGACTCCCCCAGCAGCAGGCAGGATCTGCATTACTGAGAGTCTCTGCATAAACCCCCTGAGGGAGCTGAGCCTGGGAGGCGGCCCTGCCCCACCCCGTTCTATCACTGAAGGTCTCTGCATAAAGCCCCTGAGGGAGCTGAGCCTGGGAGGCGGCCCTGCCCCCACCCCAGCACCAGAACTAAAGCTCACATTGATTAGCAGCTGTGCGGGCCCGGAAAGCCCATTTGAATCTCAGACCCCAAGCACTAGCTGGGCAGATCTAGGCGGGGGTGGACAGGAATCTCAGAAGTCAAGTAACTGGCTGGGAAAATGCCTAGAAAAGGGAAGAAAAATAAGACTATGGAGAGTTTTTTCGAACAGATGCAAATGATCCCGACTTTTGGAACTGACGAGGAGGACGTATTCTTGCCATCAGGGAAAGATGTGGAGGGCGGGGCCTCGGTGCCCCAGACATCCCAGAGGGATGTCGGGTGGCCTCAGGCCTTGGAAGAGATCAAAAAGGATTTTGAAAAGCAAGTTAGACAGGTGGAGGAAAAACTGGGAAGAGAAATGAGAGAGATGCAAGAAAAGTATGAAAAACAGGTCAATACCTTGGTAAAGGAGACCCCAAAAAATGCTGAAGAAAATAACACCTTGAAAAATAGGCTCACTCAATTGGCAAAAGAGGTTCAAAAGCTCACTGAAGAGAATAGTTCTCTCAAAATTAGAATGGAACAGATGGAGTCTAATGACTTTACGAGAAACCAAGAAATCATAAAACAAAACCAAAAGAATGAAAAAATGGAAGAGAATGTGAAATATCTCATGGGAAAAACAACTGACCTGGAAAATAGATCCAGGAGAGACAATTTAAAAATTATGGGACTACCTGAAACTCATGATCAAAAAAAGAGCCTAGACATCATCTCTCATGAAATTATCAAGGAAAACTGCCCTGACATTCTAGAACCAGAGGGCAAAATAAGTATTGAAAGAATCCATCGATCACCACCTGAAAGAGATCCAAAAAAAGAAACTCCTAGGAACACTGTAGCCAAATTCCAGAACTCCCAGCTCAAGGAGAAAATCTTGCAAGCAGCTAGAAAGAAACAATTCCAGTACTGTGGAAATACAATCAGGATAACTCAAGATCTAGCAGCTTCTACATTAAGAGATCGAAGGGTGTGGAATAGGATATTCCAGAAGTCAAAGGAACTAGGACTCAAACCAAGAATCACCTACCCAGCTAAACTGAGTATAATACTTCAGGCGAAAATATGGTCTTTCAATGAAACAGAGGACTTTCAATCATTCTTGATGAAAAGACCAGAGCTGAAAAGAAAATTTGACTTCCAAACACAAGAATGAGAAGAAGCATGAAAAAGTAAACAGCAAAGAGAACTCTTAAGGGACTTACCAGAAGTGAACTGTTTACATTCCTACATGGAAAGACAATATTTGTAACTCTTAAAACTTTACAGTATCTGGGTAGTTGGTGGGACCACACACACACATGTACACGCATGCACGCACACACACATGCACACACACAGAGAGACAGAGAGCACAGAGTGAATTGAATAGGATGGGACCAGAGCTTAAAAGAAATTAAGGTAAATGGTGAGAGAGAAATGTAGTGGGAGGAAAGAGGGTGAAATGGAATGGGGTAATTATATGTCTTTTAAGAGGCAAGTAGGAGATTTTTTAGTGGAGGGATAAAGAGGAGAGCTGAGAAAAAAAAAAAAACAACAAGAAGTTTACCCTCATCACATTTGACTAAAGGAAGGAATAAAATGCACACTCATTTTGGTATGAAAACCTATCTTACAGTATAGGAAAGTGGGGGAGGAGATAAGCAAGGGGGGGGATGATGGAAGGGAGGGCAAAGGGAGGAGGGAGCAATTTGAAGTCAACACTTGGGGAGGGACAGGATCAAAAGACAGAAGAGAAACAATGAGGGGCAGGTTAGGATGGAGGGTAATTCAGTTAGTCTTACACAACACGACTATCAGGGAAGTCATTTGCAAAACTACACAGAAATGGACTATATGGAATTGCCTGCCTTCCCAAAGGGAATGGGTGGGGAGGGAGGGATGGGGAGAATTTGGAACTCAAATAATGGGTGTCCCCTTAGCTTCTAACTTCATTATTATTAGAAAAGAGTTGCTAGAAATATTAATATACATGGATCCTTTCCCTCTTTTTTTGATCTCTTGGAGTATAAGCCTATGTGTGTTTGTTCATCTTTCATTGCCAAAGAAGACCATGCCATCAGAGAAATGATGACATGACTTGCACTTGACTTTGTTTTTTTGAGTGAGGGAGGGCTGTGCAGGTCCCCAGCCTCCCTTCTCCTCCAGAGTCATCTGAATCCAGTGACCAGACATTCATCAGGATGACTGGAGATGACCCAGGATGAGGCAATTGGGATTAAGTGATTTGCCCAAGGTCACACAGATAGTGAGTGTCAATTATCTGAGGTAAAATTTGAACTCAGGTTCTCCTGACGCCTGCACTGGTGCCGTATCCACTACACCACCTAGCTGCCCCTAAGTATAAGCCTATTAATGTGTCAAAGGGTATGGGCAGTTAATATTGACTTTTTGGGCATAGTTCCAAACTGCTTTCCAGGATATCTTAGACCAATTCATAGCTGTATCACTGATGTATTACTGTGCCCATTTCCCTGTAGCCCCTACAGCATGTAATTTTCCTTTTTTGTTATCTTTGTCAATTTTATGGTGGGATCAAGTGGAACCTCAAAATTATTTTATTACATCACAATATTAAGTGGTGGGCCAAAATGGTGAAATAGCAATAAGAAATAATAAACTCCCCTCCACAAAGTTCCTTCAAAGATATCTAGAAAATGCTCCAAATCTAATCTTGATTAGGAAATCCAAGGAAAAAAAAATTCAGTGTCAATTTGCTAGCCCTGGTCAGCATAGGGAGAGATCTCTGAGGGCATTGGGAATAGAGTTCAGCCAGGATTTCAGTGTTCAGAGTCTAGGTCAGTGGGAAGCTGTGTACGGTGGAAAGTGGAGGTCCTAGATTCATCTTAAATTTGTGTAGGGTGTAGGAACAGGTGCCAAATGGGAACTTTGTAATTTAGTTCTGGGTCACAGATCCAGGGTAGACTGAAGAAGGAACCTCCATCTAGGGACAAGAACAGTCACAGATATTAGGCCAAGTGCCAAGCAAAGAGCAAATTCAGAAGCAAGCAGCAGCTATGTCACCCAGACTCCACAAGGTCTTTGTTACAGTCTATAGATCAGTAAATTTGTTGTTGTTTGTTCCGGAAGAGGACCATGACCTCAAGGATATGACGCCGTGACTTGCAAGGGAAACTGGATTTAAGTGAGGGAGGTCTGTCCCTTTCTCCTTCAATCATCTGAGTCTGGAGATGGCTCTGGAGCCCAGTATGGAGTCATTGGAGGTAAAGAATCTCAGACCAAAGAGAAACCTAAAACCATGTCATGTTTCTAGCAGCAGTCTACTGGTACTCCAAATGCAGCAAGCTCACAGCTGTTACACAGCCCAAACCCAGGTCAAAAACTTGCAGAATTCAGACCAGGAGGGCTATCATCAAACTTTACCCAGGATGAAATCACTTTTAGAGTATAGGAAGCTTATAAGCCCCTCGCCAGAGTTTTCCCTGAGATAGTGAAATAATACAACACTCGATATCCCAAAAGAGTAGCAGCAGGACCAGCCGAGACATTCTCATTAGAAGTGCATAGAGCCTAACTTTAATACTGGATCTGAAAAACGGGGAAATAATTAGAATCTAACCATAAAAATCGATTACAGGGCCAGGGACAATTAAGACACAAACCCAGAAGAAATGAACGACACCAAAACATAAGAAAGCCTCAAAGAAAAATACAGGTTAGGCACAAGTTCAACTAAAATTCCTAGAGATAAAGCAAGAGTTTGAAAAAATAAACATTTTTATAAATGAGAGTATGAGAAGAAAAAACTGGAAAAGAAATGAGAGCCAGAGAAGCAAGAATTGGAAATGCAATAAACTGCTTCACATAGTATAAAATACTGCCCAAGCAAAAAAGTCCCTGAAAATTGGAATGGATCAAACAGAAGCTAATGACTCTATTAGAGAACAAGAAAACATTAAAACAAAATATTGGGCGGAAAGAAGAACAAGAAAATGTAAGGTATTTCACATCAAAACAACTAACCTGAAAACACTCAGGGAAAATTTGAGGATCACTGAACTACCTTAAAGTTATAACCAATTTCACCATCCCTGCAAAACAAAACAAAAAAACCTAGACACATTTCCAAATCTTTAAAAATGTGCCCATATCTCTTACAACCAGAAGAATTCACTGTTTACCTCCTCAAAGAAACCCCCAAATGAAAAGTTCCATGGATGCTATATCTGAAACCTAGAGTTTCTAGATCGAAGAAAAATACTATAAACAGCCAGAAAAAAAGAATTCAAGTACTGAGGAGCCAATTAGGATCAAATATGATTTTGTATGAAGGAGAAGAAAGATTAGAATATTCCAGGAGACAGAGGATACAGGATTACAGCCAAGAATAGGTTACTCAGCAAAACTGAGTTTAATCCTACTAGGGCAAAATGCACCTTTAATGAAACAGAGGACTTTCAAGCATTTGTGATGAAAGCACCAGAACTATACAGAAACCACGAAATGCAAAGAAGTCAATAGAAAAATAAAAAGACAACCATAAGGATCTAAACAAGAACAGACTTCTTACATTCTAATATGGGAAATGATATAGCTGTCCTTTCTGAAGCTATCATCATCAGGGGGCAAAGAAGAAATCATTAATTAGACTGAAAAACTGGGAATGGTTCTGCAGGTTTTGATGATCTTAAAAGAACAGAAAGGGAGGAGAACAGGAATACACTTGTGGTGGGGGGAGGGAGAAGGTCACGGGAAATTATCTCACATAATTAAAGTGAGAAATTAGAAGACTACAAAAACAAGGAAGTTGAGAGGCTATTACTTGAATCTCAGTCATCTGAACTGGTCAAAGGAGAGGATATGTGCACGTATGCACGCGCGTGTGCTCACAAACACACAGTTGAGTAGAGAAATAAAAAAGGGGAGGAGGATTAGTCCTAAGCCAAACTAACCAACTAAAGATATATAAAAACTCTTCTAACTCTTTTTGCAGTGGCAAAAAATTGGAAAATGAGGAAAACTGGGAATGGCTAAGTTGCTATAGATATTTTTGTACGTACATTTTGTACTTTTGTCTCTTTGGTAAATCTGGTGGCAGTATCGTTGGATATGTACAGTTTAATAGCTTTATAGCCACAATTGTACATAAATTTCCAGAAAGGTGAGACCAGTTCATATATCCAACAACAGTACATACTATACCCGTTTTCCCACAACCTCTCTAGTATTTGGTCAGTTTTTTGGTCACTTTAGCCAATCTGATGGGTATGGGATGGTATCTCAGAGTTGTTTAATCCCTATTTCTCTAATTAATAGTTTTGAGCATTTTAAAATATGGTCTGTTTATATCCTTTGGTCAATTAGGGAATTTCCCTATTAGGGAATGGTTCTTTTTCTTGTACATTTGATTAAGTTCCCTAGATGTCTTGGAAATAAGGTCTATATTAGGGAAACTTGCTACAAAGATTTTTTTCCCCTCAGTTTCTGGCTTTTCTTCTAATTTTTAGCTGTATTAGTTTTGTTTGCACAAAAACTTTTTTCACTTTATACAATCAAAATGATCTATTTTACCTCTGTGAACTTCTCCATCTAAATTTGGTCATGAACTCTTCTAGTATCCATAGATCTGATATTTAATTTTTTCCATGTTTCTCTAGTTTGCTTATGTTACCCTTTATATGTTTAACCAAGAACCCATTTTGAACTTACACTGATATGCAGGTGTGAGATGTTGGTTGATAACTACTTCCTGACAAACCATTTTCCAGTTTTCTCAAGTTTTTGTTAAATAGTGAGTTCTTTGTCTGAAGAGCTGGGATCTTTGGGTAATCAGACTCTAGGCAACTGTGTTTTTGTTCTGTATATTGTGAATCTAAACTTGTTGACTAATCAACCTATTTCTTACCTAATATCAAATCAAATCAAATCAAAAATAATCAAATTATTTTGATGATTACAGCTTTGTAATATAGTTTGCAATCTGGTGCTACTAAACCTCCTTCCTTCCCATTTTTTTTTCATTAATTCCCTTGATATTATTTACCTTTTCTTTCCCTAGGTAAGTTTTGATTTTTTTTTTGTAGTTCTATAAAGTAATTCTTTGGTAGTCTGGTGCAGCATGGAATAAGTAAATTAATTTATGTAGTGCCATTTTTATAATACATTGGCTCAGCCTATGTATAAGTAATTAATTTTAATTATTTAGGTCTATCTTTACTTGTGTGAAGAATGTTTTATAATTGTGTTCATACTGGTCATTTGTCTCTTGGGAGGAAGACTCTCAAATATCATGTCCATAGTTATTTTAAATAGAATTTCTCCTTCTGTCTGTTCCTGCTGGATTATGTTGGCAATATACAGAAATGCTAATGATTCATGTGCATATATTTTATATCCTGCAACCTGCTTTTAGTTAGCTGTTTTGATTAGCTTTTCAGTTGACTTTTAAGGGTTCTCTAAGTAAACTATCATATTGTCTGCAAAAAATGATAGTTCTGTTTCCTCTTTCTCTATGCTTATTCCTTCAATTTTTTTATGTGTGGTTAGCTAACATTTCTAGTACTATACTGAATAGTAATGGTAACAATGGACATGTATGCCTCATCTCTGGCCTTAATGGAAAAGTTTCTAGCTTATCTCTACTGTAGATAATGTTCTTGATAAGGAAAGCTCCATTTACAATTTGTTTATGTTTCTAGAGTTTCTGATAGGAATGGGTGTTGTGTTTTGTGAAAAGCTTTTTTTGCATATATTGAAATAATTGTGATTTTTGTTAATATTGTAATTACTATGGTCAACTATGCTTATAGTTATCAGTGTATTGAACCAGCTCTGCATTCCTGGTATAAATCTAGGGTGGTCGTATGATCTTTGGGATATACTGCTGTAATCTCCTTACTAATAATGCTTTTTTTGTAAATATTCATCCATTAAATTTAGATTATTAGTTTTATGGTCCATTGTTGGATGAAATATCCACTGAAAATTGCCTTTATTTCTTCATTGCTTCTAAATTCATCTTTTTCATTTTTGATACTGGTAATCTGATTTTCTTCTTGCTTTTTCTTAATCAAATTAGTTAATGGCTTATTTATTTTTTACATAAAAAAGGTCCTATTTTTATTTAACTCAGTGTTCTGTTTTTTGTTTTTTTACTGTCAATTTTGTTAATCTCTCCTTTGACTTTCAGGATTTCTATTTTGGAGATTAAATGAGTTTTTCTAATTTGTTGATCTTCTACTTATATACTCAATTCATTAATCTGCTCTTCCTCACTCTTAAAAGTTTAGAGATATAAATATTTCATTAAGTACTGTTTTGTCTACATCTCATAAATTCTGGTATATCGTCTCATTGTCATTATCAAACTTGACTGTTTCTGTTATTTGTCCAATGACCCACTCATTCCATAGGATTAAGTTAGTTCCCAAATAATTTTTAATCTGTGTTTCAAAGGCCTTTTATTAAATGTAATTTTATGGTAGGTTAAAGAAACATTTAACATTTCTGCATTTGCTTGTGGAGTTTTTATGCCCTAATACGTAGCTAGTTTTTATGAAGACGACACACACATGGCTAAGAAGTCGGTATACTCCTTTCTATTCCCATTCAATATTCTACAGAGGTCTACTGTATCTACCTTTTCTAAATTCTTTTCAGGTCCTTAACTTCCTTCTTGTTTATTTATTTTTGGGAGGGCCAATTTATCTAGGTCTGACAGGAGCAATTTGAGTCCCCTACTATAACAGTTTTACTATTTCTTCCTATAAATTGTTTACTGGTTTCTTTGAGAATTCTGATGCTATGCCATTTGGTGCATATGTATTTAGCAATGATATTAATTCATCATCTATGGTATATTTTAACAAAATGAGGCTTTCCTGATTTTGCCTTTGCCTTTTTCTGAGATCTTGATTGCTACCTCTGCTTTTTTTTTTTTCAAACTTTAGCTGAAGCATAATATTCTACTTCAGCCCCTTATTTTAACTCTTTTTGTTTCTATTTCAAAGTGTATATCTTGTTGAAAAACAAAACCAAAACGATTGCTGGATTTTGACCTCTAATTTATTCTGCTTTTCTCTCGTTATATGTATGAGTTCATTTTATTCACTTTGAGTAATGATTATTCCTTATATCTTATTCTCTTTTGTCCCCTGCTTCCCTTCCCTCTTTTAAGAATCTGTTTTACTTCTTTCTGGTGCTTCCCCTTAATCTGCCCTCCCTCTTATTTCCCTTAATCTCTTTCCTTCTAATAGGCATATCTTGGAGATACTGCAGGTTCAGTTCCAGAGCACTGCAATACAGCAAATCACAATTTTTATTTCCTAGTACATATAAAAATTTATGTTTATAAATTATGTTTATACTTTAGTCTAAGTGTACAATACTATTATGTCTAAAAAAAATTCCAATGTACAAACCTTAATTTAAAAATACTTTATTGCTTACTATCGCTTTCAGTGGGTCATAACCTTTTTTTACTGGTGGGGGATCTTGGAGGGTCTTGTCCTGATGTTGATAGCTGCTGACTGATCAGAGTGGTGGTTTTTGCAGGTTAGGGTGGCTGCAGCAATTTATTAAAATAAGACTACAGTAAAGTTTGCTTCAGTGACTGACTCTTCCTTTCACCTCAACATTTAGAGGCCATTTTAGGGTTACTAATTGTCCTAATTTCAATATTGTCTCAGGGAAAAGGGAGTCCTGAGAAGAGGGAAATAGGGGAAGCTGGTGTAGCAGTCAGAATACATATTTATACAATATTTGATCAACTGATATCAATTGATCAAATAATAATTTATCAATTATTTATCAATACAATATTTATCTATTAAGTTTACCAGTTTGTGGCACCCAAAACAATTACAATAGTTAATATCAAAGATCAATGATCACCATAACAGATACAATAATGACAAAGTATGAAATATTGTGAAAATTCCCAAAACGTGACAGAGAAATGATCAGAAACATGATGTGAACACATACATGAGTCAGAAAATGGCATCAACAGACTTGTTGGACACAGTGCTGCCACAAACCTTCAATTTGTAAAAAATGCAGTATCTGTAAAGCGCCAACAAAATAAGTTATACCTGTACTTCTTGTCTAAGATATGTTTTTATACTCAACTGTGTGTTAATCTGTATTCATCTCTCCTTTAAGCGGCGAAAGTAAGTTACAGTGTTTTCCACTGCCCCCTCGCACACCTCATTTTGTGAGATAATTTCCATCATTCTTTATTTCTCTCCCCTTCTCCCTCAGTGCATTTCTCTTACCCATTCATTCCAGTCTTGTTTTGAGAGTGTCTAAACACAACAGTACCTAGGTCTTCTAATTAAATTCTATGCACTCTGGTGAGAAAAAAAAAAGTCCTGAGGAGTTTACATGTATTCCCCATATGACAATATAAACATTTTAGCCATGTCTACTCCCTTATAAATTTCTCACTCATATTTACCTATCTATGGTTCTCTTGACTCCAGTGTTTCTAAGTCAAATTTTCTACTCAGCCTTGATCTTTTTATCAAGAATGCTTGAAATTCTTCTATTTCATTAAAAGTCATTTTTCCCCCGGTAGAAGTTTTGGTGGTAAATTATTTTTCGTTGTAAGCCTAGATTCTTTACCTTCCAGAAAATCATATTCTAAGCTCTCTACTCCTTTATGATGGTGGCTGTTAGATCTTTTGTGATCCTGATTGTTTTACTTGGATTTTTTTTTTTAAATGGCTGTTTGCTGTATTTTCTATTTGACCTAGGAACCCAGGATTTTGGCAATAATATCTCTGGGAGTTTTCATTCTGGAGTTTCTTTCAGGAATTGACTGATGAATTCTTTCAATTTCTACTTTGCCTTCTGGTTCTAAGATATCTGGACAGTTTTTAAAAAAAATATTCCTTGAAATATGATCTCTAGGCTCTTTTTCATTCATGGCTTTCAGGTAATTTTCTCTCCTTGCTCTTATCTTTCAGGTCAGTTGTTTTTCTTAAAAAGTATTCCACATTTTCTTTTATTTCTCTCTCTTCATTTTTCAACTTAGTTTTATTATTTCTTGATATTTCAAAGTTACTAGTCTTTATTTGGATAATGTTAATTTTTAAGGAGTTATTTTCTTCAGAAAGGTTTTAAACATCTTTTCCCAAAAGGTTAATTTTCTTTTCATGTTTTTCTTTCCTAGTTCTTTCCTCTTTTTCCATTTTTCTTACTCTAAATGCTTTAAGTGACTTTATATATTTTTTAAAGTCTTGCTTTAAAATCTTGAGTTCTTTTTGTACTTATATACAAACTACATTTGTCTCTAAGGCTTTACTTGATAATTTTTTCAAGTTGTTCTCTTCTGTGTCTTAAGATTCTCTACTACCATAATAACTATTGTTGAATTCTTTTTTTTGTTTTGCTTCTTTCAGATTACTTCTTGACTTTGGACTTTATGTTAGCACTGGGCTATGCAAACTTCTGGGGGATGGGATGGAAGAGAAGTTGTTGAGAAGGTCTAGCTTGAGTTTCTTAAATTGTTTTATGTCTTATTGCTTTCACAGCTCTCACTTGGTGGCCTGCAGGCTTTCAATGCTCCCAAACTGGTTTGTAAACCCCAGGAGAACCTCTTGGTCTGAGTTTAGCATTTTCCTGATCAAGGTTTGGGTCTATTGGCCTGTTTCTGGTTCAGAGTTTTGGAAAACTGCTAGAATGACTCACTATTGAGGCCGTTGGGAAACCCTACAAATTCACAGCAACTGATCTGCCAGCTCCTCTTGTTTGGGGCACTATATTCTGCTGCTGGGTTCAAAACCACACAGCTACTGTGTACTTCCCAAAACTT
This sequence comes from Bettongia penicillata ogilbyi, assembly GCA_023548195.1. NCBI lineage: Eukaryota > Metazoa > Chordata > Mammalia > Diprotodontia > Potoroidae > Bettongia > Bettongia penicillata. The sequence goes on from JAJHZJ010000413.1 coordinate 13,505,752, forward strand.
ATGCCATGCTCAGTGACAGCCAACATCCACATTTGCTTCATGTCTCTCCACTTTGGATCTGTGATCCAGCATTGAGTACAGGGTGACAGAGCTGCAAGATTGCACTTGCTCTAGCACCTAGGGGTTATTCAGGGATCCTCTGGGATCTCTTTCTGATGCTTGGTCTCAGCCCTCAGTCTCTACGTGCTGCAACGCTCCCTGCCAAAATCCCACACTCCTGGCCAGATTACTCCTTGGAGTCTGCAGACCTCTCTATCTCTTTAAGCTTCCCTGAGCTGGGAAATGACTATTACTGTGACTTCTTGGCTTTCCTGTGCAGAATTCAGTCTAGTGCTTTCTTTACATTTCTGTTAAGGAGTTGGGGGGGGGGGGGGTGTAAACCAGGCACTTAAAGGTTCTTCTCATCTCACTATATTGGCTCTGCCTCCTTCTCCCTTTTTAAAAAAACAAATATTATTTGCTACAAGGGATTTTTTTGCAGGGGCAGGGAAGACGGAGACTGGGAGTAATCTTTCCCAAGTAAATTTGGAGGAAAAAAATATATGAACCACCTACAACTGTGAAAAGTATGTAATGTGCTTTTATCATTTAATATAAAATACCCATTTGAACTCTGAAGAATATGGTATAAGATGATGATCTCAGCTTAATTTCTGCCAGACTGCTTTCAAATTTTCCCAGGAGGGAAACTCTAAGGGAGTTCTTTCTTAAGGAATTTATGTTTTGGGGTTTATCAAATATTGGGTTGTTGAATTCTCTTATCTCTGATTCTCCCTTATCTAGTCTGTTAAATGATCTATTTCTCTATGTTTTAACCTCTACTAAATAGTTTTGATGACTGCTGCTTTGATGACTACTGCTTTAATAGATTCTGAGATCTGGAAGTGCTTATTCCTTTTCACTCCTACCTTTATTATTTCCCTTGATAATCTAGACCTTCTGTTTATCTGAATGAATTGTTATATGACTGACATATAGAAAGTACTCTTTTGATAATTTAACTGGTATAGTATTGCAACTATAAATCAACTTTGGTAGTAAAATTGTTATTATTTTGGCAAGGCCCAGTCATGAACACTGAATATTCCTCCTGTTATTTAAATTCTATATTTCTTTAAGAAGCACTTTATAACTGAATCTTTATAAGTACTGAGTGTGTACCGAGTGTGCTTTAGTAGACTGACTTCTAAATATGCATTTTTAAGTTATTCTAAATGGGATTTCTTTTTATATGACCTCTGGCAATTTGTTATTATTATTTTAAAATGCTGTCAATTTGTTATTTTTTAGCCTGAAGCCTTGAGTTTAATTTTTTTATCTTGAAGCTACTGTCTCAATTAACTTCCATACTGATTTTCTAAGTTGATCCTATTGTCATGAGCATATAGGTAATGGTTTTATCTCTTTTCTTCGCCTATCTTCACACCTTTAATTTCTTTGCTGTCTTACTGCTAGCATTTCTATAATGATTTACAATAATACTGGGGGAAAAGTAACAAATAACAATACTGTGAAGAGTGGACATCTGTGCTTTATGTTTATTGGGAAAACTAGTTTATCTCTACTATATAAGATACTTATTTTTGGTTTTAGACAAACTTATATATGTTTAAAATTAAATTTTTATTTCTATAAATTTTTATCAATTCATTATGTACCATGGAAGTGAAACTTTCTTAGACAAATCTGCTGCAAAGATTTTCTTCCCAGTAATCTATTTTCCTTTAATTTAGCTGTATTGGTTTTATTAGTGGAAAAACTTAATTCCATGTAATCAAATCTGTAATTTTAATCATGTATCCACATTGGGAGCTTATTTTTATATACATTGTGAGGTACTGGTCTGAATTTAACTTGTGGCAGAATGACTTTCAGTTTTCCCAGAATTTTTAAAAATTGAACATTGAGTTAATTTTAGCTCATTTTTGGATTTATCAAGCACTATTAGGTCTTTGTATTATGTATTATATTATGGCTTTGTAGTAATTTCTGAGATCAGTTTGAGATCTGGTACTGCTATTTTTCCCCAACATTTTTCTTGATACTTGACTTTTTGTTGTTCCAGAAGGATTTCATTTTTAATTTTTCTCTATAAATTAATGCTTTGGTACTACTGATTGGTATAGTAATGAATAAATAAATTAATTTGCGTAGTGCAGGGCAAAATGGGAAGAAGCTGTTGCCAAACATGGCAATTATGAGAGCAGATGTCAATGAGGAAGAATATAGGTATATAGCCTTCACTGCCCCTAGCTCCCACTGGCAAGCAGGCTTGTAGTGGCTCAGACATGAAGCAAATAAGTACTCTGATCCAGGATCCTTAAGCCATTTAATTTAAGACTCAAACCAAGTTTTAGGCAAAGAGCTGACATAGCATTAATAAGAAACTGTCTCATCACCTGTGAGGCAAGGCAGTGGAGGTGGTCACCACTGAAATCAGGGTAATCCCTGAATAGACTAATAATGTAATAAGGAATAAAAGGCAGTGGCCCTGTAAACTTAATGTGCAAAGTAAGCAAGTGGCTGAGGAGAGGAGCACTGCTCTTAACTAACCTAGAGTCTGGACTGCTCCCCTCCTCAGTCTCTTGAGTTAAGCCTTAGTATACATTCACTGTAGGAGCTATGACCATAACAATGAAACCAATTTTGACTGGCTCAAGAGTACAGAGCCAGTCATTTTTATTATAGTGATTTGACCTACCTATAAGTAAAACATCTCCAGTTATTTGTCTTTATTTTCATAAAATGTTTTGTAGAGTTCTTATGTATCTTGAAGGCAGAATTCCAAGACATTTATACATTATGTAGTTATTTTAGATGAAATCTCTCTCTTCCCACTGGGTTTTTTCATAACATAAGTAAGTACTACAGAAAGGCAACTCTTGGTTTTAGATAGATCTATTTATATTAAGGAAATCTGCATTTAGTATTATGTTTTCTATTTTTTTTTTACAAAAATGAATTACACCACATCAAAAGCTTTTTTTGCATCTACTGACATGATATGATTTTTAATTATTAATAAAGTCTATTATGTCCACAGTTTTCCTAACACTGAAGCAAGGCAACATTCCTGGTACAAATCCAGTCATATCTGGTCACTGCATGTGATTTTTTTTTTGACCTGTTGCTATAATCTATTTGCTAATGTTTTATTTTAAATTTTGTGTTAATATTCTTCAGAGATACTATAGTTTTCCTTCTCTGTTTTGACTCTCTAGGTATCAAGACCATATTTGCATCAAAAAACTTTACATTTTTATAAAAATTCATCCATTTTTATTTATGCTATTGGTTTCACTGGTTTATAGTTGTGGCAAATAGATTTTAATAGTTTCCTTTAATTATCCATCTGTTTTGAGTTTTTCTTTTCAATTCCTGATATTGGCAATTTCGTTTTCCTTTCTTTTTTACAATGGATTAACTAAAGATTATTTATTATGTTTTTTTTTCAAAGATTAAACTTAGTTTTATAATTCAATGGCTTCCTCCTCCAGTTTCGTTAATCTCTTCTTTAACTCTCAGAACATCCTATTTAGCATTTGCTATTTTTAATTTTTTTGATTTTCTAAAGTTTTTAAAAGTTGTTCCAGTACTCCATATATTGATCTGTTCTTTCTTTTACTGTTCACCTAACGAGTGCTTTGGCTGCAACCATAAATTTGTTATGCTGGCTCATTATTTTAATTTTCTTTGATAAAACTATCTATTGTTTCTGTAATTCATTTTTGACTGATTACTTAGGCTTAAGTTTCTAATTAATTTTTAATCCTTTCTTCAATGGCTCTTTACTGAATAAAAACTTAATTGCATCAGAGCCAGTACAGGATTTAATTCTGATTTTCTATATTTGTGAGAATTCCTAATACAAGATAAACATTTTGTAAACATGGAGAGATTTTCTTACAGGTGACTGGTACTTCCAGAGACATGGTCTCATGGCTGGGTCCTGAGCACAAACACCTCATCAGATACAGGTGTTTTCCTTTCTATTCTCATTAAAAAATTGCCAAAGATCAATCATATCTCACTTTTTAAAAATTCTATTCAGGAACTTAATTTAATTGTTTATTATTTCTTTTTCTATTAGATTTGTCCAGGTTATCAAGTCAGTTAGACCTGCACAATATGCAGCCCGCTGACTGCTTGTGAGCTCCACAAAGAATTTCTGGCAGCCCAAAAAAAAGTACGGTTGCCACTGCACACTCTCTTGTTTGTCATGTGACCCAGAGCAATGAAACATCATCAGTCTCTAGTCTAGCCTACCTGTAGGCTGAAGAAGTCTACAAGTTGTAAAGGTTTGAAAAAAAACATTTATTTAGCATGTGCCAGGCTGTTTACCTCAGTTTCCTCATCTATAAAATAAGGTGGAGAAGGAAAAGGTGAACAACTCTAGTTCTTTGCCAAGAAAATCTCCAAAAGAGTCACAAAGAATGGAGGCAGCTAGGTGGGGCAGCGAATAGAGTACTGGCCCTGGAGTCAGGAGCACCTGGGCTCAAATCCAACCTTGGATACTTGATACTTACTAACTGGGTGACCTTGGGCAAGTCACTTAACCCTGATTGCCTTGCCTCCACTCTCAAAAAAAAAAAAAAAGAACGGAACATGACAGAAAATGACTGAACAAGAATAGTAATGTGCTAGGCACTGTGCTAAGCACTAGGAACACAAAGGAAGGCAAAAGACAATCATACCCTCAAGCAGCTCACATTCCGATGAAGGAAGATAACATTAAAAAAAGTTGGAAGTGTGTCTGTATGGGGGTTGCAACCCAGAAAGGGGGCTGATGACATCTGGTAGAGTGTAGCCAGTCAGAAATTTAAAAACAGATGGCCTGGGAAACCCTTTTTACATGGAGGGTCTGGGAGGACTGAAATCAGGAGGACTCCCCCCGCCATTATAGTTTTATGGTCTATTTTTCCCTATAAGTTTTTTAGCTTTTACTAGAAGTATTTAAATGATCTGCTCTTCAATGCATACATTGTTAAAGTAATGATATTATGAGTAGCTCCTTTTTTTTTTTGCCTTTTGTTGTATCCCCAGCACTTAGCACAGTGTTTGGTATGTAGTAAATGCTTAATAAATGATTTCTGAATGACTGTTACCTATCCTTTACTGAGTCTAGATGAAGCATAATAGATGATACTACTACTACTAATAGCTAACATTTATATAGTGCTTACTACATGCCAGACATTGTATTAAGCACTTTTCATTTGATTCTCACAACCCCAGGAGTTAGATGCTATTACTGTCCTCATTTTACAGATGAGGAAACTGAGGCTGTTCGTTCTTCGTTCTCAAAGAGAACCATGACATTAAGATGACTTGCAGTTAGCTTTGATTTGAGTGAGAGAGGGCTGTGCAAGGTCACCAGCCTCACTTTCTTCTCCTGAGCCATCTGGGTCTAGTGGCCTGATATTCATCAGGACAAATGGAGATGGTTCAGGATGCAATGGGAGACCCTGACCACTTTAGACTAAGGTCTTATAGCATTCTCAGTTTGAGTGAGATAAACCCATTCAATGAATAGGCTTTTTTAAATAGTTGCTCAAGGGATGGCCCCTTTAACTTAAAAAAAAAAATCAAACTCAGGAGAAAACCCTCAGGGTTCCTGGGTAGAAGAGAAACAATTACTATTTAGTAATAGATGAAGAAACTAAGGCAAACAGATATTAAATGACTTGCCCAGGGTTGCACAGGTAGTGTCTGAGGTCAGATTTGAACTAAGGTCTTCCTGACTCCAAGCCAGAGGCTCTACTGTCTAACTCCAGTCCCTTATTTTACCTCTACATGAATCAAGTATGTGTCTTATAAACAATATGTTATTGGATTTTACTATCCTCTTCAAAACCAATCTCAGGCACTTACTAGAAGACATTTAAACCACATCTGTTTCAGTTACTCATCTGTAAAATAAGCTGGGGAAAAAAAATGACAAACTACTGCATTATCTTTGCCAAGTCTGGCAATGGAGTCTGGCATTACCATTACCACCACCACCACCACCACCGCCGCTGCCGCCTCCTGCCTTCCCTTAATTCCCAAATATATCCCCCTCTTCTCCTGGAAGTCTTTTCAAATCCCTCTTAATAGAATGCCTTCCCTCTTATAAGTATTTCCCATTTATCCTTGTTCATATATTTTTTGTTTGTTGTTTCTCCTACTCCCAAACTCCAAGATTATGAGCTCTTTAAGTTGACTATCTCTTGCCTCTTTTAGTATCTCCAGTGCTTAGCATAGTGCTTTACACATAGTAGGTACATAATAACTATTTAATGATTGATTGAAGTGCTACCTCTTTATCAGAAATTGGAATAAAGCGAAGAGAAAAGTGGGAATGATATCAAGAGGTCTAGAGATGTAGGACAGAACAAAAGATGGAACGCGGGGCAGTGAACGGCCTCTATTTTCCTAGTAAAGTATTAAGTAAGGGAGAGGGATGGATGGTGTAGAACACTTAAGGGAAGATAGCTACTGTGGAGAATGCAATGGAGACTCAAGAAGAATAAAAGGACTGCCTTTTTGCAATCAGTGCCCAGTTGAGATGATATAATAAATTTGTAGTGGATCCAGTCAGCATGGTTTCATGATTTTGTTCAGTGGGTGAGCAGAAGAAAAAGTGGATTGAGAAAAGATTGGAGTAATAAGAGGTAAGAAGACCAGGGGCTAAGAAATTCAAGAATAGAAGATAGTCAACTTGTTAATTATAATTATAGAATTTTATATATATATATATAAATATATATAATTCCTAGGAAAGAAGGAAAGTGAAGTCAGAGCAGGGGATGGTCTGAGAGAGTGCTAAGGGTTTGAGACTAAGAGTCATAATTAGGATGTAAAATTGACTTAAAAGGAATGATGCAGAGGGAAAGATGAGATAATGGTTGGAATTAAAAAAAATTTGGAATTCTTGCATTTGGAATTAGAACTATGGTGGGGTATGATGAGATCAAGGTTATGTCTGTTCTTTTGTATGCAAGAGGGAGGATGAATGAGTGGTTCATGGGAGCTGAGATTAAGAAAAAGGGTATTTGAGAAACAAACTATATGATGAAGTCCCCTAGTATAATGGAAGATAGAGAAGAAGATTATAATGGAAGATAGAGAAGATTATGAGCCATGCACATAAATGTTTGAAAACAAAAAGAGGGGAGAATAACCTAGAGGCTAGTAAACATTCTGTCACAAGAATTTGTGCAGAGTGAAGCTGCCAATGGCTTCATACGAAATTTTTTTCAGAGGAAGCAAACTGAGGTGGGAGAGGAAAGAGGAAAGTGGATCTTCCAGCTTGGGCTGGAAGGACAGTGACCACTTATAGGCCCAATCCCACTGCTAATGGGCAATAAAAGTTTGACCTGCCTTTTCCAGTCTGGGCTGGTATGATTTCTTAGGCAGCCTGGTGCCCTGCCACTTCCCTCCCAAGGCCTCATCACATTGATGCTGGACTTAGTTCAGACGCTTAATTAGATTTGGCTCTACTACAGTTCAGAAACAACAGCTCCCTCAAGTAGCAGGGATTACAGGTGTGTACCACCACACCCAATCTCTGATTTGGTACAGGACTACAGAAACAATAAAATCTCATTTGTTGGTCAGAGGCAGGGAACCATGAGTCAGTCCTCAGGGAAAAAAACTAAAATGGTACCTGGGATCAAGATCATAAATTTATATCTAAAAGGTTCTCTGAAGTCAAAACTATTTCCATTTGCGACCCCTTCAGCGCTTCTTAAACTGACCCCACAGGGGGTCTGGATCCACAGTTTAAGAAGTATTAAACTGTATAGATGAAGAACCTGATGCTCAGAGAAGTTAGCTTGCCCAAGGTCACATATCTAACAGGTGAAATCTAAACCCAGGTCCTGACTTTAACTCCAGTGCTCTTTTCAGTGTACTGAATCAGGACGCTGGACTTTGGCGCTAACTGTGGAACCATGGGAAAGTTAATGTCTAAGCCTCAGCTTCCCTACATCATAAAATGGGAATAATATATTTGTTTTAACATAGTTGTACTTCTAGGATCACTGGCTTACTTTGAGGAAACCAATTCAAAAACCTTTATACACTATGTAGATGTGAGTTATTACTATCATGTTTATGTCCAGAGTTGTGAAAATACAACATGATTTTAAAACTCTGGCAACAGCAGTAGAAAAAGCCACAAGATGGCAATGTTACTCCACACTTGGATTCCCACCTCTGGGCCTCGCGCTTTGACTGGCAGTAAGCACTCAATGTATGTCGTCTAGTTCTAGCAGTTAAATACAACGAAGTGATTTGCCAAGCTGTTGTTTGTTGTTCAATCACTTCAGTAGCATCCAACTCTTCTGTGACCCCACTTGGAGTTTTCTTGGCAAAGACACTAGAGTGGTTTGCCATTTCCTTCTCCAGATTATTTACAGATGAGGAAACTGAGGCAAACAGGATCTGAAGCCAGATTTGAACCCAGGAAGATGAGTCTTCCTGGCTTTTATGCCTGGCACTCTACTGACATACCCCTGAAGCTACCTTTTATTCCTTCTTCCCTATCTGGTATGACTTTGACAGGCTCCTGCTACTATTTCCTTCTTCATTCTGGTCACTGGATTCAGATGGCTCTGGAGGAGGTGAGGCTGGTGACCTGCACAGCCCTCCCTCACTGAAAACAAAGTCAAGTGCAAGTCATGTCATCAATGTCATCATTTCTCTGATGGCATGGTCTTCTTCCGCAACGAAGAACAAATGAACACACACACACACACACACACACACACACAGATACACAGACACAGACACACACACACACGAAAAGATGGCTTTCCTCTGTGGCAAGGCCAAACTGTCTCTACATGAATTCCCTTGATACTGTCTCCCTTTCTTCTTCCTCCAAGTCAAGAAGCATTTATTAAGTGTTTCCTATGTGTCAGGCACCATGCTAAGTGTGAAGGATACATAGAAGACCAAAAAAAAAAAATCTGTTCTTAAGGAGAGGACGTTTTATTAGGGGAGACAACATGGAAACATCTTTGTACAAACAAGATATGTACATGATAAATGGAGATAATCTCAGAGGGAGAGCACTAATATTAAGGACTAGAAAAGGATTCTTACAGAAAAATGGGAATTCAACTGAGATTTGAGGGAAGCTAGGCGGCTGAATTGAGGGAAAGCATTGCAGGCATGACACAGAACCAGTGAAAATGATGGGAACTGGGAGATGTCTGAGGAACAACAAGGAGGCCAGTGTCCCTAGATGAAAAAGTAAGGAGGGGGCAGGGGGTATAAGGTGTAAAAAGACTAGAAAGATAAGGAAGGGGGATTAGCTTATAAATGGCTATAAAATTAGGTGATTTAATATTTTATCAAATATGGAAATGTTTTACATGATTACACATGTAAAACCTTTATCTGACTGCTTACCATCTTAGGGAGTGGGGAGGGAGGGAAGGAAGGAGAGAGGGATAGAATTTGGAACTCAAAACTTATAAAAAATAAGTTTAAAACTGTTTTAACATATAATTGGGGGAAAATAAAACATTATTTTTAAAATGCTCCACATTATTATTGATGAGAGAAATGAAAATTACAACTCTGAGATAACATTTTATATCTATCAGACTGGCTAAAATAAACTCCCTTTAATTGGGGAATGGCTAAACAAATTGAAATGAAGCTGAGAACCAATCCCAATAAGATCAAGATGTCTATTATCACCATTGTTATTCAATATTGTATTAGAAACATTAGCTTTTTGTGGGAAATTGTGGGAAAATTGGAACACTAATGTAATTGTTGATGGAGTTATGAACTGATTCCACCATTCTGGAGAGAAATTTGGAACTATGCCCAAAGGGCAATCAAACTGTGCATACCTTTCAATCCAGCAATACCACTATTAGGTCTGTATCCAAAAGAGATCATAAAAACGAGAAAAAGAACCACATGTACAAAAATATTTATAGTAGCTCTTTTTGTTGTGGCAAAGAATTGGAAATTGAGGGGATGCTCATCAATTGGGGAATGAACAAGTTATAGTAAATGAATGTAACGGAATACTACTGTGCTATGTGTGTGTTTGTCCTTCACTCCCAAAGAAAACCATGCCATCAGAGAAATAATGACATGACTTGCACTTTTGTTTTGAGTGAGGGAGGGCTGTGCATGTCACCAACCTTCTTCTCCAGAGCCATCTGAATCCAGTTATTCATCATATACAGATATTCATCAGGATGACTGGAGATGACCCAGGATGAGGTAATTGGGGTCAAGTGACTTGCCCAAGGTCACACAGATAGTGAGTGTCAAGTGTCTGAGGTGAGATTTGAACTCAGGTCCTCCTGACTCCTGCACTGGTGCTCTATCTACTGCACCACCCTAGCTGCCCCTACTATTGTGCTATAAAAAATGATGAACAGGTAGATTTCAGAAAAAAAACCTGGAGAAACTTACATGAACTCATGCTGAGTGAAGTGAGCAGAGCCAGGAGAAGAACATTGTACACAGTAACAGCAACATTATGCAATGACCAACTTTGATAAATTTAGCTCTTCTCAACAACGCAACAATTTAAGACAATTCTAGAAGACTCGTGATGGAATGTGTTATCCATATCCAGAGAAAGAACTATAGAGTCAAAACGCAGGTCGAAGTATACTATTTTCTCTTTTTTTGTATGTGTGGTTTTCTCCTTTTATTCCCATTCCTTTTTCACAACATGATCAATGTGGAAATGTTTAATATGATTGTCTATGTATAACCTATCATCAGATTGCTTGCTGTCTTAGGGAGTGGCAAAGGGAGGGAGGGAGGGAGGAAAAAATTTGGAACTCAAAATGTTATAAAAGTGAATGATGAAAACTATCTTTACATTTAATTAGAAAAAATAAAATACTATTAAGTGGGGGAAAAAAGAAACAAGGAGTTGATTGATTTTAGAAAGACAGAAAAGATTTGCATGAAAGAATGAAAAGTAAAATGAGCAGTACCAAGAGAACATTGTACATAGTAACAAAAATATTGTCCTAAGAACAACTCTGAATGACTAATTCATCTTGAATATCATAAATAATCAAACCAACTACAAAAGATTTAATGAAAGATTACGCTATGCCTTTCTAGAGAAAGAAATGATAAATAGAAGTAGTTATAGGATGGTTTTACGCACATATATACAACTTGTGTTTAGTTGTAGTCTTCTCTAGGATGGGAGAAAAAAATGCACAGCAGAGAATAAAATAAACTTAGAAGGAAGCACAGAAAAGCAGAATAGCTTTGAAAACAATATATAATATAAATTATATAGTTTTTTTTAAAGTAAACAGTCTAAAATGGAAATTTATGGGTTTATATTGAAGCCTGTCTTTATGTTGTGTGGTACATAGAAGTATTTTTTCTCTTTTTGTATTTAAGTTCAAAAATGAATTAAAAAAGAATTACAGGACTACCTGAAAGTCATGATAAAAGAGCCTAAACATCATATTTCAAGAAATTATCAGGGAAAACTCTCCCACTATATTAGAATCACAGGGTAAAATATAAACTTAGAGACTCCACTTATCACAAGATGAAAACACCCAGAAATATTACAGCCAAATTTCAGAGCTTCCAAGTCAAAGACAAAATACTTCAAATAGCCAGAAAGAAACAATTCAAATATTGTGGAGCCATAGTCAGGATCACACAAGATTTAGCAGCTTCCAAGTTAAAGGAATGAAGGGCTTGGAATATGATATTCCATTATAACTTACCCAGAAAAACTGAGTATATGCCTTCAGGGGATAAAAAAATAGTTACTTAATGAAAGAGAGGACTTTCATACGTTCCTGATGAAAAAATCAGAGCTGAATAGAAAATATGACATTCCAACAGAAGACTCAAGAGAAGTATAAAAATGTAAACATGAAAGTGTAAGCATAAGGGACTTAATAAAGTTAAACTGTTTACATTCCTATATGAGATAAAACATGTAATTCCTAAGAATTTTATCATTATTAGGGTAGTTAAAAGAAGTTTACATACAAAAGGGAAAAGGATCTGCAAATACAAAAATACTTATGTCAGCTCTTTTTTGGAGTAAAGAAATTGAAAATTGAAGGGATGCCCATCAATTGGGGAATGGCAGAACAAGTTGTGGTATGTAATTATGTTGAAATGCTACTGTACTATAAGAAATGATAAGGATACTCTCAGAAAAACCTGAAAGACTTAAATGAGCTGATACAAAGTAAAATGTACTGTGTACAAAGTAACAGCAATATTCTAAGATGATCAGCTATGAATGACTTATCTAGAAGGACTTACGATGAAAAATGCTATCCATCCCCAGAGAAAGAACTGATGGTATCTGAATATAGATTGAAATATGCTTCTTTTACTTTATTCTGCTTGAGTGGTTTTTTTTTGGTCTGTTTTCTCTTGCAACATTGACTAATATGGAAATGTTTTGCATGATTACACATGTACAATCTATATCAAACTGCCTGCCTTCTCAATGTGGGGAGGGGGAGGAAGGGAGAGAATTTGGAACTCAAAAAGTTTCAAAAAAATGAATGTTAAAAATTGTTTTTACATGTTAACTGGAGGAAAATAAGATACTAAATAATTTTTTAAAAAGTTTACATAGCCAGAAGGAATGGATGCGAGTTGATTAAGTTGGAATGATCTCCCCCAAAAAATGAAGGGATAAGAAAGGGAAGATGCACTGGGAAAGGGGTAGAATGGGGAACATTTTCTCACATAAAAGAGACACTCAAAGAAGAGTTTTGACAGTAGAGGGGGAAATGGGGTGGGGGATAACAGGTAATGCTTGAACCTCACTCTCACTAGAACTGGTTCAAAGAAGGAAGATTATATATATGCACTCAGTTATGTACAGAAATCTAACTTATCCAATAGGGAAATAGGAGATGATGGGGATAAGAGAAAGGGGAACATAGCAAGGTTGAGAGAAGGGAAGGTAGATTAAAGGAGATAGTGGTTGGAAGCAAAATATACTTTTAAGGAAGGTCAGGCTAAAAAGAGAGAGAAAAGAAGAAACGGAAAAAAATGAGAGAGAAAAATACAAGTTAATAATCATAACTGTTAATGTGAATGGGATGAGCTCACTCACAAGATAGAAGCAGATAGAATGAATTAGAAACCATAATCCAGCAAAATATTATTTATAAGAGACACACCTGAAATAGAAAAACATACATTAAGTTAAAATAAAAGGCTGGAGAAGAATCTAATATGCTTCAACTGAAGGAAAAAAGGCAGAGGTAGCAATCATGATTTCAGATAAAGCAAAAGAACAATTAGACATAATTAGAAGAGATAATCAGGGAAACTTCATTTTCCCAAAAGGTATCATAGACAATGAAGCAATATCAAATAATCAAAATTTCTTACAAGATTATCTGATAGAAGCCTAGTTTTTCAAATATATACTTATTATAGAACTGAGCCAAAATTATAAAAATAAGAGCCATTCCCTAACTGATAAATGGTCAAAAGACATAAACAGCCAGTTTTCAGAAAGAAGAAATCAAAACTATCTATAGTCATATGGAAAAAATGCTCTAAATCATTACTGATTAGAAAAATAACTCTGAGTCACTACCTCACACCTATCAGAAATGACAAATGCTGGAGGGGAGGGAAAAATAGGTACCTAATGAATTGTTGATAGAGCAGTAAACTGGCCCAACTATTCTAGAGAACAATTTGGAACTAAGCCCAAAAGACTATAAAATCATGCATATCCTCTGACCTAGCAATACCATTAATATGTCTGTATCCCAAACAGATAAAAGGAAAAAATCCTATACGTACAAAAAATATTTACAGCAGCTCTTTTTGGTGTGGCAAAGAATAGAAGATCAAGGGATGCTCATCAGTTTGGAAATGGTTAAACAAGTGGGGGGATATGACTGTGATGGAGTACTACCGTATTATAAGAAATGGGGGGGGGGGGACTGTTTTCACAAAAACATGACAAGATCTATATGAACCAAGAAGTGAAGTGAAAAGAACTGGAGGGAGGATCATTATGTAAAGTAACAGCAATGTTTTAACAATAGTCAGCTGTGAAAGACCTGACTACTCTGATCTATAATGATCAAAGACAATTCCAAAGGACTGAATTCTGAGAATTTAAGTATACTTTTAAACTTAAGCATAATTTTCTTACTTTATTTTTCTTGTTTTTTAAAAATAATATGGCTAATAGGAAAATGTTTTGCATGATTTCACATGTATAACTGATATATTGCTTACCTTCTTAGTGCTGGAGGGAAGAGGAAGAAGGGAATTAGGAACTCAAAATTTAAAAAGAATGTTAAAAATGAATAATGAATTTTTAAAAATTAAAAAGTATGAAATAAATTTTTTAAAAAAGATTCAACAAAGGAGACTGAGAAGGTGTGGTCAGAAAGGTAAGAGGAAAACCCAGAGAAAATAACATCATGAAAACCTAGAGAATATCAAGGAGAAGAAGGTGACTGCCAGGGTCAAAAGCTGCGGAGAGGTCAAGAATGAAGACTGGCAAGTCATTTAACCTCTGTTCACCTCAGTTTCCTAAAATGTAAAATGGGGATGATAAAAGCATCTACTTCACAGGGCCGATCTGAGAATGAGATTATCTGTAAAGTACTTATTACAGTACTTGTATATAGTAGACACTTAATACATGTTTATTCTTTCTTCTCCCTTTCCCTCAATTGCTGAAGCTGTGAATCAGCAGGATGGCCTGTTAATTGGTTTCCTTGACACAAGTCTCTTCCTATTTCAATATATCCTCTGTTGGAGGATATATTGAAATCCTTTCAATCATATCCAACTCTTCATGACCATATTTTGGTTTTGTTTTGATTTTTTTTGGGGGGGGGGGGCAAAGATCATAGAATGGTTGCCATTTCCTTCTCTAGCTCATTTTACAGATAAGGAACTAAAGCAAAAAGGGTTAAGTGACTTGCCCAGGATCACACATCTGGTAAGTATCTGAGGCCAGCTTTGAACTCAGGAAGATGACTAGTACCTGCCTGCCTACCTATCCTCTAATCAACTACAAAATGATTTTTTCGAAGGTATCAGCCTGACCATGTCACATTCCTACTCCTATGACACCCTATTACCTACCAGTTCAAATATGAATTTCTCTGGCATTTAAAGTTCTTTATAACCTGGACCCTTACTTATTAACATCCCTGTCTACTTATACTTTAATCTCAACTATGCACTCTATAATCTGGCTAGTTTTCAAACATGACACTCTCTTATTTCTATAGCACTGTTCTGGCTTATCCTCCACAGCTCTGCCCTCTCACCTTTGCTAGTATTCTTTTTTCGCCCTACTTACATAGTTTTCCCATATTTCTCTACATTATATTTACCTAATTTATTACATATGGTCTTACACAATGGGATGTGAGTTTTTTGAAAAGCAAGGATTGTTTTTGCCTTTGTATCCCCAGTGTCTTTCATATAGTAAGTACTTAATGCTAGTTGACTCACTAGAAGTGACTAAACCTAGTGCAGTCTCAGGTATATGTATATAGCAAATGCTCCTTCTGGTCATCTAGAGGCCATGTTGCCCACCTTCCAGTCTCTATCTCTCTGAAACTCAAAGTCCCATCCCTTTAACCTTGTACTCTGATTGTCATTCACTTTTCCTTTATTTTACTCAGCCTCAGAACCTCAGGCCCTCCTCTCCAAACTATTTCCCAGTTATCTCCATGCCATAACATAGGAAAGTAGAAGAAGGGAACAACCATTTATTACAATGCCAGACATTGTACCTTATAAGTACTTTACAAATGTCTCATTTAATCTGCCTGAACAACTCTAGCTCCAAGAATAGTAATCAAATCAATACAATTATTCCCTGTAAGAACATGTCAGTCAATTGTCCTATTACTTCAACTACCATTCCCTCCAACTTTCCTATACAAAACCCCCCTTCCCTGACTCTTATTCCCTTTATGTGTTGTCTTCCTCAATCACAATGGAAGCTCTCAGAGGACAGGAACTATTTTGGTTGCTTATAATTGTATTACCAGAACTTAGCAAAATGCCAGATACAGTGCTTAAATAAATGCGTTTTCTTTCATCCATTCAGGTAGTCAATAAGCATTTATCAAACATCTACTATCTGCTACCATGCTAAGCAATGGGGATACAAAAGGGAGTAAAAGACAATTCCTGTCCTCAAGAAGCTCACAATGTAATTAAATAAGCATATAAATATGTATGAACAAGCTGTATACAGGATAAATGGGAAATAATCTTTTATTTCATGTTTTATTTTTTCCCAATTACATGTAAAAACAATTTTAACCTTTTTTCTTCAAATTTTGAGTTCCAGATTCTCTCCCTCCTTTCCCTCCCTGCACTCATTAAGAAGGCAAGCAATTTGACATAGGTTACACATGCATAGTCAGGCAAAACACATTTTCATGTAAGTTGTTCTGTGAAATAAAACAAAGACAAAAAAAAAAAAAAAAGAAAAATAAAGAAAAAGTATCTTTGATCTGCATTCAAGCTCTACCAGTTCTTTTTCTGGAGATAGACAGCAACTTTCTAAATAGGAAATAATTAACAGAGGGAAGACATTAGAAATAACTGGGAAAGTCATCCTGTAGAAGATGATATTTTAGTTGGGAAGTGAAGGAAACCATGGCATCCAGGAGGCAAAAAGTGCTTTCTTCCTGGAACAGCTAGAAGGCCAGAGTCACTGGATTGAAGAGTACATGACAGTGAATAGTTTAAGAAGTCTGGAAAGGTAGGGAGAGCTAGGTTATGAAGGGCTTTGAATGCAAGCAAAGGATTTTGTATTTGATATTGGAGGCAAGAGTGAGCTGAGCCACCAGAGTTAACCGAGTAGGGAGGTGAAATGTTAGGAACTGCACTTTATGAAAATCACTTTGGTGGTTGGATGGAGAAGAGATTTGATTGGGGGTAGAATTAAGACAAACAGATCCATCAACAAGCTGTTGCGATAGTCCCTATGTGAAGTAATGAGAGCCTGGTATGAGTGATGGCAGTATCAAAAGGAAAGAAAGGGGTATATTTGAGAGATGTTGCAAAGGTGAAATTGCTAAGTCTTGGCAACAGATTGGATATGGGGGCTGAGAGATAGTGAGAAAGAGGATGACACCTAGGTTTTGAGTCTGAGATACTGGAGGGATGGTACTGCACTCTACATTAATAGGGAAGTTAGGAGGGGAATGAATTTTAGGGGGAAAGATAATGAGTTCACAGTTTTGGAAACAATGAATTTAAGATGTTTACTGGACATCCAGTTCACTATGTTTGAAAGATAGTAAAAGATGCGAGACTGAAGGCCAGTAGAGACTGGGAGATTTGAAAATCATCAGCATAGAAATGATAATTAAATCCATGGGAGCTAATGAGATCACCAAGTAGAATAGAAGAAAAAGGACAGAGTCTTGCTGGATACCTACAGTTAGAAGACATGACCTGGATTAGCAAAGAAAACTGAAAAGAAGAGGTCTGATAGGTAGTAGGAGGAAAACCAGGAGATTCCAAATGCTTACTGATTGATTTTTATTTTTGCTATATTGCCCATAAACTTGTTGACTATGGATAGATATGTATGTATATATGTACATATATGTATATACATATACACACATGTATATACATATATATCAAGAGATATATACTTTATGCTTCAAGGAGCTGTGATTTCATCAGTGAGGGTACTCTCTTCATTGTCATATATTATATTCCCTGTATACAGTCTTTTATTCAATTAAGCAAATATTTTATTAAGTTCTTACAGTATGCATGGTGATATACAAAGGGCTAAAGAGACAAAGAGAAAATAATCTTTGTCCTCAAGTAACATGCATTCTACTGGGGAGATAGGAGAAGAAGTACAATATGTATACAAGTAAATAAATATGGAGTAATAGGAAATCATTTCAAGGAATGAAGGGAACACTAACTAGGAGGGGATCAGGAAAGGTCTCATGTAGGATGTAGGGAATAAGCTATTATTCAAAGGAAGTTAGGCATTCTACTAGGCAGTGCTAAGGAAGAGAAACATTCCAAATATGGAGGAACACCTTACAAAGGTACAGAGGTGGGAAATGGAATGTTTTATATAGGGAAAAGCTACCTGGCCAGTTTGACTAGATTGAAGAATATGTGAATTAAAAAAAAAAAAGCTAGAAAGATAGTTGAGGGTAGGAGTATGGAAAACCTTGTTTTTTATCCTAGAAGCAAGATGAAGTCACTAAAGACTTATGGAGATGAGCGGGTGCGATAGTAATAGACAGTATTTTAAGAATATCAACTTGGCAGGTAGGTGGAAGATGGATTGGAAAGGGTCTGTAATGAAAGCTGAGAATTCAACTAGGAGGTCACTGCTATAGTTCAGGAAAAACAAAAGAAAGAAAACTATAGACTAACATTCCTAATAAACATTAATGCAAAATTACAAATAAAGTACAGCAACACATTCACAATGATTACACGCTATGACTAGGTTGGATTTATATCAGGAATGTAAATATCAGAAAAACTATAAACATCACTGTCTATATAAATAACAAAACCTAAAATATGTACATATAATTACTCAATAGATACCAAAAAAAAAAGTGTTTGGGCAAGATACAACATCCATTCCTGTTATAAATGGTAGAAGGCATAGGAATAAATGGATTTTTACTCAATATAAATTTATTTAAAACCAAAAAGCAGCATTATCCATAATGAAAATAAATTAGAGGCCTTTCCATAAAGATCAGGGGTAAAACAATGAATAAACTATTATCACCATTACTATACAATATAGTGCTAGAAATGCTTTCTATAGCAGTAACACAAGAAAAAGAAATCAAAGCAATAAGGATAAGAGGAAACAAAATTGTTGCTTTTTGGAGGCAATATGATGGTTTAGAGAACCTTAGAGTTAACTAAAAACTAACTGAAACAACACTTTGGCAAAGTTGCGGAATATAAAATAAACCTATATAAATTATCAGTATTTTTCTATATGATCACAAAATCTAGTTGGAAGACATAGAAATTCTATTTAAGATAACTATAGAAAGTATAAAATTCTTCTGAATCCATCTACCAACACACATAAAAGAACTATTTACTATGAATACAACTACTAAACATTATTTACACAAATAAAGATGGATATAAATAAATGCAAAATAAATTGCTCATGGGTAGGCTGAACCAACGTAATAAAAGTGATAACAGTACCCAAATTAATTTACTTATTCAGTGCCATACCAGTCAGAACTACAAAAGGGCTGCTTTACAGAGTTAGGGAAAAAATAATAACAAAATATCTGAAGGGACAAAAGATCAAGAATCTCAAGGGAAATAATTCAAAACAGAGTGAGTGGGAAAGCAAGCTAGCAGTAGAGGGTTTCAAACTATGCTACAAAGAAATAATCACTAAAACAATGTAGTATGCCATCTCATACCTGTCAGATTTGCTAAAATTATTTTTAAAAAGAGTAAATGATAAATGCTATAGGAGCTCTGGGAAAACAGCAATTTGGAACTATGATAAAAAAAAGCTACTAAACTATGCATACTCTTTGATCCAACAATAACTACAATGCCTATGCTCCAAAGACATTAACGAGAGAAGAAAAGGACCGATATGTACAAAAGTATCTTCAGTAACTATTTGCATGGCAAAAATTTATTAATCTGAAGGGGTATTCATTAAAAGGGGGAATGGCTAAATAAATTATCAATGTGACAAAATACTACTGTACTGTAAGCCATGATAAAGTTTAGTTTCAGAGAAAACATGGGAAGACATATGAAAGGATACAAAATAAAGTGAGCAGAACTAGAAGAACAATCTACGTAAGTTAACAACAATATTGTAAAAACGAACAACTCTGAAAGACTTGGGAACTCTATTAACACAATGACCAATAACAATTCCAGAAGACTCATGATAAAAATTATGCTACACTGAACTCCAGACAGAAAGGTGACAGAAAGCAGTACAGACAGAGGCTTGTCGGGTTTTTTTCTGATTTGTTTTTGTTTTGACATGAACGAAGTGGGAATTTTTGATCAACTATACAAGTCTGTCATAGATGCTTGGGTTTTTTTTGTTTTGTTTTTTTTTCCAAATGGGGCAGAGGGATAAGTAGGAAGAAGAGAATCTGAATCTGAAAATAAAATAAAATATAATTTTAAAATACCAATTTGGTACTAGTAAAATAAATTAGAATTTTATCAATGGACAAAATCACACACAAGAGAAGCTCAATGTCTGATAAACCCAAAGATCCCAACTATTGGGGTAAAGACTCACATTTCAACAAAAACTGGTGGAAAAACTGGAAAGCAATGGAACCAACAATAGATATGGATCAACATCTCACATTATATATCAAAATAAACCCCGAATGGCTATATGACTTAGACATGAAGGATAACATCATGAGCAAATTACAGAAAAAAATGAAGAAAACATCTGTCATCAATGGATAGGGAAAGGAGTATGACCAAACAAAAGCTATAAAGTACCACAGGAGATGAAATGGATAACTTTGATGACATAAGATTAAAAAGTTACAGAACAAAAAAACTAATGAAGTTAGAATGAAAAGACAAGTAGATGGGGGGAGGGGAAATCTTTGTATTATGCCTCACTGAGAAAGGTTTTGTTGTATTTTTTAAAGACATATAAGGAAGTCATTCAAATTTACAAGAATAGGAGCCATTCCCCAATTGACAAATGGTCAGAGATCATGAACAGGAAATTTTCTGAGGGAAAATCCAAGGTTATCAGTAGCCATATTTTTTTTTTAAATGCTCTAAATCTTAATAGACAAGTGCAAATTAAAATTCTTGAAGTTCTATTTCACAACTATCAGAATAGCAAAACAAAAAGAAAAAAACTAGAAAAATGACAAATATTCAAGGGGCTATGGGAAAACAGATACATTAAAACACTCTTGGTGGAGCTGTGAACTCCACTCTGGTAAGCAATTTGGAACTACATCTAAAAAGTTATTAAACCACACGTACCCTTTGACTCAGGAATATATGCTAGAGTTATACTCCAAAGAGATCAAAGAAAGAAAGAGGAAAGAAACTCATGTACAAAAATACTTATAGCAATTCTTTTTGTGGTGGCAAAGATTTGGAAACAGAGTGTGCCCATCGATTGGGGAATAGATGAACAAACCATGGAATGAATGTGATAGAAAGACTTAGGAACTCTAATCAATGAAATATCCAATCATAATTTCAGAAGACTCATGATGACACATGCTAAATACCCTCCAGAAAGAGAAGTAATGGACACCAGACTGAAACATAATTTTTTGGATATAGCCAATGTAGGAATTTGTTTTGCTCAGCTATATACATGTTTGTAAACAGGGTTTATGTTTGTTTTGCTTTCTCTTTGGAGTAACATGGGAGTGGGAGAAGTGAAGGCAAATGCTCAATGATTTTTTAAAAAATCCAGGAAAGAGATGATGAAACCTTGAATTAAAAGTCACAGCTATCTGAGGGGAAAGAAGTATATAGATTAAAAAGATTTTATGGAGTTAGACTCAACAAGATATGGCAACTAATTGGATATAGTGGATGATGAATGATAACTCCAGAGACATCACTGATATGATTCTAAATGACTAAAATGGTGACCTCAATAGAAACGGAGATGTTTTTATTGCACAGAGATAAGTGAACCCAAGGGACCTTATTAGATCACCATGGGACTGAATACTGATAAAAAAGACAAGAGGGTTTAGACATTGCAGAAATCAATTTGAAATTTTTTGAGAAAAGTCATGAAATCGTTCAACTGTAAGAATAGTGTTAAGCTGAGGCTTGGGGGAATTAAATCAGTAGCCCAAGATGTGTCAGAGGTCACATTTGAACCTAGATCCTCTCCCTCCAGAGCCTGAAAGGAATGTGAAATGCTTGGGTATTAAGAACAGTTCTGCCATTGACTGGCTTTCACATGTTTGAGCAAGGTATACTCCAAGCTTCAGCTTCCTCCTCAGTAAAATGCAAAAGGCTGGAGTGGATCATTTATATGGTCCCTTCTGCTTCCAATATTCTAAGTCTACTACAGAGGTATCAAACTCAGGCCCCTACCTCTTTGCCCTCTGGACACAACTCCAAAATTCTTTCTGAACCAGATTAAAATATAATTGAGAAATGTTTAAGAAAATTAAAATACAATACATCATTAAAAAAGTGAATAGTGTTAAGACATGGAAAGTAAACTTAAAAGATCTCACTGCTGGACAGAAACTTCAAGGTGGTAAAAGCAAGAAAACTCTCAAACAAACCTAAATATTTATAGCATAATTATTTGCCATCATAAAAAATTGGAAACAAAGCTATACTCCCATAAGCTGAGAAGTAGCTAAGTGAAGTATAGTATACAAAGTTAAGAAAGTATTGTTGGGCCATAAGTAAATCAGTTAGCTTGAAAAGCCAGTAGGCGAAATAAAAGTTTAGGGTTTTTTAGAGATTGGGGAGATTTGAGCATATCTGTAAGTGACAAAGAATACTAAGAATTACGAAGAATTACTATTCATGAAAAATTCATCATCATGAATACAATAAATATAGAGGACTATGAAAAAAGGGTCTACATGAACTAATCCAGAATGAAGTAAGCAAAGTCAAGAAAATAAAATAATAACCACAACAATGCAAACAGAAACAATTACACTATGAAAATCAAAAATGAATGTTGCAAAATTATAAAGAACAAGCTTGAAATATCTTGAAAGAAGAGATACAAAAAGATGTTCCCAAACTATTCCTTTGCAGAAGTATTGTTGCATACTGAATATAGTTTTGGACTTTCTCCAATGTATTTAGAAGTTGTACTTTTTCTTCATATTTTGTATTTTAAAATGTTATTTGTTATATTAAATGTTTCTCTGGGAGTTAAAAGGAAGAGGGATATTGGAGAAAATGACAGTGATTTATTAAAAAAAATCAATAAAAACTATTTTTAAAACTCTGCTAGAGTTTATATTTAAAAATCCAGCATTCACTTCCATATCACCATCACTGGAATAGGACTTTAGGGAAGAATGGTAATATACATATACCATGGCTCTTAACTTTTTGTGTGTCAAGGATTCCTTTTGGAAGTTTCATAAAGCCTATGGACCCCATCTAAAGAATAATGTTTTTAAACATATAAAATACACAGGATTAAGAAGAAAACCAATTATATTGAAATATAATTATCAGAATAGGTACTGTTAAGTGACTACAGTCATTTGTTGCCAACATTCATAATTGAAAGAAATTAAACTTCAATTGGAGGTTAGTGAAAAGAAAGATATAAATTTATTCCCATCCAAGTTCACTGCCTTACTGAAATCTATTCACAAACTAAAGGTTAAGAACCCCTATCCTAGAAGAATAGGGAAATCAGTAAGCACTGTGCTTACTAACCCTAACCTCAAGCAAAATGATGATAGTACCTGAGAGGTACTATGGGAGGACTCTTAAGATTCAGGGACAGAATCTTAAGATTCTGAGACAGATTCCAACACTGACTCAATTTACTTGATTTATCTTCTCTTATCTGGGTGAGGGTAGGTGGCAGGATGGAGGTGGGAACAGGGTACTGTATAGTATAATCTATGCAAATGGAGCTACATAAGGCCTCCTTCAAAACCAATTATCTAAGGTAAGAGTATAGACACAAGTTATACTTATCTTCATTTCCAATTTTAGGAAGCTGATTCTCCTCGAAATATCTGAAAGAGGATCACTATGTGATAATTGTTCCAGAACTACCCAGAAAGGAGGGATTTATACAAAGTGACTGTTGTAAACTGTTAATCATATGAACTTCCTGTACAATATATAGTTCCTGTCTTCTATTCTTAGCAATTAAAAGGGGAGATCGAAAATAAGCTATAATACTGTGGGAAGAACATCCAACAACCATTTATTAGGTACAAAGCAATATTCCAGTTGCTGAAGGAAATACAAAGATAATTAAGAAAGTTCTCGTAGACCTTAGTCTTAGAAGATATAACATATGCAATAATTATATATTAAAACAACTATGATGCAGAATAAAGCATGATAAAGTATACATGAGAGGTACTACGTGAAATCTGAGGGGAAAAAATAATTTCCAAACCAAAGGACTCAGAAAAAAGTTTCATTTTTCATCTTGGCCTTAAACAGTAAGAAGAATTTCAATGGGGAAGAGGCGATATTAAGCAAACAATACTCCAGGTATAGGGAACTGTGTGAGCAAAAGCCATAAAGGTAGGAATGTACTAAATATGCAGGGTCTGGCTGTGTATATGTTCATCCTTCGTTGCGGAAGAAGACCATGCCATCAAAGAAATGATGACATGACTTGCACTTGACTTTGTTTTGAGTGAGGGAGGGCTGTGCAGGTCACCAGCCTCACTTCTCCTCCAGAGCCATCTGAATCTAGTGACTACATATTCATCAGGATGACTGGAGATGACCCAGGATGAGGCAATTGGGGTTAAGTGACTTGCCCAAGGTCACACAGATAGTGAGTGTCAAATGTCTGAGGTAAGATTTGAGCTCAGGTCCTCCTGACTCCTGCACTGGTGCTCTATCCGTGGTACCACCTAGCTGCCCTAGGGTTTAGCTAGAGAAACAATGAATATGAAAAGAGAGTAGTGCGAGATAAAGTTGGAAAGATAAGAAGACACAAATTGGTAGAAGGCCATAAATCCAGGCTAAAAATTTTTATGGTTAGCCCCAAGTAAACTAGTATAGAACTGAATGATTGTCAACTAAGATCACAAATCCAGATCCTAGATGGGCCCAGGGAAACAGCAGGATTTGGTGATACACTTTCTCACCAAGTCCTGCACAGCTTCTCAATGGTAGAGATACATAATGATACAAAGTATTTCATGAAGGCTCTGAAAAGCTATACCTCTCCTCCCATCACCAAACAGTCCTTTAGTTACAGCCTATCCTCCAAATTGGCCTCTCAGCCTAGAAACACACATATACAAAAACTTTTAATTCTGACATGTTTCCTGGAGCTTCTAGAAACTAGATTTCCAACTTGCCAAGAACCTTCCCCGGCTAAAAAAAATTCAAGCCATTACATCAGCAACAGATCATTTTAATTTTCTACTAAGGAAATATAGGCTGATATTTTTTTACCTATATGGGGTAAAATCAATTAAATGCTAAGTATGATCTGAGCTTCCATTTACCCTAAAACAGTTCTGGAATAACTCAAGCATTAAGGCAAATAAGAATATGTATCAAGCAAGCATATATTGAGGTTAACTACATTTTTCTATAATCCACATTTGCTCCCAAAAGACTTTACTATTTCCTTAGAAAAGTGGAAGGAACTTAAGACTCCTCCAAGGGACAGATTCTTCTACAAGTTTTAAGAGAGGGAAATGACAAATTAATCTTCCTTTAGATCTTGTCAACAGAAAGCAAGCCACACAGGCTGGGAGGGGCTTACTACAAGCTTCTCAAAGTCCTTTATGTCTGAACATTAGCAGCAACAAAGCTTTGGAAGGTAAGAACAGTCCTCTGTTTAAAAGTATAGTACTGCCCCAATACTCCATATGCACTCCATGCACACATACTCAGGGATCCGACACCTGCTATAACCCTACTTCTAAGATAAAACCCTCTCCTCCCAAGAGATATATGCACTAGACTATGGAGTTTAGGAACAACTAGAAGACAGAATGCTGCCCTAGGAGACAAGAAAACGGAAGCAAACTACCTCAAAGTATTCTGGTCCATAATTTGTGCATTTTGCACTTTAAGAGAGCAGAGACTGGATGCAGCTTTTGGAAGGGAGGAAGGTATAATGCCACTGAAAAGAGAAAATTTCTTCAACATCGAATGGTGGAACCCTGCCAGAAAGAATACACATAACTCAAGCCACAGAACTGAATGAAGACAGCCTATCAGAGTAGCCAATTCAGTGAGAGGCCAGATAAAATTCTCATTCCAAACAGCATAATAAAGTTGGTTTTTTTTAAACAAATAACATTATATATTCTAATGGTACAAACACACCTATCTAAATAATCCCATCTCAGTCATATTACCTAATAAATAATAACAGCTATCATTTAACAGTACTTTATGGTTTGCAAAGTGCTTAACAAATATCCCATCTGATACAACAACAACCTTGCCCGGTAGGTGATATCCCTGTGTTTTACAGATGAGGAAACTAAGGCAGACAGAGGTTAAGTGACTTGCTCAGATCACATAACTTAGTAAGTTTCTCAAGCTGGATTCAGATCTTCCTGACTCCAGGTCCAAAGTTCTATCTTACTTTGCTCCCTCTCAGAGAGAGCAAATTGGGAGGGTGGGAGTTGGGGAGGGGAAGAACAAGACTCACTGCAGAATTTGGAAGCTTATAGAAGGATTGCTGACTGTGACAGCTTGCTCACCATGGCACAGAAACTGTTCTTCTTCCTCACCCCAATCCTAGACCCACTCTACCCCTCAACATCTTGCAAAAAATGGGGAGGCACCCTAAAATGGCTGACAATATAAGCTCCCAGGCATAGATCATAGTACAATGGTCCCATATAGCATATCTCCACTTTAATCCAAACCAGATGATTCAGCCTCCTTTTCTGCTACCTAATGCTGTATTTCCCCCTACCATCCCTTCTCTACCCCGATCATTGCTCCCAGTAACTTTGTACTTCCCCAAGGATGCAACCTCTTCATTTCACTTCCCTAAAGACAGAGAGATGCACACCAAACTGAGAAACAAAATGGTGGCCAAGTCACCTAGGGGAAAACAAATAGCTATAAAAAAGGTTTCATTTCAACCTACACAGAGTGAAATTATCTCTAACTGTCGTTTTTTGGGGAAACCAGACTTTAGAGGCTATTTCCATAGAGTTCTAGAAGTAGCAATATTTGGAATCCAGAAACGCGTTTGTGATTTGCAGAATGAAAAAGAGAAAAGACAGAGAGGGCTGTAGCAAACAAATTAGTTCCATACAAGATTAGTGACTTGTCCACAAGGGAGAAATGCACATGGCATTAAGGGAAAGAAACCACTTCATCCCTCACTATAGGACAGAAGGGCCAATATGATCTCAGGGTGTGCACGTACTGATAAAAATGGTCAGATCCGTTCGCCAGAAAGAAAGAAGAAATACACGTCAGAGTTTTAAAAACAACCAACCAACACCCCCCCGCCCCCAACTCCTGCCAAAACAAACAACCAACCAAAAACCCTAACACCTCCTGGAGGCCTTGGCAGGTCACTGCCTCTATCTCCAAAACTTCCCAGACCGCCAGAGAAAGGAGCTAGGATCTGCGTTGGGTAGAAATTTACTTTGATCTACCTCTTATTCAATCGGGACTTTTCCTGTCCAAATGGAAAAAAAAAACCTAAGAACTGATGAGACCATACAGTGGGCACTGTTCAGGACATTATTGTTTGGGGACTCAATATTCTAAACAAATACTCCATCTTCCACAGTAAAAGTGACTCATAATTTTTTTCATTTCTGCTGCTTCTAGGGGCTACCCAGTCTTTTTCATATGGTGGTTCTTTTGTGTGTTGCTGTCTCCTCCCTAACCCTGAGGCAAGATGTCCCCAATTCAGCCCATCACCCCTACCTCTCTCAGGGTGGTCAGCTCCCTGAAGTCTGGTCTCCTGTTTCTCATTTGGGTTTGTGGGACTGTACATGCCTCAGCTACCCCAATGGGGAAAGCCATCAGACAGACATACTTAAGCAATTAACATCAGTCTACCACCCAGCATAGAATGTTGTATGTAACCTGATTTATAATGGTGGTATTGAATACAGTGAGGCAGCAAAATAACATCAAAAAAGAATCTTGGTATCCAAAAGGCTTATTAAATAGGTGTTGAAGATGAAGCTCTAGGACAGAACTCTCCTAATAGGAAAAAGAGAACAGCCTTTTAGTTGGTCCCCATCTATAACTAGCTCTCCTACTCACAGTTGCTAAAATTTTTGAAGTTTCTACAGTGGATCACTATCACCTATTGGAATTAAAGGTAAACTCCCCTGGCCTTCAAAATTCTTCCATCTCTAGAACCTCATTTGTCATTCATCTTCTACAGGACCCCTCTCTTCTAGGCAACCAAATCTGTTCACTATTTTCTACATACAATTTTCCAATTCCCTCATCCTTTTTATACATGTCTCCATCTTCTCATTATCCAGCATCCCATCCTCTAAGTCCCTACACTTTTCTACCAATTCCCGTGCTTCTAAAATCTAGCACTGATAATGATGGAAAATGCTATCACCATTCAGAGAAAGAACTATGGAATCTGAACGCAGATCGAAGAACCCAATTTTCAATTTTTTTGTTTTTCTTTCTCATGGTTTTTCCCTTTTATTCTGATTCTTCTTTCACAATATGACTAATGTGGAAATAGATCTAACATGACTGTACATGCATAACCTATATCAGATTGTTTCCTGTCTTGGGGAAGGGGGAGGGAAGGCAGGGAAGGAGAAAAATTTGGAACTCAAAATCTTACAAAAATGAATGTTGATGAGCCAATCATTTTGGAGGACAATTTGGAATTATGCCCAAAGGACTACAGGGCTGTCTCTCAAAGACATCATAAAAATGGGGAAAAGACCCACATGTACAAAAATATTTATAGCAGCTCTTTTTGTGGTAGCAAAGAACTGGAAGCTGAGGGAAAGCCCATCAATTGGGGAATGGCTGCACAAGTTGTGGTATATGAATGTAATGGAATACTATTGTGCTATAAAAAATGATGAGCAGGTGGACTTCAGAAAAAACCGGGAAAAACTTATATGAACTGATGCTGAATGAGGGGAACAGAACCAGGAGAATATTGTACATAGTTACAGCCACATTGTGCGATGACTAACTTTGATAGAACTGGCTCTTCTCAGCAATGCTGCAAGGTTCTGAGAGAACCACAAAGCAAAAGACTCATGATGGAAAATGCTATTCACATTCAGAGAAAGAATTACAGAGTGTTAAGGCAGATCAAAGTATACTATTTGCTTTCTTTTGTTTTGTTTCTTCTTTCTCGTGGTTCATTCCATTGACTCTAATTCTTCTTTATAACATGACTAACATGAAAATAAATATATTTAGCATGAATGTTTATATACGTGTGTGTGTGTGTGTGTCCTGTATCAGATTGCACACTATCTTGGGGACAGGGGAGGAGGGAAAGAAAATTTAAAACTCAAAAATTTGTGGAACTGAATGTTGAAAACTAAAAATAAATTAATTAAAAATAAAATAAATTTTTTTAAAAAAATGAATGTTGAAAACTATTTTTACATGCAATTGGAAAAAATAAAATACTATTAAAACCTAGCTCTAACCCCACCTAAATGTTCATTTTCTTCTTTAGGCCCTCCCTATGTTGTTATTCTGTGCTTTTTTCTTTCTACAAAGACTGTAAGTTATTTGATAACACTGATATACCTATGGAGAGATACAAAAAAAGGCAAGATAGTTCAGTGGATAAAGAATTGGGCCTGGAGTCAGGAAAATCTAAGTTTAAATCCAACTTGAGACTTTTACTAGCTCTGCAATCCCAGGCAAGTTACTTAACCTCAGTTTGCCTTAATCCACTAAAGAAGAGTTGGACATGATTGAATAACTGAAGTATAACAATAGTTCTCATACAGAAATCTGTATTTAAAGATATTTAAATATTACTGACTGACCAAACTTTACAACCTATGGGAACTGTCAATTAACACATCAAAAATTGCATTCCCATTCCTCAGGTTCAACAACCTTATTCCTGAGAAGCTCAGGTCGATCAAATTCCTCTGATTCATTTAAACCCAGTCCAATTTACAAAGCAGCTAGAGTATAGTGAAAAGATCATTAACAGTAAGTGGTCAAATGATACGAACAGTTTTCAAAAGAATTGCAAATTACAAATGACCACATAACACCGTTCCAAAATCACTAAGAAAAATATATTTTAAAAAATCCTACATTTCACCTCACGCCCTATACAATGGCAGAGATAACAAAAAAAGTAAAATTCAAGGATGAAGGGGCAGAGGGAAAATTAATACATTTTTGGAAATATTAAAGGAAAGTGACTAATAACCATAAACTTTGACTCACTGATCCTATTATTAACATATACACCTTAAGTTAGTTAGACAGTAACAAACAACTGATATACATCAAAACATTTATAGTAACACTTTTTGTGGCAGCAATTAACTGGAAAAAAAGTAGGCTGAAAAAACAAGGGAATATGGAATAGAATATTACGGTATAGTAAGAAATGAGGAATATGGGAATTGCAAAAAAAAGACTTGTATGAAATAATACTGAGTCAAGTAAACAGAATCAAAAAACAATATGCATTTAATACAATGTAATAATTACTCAAATTAATCAATCAAAAAATCACTTAAATCAAACTCTGAATAACCAGAAAACGAGTGAGGTTCAGAAAATGAAACAGCCCCCCCATCATGACGAAGGGAGAGAGGGAGGGAGAAAGGGAGGAAAGGAGAGAGAGAGATAAGAGAGACAGATGGATAGAAGTCTACTAAATTATCATATATACTTTGAGATGTTGTCACTGCATCAGATTTGCTTGTTTTCCTTTATCACAAAAAAGAATTCCATAGTGGTTGAGGGGATGTACCTTCCCCCCACCCCACCTCCACTCCTCAACAATGATAGTGTCTTCAAGATGAGACATCAATAAAATGTTTGGTTTAAAAAACAAAAACAAAAAACTGCTGACTTCCCCCAGATTTCAGTAGCCTATCTCCTCCAGGGTTTTCCCCAATAATAACCACTTACATTTATACAGCATTTTAAGGTTTACAAGCTTAATCTTGAATTCTCCAACAGAGCAATCTACCCTAGAAGAGGAAAAATCAAAAGTCAAAACCAGTAGCCAGCATATACCGAGATTAGCTCAAGGAAGTTATAACACTGAAAAAGCAAAATGAGCACAAGACACAGGTCCACTTGTTTCTGTATTTTCATTAAAGATGGTATGTTAGAGTGGAAAGGATGCTGGATCTGGAATCAAAGAAACTGGATTCAAATCCCATCTCTGCTATTTATTATCTGTGAGACCCTAGGGCAAGTCACTTAATATCTATTGGACCCAGTTTCCACATGTGTAAGATGATATCTGAGAGCCTCTGATTTTTGTTTTCTCAGATCAAGACTATCAAAACAACAGTTCTGACTTCAGAGAGGCCTGGAAGGACTTACATGAACTGATGCTGAGTGAAAGGAGCAGAACGAGGAGAACTTTGCGCACAGCAATGACCAGTATTGAGGAATTTTTCTGGTAGACTTAGTACTTCATTGCAATGCAAGGACTTAAAAAATTTCCAATAGATTCTTGAGACAAAACACCTTCCACACACAGAGAAAAGAACTATAGAAATGGATCGCAGAATGAAGCAGACCATTTTCTTTTGTATTATGTTTTGTTTTGTTTTATGGATTCTCCCATTCATTTTAATTCTTCTATGCAACCTAAGGTAAAAATGTATTTAATAGGAATGTATGTGTAGAACCCATATAAGATTGTACACTGTCTCAGGGAGGGAGTGGGTAGGGAGGGGGAAGAAAGAGGAAGGAGGGGAAAAGAATCTAAGATATATGGAAGAGATTGTAGAACACTGAAAACAATTTAATAAAAAAACAGTTCTCAACAAAAATGAATGGGTACAAGGTCTACTGCTCTGTACTTGCCCTCCTTTGCCTTTAGAGTTCACTCAACACAACACATCCTTTGGTCATATTCCCCTTATAGTTAATCAAAGGGAAAATCACAGGAAAAGCAAGCCTTACCCTAAGCCATCCACCATTACAAATCATAGACTATAATATTATAGAGGCAGAGTTGGAAGGAACCTTGAGAGAAAATGAGAGAGATTAAATGATTTGCCCAAGATCATTCCACTGGTAAGAGGCAGAACAGGGATTTGAACTGAGGTCATCTGACTCCAAATTCAGTCCTCTTTCAGATCACTGAATTGTTGAAAATAGAAGCATTTTCCAAAGTTCAAACTCCTCTCCTTGTTATCATTATCAAGATATCCTGACAACCTAATCATGGCTGGACTAAATAACTTCTTGAATTCCTTTCTAATTTTGAGATTACATAGTTTTATGAACGATAGAAGAGATGGCCCCTTCTTTGTCTCTTATACATAGCAAAAAATATCTGATAGATATAAAAGTCACATCACCCAAGCACTATTTTAAACAGTGATACTGGAACAAGGTAGAAGGAAATAAAAAAACGTGATTCCATATGTTCTTCAAACTTTATCTGCATAAAAGTCAGGATCCAAAAGGATCTTGACAGGCAAGGTTCTTAAAGGCATTTTGAGTCATAAACACCTTTGGAAGTCTAGTGAAGCCTTAGGGCTTAAGAATAATGCTTTTAAATGCATCAAACACATAAGATTACAAAGGAAATTATAATACAATAGTAAAAAAAAAATTTGTTGGTATTGAGTGATGTGCCCAGGGTCACAAAGCTAGTAAGTGGCTGAGGTCACAT
This sequence comes from Bettongia penicillata ogilbyi, assembly GCA_023548195.1. Lineage (NCBI taxonomy): Eukaryota > Metazoa > Chordata > Mammalia > Diprotodontia > Potoroidae > Bettongia > Bettongia penicillata. Next base: position 13,538,258 of record JAJHZJ010000413.1, read on the forward strand.
TTGAACTCAGGTCCTCCTGACTCCAGAGCTGGTACTCTATCCACTGTGCCATCTAGCTGCCCCCAATAGTTCCAAACCATCATCTAGAGTACTGTACTGATTCTATTAAGATGACATTCAATATGGATAAATATAAAATTCTGCAAATAGGTCAATGTTGAGAAAGACTTCCTGACAATTAAAGCAGTCCAAAAATGGAATGGTTTGCCTCAAGAAGTGGTAGATTACTACTCCCTGGAGGTCTTTGAGAAGATGCTGGCTGGATGACCTCTTGGTTCGGTGTGTTATAGTAGGGATTCCTTTGTGTATGAGTTAAGAGTAGATGGCCTCTGAGGTCTCTTCCAATTCTTATTTCAACTACATTCAACTACTGCTGTCCACTAAAATGTCCTTAGTCATAAGTCTCTGAATAGAACCTACCATCTAAAACTCTTCCTGGTTAAAAGTAGCAATAGGACAAAAATCTAAATCAAGTTTTTAAGTGAACTTGTTCCTCTGAACTCACTAGTCTACCACAAAATCAGCATTGGGGAAGAATGTTAAACTAAAAAAAACTGGAAAGGATGAAATAAGCATCTCTTCTGTTCCATTTACATTGAAAACACACCAACATAAATAGTAAAATTTGATTCAACATAACACATACAAAATGGCTGGCTCCCACTGAGGGCATTTCCATACAATACTATAAAAGGATAATATGAACCCAAAAAGGTAATTATGGCTTCTAACAGTGAGGGAGTACCACTGCAGCTCTATGCGAATACTAAGCTATCTAACTAACCTCAGCTACCCAACTCTGGCAGAGATTTTTCTTCTGCTTGGTGATTTCCTGCTAGACTAAGGTATGGAAATCAAGTGATGGGAAACAACAATTCATTTGTAAAGGTAACTTTGAAGAGTGGGCTTTTACTGCACAGGAATGGAAAACAAGTTCAGGCAGCTTGTGAAGAATAGGCCTGCTGCTCTGGCAGGTCTAATCCTACAATTCTTAAAGAAAGTGTAACCCCAAATGCATTCTCCAACAAAAGGGAACAAGTAGAGACACTTGGAACAACTTCCCCTTCATCACAGAAGGAAGTAAAAATCAGATACATTTATAAAAGGTTGTTTAAACCAAGACTGATCTTCCTATAGTCCTTTGTTAGTGAAGAAAGACTTAGAAAGCACAAGTTTATCACCAAAACAACCAAGTTCCGCGGTAGACTAGAGAGTTCCCTCTGCACTGAAAAGTCCAATATAATCCAAGTCATTTCAGTATACTCCCATTGATGGTTATTTCCCCACTCCCAGCCCCTTACAAATTAGTGCTATGGCTCTGAATGATCAGATCCAAATAAAAATGAGTACTCACATAAAGCCAACTGTAAAGTTACGACCCCTCTATTCATTAACACGCTTTAATTCTCATTTCCACCCGACATACTCCACATATATCCATCTAGGAAATAAAGAGAAGTGAAGAAAAAAGGCATCATGGTAAATTGGGCAGAATTATAACTTCCAAATGATGATAGGGTGCTGGTGCAAAACAACTTTTAACCATGGTGGAATAGAAAATGCTTTCAGTGCTTTAAGGACATGCATGACCAGCCCAACAAGAATCCCAAAATATAGCAGATCTAATGCCTAGAAGCTCAAAACAACCCCTGAATTTTTTTCTGCCATGTGTTACTTGAGTTTCCTTTTGTACAAATCTAACTCTGTAGAACAGATGGCATAAAGAAAAAATGCAATTCTATATATCCATACCCAACAGAACAAAAAAAAAGGGAGGAGGGGGTTAAGAAGGAACTATAGATACTATTTGCTCTATTAGCTCCTATTTTGCTTCTCCTTTTTTCTCTTCCAGCCTCGACAATGCTGAATATTAGAAACAGTTTGCTATTAAAATAATAAAAAGCCTCCTTAATGAATTACAGCTGTTAAATCCAGGAGGCATTCTCATTAGGGCACTGCCTTCTTTTCAGAGCACATATACCTCTGAACACAAGAGACTCAACAAGCCATGCTGCCTGTACTTCCTAGTCCCCCTTCCCCACTCCACCCCCAAGGATAACTTCCACAGGGAACATGACCACTACCACCCAGTCAGAGAAGCCATCTTCAACACTATTTGCAATTAAGCATTTTTTTTTTAAAAAAGAAAGGATGGAAAGGAGGGGTGCAAAAAGTGTTTTTCTTGCTCCAAACCTCCTCCCTCCTCCCTCCCCCCTCGACCATCAGCCTAAGCAAGCAGGGATGACGCAGGCTTCCTTATATAATAGCCCGTGATTTCCTAGACTGCAGGCCTTTCCCTTTGTGCTCTGTATACACTTACACACGCGCATACACATCGTTTTGCAGCCCCTGGCATCATGCCAGCACTCACCCTCGTCAGCTGGTTGACTCCATTCACAGAGAGGGGTTGGAGCTGACATAGAAAGAAAAGGGGGGGAGGGAGGATGAGGGGGAGCTAAAACCCATCACTGCTACAGACAAAAGAAATATATAAAAAAAAAACCCCTCAGTATCAGCCTTCTCTTGAAGCTTCAGTTTAAGGAAGACTGGGAGCCAGGGACCCCCACCAGAACATTGAATGGGGAGGCCGGGAGGGGCGAGAAGCTGAATCAAAGAGAAGAGCTTTGTAGAGGAAACAAATCAGTCCGCCAGAAAATTTTCAAAAGCAATAGTGTTAATACCCTGAACCCCATTCAGAGACCCCAACATATCATTTTCTCCTAATGGCAAGAAAAAGGCTGTGGATAACTACAGACTTCATTTTCTGCTTTTTGTTTTTTTGTTTTTCTAAAAAGAAAAGAAAAAAATGGACAGTTTAAAGTACTTACAGGTACACATTTTCCTGTCGCCTCCTCTAGTTGTCAGAAAAATTGAGAAACAAGGAAGGGGAATACCAACAAAAAAAAAAGAGTGGGGAGAGGAAAGAGATGTTTGGTTTATTGTGGGGGGGGGGGGAAGAGTTCCTTTTTTCTCCTCTTTTCTTTTGTACAAGGAACTCTCTCTGTAGCACTGGGGTGGCCCCATGCGTGCCAGCCCCCTTGAGAGACCTGAACAAACCCGGTCTCCAAGCGGGCACTGCCCTGCCAATCACATGCTGTACTGTTATATTAAACAAAAGGAACAGGGGGATGCTTACTTTTACCCATGATGCCTAGCAGGGGCAAGGGGGGGAGGAGAGAAAAACCAGTTGCAGCCGGTTTATAACCTCAGGACAAGGAATTATCTCTTAATTTTTAAAGTCGTTTGTGGTATAAAAGTCAGTTAACCACCACCCCCTCCCCTTCTCTCAGCCTATTTTGGCATCTTGCCAAACTTTGCCTTCATTCATGAGCAGTGGTTTCCTTCTAATGATGATGTTTTAACTGTTTAGTTCCCACAGCCAAAGGTCAAGAGGTACAGCAATACCAATGACTCCAAAAGCATGAGACCAATGGAGTCCTTACCAGCTAGCCTCCTCCTTTATTCCTGACCGCCAAGAATTGAAAGAAAGGTTATTGCTAGCTAGGTTAAATATTGTTTCAGAAGGTGAACTAATTCCCTATAGACACTAAGCCCTACTGGGCACCTATTTGCTGTCCCTCAATGCTACATTGGGTGGTTGTATCCCAACTTTGTATAAATGTATTGATGGCCTGTCACTTTATATCAGTATTTTTTTCTCAGCAACATGATCATAATAGATCCTTCCCCCAAAAAAACCTCAACTCAGCCCCATCTTCCTGAACCATTCCCAGAGCTCACACCCTTCTATCATCTTTTTACAAATTAGCAAGGAGAATACTTCTCGCTAGACATACATATCCCAAGTGAACTGAGCTATTAGAAGCAGGGCCAGAGCTCTGGAGGGATTTAGTTCTGAAATTATTTTCAGCCTAATTTTTTAAAAACATATTTATACTCTAGGACAAAAGTTCCAAACCTTTGGGTAAGAAGGAAATAATACTTTTCACTTCCCTGAAACCTGAAGCTTACTAAAAAGTGGTGGAGCTATAGTCTCTACTGCAAATTCAGTAGTATGGGTGATAATTTTAGGGTGATAATTTTAGCAATGTTCCCCTCTCAGCTAGGAATTCTGCCTGGCAAATCACAGAAAAGAGGCTGTGGTTGAAAGTGTTATATGTGGCAACAAAAATTGATTTGGAAATCAACCAGGTAAAGCTTTCATGAAATTTAATGAGGGATAAATGTAATCTTCCTCCAGGTTAAAAAAAAACATTCGTACCAACCTAAGGTGTCAAGCATGAGTAGACTGACACTCACACAAAAAATATCTGGGAGTTTCTATAATAGAGATCAATACTACATGATATGGTAGATGGAAAAGCTAGTGTGATCTTGGGCTGCATTAATAAAAGTATGGTCTCCAGAACAAGGGAAGTTACATTCTCATTGAACTCTGTTCTTGTTAGACAGTACCTATAACACTGGGTTATATATATAATTATATTAAGTTCTAGGTAGCAAATATTAGTAGGATGACTGATAAACTAGAGTAAATACAACAGGATAACTAAGAATGCTGGTAAGGGTACTTAAAATTCTATAACTCATATGAAGATCTACAGAAGGAACTAAGGAAGTTTAGTCTGAAGAAAAGTCTCTGGAAGTTAGAGACAGTCGACTTGATTATGTTCAAAATATCTTAAGGGTTAAGAAGGATGAAATTCTATTTGGCTAAAAAAGACAGAATGAGGACCAACAGATACAAGTTACACGGAGACAGCTTTCTGTTCAATGTACAAAAAGTATGAATTGCCTCTCATTGAAGGGTTTCAAGTGTGGGTGAAATGACAGACAGAAGGGATCCATGATTCAGCTGGAAGCAGAGGTTCCCAAAGTGGACAATACAGCCCCCTGGGGGGGCTTGGCTTCAGGTGCAGTTGTGGGGCATTGAATAAAAAGAAGGCAGTGAAAGCATAAGAAAATGAGAAGAAAATTTTGAAAAACTATTCCTATGTTTCATTTGCTGTGTAAGAGTTGAAGTTGTACTGACTACACTGTTTTCCAAATAAACATACAAAATGCAAGTTATAACTGATCAGTGGTCAAGTTCACTGACTGGTCTTAACAAGCAAGTGTTGGCAGGGAAGTCCAGCATGCACTGGCAGGAATATGTGCATGTAATGACTTGTTTACAATATGATACTATATGTGACACAATATTACATCTTATATCATCAAAAAAACCCACAAATTTGTAATAAATCATTAAATTTAAGATTTTTTTAAAAAATATATTTTATATATTTTTGAAATGATGCAAATTTAAAAAAAACACTCTTAAGCAATCAAAGAAAGCAGATTTCTAGGGAGGCACTGAGTAATTTTTTTTTAAGGAGGCAGTAGGCCAAATAAGTTTGGAAATCTGTGAGACAGAGGTTAGACTTGACAAACCCTAAACATTTAAACTCATTATTTCTATGACATCTACTAGTGGATTTAAATTTCCTGGTTAGAAAGCCCCTCCAAAAATCTCAGTTCTATCTGAAGTATCCTTAAGCACTAGGACAAGACCTGAATTGTAGGTTTTATAAGATTTGTTTTGTTTTTTAAGGTGAAAATGACAATTCCTAAGAGCTCTTATTGATAATATATCACAACATATTTGCCTAAGTTGTGCCAATGAACCACAGTCAATAATAATAGCTAGTATTTATATAGCACCTACTATGTGCCAAGGCACTGTTCTGAATAAGTGTTTTACAAATATTAAATTTGATCCTCACAACAACCCTGAGAGGTGGATGCTATTAATATCATCCCCAATTTCCAGGTGAGGAAACAGAAGCAAAGAGGTTAAGAAACTTGCCCAAGATCATGTAGCTACTAAATATCTGAAGCTGTATTTGGAGTCAGGTTTTCCCGGTTCCGGGCACCATGCTCTTCTCTATCCACTGTACTATAGAGTTGCTTTAACTATCTTTAACTGTCATCTTTAACTACAGAAAGGACTGCATCAGCCAGCATGTCTAAGAAAATTACTTGTTTTTTTCCCAAATGGTCTTTTGACCATGGGGCTTAAGCAATTAAGATCCCAACTCAAGAAAACCCAAGTTTTGGTCATGAAAGATATTCACATCCAGTAAATACTAGAAACTAGTCTGCAAGAAACAAAATGGCACTGAACTACATCTGAAATAGCCAGTACTAGGCAATGGCATAATCATTCATCAATTTATACTAAACAGCAATCGAAAGTTTGCATCTATACCAAGCTGAGCTTTGAGTGGTAAATGTGATGACAGCACAGTCATAGTAAATGGCACTTAATGAGACCCTCAGAGATCTCCAAATCTAGGAACTGCTGCCATTTTATCAAATAACAAAAACACTAATGTCTGTAAAGAAAAAGGAGCTACTTTCCTTTTCTGTCAATCTTCACCCATCAACATTTCCAGGAGAACTCTGTTTGTAAACTTCTCACCCAAACTTGGTTCCATGTAAGGGATGCTTGGTCCGTTCCAGAAGGTACATTCACAAACACACTAGCCAATTTAAGTACACTGAATGTTGTACTGTATTTGAACACTAATCACTTTTCATACAACCTTTAAAACAAAATGTTTGGATATGTAGTTAAGACACAAGATTTGTCATGAATAAACTTCTCCAAGCATTTTAACATTAGAGAGGTTAATATCGAGTTCTATAATCACTACACAGTCATCACCTCACAGTAAATTGATATATATCAATGTGCAGTGTCAGATATCATGTCAGCAAGCCAAGAGGCTCCTGAGGTTTCCAATATCCATATCTTGTGTAAGGAAGCAGTTACTGCTGTGGTGTCTATGTTGCCCAGCTAAATCATGAGTCAGTTGAAGTACATAGAAGCTCAAAAGAAAATTGAGGAATTCCAAGTGGTGAAAATAACATATGTAACGCATGTAATCAAAGTTCTCATGCCTTCTAGGATCCAAATATTCTACAATGTCATTTAAGCAACGTTTTAGAAGGAAAAACAAAATGCACAGACCAGTCTATCGGATAGTTAGTCATGGCTTTGTTGGCAAACTCTACTCTGCCCAATCCTAGGACCAAGTGGAATATCAACTATGTATAACTGCAATGGCAGAAATTGAACTTTCATACACGTGTGTGATCCCTACTAACAGAAAAATCTCATTCTTTTCCTCTATTTATATACAGTCTCCTCCATCCTCCATGACAATGTAAGCACCTAGAGAGCAGGCACTGATTTACTCAATGTTTTTTCATTCATCAACTCCATCCCTGGTTCCCTTTGAGAGACTAAATACATACATATAAAGGAGGGTAAGAGGCAATAATGATGGCTGAAAAAGGTCATAAGGATAACTAATCTAAAATGTTAGGATGACACCTCCCACAAAATTAATGCTTGAAATGCTACTGAAGAACACAAAAAAAAATCTTCTATTCTTTTAAAAAATATACTTCTCTGCAACACCAGAAACAAACAGAGAGAGAGGAGAGAATGCTTTTACGTTTTTTCTTTACATTATTTACATTATTCTTTACATATCTGTAAAAATCACCTAATAAATAATCAATTCCAACATTCATTTCAGGTAGATCAAATTTAGAACCACTTAAGTTTGTTCTGAGAAGAAAGGCTAGACAAGCAACTAGCAGGACTAGATCTACAACCAAACAGAACTAAACTCTTGCCTTACAATGCAATCCTGAATTATTTCACATAAATTTAATTATTCATGATTGTTAAAAAGCAGAGAAAAATTTCTCTATCTCCTATTACTTCCTCCCTAATCCTACCTCTACACTTTCCTAAACTCTTCCCCAAGGCCTTGCTGTGTTAGGCTACTTCACTTTGGGAAATTATCTCATAGTCTCCACGTAGATAAAATTATCCAAGACAGAAATTTATGTGAGACCAAAAATAACTTTGAGAACAAAAGTATAGCAAAAAGCACTGCCATAGGACCAAGGCAGTATTATTAATGGAAAAAGCGGGAGACCCAATTTGCCAAAAGGTCAGGGAATAAAGGTTTCTTTCCATAAGTAAATATTCTCAACTTTTCTGGATATAATAAACACGGGAACTGTACCACAACTCACATATATCTCTAGTCTCTACGAACATGTATTGTCAAAAAATATAGAATAAGTCCCCCTTATAAGGAAAAAATGACTAATTGGTCTCTAACTACATGGTAGTCAAACATACTACAAACTAATCATGAATTGACTGGGGTCCCCATAAGTGAAGCAGTCATCATTAATATGGGCTATAAAAAGTTTAGTTAAATGAAAACTAAGTACCCAAAGTTTATGAAACTAAAGGACAAAGTGTGCTCTACCTAGGCCCAGAGAGAAATAAGGACAAAGATCTGATAAACTATGTGCTGGACTTTGTGAGAAAACTTTTTTTTTCAATTAAACTATACAATTTCCAATGGAATCATCAAAGGTAAAATTATTCATGACCTAAAAGGCAGTCAGAATTTCAGGTCTGCTATCTACCTTCTTTATGACCTTAGGAGCAGAGTATTTTGTCCTGTAGGCCTCTGTAGACTTGAAAATTAGAATAAAGATTTTATGAACCTACACCCACCCCTTGGGGTTGTAACAAGGAAGGAACATGTCATATCAGCATATTTCATTTCTCTTATGACACACATTTTTCCTTATCCTGACCTCCCTCCTCCAAGGTTATACTTTTCTACATGAAAGCATAGAGACTACATACAAAATACCTCTGATTCTCAAATTTCTCAAGAATCTTTCCGGACTGAACTTTTTAGCTACAGCTCTTTTGCCCTGTTTACCCACCCACAACTGATCCTTCTCTTAACATACTGAACCATTTGCATTTCTAAGGTTATCCTCATCAGCGGTCATCAACACATTGTTCCCCAGCAACTAAACTATTAAAAATTTGAATAGTCCTACTGATAACCTCTCTGTTCTTGCTTCCTGGCCAGTTCTTGAACTGTATCATTTCTGTTCAGACTATCCTATTTACACCTTCTCTTCTCTTCTCTCCAAAGAAGCAAAAATTTCCTACTTCAAACCTTGTAAAAATTAAGTCACAAACGGTAGAAAAAAATTCTTCTCTAGGAAAAGAAATCCAACTCAAAATCTCACACTAATTAGTCTACAAAGAGCGGGGGAAATGTCTAGAATCAAATAAGTGCCATAAACATCACCAAGAAAGCATTTTGGTAAACACCACCTATATCATTAGCCTTTCCACAAAGAACTTAGTTCTTTCATCATCTTGCCAACTCATCCTGTCTTCTCAAATTCTGCCATTCAGACTCCTACAAGAAGCAATTAGTTAGCACAATGAATTAAGGGTTGTAGTCTGGAAGACCTGAGTTCAAATCCATGCTCAGATACTTAATAGTTGTGTGACCCTGAAAAAGTCACTTAACTGCCTCAGTTATCTAAATTGTAAAATGGGAATACCAACAGCATCTACCCTTGCAGGGTTGTTATGAGAATCAAATGTGAGTATTTGTCAAGTGCTTATCACAATGCCTGGCACAAAGTGGGTGCTTTATAAATGCTTATTCCCTCTCCCCTATTATAAGCTCTCTCCTAGACTAATAAACCTTTGATTCTAAGAACAGCTCTTCACTAAGCTCATTTTCTGCTTCTGCTTTGAAGGTCACTCTTATCTCTGATCACTGTGTAAAGTCATATACAATACCACCCACTGGGATCACCTATTTAAACTCATGCCCTATTCAATATTTGAAAGACTAAAACCTATCACCAGGTGAGCAAACAAGTCTGCGATGAAGGTGAGAAACAGAAAAAAAAAATGATCACTACCTTTCATTATCCTAATTTATTCTCCTAACGAAGCTTCTTTTTCACCAAGATAAATTACGACCCTAATGTATCTCTGCTCTAAGCAGGCTACACTATAGGCGAACAGAGATCATCATCCTGGAATACAATGCTGACTGAACAAATTTATGATTCACTTCACCAAAATGTCACAATCTTAGTGAACTCACAGGAAGCCAGTTATCAATCCTTTAGATACCTTTAAGTGAATCATTACTGAGAAAAGTATAGACCAAAAGAAAAACAAAACATTTGGGAGGGGAGAAGGATACGTGGGATATGTGTGTATGTATGTATGTATATGAAGGTATACATTATATATACACATATATATAGATATATATAATTGCTACAGTAAAAGCTATTCTCTAAGAGTTATTAAAATTCCATTTTTTCCTAAAATATGTGTTCTCAATATTTCCAATATTAAAATTCATAGTAGTCACTTGGGCTTAAACATGAAAAAATAATTAAAATATCTATGTACCTAATGATAGGAATTTCCAGAATCCTAAGCTCAGTCAAAACTCAAAGAGATAGTTGGTTAGGTCATTACAAGATAAAGAAGGGTCTTGGAACTTTCATTTTAAAAATATTTTGATTAATTGTATTTCATTGTCTTTTGTAATCCTAGATATTTTATTTTATGCCTTTAAAAACACTATTCTGAGAAATGGTCCATAGACTTCAAACTATTAAAGGGATCCAAGACACAAAAAAGGGTAAGAACCTCTTCTCTAAATCAGTAATTCTATGACATCCATGAATCCTTCCCTGATAACATCAGCCAAAAGTAATTTCTCCTCCCTCTTATAAGCTATCAATAATCAATAAGCATTTACTAAGTGTCTAAGTGTTCCAAGCACTGTGCTAGGCACAGAAACAAAAAAAATGAACATAAGATGTCTTAATAAAGTTGCCAGGTATATTAAACTAACATAGAACTCTGTACTTCTATTGTGCACTTAAATACAAAATAAAATGTACTTATCTACGTCTTTATCTATTCTACTAGAGTATAAGCTTCTTGAGGATAGAGACCATGTCTTTCCTATCTTGATATACCAGAAAGAAAATGTAAATTCCTTGAGGTCAGGAATTGTATATTTGTATCCCTAAGTCTAACAACAATGCATGGAAAACTTCTGGTGATTAATAATAATTGCTTGTTAATGACTGACCACCCAAAGTACTAACACAGTGTCTAAAAATGGTTTGTTAAATCAATGATAGGAAAAGATCAGAAGTATGAAAAAAAGGTGATACTCTGCTTTGGGATATTATTGACAAATATAGGTGCTAAACAAATGCCAATTAGCCCTACATTCTACCCACTAGGCTACCAAAGCCACTTCATTTCAGCTTTGTGGCCCAGTTGATAGAATATAGATCTTGGAGTCAGGAAGACCTGAATTCAGATCCTGCTAAAGGCACTACCTATTCAAATCACTTAACCTGTCTTCCTCAGTATTCTCATCTGGAAAATGGGAATAGCAGCTACCTAATAGGGTTGTAGTAAAGATCAAATAAGTTATAGCATATGTAAAGGGATGTGCAAATCTTTAAACATATATAATGCTTTTTCTTTTTTTTCTTGTGAGATATACATTAGTGAAAAAGCTGAACAAGCTCTGAACATATTTCAAGAAGGTAAACACTGCCTGGCCCCAGTTAAGATTTTTGGCAGTTTTTTAACTAAGATCTGCGTATCAACATTAACTAGCAAGAGGAGCTTATAGGAAATATGTCACTTTCCTTCAAATGTTAGGGCAAAAATAAAATCTCAGTTAGAAACCCATACGTTGGTTCTCTGAGCTTTTGGGCTTCGTTGGACTAGACATAAAAGGTTTACCATCCGGCTTGAGAAACTAGATAATGTCCTGGAAGTGAGAGACAACTTCTCATAACAGCCTTCCTACAAGTTTTTTAGCGTGTTTCTAATATTTGTGCACTATAATGATTCTTATAATTCCCCCAAGCAGTACCTAACAAAGCCAATACCTACAGTAGTCTACAAAAGCACTCTGTAGTACTTTATAGTAAGAACTTCAACATTTATTCGGCTAATTTTTTGTTCAACTGCTAAATGAAAGCAGACTGAATGGAAGAAGTCAGGATCTAAGAAACAGACTTATGTTCTAATCCTTTAATACTCTTGGGGATTAGGTGCAAGAGGTACAGAGCCAGAACACTGAGGGCCAGAGAAAAGTGTCTAGATGTATCTTGGGTTAATCAGACATCAATGCAATTACTCACTTTACAACTGCAAGATGGAGGGCAGTACCTTTTAAAAGTCTTATTCTTCCCCTCTACCACTAACTCATCACAGAAATCCAGTTACTCTCCCTTAGTGTGTAAACCCTTCTAAGGACTAGTTTTAATGTTCACAATTAAGGTTTTGCTAAAGGTCTCTTTCTCTGACACTTTCATACCTTTGAATTAAATAAGGCCCTTCAGAGAACCCCTCAAGCAAACAAAGAAAAAGGTATCTGAGCATCTACATGAGAAGAGATATGAAGCCCATACAAGATCTAGCTTCGTTCTTTACAAGGAGAGCTTGAAGCTTACTTCACATTGGAATGGGAAAGATTTTGGGGACAAGAAAGATAATCACATAATACAGGTGAGATATGAAATACAGTAGCTTTTAGATGTTAATCACTGCATGCTTATACCACAGAATTTACATTTATTATTTTTAATATACATGGCAACCTTATTAAGACATCTCCACAGAAAGGTCTTTTTAGATGATAAATAATTAGCTCTTTAAACACAGATATGTTAGTAGCTGATTAAAGAACTATTTGTCCAAGCTATCGCTTCAGTAGGTTTAAAGATGGTTCAAATACTTTCATTCTTCCCTGAACATCCAGTGATAAGGAAATAATCATCTATATAGAGTCTACTATGTGTCAGCACTGTGCTAAGAGCTTTAGGAATATTATAACATTTGAACCTCACAATCCCTTTGAGGTAGGTGCTATTATGATCCCTATTTTACAGCTGAGGTAAACAGGGTCACCCAGCTATTAAGTGTCTAAAGTCACATTGGAACTCAGATCTTCCTGACCACAGCCCTCTATCAACTACGCCACTTAGCTGCCTTCAATACTCAGCAGAAGAGATGGCAGCAGGGATGAAACTAAGGAGGTATTGCAAACCAGATTATTAAATTATTTGCCTCTTATCTCTTAATACTACCTTCTACCAAATGGAATAAAGGAAAAAAGATCAGTACATATTTGCAACATTTTTGAAAAAAAAAATACACACACACACACACCTCAAAACTCAAAGACTAAATCTGTCACATATACTGTGAAGTGAGTTTCTGCTTAATAATAAGCTTGGTATAATGGTAAAAAAAAACTTGAGCAAGGAGTCAAGGCACCTGAATCCAACTACCCATGTGACCCTGATATCTCAAACTGGGTGTCCCATAGACATCTTAAATTCAAACTCATCTTAAACCCTCCCATCTTCTTAACTTTCTAATGACTTGTTTGAAACTATTACCATCTATGCAGTCACCCATGCTTGACACCCTAGATGTCATCTTCACTCTCATCGCCCTTCCATATGCAATCTATTTTCAAGTCCTGTCAATTCTACCTTTTCAATATACCTCCTACAAATGCTCCCTTCTGTCCCCTAACACTGAAACCATCCTGATACAGGCCCTCATAAATCCCATATCTGCATTATTGCAAGAGTTTTCTTGGTGATCTCTCCATGCCCCAAGTTTCTCCTCAGTCCATCCTCCTCTCAGTAACCAAAGTAATATCTCCTAAAGTATAGATGTGAGCACATCCAAGAGCAAATGTAAAATCCTCTGGCTTTTAAAGCCTTTCCTACCTACCTTTCTAGCCTTCTCACACCTCGTTCCCCTCCATGCACACTGCAGCCCAGTGACACTGTTCCTCTCACTTGAATCAAGTCCCAACTCGGTGCATTTTCACTGGTTGATCCTCATTTTTTAAATGTTCCCCCTTCTTGTCTTTGCCTCTTAGCTTCCCAGGCTTTCTTAAAGCCTTAGCTAAAATATATTATATATATATACATACACACATATATATAATATATAAAATATAATAAAATTATACCTTCACCAAAAAGACTTTCCTGGTTCCTCCTCACTACTAGTACCTTCTCTCTGAGATGACTTCCAATGTACCCTGTACATATCTTGTTTGCACATAGTTTACATGTTGTCTCCCCCACTAGAATGTCAGTTCCTTGAAGGCAGGGGCAGTTTTTAACTTTTTTTGTATCCCTTGTGTTTAGAACAGTGCCTAGTTCACAATAAACACTTAATAAATCATTAACTAACTTGGCAAGTCCCAACTTTTCTTAGCCTTAGTTTCTTCATCTATCAAATGAGGAGACTGGACTACAACCCATGTTGAGATCAGGTAGACTTGGTTTCAAGTCTGGATATCTCACACATGTGACCCTAGGCAAGACACAACCTCTGACTATCTTGGGCACAGAGCAATCACCACTTAAACTGACAGAAGTTTCTATATCAGAAATTCCTTGCCTTTTGTGAAATCACTGGCCCAGCCTCCTCTACTCCTCCCCACCCCACACACATATAAAAAGCTTTCCTTGTAAAGTAACCCAGTATTTGTAGCTTTTAAAAAATGGCAACAGCATCATAATAGACACAAATCTCTACTCCTGTTTAAGTCTAGGCTTCATCATAAAATTCAAGAAAGACTGCTGACATAGATGCCCTTGAATTCAAATCAGAAGATACTTCACTAACAGTGTATTTTTGCATATATAAATACCACATTTCTCCATATAGCTACTAGCTTGTTGAAAACTGTTTCAAAGTAAGAAACAATAAGCTATTAAATTGCCATTTTGGAATCACACTGCTCTAGTAGGTATTTAATTGTCAAGTCTCCAAGATTAAATTAGAATCAGGAACAAGCAAGTTAAAGAGTAATTCACACAGGGGAGGAGGAAGGGAGAGAATGAGTTAGATTTGCACTTCTTTGACAAGGGACTATTTACTGAGCAACAATTTTGAAATTCCCCTGAAAATCAGAATCTGGTTGACTTATTTTCCTTCAGCTAAAATTTCCTTTCAAAAACACAACCTGAAGGTGACTATCTCTAGCTTGTAACAAATACAAACCAAATAACATTTTATTTGACCAGCTAGAATTTTCATTAAACTACGACTAAAATCTATTAGTAGATTAAAACTGAGGTTAGCCCTCTCTCATCCCTGGTGCTGTATCTTCCTCTGATTATTCAACAAACTAATACTAAGCTTAACCATAATTTACCATTGAAAAGTAAGCATCAACAGGGCTTGCTGGGAAAAATGTCAATTAAAGGAAGTGGGAAAGAGACTTAGCCCTCTTCCTTTCACACACATTTAATAGTCATTTTTAACTAAATCAAAATGAGGCAAGAAAATATGAGCAAAAAATTTTTATCACAAACTCCAGAACCCTGAAGTTTGTAAATGGTTTTTAATCACAATCTTCTCAACATTTTGTACTTTCCTTACTCAGCACAGGTCTTATTTCAGGTTACCAGACATAATTTGATGGTGTACTCATTATTTCTCAATCCTCTTCATTTTCAAAAATCTGTTTCAACTAGTCATGAAGATAAAGGGCATCACTCTAGCAAATCTTTTGACCAATCTACAGAAGGAAATACCAAAGTAACCCAAAGCTTTCGAAAGCTGATAAGAAGCACAGAAGAACAAAGTTTTCTTGACTATGAAGCAAACTGACAGAGAGTATTCAGAACAGTCAAATCTGAACACCAATAAAATGGTGGCAATGTTGCAATGAAGCACCAAAAGCCCTGATGGGGAAGATGGGATGTGGGGGACACCTTCCTTCCTAACTTGCCACAAAGCACATCAGCTGTGTCATCTGTAAAAAAGTACCTGGGTGGACTACATGATCTCTAAGGTGCTTCTAAGATCCAAATTTCTGTGACTGTAAAAGCTACCCAAAGCTACTATAATTTCAAAAGAAGGAACGACTCAACTTTGCTTTTATCTATCCCCTCTTTACAAATGCCTAGCTCCTTAAGGATCAGAATGAAATCTTAAGTTAATTTCATTTGATTCAAAATAGTAAATGTTGTTGTCCTTGAGGGGCATAAATGAAAACCC
This sequence comes from Bettongia penicillata ogilbyi, assembly GCA_023548195.1. Lineage (NCBI taxonomy): Eukaryota > Metazoa > Chordata > Mammalia > Diprotodontia > Potoroidae > Bettongia > Bettongia penicillata. The sequence continues at coordinate 13,554,207 of JAJHZJ010000413.1, forward strand.
ACCAGTGAAAAATTTCAGTATTTAAAGCAAATCATCTTTATTTTTCCACCACAGTAAAAACATATAAAGAGAATGGGAAGGGAAAAAAAACAACCTTGAAGTAGGAGCTCAACAGAAGGAAAAACCCTCTAACAAAGTCTCTAGGCCCTGTTCCCTAAATCTGAAACTCAGTCCTCACTACCTATTACAGAGCAAGTAATATCTAGCTCCTGGGCCACTGGGATCTCAATGATTTTCAACAATAGGAAGAAAATAATTTCTAAACGAGCTGGATACAATATGGAATGTTAGTCAATTTTCCTACCTTTTGCTTTCTCTCATCATTACCTCAGATTATCAAATTCTGAAAAGATGTGTGAGACTATAAAAAAAAAGTTGGCATTTGACTTGGTGGACAAATAAACTTAAGGCAAAAAATGAAACATTACTGGCTATGTAATATTATTAAAAAAAAAAACAAACCATAACTGGCCAGACAAGAAACCTTAATGTTAAGATGATATGAGTTCAAGTTCTATCTCTGGCAAATACTGTCTGTAGGATCCTGGGTAAGCACCTTAACTTCTTAGTACTCCAGACAACTCCTAAAGACTATACATTGCAGAGATGGTGCCAACCTCCATTGGGAGAGGAAATAAATTGCTAATCCAGTCCTAATCCTATTTAATACAATACTGAATTATTGTTCAACTGAAGCAAAGTCATTTTTGTAATTTAAAATAGATATCTATCATCATTTTTATGGTTCTTTGGGAAGTACCTCCCTTCTTATTTCCTAATAAAGTTGCTACTTCATTCAGTGACAGGAAAGCAGACAGCAGATTACAACCCAGGGATTTTTATTTCTCTCCTACTTTCTAAAACTGCAACTAATTCACCATTTAAGTCACTAGATGCTTTCTCCTCAAACCTATCTCCTTGGAATTTTTAGCCCCTTTGAAAATTCAGTTTAGTAAATATAGCAAAATGACTAAGATTAAGCATGAAATATGAGAAGTTACCCCCAACTTCTCCCTTTATGGAGGTGGGAAGGCCACAGGGAGTTACACATTGCACGTTTTCAGACTTTTGCAATGTATGGATGACTTGGGCTAGTTTTTTTTTTCTCTTAAAAAAATATTACTTGTTTTATGGGATGATTTTCTGGGAGAGGGAAAGAGAGGAGAAGGGAAAAGGACCCTGGGGATAACCCACCATGATGATGTAACCAACAAAAGACATCCAAAATATTTTTTTTAAAAAAGGGTCAACTTAAAAGTGCCCCCTCTCATACAAGGCCTTTCCTGACCACCATCTCCAATTGCTGGGACTCTCCACATCTCTCTAAATCACTGAATTTGTATTTATCTGTTAAGTTTTCCCTCAATGAAATATAAGCTCCCCGAGGTCAAGAACCACTTCAGGTTGGGACTTTTTTGGTCTCTGAATCCACAGTGCCTAGCACATAGGTAGATGCTTAATCTGAATTCAGATGCTCCTTACTCCTAAAGCTGTTTAATTCTGTTTATATCAAGAGTCAAATTCAAGAATCAAAGAACTTACTGGTTAGATTAATTATTTGAAAGGAAATTTTTAAAATAAAGACTTTTAGATGCCTCATACTCTCTTCCCAATAACCTGGCTACAGATATACTGACTACTTGCCAACTGACACTCTGGTAATTCCCTTTCTAGAAAGGAAATATAAAGATGATATATGAAATCAATAAATAGACTATCTAAAGTTAGGCAAGTCTGATCACCTATCATCTGAGTTTTTCAATTTCAGGTTTGAATGAAGTTGTTTTATCTCAGAAACCACTACCAGAAAGCTCTCTCTCTCTCTCCCTTCAACTTCAACGTCAAATTCCAGTCCACTTAGAACATCAAATTCAGAAGTAGCACTACAGACTGTAAGTGATGGATTTCAGGACCACTTCAATATTTCAAGCAATCTCTAGTTTTTTTGATACAGGTATACTTTCTTCTGTCGCAGACCAAAATCTATCCATTTCCTCCCACCTTGCGTGATTATTTTCTATGTTTTCCACAGATGTTCCACAAAAGGTATATCTAATTGAAGGCATTCCTCTACATTTTTTAAATTTCCTGGTGATAGCATTGCACTCAGGTTTCCTATCTATTTTCCTTATATCTTACAAGACTGGCCCATCTTTTTCCCAATCATTCTCTTCCTTAATGATATCCCTTTATATCACTTCTTGTTCAAAAGCAAATTACTCTCTCAGTCACCTGCAATTTTCAGTTTTTGGAGACTGCAATATTATAAAACTTGTAATCATTTATCTAGGACCAGGTGAACCAATTAGTATTTTTCAAAATGTGGATTTTCATGTCAAGGGGAAGCTAAGCATTATTAAAGAGAGTACAATTTCTCAAATGCATTCTAATCTTCAGTCTTCCCCCATTCAATGCTGTGTCCAACTTACTGTTGCATCAAGCTGTGTCCAATCTAGACCTGAATACTGACATATTAGCTCAAGGAAAAAGCATAATCCTTCAACTTCGAGTTAAAAGGAAAAAGTGCCATCCAGCTAGAAACTTGCACATAGGAGTCAGAAAGTTATTCCTCATAGCTATAAAATATTCCTTCTACATTTATTAGAACCCAGGCTTTCACAAATCACTGAAAGTCATAGAATTTGATTATGTAAGGCTGAGAGTGCTTTTAAAGAGGTCAGAGAGGAGAGTTCACCTACTTAAGCTGGAAAAGTTGCTAAACAGGTATTTAGACTCCAGTTTGAGAAAAGTTTAAGCCTAATATATAACACTAGTCTATTTATTAAAACTTCACCTTTGCTCCATAGAAGGACAGTGTAAAAGCATCTGAGAAGTGCTATTTACTTGGTTCTATCTGTTACAGTTTTATTTATCTGTTAATGTCTTATCTTCAGCATTTAGGCTATGGACTTTTTCAAGGTTTAGCTCTCACCTGACATTACACAGTACTGCATACAACAGGTGCTTAGTAAATGTTTACGGATGATGACAGTGATTCCATGAAGTAAATGACACTGCCCACAGAAGATGGGCAGTCAGGTCAAAAGAAGCTTGGTTTATCAAGTCAAATTTAAGACCAATCTTTGTTAAAATTCTTAGTTTAGGGCCTACTTTAATCTTCTGGACACATAGGGATTCCAAAATGAACTAACCAGTCCTGGCCAAGACATTTCTGTTTCCCAGCAACTTGCCTGTGGATTTAACTGGCCTCATTCATCCACTGAATGTTAGTACTAGAAAGGAACTTTAGTCACTAGTTCCAACTATCTCATTTTATAAATGTGTAAATTGAGTTCTACTAAATTAAGGGATTTTTTTCAAGGGCACACAGATAAGTTAGTAGCAGAATCAAGATTCAAACTTTTGTTTTAATTTCCAGTCCTATATACTTTCTACTATATTATAGTGACTCAAAAAAGAAATCTGCCAACTAGGAAAGGATGAGAAGCCATTCAAGTTTTCCACATTGCAGAGAATGTCTGATATTTTCCTAGACTGAACAACTCTAGGGCAGAAAGGAGATATTGTTTTCAGTACCCCAGAGAAAAAGAGAGCCCCAGATTCTCTAATAAAAGTCCATCAGGGCATATGATACGTCAGAAGTGAAATTATGAGAAACTTACACTAAATATATAATTAGATTTCTCAAGGTAAGTTTAAAAACTCTGCAACCATAAACCTGGATGGTCAATGGAAGATTTTAAACTCTAGAAGAAGAAAGGCATAATGTAGCACCATGACAGTCATGAGTGGACACTCAAAACCAGAAACTGGTCTAATACTCAAGACAATCTGGGTTCAGGTCTGCCTCTCAAGTACAGTGGCTGTGTGACCCTGGGCCTAACCTGACAATCTCTTCTAAGAACTTTTATCTCCTCTTTCTACAGTATTCTCACAAACAGCCAGGTCACATAGTGGCTAGAACTCAGGACTTGGGGTGTCAAGGAAGACCCAAGTTCAAATCTTGTCTTAAACACTTAATAATTGTGTAAGTGTAAGTCACTTAACCTTGGTCAACTTCAATTTTCTCATCTTATAAGATGAAGATGATTAATATTAATAATAACAATAAAAATATCACCCACTTCCCAGAGTTGTCCTTAAAGTGCTATATAAACAAACATTAGCTACTGTTAATCTCTCAGTGCCCCAAACAATTCACCAACGGTAAGCTAAAGAAATTTTAATCTGCAATGGGTCACCACAAATTCATTTTTCTTTCCCATATAGGATCATAGATCCTATAACTAAAGAAATTACCACCTTAAAAAATTTTCTAAGTGCCAAGATGTTTCTGATTATATTACTTCAAAGTAGACAGAAAATGTGGCTCAAAGAACTGGGGGAGAAAAAAAAGTATAATTATTAGGCTTTGGTTGTCTCAAACTGCAAAGTATATATAAGATCCCATTCCAATGAAGGTAGATTTCATTACAATAAAGATCTAACAATATGAGCTTACAAAAATGGAACTGATTACCTCATAAAGTGGTAAGCTACCCATCACTATAGATGTTTAAGCAAAGATTGAATAATCAACTGTCAGGGTAGCAGACAGCACAGGACCTAAAGTCAGAACAAGCTATGTTCAAATTCCACCTCAGATACTTATTAGCTGCGCAAGTCACTTAACCCCTGAGCTTCAGTTTCCTCAGCTGTAAAAAAAGGATAATAGCAGCACTTATCCCATGGGGTTGTTGTGAGGACCCAATAAGATAATATACAAAATCCTTTGCAAACCTTAAAGGGTTATATAAAGGTGAACAATTATTATTAAGCTGCAGATTCTCACAATGGTAAGAGGCTGGATTAAGTGACCTTTAAGGTTCCTTTCCAATTCTATGATGCTATCATTTTCATAGCCTTTATTTTAAAAGGTTTCAGTGAAAAATAGGGACATCCTAACTTACCCAGAGGTGACAAGCCCCAAAGCCCACAAATATAAGTCCACCACTCATTTCCATCCTCTCTTTTCTCTCCTCCCTCTCCTTCCTTCTCTCATTTCTCCCTTCTCCTCCCTTCTTTCCTAATGTCCATCCTCATCTAACCTGAGAATGCTAGAGAGTATACCCTTTCTGCATTACCCCTCTTTTAAAGATTCCAAACTATATTGAGCGCAGACTTTACACTTCACTACAGGTCTTTGTCCTTTATTTTCTGTTGCAACCCTGGTACTTTCTAAAAAGTTTCCCTGGTTTCCTTCAAATCTTAGCAAAAGTTCCACCTTCTGCAAGAAGCCTTTCCTTGTCCTCCTTAATCAAGGGCCTTCCCTGCAGTATATATCTTGGTTGTACATAGTCCACTGCATAATCTCCCCCATTAGATTATAAACTCTAAGAGCAGGGACTGTTTTTTGCTTTTCTTTGCATCTCCAGAGCCTAGCACAGTGCCTGGCACATAGTACTTGTTTAATAAATGCTTGCTGATTGACTTAACTAATGCATTTTATCCTCTAGTGTGAATATGGCAAGATATTCAGAAAGCCAGCAAAGATGGGAGAACTAACCTAGTATAGAAAACAACAAATGCCCCAAATGCCCTAGTTCTCAGCCCCATGTGACTTAAGGTTTCTCCCTCTCCAAAATTCCTCAACACTTGCTTTGTGAAAAGAAGGAAGATTCATTGTTTGATATTACCAACCCTTAGCCCATAGTAGGTATTTGACAAATGTTGAACAACTCATTCAAAGCTTTTGGAGACTTATCTTTACTATTTGTACTCAACCATTTATGCTTACTGGACACATTTCTACAGGACCTTTATCTAGTTCACCAATACTCCCTGAAGTCTTCAGATTATCTGTGCCAACGTCACAAATACAAGCCATCTTAATAGCTGCATTTTTTTTCTCCCCACAGGAGCGGTGGAATGGTGATCTCACAGATAAATGAAACTAAGGATTGAATCTCAGTAAGATTTCAGACGCATATTTTGGTTTCCATTTGATATAGTGAAAAGAAATGGGACCTGGCCCTTGGTTCAATGAGGAAATCAATAATATTTTTAAAAATACCTTCTAAAAATGAAACTTCTAATGAAGTCTCAAATACACTATCCCGATGATTATATTATACTCTGCTATCTGAATTATAGTGATCAAAGAATTACACCAAAAACATCAGTTAATACACAAGGAGTCACCTTACCCACATAAAACTGTTACGAGACTAAGTGGCCTCACTATCCCAGGAAATTCCTACCATTTGCCAGGGACAGTAAAATGACAGGGTTTTAATTTCTTCTAATTCACACAGCAATATAGCCACAGAAATAACAAAACAGAAAATTGTGCCCAAGGTCTACATTCTACCCCACAGTAGAAAGCTTACAGTGCCTCTTTATAGAACTCCCTTGGTGATGTAGGTAGGTAAGTAAAGTAACTTTGGAAATTGAGACGGACAAACAGTAAGTAAAAAGTAGAACTTTAAAAGAAGGCTAGAATCAGATCAGCGAACTAATAATAGATGATTCTATTTACAATTATATTGGATTTTAAAATTAAAACCAAAGTCTTCCCCGCCCCCTTAATTCCCAGATCCATCTGCCTAAAGGGATAGAATAACGGATAGACGGTGTAGCCCTTGGTCATCACAGTGGGCCACTAACATGTCTCCGGAAATGAAGGGTTTGTTGTTCCTGGCCCAGACTCCTAAGTTCACTCACAAAGTTGAAACCCTACTCTCTGGCTCCAAAGTGTTAGATGCAGGAAGGTGGGGCAGAAGCTCAGTTACAGCTGGCCCTCTGGGAACTCATGGAGAATGGAGGCCAAGCTGCTCCACATGCCCTCAAAAAATACATGGGGCAAAATGGCAGCTCCAGTTCCAAAACAGCTTCTAAAGGTGGGTAACTGCTTCAACACTAACACTCTAGGAAACCAACCTGCAAAAAGCTGCCAGTTCCTTCAACTTAGATCATCTAAGAATCTAGCCTGAACAAGAAGTAAAATTACAGTATTCTGCAACTAGATGTGTCTTCTGTTAGATTGGCATTTCATTATGTTTTTCATATCATGGCATGATATATTCAATAGATGATCAGGGAATCGTACACCTACTGATCAAAATAAGTATAGGCAGGGTAGGCCCTTAAAAAGACTGCCCATAGCTGTGATGAAGGGAGAAATTAAGGGAAAAAGGAAAGAAAAGAGAACCAAAAAGAAGGTAACAGGAACCTTACTTACCTGTGTTCCTCTTTTCCACCACCTCCACCAGAAATTGGGATAGTCACAGTCTTGATCTCACAAACATCCACAAGTATTCTATTTTTACGATCAAGAACTTTGAAATCCTTTACCTGATCATAACCTATTATTATCATCATCTCTCTGTCTCATTTCTCCAAAATCTAGTGTTCATCCAAAACAATACTCCCAATTTCTCCATCCCCCCTTTCATTATTTTCCTAAGCCATTACTGGTCTCAATTCTTTTGAATGGACTCTCTGTCCCTTATACTTAGAAACGCACTTCCTTCTCACCCATGCTTCTTAGAAATCTCAGATTCCTTCAAAACGCAAATCAAGTGCTATCTTCTACATGAAACCTTTTCTCATCATTTCAACTGCTAGCATCTTTCCTCCTCTAAAAAATACCTTCTATTTTTATTTTGTATATGCTTAATTATGTTTATGGCATCTCTTCCAATAGAATGTAAGGTCCTTAAAGGCACGGACTGTTTCACTTTTGTCTTTGTATCACCAGCATATAGCAGATAAAAGGCATTTAATTATTTGATCAGTTATGCAGAACAGAAGCCATGGTCAGATTTGAGGAAGAAGTTCAGTTTAATGCCAAAGATGAAGGAGAATTCATCAAGGCATACTAATATATCTCAATATGCCAGACTGGAAAATTATATACTAAGTCAGTCTCTCTACATTTCTACCATAACCTGCATATAAACCCAATAAAAAATAGCCAGCTATCTTCTTCCTAAATATGTCCTATTCAAGGGTTCCTACAACCTCCCTAGGTAACATATTCCAACCTAATATGTCTTAAATAATCCTAATATCTAACCTAAATCCAGAAGCAATTTTAGCACATTTTCTTGGAGACTACAAGTTCTACATTCTCTCTCTCTCTAAAAAGTTAGAAATCAACAAGTTTTGGTTAGGCTAAAAGCTTTGTTTTACAAGCAACCTAGTCAGAGGTAGTCTATCCAATAGTTACCCAAACAGAATCAAAATCTATGGAATTCTAGCTACTGACCAATCAGGAAGGCCGGAAGAAAAGGAAAGAAATGGGTTAGGAAGATAGTGCTAACCCTTTGCTTTCATGGTCTCCTCAGTTACTGCTTGCCTAATGTTATAGAAGCTTCCATAGTTACCAAGTTTCCTCAGGATTTCGGATTTCGCCATTCAAGTCCTTAAAAGTATTAAATCATGTAATGCTGACTCAATTTAAAAGAGTCCACTAAGGTCTAAGGGATACAAAAATGGAAACTTCTGATAAGCTAACAGGTGAAAAAGAGTAGAATAATGATGATAGGAATTAGAAAATTATTTTTTGGGGGTGGGGGCAGGAGTGGGAAGGAAAGGATCAGGATATTTTTGGGACAGTACAAGGAAACAGATCTTAGAAAGATGAAACACACACAGACACACACACACACTCTCCCTTCAAGTCTCCTACCAGATGAATCCAGGCTAAATAGGAATATTTTTATGATAGGAATACAAGGCAAAGAGAAAGATGACATGATACCAATTCTAGAAGCACACCTGATTCTTTTGCAGCTCATTATCCCCTTGACCAAAGTGGGAAACTACTTGCTCCATAGATTTTAGAAGTCATTAAAACCCAATAGCAAAACCTATGAAAATATCACAGAGAATAAACTGGGGGTGAAATCAAAATCTGAAGAACTGTCTCATGATAAAATCCACAGATGTTTTCCCTGCAAAAGCCAGTTCTTGCAGACAGAGGCAAAACTTCCTTATGCATCTTTTCCCTGGTTTAGTCAAAGCTGGGGAACTGCAACTTCGTGTGGCATTGTCTGATAGGTTGGATTTTTCCCGAGTAAGAGGTGGACAGCTTTACTCTGGGACTAGATTTATAGTCAATCTGGGTGTGTGTCTCATTTTTTTCCTTTCCCTCCAAACAGTCTCAGAATACGTTTGGCTATTGTGCCTTGATATAGAAGGATGTAGAGTTTTAACTACTTGCAAGGGGCCTGGATAAAAAAAAATCTCCTCAGTCCCAGTTATGGCTCAAAGTCTCCATATTTCTCCAGTGGCTGATATAATCAATCAAAGTTGGTTTGGCTTTTCTCAATGAGTCAAAGCAACAAGAGCTTTATGAGCCTGAGAGCAGGGGGGCTGCTTGTCAGTATGACTCCCAACAGGGGTGGCTAACATGGAATATGCTTCAGAGTCTAGAAAATCAGGACAACGGAGCTGCTGCTCCCCTACATGTATACCTCTAGCTGGGGGGAGGGGATATCAGTAAATTGAAACAAAATTCTCTGGTGTACACCTGGAATGCTACTGCTCTGATGTCCCCCACCCCCAAAATCAAAGATGAACCTAGCAGCCCTAGTATTTGACACTATTCAGATCACCACACCAACCCTGCTGTTCCTGAACCAAAATCCAACCTGGAGGCCCGGCCCATCCGCTAGCAAAAAATGTTGGGAACTTTGCCAAAAAGAAGGGAAAAAAAAGCACACAAAACTTCCAAGTGTGATTTAAGACTGAGAAGTTCAGAAGAGCAAATTCCCCACACCTCCCTGCTGCACGCCCCCCACCCCCATCCCCCAACCATGGTCCTATGCAAAATGGAACCTTGAGTGCAGACTTTAGTCGAAATCAATGGTCAGAGTCTGATTAACATTGTTCCCAAGTAAGTATTCGAATGTAGATTTTATTCAGTCTGGCTCTGAACAGGAAGTTAACACACACCACACATAAACCACAGTGTCATGAAGATGGATGCTGTTGTCAGCTTTGAGTCACTCTCTCCTTACAGACTAGGTTTTCAGGAGAGGTCTGGAGCAGGGCAAAGGTCCATCAACCTCACCTCCCTCCTTTGGAACTGGGTCACTGAGCTCACAGGGGCAGCCTTCTGATCCCTGTGCTTCAGCAGCACCTGTCCCCAGGCAGGCAGTCAACAAGCATCTATAAAGCACTTAATAAGCTAGGGATACAAAGAATGGTAAAAATAGTCCCTGTCCTCAAGATGCTTACATTTTATCAGATATCACGAGTACTATCATTACCACTGAACAGTAAGTCTTGACACACACCTATGCCCCATTCCTCTATTCTAAAGAGTCCCCATTTGAGTTAATATTTCCAAAAACACTGTCTACTCACACTGAAAGTCCAAGGAAGGCCTACCCAAAGTTTAGTGTAGTCCTAGAATATATTAAGTGCTTATTAAATGTTATTGATTGAGTGATACCTAAAATAATGCTTAGGCAGCAAGTAGTAGCCTGGGTTCACACAACAGGCGAAAAAAAAACTATTTCAAATGTAACTCTGGGCCACACCTCCAGAAACAGCTTCTTTTTCAACTGAGATGACTGAAGTATGATCTCCCTCAGCATGATAGACCAAGTTCAGCACCAAGAGGAAGAAATCAAATAAATATCAAGCCTTAGAAAAAGTTCTGGATTCATAGTATCAAATATGTCAGGAAAGTCGAGATCAAACTTCCAAATACGTTAGCTACAATCCCCTTATACAAACACTGTTTCTGTCAAAATTTATCAGAAGTCATTTGCAATTAGTTATCACCAACACAGTCATCAGCTCCCCCACTCCTCCCTCAACACACTGGTGCACTGGTGTTACAACTTTTTTCCAACAATTACAGAACCCTCCTGTACATTTCCCCCTCAAGACACTAGTCTTCTCCTCTGCTTCAGGTTGTTCCACAACCATTCATGATCCCTCAAAGAAAAAGAGAGAAAAAATCTACTGGAAGACAGGACGCCAGTTTTCAGGAGGCCGTCTGGTTCCCCAGAGATGACAGCAGAGGAAAAATCGGATGGCTCAGCTAGCCTCCACATGCCACCCACCATCAACGCCTCCATCCTCACCTCAGTGCCAGTCCTAAGAGCTGACATCTTGTGGTTGGAGAGAAGTTGGTATTTGAGAGGGATCAAAAGGCTACAGCACCTCCGAGGAAAAGAAGAGCTGCCCCACGCTAAGGCAGGAGAAGGTACCTATGCTCATCCAGGGGTGCACAATGACATGATATATACGTAAATGAGAACGGGTAAAGAAAAAGTACCATAAAGATCCAGGCTGCCTTTTTTTGGGGGGAGAGACGGTAAGAGAATGGGAAGGGTGGAGACCCACAGTGCCTGGGCCTGGGTTAGTATACAGAAAGGTGGCCTAGTGGGCATAGAGAAACAGACTATCTCCTAGCTTGGGGTGGGGTGGGGGTGAGAGAGATGAATAAAGGGTCGCAGAGGCCTCTTCTGATCGAGAACCCCTTGCCTAAATGCAAAGATAAACCATTCGCGGTGACCCCCACCCTCAAAAGCGCCTTACCGGTTCCATCCACCCGGCACAGACACACTACCGAAAGGGGGGGGTGCTCCCCCTTTCCCCAGGGAAAAACTAGGGTTAGGTAGGTTTTTTGAAAATGGGGCTGCGCGAGGCAGGGAAGGGGGAAGAGAGCGGCGGGCGTGAGGCGCCGAGGGAAGCAGGGGAGGGGGGAGGGAGAGACGGGGCGCGAGGTTGGGGGGAGGGGGAGTAAGAGGAGAAGGAATGAGGGGGCGCGAGCCCGGGGACGCGCGGGAATGAAGTGAAAGACGGGGGCGCGCGGAGGGGGGGGTGGGGCGAGGGAGCTCGAGGAAGCGGGGGTGCGAGGCCGAGAGACTGGGGGAGCTAGGCAGAGGTGAGGTGGGAGAAAGGGGGCGCGAGGCGGGGGCGCGCGGTCGGGCGTCGGCTCGAGGCCGCTTCCCCTCCCCCCAGCTCATCCACCTATCCTTTACCCCTCCCCCTCCTCCGCTTCCCTCCCTCCCTTCCTCCCTCTCCTCCCTCCCCTCCCTCTTCACCGCCCCCGGGCGGGCTGGCCTAGGCCGCGGCTCCTTACCTGGCGGTGGCGGCGGAACTCCCGGCTCGGTCCGTCTCCTCAAGCGGCAACGGAGGCGGCGAAAAAGGAAAAGGCGGCGGCAGTATGGACCCCAGACCCCTGCTTTCGGGGCCAGGGAGAGGGGAAGGGGAGAAGAGAGGGCGGGCCGGGCCGAGCCGGGCCGGGGCGGGCTGGCGGGCGGAGCAGACACTGCGGTACAGACAGGGACAGCGGCGGCGGCACCGGCGGCGGCGGCGGCGGCACCACACAAACAAGGACGCTGATTGGGCAGCTGCCAAGCGCTCCGACCCCGCCTCCTCCACACGCCACGACGCCCATTGGCCTCCCTGCACCCAACGTCCTGCCCCCCTCTTCTCGAGCACACCAATGGACTATAGGATGCCCGAACTCGATCCCTCCCTCGGCCAGTAAGTGGCTAAGTTAGGGGCGATTGATGTACATATTGTCCAGTAAGAAGTGGAAAAGGGGGATGGTCTAGCGGGGGCGCGTTAATGGGTACCTCAGCCAGCCCCAGACACATCCGGGTCTTCTGCTGCCTATTAAGTGTCGGGGGTCAAAAAATCGCTTCAGGCTGCAACTTTCCCTGAGAGACTTTTTGGTCCCCAGGCAGCCGCCGTACGCTGGTCTCCCCCAAAACCGGGGTCCCCTTTGCCCCCTCGCATGTTCTTCCCACCGTAAGGGTCGAAGCTGAAGAAGCGCACAGAGCTCTGGGGGAGCCTGGAGTTGCTTCGACGCGGGGTGCCCTCGCGACACAAGCCGGGGGCTCCCGGATGGAGCTTCCCTTAGGCCCCCGAGCCAGGCCCTTGCCCCACCGGGGCGTGGCCAATCCCCTCCCGCCGAGGTAGCTTGGCTATTCTTGTGCTCGGCCAGGCCGCTGCCTCCTGCTGGGCCTTTTGTAGACCTGGCGAGGGGGACTCGGGGGAAAGGAGCAGCTCAGGCCCGCGGTGGGGGGGCCGGCTCCTATCCTGGTCGGGGATGGGATGCTGCCTTCAGGCCTTCTGTCCCCAGTGAGGAGGCGGCAGGGCCCGGGTCTTTGGGGAGCCCTGGGCGATGGATACGGGAGGGACATGGGCCCTACCCTGGGGAAGCCCTGGTCTGATGAGAAGGCATGACCGGCCTCCCAAGATATGGAGGGTGATGGGAGGGAGCTTTAGATACTGGTACTCGGTGAGAAGACGGCGGTGAGTGGGAGGACAAGACCCCATTAAAGCCGAAGGGGGCCACAGCATTTGAACTCCCCTTGGCTAGTCTTGCTTTTAAGAAACTAGCGTATAATGGAGCAAGCCAGCCATACTTGGATTTGTATCTTGTGGCTAACAGATGTTTAAAACTGACTTGATAGACACCTCCTGTATAGGGAGCTCTGTGTCAGAACGTGGAGATACAGAGACTAAATAAAAACCGGCCCTGCCTTCAAGAAGCTTACTGGCCATCCGACTTACTCCTTTTAAAGATGAGGAAGCAGGCTCAAAGAGATTAAAAACCTGTTCTTCCAGGCCACATGGGTAGTAAGTGCCAAAGACAGGATCCAGATTCAAATGTAGCTTCTACAAACCCAGCAGCGTTTTCACTTGGCCACACTTGACTTGGATTCTATTGATGTAGGTACTCTCTCCAGACTGAAACCCACACCAGCTCATACTGTGCAGTTCTTGTCGCCGGAATTCCATACTGTTGTCAGTTTAGTCATTCCGACTCCTCCTGTCTGCAGACCATGGGGTTTTCTTGGCAAAGATGCTGGAGTGGTTTGCCATTTCTCTCTCTGGCAAACAGAGGCTGTGTGACTTGCCCAGCGTCACACAACTAGTAAATGTCCAAGGTCAAATTTGAACCCGGGTCTTCCTGACTCCAGGCCCAAGCACTCTCTCCACTGATCCACCTAGCTACCTTGGACTTCCATAGGCACTCCCATAAGGGAACTAATTGGTGCTGGAAGCCTTCTTCTAGGCTTTTTAATACTTTGTTAATACTCCATTTATTAAAGATAAAATGAGGAAAGGAATCCATCTCTGTTCCTTCCCTGGGCACGGCTACCTAGTAAAAGGTGACCCTGCCAAGAACTCCTGTCTTTTCCTCACAGCACCCTTTTATTGATTCTGTCCATAAAGGAGTCTCATCCATTCTTAACTTTCATTGCTATTGCTACAGTTTTAACACTTGCTACTTATTCCATTCCATCCTTTCCCCCTTCAACTCTTCTTTTTCCTCCACTATAATTGTAGATGAGCCCTCTGGTGCAGTGGAGAGTGCTTGTCCTGAAGTCTTCCTGAGTTCAGATCCAGCTGGTTCTTAATGAACCACCTTCTGAAGCAAAGCATTTCACTTTGGGACAGCTGTGATTATTAGCAAGCTTTTCCTTACATCAAACCTCTCTTTAACTTCTCATGTCTCCTAGCTAAGTCTTGAGGAAGAGCAAAACAAGTGTAATGCCATCTACTAGAGAGCACCCCAGAAATATCAGGTGTTCCTTACCCCCAAAGTCTCAGCCGTTTATTAAGCCCCTCCTTTGTGCCCAGTGCTGTGCTAAGCACTAGGAATGGAAAAAAAAGCAAAAGATAGGCTCTAGCCTCAAGGTGCTCACTTCTAATGAGAGAGACAACAAACAGCCATATACAAACAAGCTATATATGTGATAATTAGGAAATAAATCACCGAGGATGGTAAGTAGGTGGTGCAGGGCATAGAGAGGATAGGGCCTGAAGTGAGGAACACTCATCTTCATGAGCTCAAATCCAGCCTCAGAAACTTATTAGTTGTATGACCCTGGGCAAGTCACTTAACCCTGTTTGCCTCAGTTTCCTCATCTGTAAAATGAGCTTGAGAAGGAAATGGCAAAACCACTCCAGCATCTTTGTCAAGAAAGCCACAAATGAGGTCACAAAGAGTTGGACGCAACTGAAACCTGAAGGACTGAACCACCACAAGCAACAGAAGTTTCTATTAGATTGTAAACTCCTTAAGGGCAGGGCTATCTTCTATCTCCTTTTGTTATCCCCAGCTTTAGCATAATGGTCTGGCACCTAAAAGGTGTCTCATGTTGACTGAGGGAAAGTAGTAGAATAAGAGGGATTGGAATAGGTTTACGATAGAAGACAGGACTTTAGCTAGGAAGCAGAGAAAAGGAGGGAGATTCTCTGAATGAGAGAAAATCAGTGAAAATGCCTGGAGTCAGAAGATGGGGAGATGAAGAGCATTAACTCAAAATTTAAAAAAAATGAATTAAATTTTTTACATGTAATTGGGAAATAACAAAATATATTTTTTTTAAATGAAAGAAAAAGATGGGGCAATGGAACGGGGGTGGTGGTATTAAAGTATAAGGAGACTGAAAAGATGGGGGAGGTACTCGGGGTCATGAAAGGTTTTGAATGCCAGAGGATTTTGTAATTGATCCTGGAAGTGATAGGCAGCCACTGGAGTTTATTGTGAGGGAGGGGGGGAGGTATGCATCATGGTGGAAACTGAGGCTGTAGGAAAATCACTTTGGTAGCTAAATGGATACATTGGGGTGGGGAGACAAGTGAAATGAGGGCCTGCATCAGAGTAGTGACAGTATCAGAGAAAAGAACATTATTTGAGAGATGCTACAAAAATAAAATCAACAGGCTTTGGCAACAAATTGGATATATGGGATGAGAGAATGAGAAGTAAAGGATGACTCCTGGATGGTAAGCCTGGGGCATTGGGTGGATAGTGGTACCCTTGACAGAAATAGGGAAGTTTGAGGGGAAAGATTATGAGTTCAGTTTTGGAGTTTGAGATATCAATAGGAAATCTAGTTCAAGACACATTGAGGAGGCTCTGTTGGAGATGCAAGATTGAAGCTCAGCAAAGAGGTTAGATCTGAAAATAATTAGCATAGAGACAATCTTTGGATCTATGGGAGCTGATAAGAGCACCAGGTGAAATAGGAGAGGAAGAAAAGAGTTAAGATGCCTGTGGTTAGCAGGCATGACCAGAATGAAGACCCAGCAAAGGAGACAAGAGTGGTGGTATTGTAGGAAGAAAAGGAGAGAATCATGTCTTAAAAGCCTAGAGAAGAAAATATCAAGGAAAAGAGGGTGATAAACTGTGTTGCTGACTGCAGAGAGGTCAAAAAGGTTGAATATTGAGAAAAGGTCATTGGAGTTGGCAATTAAAAGGTCATTGGTAACTTGGAGAAATTTTGGTTTAAATGATGAGGTCAGAAGCCAAATTGTAGAGTTAAGGATGAGAGGAGAGAAGTGGATGCATCTATTGAAAATTATTTCAAGGAATTTTGCCACAGAAGGCAGGAGAGCCTAGGTGTTGATAAGTAAAACATCCCCAGTTCTTCAGATGATTTTTACATGGTGGAAACTTAAGGACTTTTGCCAGCTCACTTGCCATCCATTGGATGTTCTTAGGGTTATCAATGTCTTTCTAGAATGTGGTGTCCAGAAATTTAAAACAATACTGTATCTGTAGTAGTCTGATCAGAAGAATTATCACATCTTTTCTTACTAGATACTGCCATTCTTAATTCAGCCTTTGATTACATTAACTCTCTTAACTACCAGTCAGTAAACATTTATTAAGTTCTTATTCTGTTTCTTACAAGTGCTGTGCTAAGCACCAGGGATGCAAGGAAAAGCAAAAGATAGTCCTTAGCCTAGCTTACACCAAGTCACACTGTTGACTTATATTGAATTTGTAGTCTATTAAAACCCCCAATCTTTCTCAAATGCATGTCGCAGATGGGAAAGACATGAGTTTATTTTAAAAAAACAAAACTGGGTCAACAGTGTGATTTAGCCACCAGTGATGCTAATTCTTGCTTATTTCATTGACAGATGAATAGTATCCAGTACTAGAGGTCTTGCAGGTGAGTAGGTGGTGCAGTGGATAGAGTGCCGGTCCTGCAGGCAGAAAACACATCTTCATCTGCCCTCAGACACTAGCTGTGTGACTCTGGGCTAGTCACTTACCCTTGTTTGCCTCAGTTTCTTCATCTGTAAAATGAGCTGGAGAAGGAAATGGCAAATCACTCCAGTATTTTTGCCAGGAAAACCCCAAATGGGGTCATGAAGTCAGACATAACTGAAAATTGAAGAACACTAGAGGTCTTACTTCAGATGTAAGCTGCTCTAGTTTTAAAACACATTTAGAGTAATGTGTGCAAGTTTTAAGCACCACTTTTAGGAAGAACATAACAAGATAAACTGGAGAACATCCAAAGCAGTTTTTAAGTAGATGGTGAAAGTCTTAAAGATCATGCCCCACGAGAATCAATCATCAAGTGTTAATTATTAAATTCCATGAAGCTCACATTCTAATAGGGGAAAGAACATGCAAAGAAGACACACAAAAGTAAATGGAAGGTAATCTAAGAGGAAAGACACTGGCAGTGGGATATTGGAAAGGCCTCTTCCAGGATGTGGGATTTGAGCTATCATGAAGGAAGCCAGGAAGTAGAGGCAAAGAGAGCATCAAAGGCATGGGGGATAGCCAGTGAAAAGGAGAGTGATGTGCCATGTGTGAAGGACAATGCTAGTTTGATTGGATTGTAGAGTGCGGGAATGGGAGTAAATGTATAAGATCAGAAATAGGCTAGGATGAAGTTGTGAGGGGCTTTAAATGCCAGATACATACAAAATTAGATCTTATCCTAGATGCAGTTGGGAACCAGTGGAGTTTACTGAGTAAGGAATGACACAGGTTAGATGTATACTTAAGGAAAAATCACTGTGGGGCAGTTGTATGGAGTATACACTGGAATAAGGAGACTCAAAAGCAGAGAGACAGGACACTGCCATAATGCAGGTGAGAGATAATCAACTAAGAAGATGCCTATGTGAATAGAGAAAAGGAAATAAGACATGCTTAATCGCATTTAATAAGAAACAGGTATGCAAGACACAGAAACACAGATATAGCTTTAATATAAGAAAAAAATTCTAATTATTATAATTATCCAAAAGTCGAATGAGTTGCCTCAGGAGATGGTATGATCCCTCTCAACAGAAATCTTCAAGAAAGAATTATGGTCATAATTGACTGGTATGTCAGAGATATATTGTTCAGGTATAGGTAGTAGTCGACTAGCTGGCTTCTGAGGTCCTTCTCAAATCTGTGATTCTCTGCAATTCTGTTGTCCATCCATACCTCCTCCATCCGTGTACTGGTGAAGTTGATTTTTTTTTTTAACCCAAAGGAGAGACTATTAAATTTCATCTTGTTAAATTTGGTCCATTCCTTGGGTATTTGGGAACCTCATTTTGTTTTCCAGTGCGTTATCTGCAAATTTGATAAACATACCACATACACCTTCATCCAAATCACTGATAAAAATGTTAAATACATGATTCCTGAGTAATTTCACTGAAGCCCTCTCTTCTCCATTAGTAACTACTTTCTTGGTCTAATTATTCAAACAGTTCCAAGCCCCATCCCTAGAAGTAGGGAATCTGTAGCCTTGAGACTACATGTGACCTCCTGGGTCCTCAAGTGCAACCCTTTGAATCCAAAATTCACAGAACTTTCTCAGAATTAATATAAGGATTTGTTCTATAAAACTTGCACTAAGCCAAAAGGCTACACTATGCCACATGTAGCCTCAAAGCCGCAGGTTCTCAACTCCTGAATTCTTCTAGCCTATGTCTTCTTCTTGTCCAAAAGGATTGCATGAAAAATGGCACATCAAATATTGTTGTTGAAATGAATGTATAATAGTAAATGACCACAATAATCTAGTATATGATAAATCCAATGATCTCAAGCTTTTGGGGTTAAGAATTCAACATATGACAAAAATTGCTGGGAAAACTAGTAGTAGTTTGACAGAAACTATGCACAGACTAACATCTCACATCATATACCAAGATAAGGCATAAAGGTAATATCACAGAGGATCATGGAAAAATGTACCTGTCCAGTCTAACTACATGAAATTAAAAAGGTTTTGCACAAAATTAATTGTCAAAATTATAGAGAAAACAGGAAACTTGGAGGGGGGGGAATTTACAACAAGTTTCCCTGATAAAGGCCTCATTTCTCAAATATATAGGGAGCTGAGCCAAATTTTTAAAAATAAGAGCCATTCCCCAATTGATAAATGGTCAAAGGATATGAACTGGCAGTTTCCAGAAGAAATCAAAATCAAAGTTATCTAAAGTCTTGTCATAAAAAATGCTCTAAATCACTACTTATTAGAGAAATGCAAATTAAAACAAATGTGTGATACCTATCAGATTGGCAAACATGGGAAAAAGGAAAATAACGATGTTGGAGGGGATATGCAAAAATGGGGACATTAATGTACTGTTGGTGGAGTGGTGAACAGGTGCATTCTAGAGAACACTTTGGAACTCTATACCCAAAGTGCTAAATGTATCATACCTTTGATCTGGCAATACTAGTACTAGGGTTGTGCCCCCAAGAGACCAAAGAAAAGGGAAAAGGAACCGTTTGTACAAAAACATTTATAGCAGCTCTTTTTGTGGTGGCAAAGAACTGGAAATCAAGGGAATGCCCATCAACTGGGGAATGGCTGAATAAGTTGTGGTATATGATTACGATAGAATACTATTGTGCTATAAGAAATGTTGATGACGATGGCTTCAGGAAAAACCTGGGAAGACCTATCAACTGATGCAAAGGAAAGTCAGAAGAATCAGAACATTGTACACAGTAACAGCAATGATGATCAAGTGTGAAAGACTGAGTTACTCTGATCAAGACAAGGATCTAAGACAATTTGAAAGACCTCAGTATGAAAAAAATGCTATGCACCTCCAGAGAGAAAACTGAAGAACTCTGAATGCGGATTGTAGCATACTTTTAAAAAAAACACCACCTTATTTTTATTTTTCCTTTGTAACATGGCTAATACAGAAATGCTTGGCATGACCTGGCATGATCTTACATGTATAACCTAAATCAAAGTGCTTGCCTTTTCAAGGAGGAGGGGGAGAGAATTTGAAACTCAAAAAATGTTTTAAATGGCTTTAAAAAAATAAAAAATTTAAAAGATTTTTAAAAATATTTAACCAATAAAAATAATTTTTAAAAGAAATCAGTATATGCTATGTCTACAGCATTTCCCTGATCTACCAGTTTAGTTACCTTGTCAAAAAAGGAAATGAGGTTAGTCTGGCATGACCAGTTCTTAATGAAGTTATGCTGGTTCAGTGATTGCTAATTCCCTTTCTAAATGCTCAGATAGGCTGGTCTCATGGTTTGGGAGAGGGAAGCTGCTCATAGGGCTGTAGATATGAGTGAATAAGTCTGTTGGTTTCTTGATGCCCCAAGAGCACATCATCTGTAGGTTATATGCATAGCTTACTGGCATACCCAGGTATACCCCTTAGTTTCTGCCAATCCACAGGTCTCAGGTTGGGGCAAGGAGGTTTTGTTATCAGTATTATAATCATTTGTGAAGGCAGAAGAAAATCAGTAGATTTTGCAAAGTCCCTGAGGGTAATCATATCCCTTCTTTGGTGACTGGCTTCTCTCCAGAAAAGTTCATCATTTTAAGTTCCAGTATTTGACCACTGTTGTTACATGGATGTGAACCATAGAATATGTTTCCAAAGAATTGAAAACAATGATTATTACATGGAGAAAGTTGCATGGTTGGAATGAGCAGACTGCAACATATAACTAATGAGGAACTTTGAAAAGCATGAATAAAAGATATTATCAGGGAAATAAGATAAGAAAGAGGAGCTGGTTGCATGCCAAAGGCCAGTGACAACAGGTAGACAAGCCAGGGTGTTCCATTGATATCCTTATGACATTGGAAGGAAACAAGGAAGGTCATCACTATGCTGAGTGGAACCCCAGTGGTGAACTGGAGGGAGGGTACAACCAATAGTCACACAGGACATGCAGGCAAGGAGGAGTGGTGATCTGCATCATTTCGGGAATCATCCAAACTGATGGATTCTCAGATTCATCTGAAAAATGTCTTTAAATATAGTTCTCTCAGCAACTAGCACAGAGCTGGTTACATAGCAGACACAGATACTTGTTAAATTCTAAAATAGGTTGCATATCCATAGAATTTTAAGGCTTAACAAGCACTTTAGATGTATTACCTCATTTAATTCTTACAACCCTCTAAGGTAGGCAGTAAAATATCTATTCCCATCTTACAGCTGAGTAAACTGAAGATCAGGAGATTGAGATTTGTTCAAGGTCACATAAGAGCTAGGACTTAAATGCAAATCTTTTAACTCACAAATTCAATGATCTATCCATTATACAAGGGCAGCTAGGTGGTGCAGTGTATAGAGCTCTGGGCCTGGAGTCAGAAAGATTCATCTTCCTGAGTTCAAATCTGACCTCAGACATCTACTAGCTGTGTGACCCTGAGCAAGTCACTTTACCCTCTTTGCCTCAGTTTCTTATCTGTAAAATGAGCTAGACACAGAAATGGCAAACCGCTCCAGTATTTTTGCCAAGAAAACCCCAAATGGGGTCATTTAGAGTGAAAAATGCCAGAACAACAAATCCATTCTACTGCCACTACTACTAATATCTAACATGTATACAGCACTTTGCGTGTTAAGTTTATTTCACCCTCACAACAACTCTGGGAGGTAGGTGCTGTTGTTATTCCCATTTCACGTATCAGAAAACTGAGGCTGAGGTGTCTTGTGTAAGGCTGTACAGCCAGTGAGGTAACATTCGAACTCAGGTCTTCCTGCTTCCAAGTCTGGCACTCTAACCACTACGCTACCCAGCGATCTTTTTGAATACCGTAGGAAGAGAAACTAAAAGTTCTAAGAAGAAAGGATTAGGAGGCTGGTTGGGAGAGTGTTTCTAAGAGAAAAGGTAGAAGGGAGGACTTGTCACAGAAGAGAGGTCAGTTACTGGGTAGTGATTAAGAAAGGGAAAAACATTAAAAAAAAAAACAACATTGTTTAAAACGCCCTGAAAACAGTTAAGTACAGAAGGGGACATAGCAATCTTGTTACCAACGGAACATTTTTTTTTCATTGTATAGAAGTTCAGCCCTCTCCAGCTCTTTGAACCTTTAAATGCTGGTGGCTCAAGTACACAATTTAAAAGGAGAATTTTTTTTTTTTAATAGTGAGGCCTGCCCTCAGAGGAGGAGTTTCTTAGTGGCTAGAGAAGCTAATTCAAGGAAATAGCTTCATTGGATATCTGGGAGAGTCCACATAGGCAACCTGCTTAGAAGATCCCAATAATCAGAAGCTGTTCTCCCTTCCCATCTGTCTGCAGTCTGGAGGCTACTGTGAGAGTTTGTGTCCACTTCCACCCCCCTGCCCCCAAAGACTTTTTGTTCTGTTGGCTAATTCACTTTAGTTATTGGCTTTGGGGCTCTGCAAGCTGCTACTTCCTGTGCAGATTTCACTACCCTGGGGAAGGAGGGAGCAGGACTCCAGTCTGAAGCTTAGGGATTCAGAAAATGAGAGACATCTCATCTTCAGGTTTTTCTAAGGCCTAAATGTAGAATCTCTCCTTTCTAGAGCAGTGCACTCAATTGACTGCTTTGACAGTGGAAGCCTGAAGGGAAAGGAGGTGAGCCGTCCCTGAAGTCTTAAATGCAAGAGGGAATACCAGCAGAAAAGGGATCATCTCTGGGAAGGTCCTAGATAAGTTGGGGATGGCATAATATGGGAATGGGGGAAGAAGGACAGAGATGAGCTCAAGAGCCCCAGAGAATGGTCCCTTTGTGTAGGGCAAGAAGCGAGAGGGGAGGTGACAAGGGGGCGATTGTGTGGGAAGGATGGAAGCGCCACATAGACTGGCACCACCATGGGCAATGCCAGATTTACTCCCCTCCCTGCTCCCAAGAAGGGAGAGGCTCCCTCTTCCAGACAAAGACCTAAGAGGCAAAGCTCTACAGAAATGAAGACAGTAATAGGGATCCTGTTAAAAGTACAGCCAGGTGACTGAACTCTGGAGGAAGTTCCCTCCCCACCCTAGACACAGGAAGGAGGAGACGGCAAAGAAAAGAGAGAAGCAGCTTTTACTGTATTTACATCCAACAAAACCTCAAAGACAATCGTTATTGCACAGATCAGGGCCCTGAGTGGGAGAAGCAGCCCTGGGAAGAAGGTGAGGGGCAAGGGAAAAGAGGGAAGACCACCCCAAATCCTGAGGCTGAAAGTGGGAGTGTAAAATGTGTGTGGGGAAATCAAGCTTCTGCCTCCCTGAGTTCTCATTTTCTTAGGGAAAGGGGGAGGGGAATACAACTACAGAGTCCAGAAGTTTCAGTTCCCCACCTTTCCAATCTTAACATAGACCCCAAAATCGAGGCAGCTGTTGTGGCTCCAGAATAAATAACATAAAATAAAATATCAATATTGAGGGCAGAAGGCAGGAGCAGACCCAGGTGGGAAGGGGAGCATTTTTGACGAGGGGGGTTGGGTGTGGGTAGGCAACCACACCCCCCGACCCAGGACCAAGGCAGAGGCTCAGCAGTTCTGTATCTTTCCAGTTTTTTAAAACAAAAACTTCTAAAATGACAGGTGGGCATGGATCTAGGGGTGCCTTGGAGGGAGGCACCTGGATTTGTGGAGGGCAGGAAAGGCAGAGCTATGTCAACTCTCCTCCCACATCAGCACAAGAAAAGCGGGTCAGAAACAAGGGGAGTTGTGACTTTTGGTATAAGTAACCTCTCCTGCCTCAAACAATGCCCACAGACTGGGCAATCTGCCTGGCAAACTCCCTAACCTTGGGGAGCAGAGGAAAGACATTACCCGGAGATTCCTCTGTCCCTTAGGATGGGATGAGAGGCCCAGAGACCCTAGCATTCCAAAGGTGCCCCAAAAAACTTGCGACAGTCAATGGCCTTTGGAGTGGGCATCTGTGCCCGCCGCCGCCGCAATTCCTCTTTGCCCAAGCTGCTCGCCAGCTTATTGAAAGCTGCCTTGTACTTCTTGTCAAAAGCCGCTGGCAGAGGAAAGGAGAGAAAAGCTATGTGTGAAGAGGTGAACAAAACACCCAAGGGTGGTAGGGAATCGAAGCACTCGCCCTATCCACAAAACATCCCATCTGTATGTCTGGAACCTAGAGTTTGACTTATCCCAACATGATGACTTTGGAAGCGCTATCACACCACCACAGTGCAGGTCCCAGCTCCCTCTCCCTATCTGCCTTCTTTCCTCCGTACCTATATCCACATGGTCCTTGCCCAGGGCAGCCATAGTCAAGAAGAGAATCTCTCGGTAGATGCTTCTGAAGGTAGAAAAGTGAAAGGTGAATGAGTAGGGAAGAAAGAGTAGCTGCTCAGAAAGAACAGGCCTGCCATGAGGAGTGGGGTTGAGTCTCCACTCTGCTTTCTTCTTGTGTGACCTCAGCCATTCCAGCTCTAGAGCTCATGATTCTATAGGAGACTATCTAGAGATGGTGAAGTTTGAGAGAACACGGACAGGGTACATTCTAACAGAAAAAGGGGGGGGTTACCGCTGTAGGTGCAGGCCTTCAGTGGGGGAGCCCAGTGTGTCCAAGAGAAGAGACACAGCCTTGTGTACTTCATTGAGTCCTACATGCAGAAGCACAGCCTCCAGCAGAGCAAGATTCAGAGGTGCAGGGGCTGTGCCTGGCCATGCTACCCGATGAGGGATCTGGCCTAGGAGGAGAGGGAGAAAGGGAGACCAGGATCTTCTGCAAGGGAAAAAACCCTCCCCCATGCACTCCCCATCCCCTAAACATTCACACACACACCCCTGCCCCCAACCAGGTCTCAGACTCACTATGAGACCTCCAAAGGACGTAGAGGGGAGGACAACTGTCAGGGTCAGGGGTCAGCACATCCCACAGCAGTCGGATCTGCACCATAGCTGATTCTGAGGACAGCCAAGGAGATGGGGCCTGGGGGATGGGGGGAGGGTTAGAGCTGGGCCTAGAAGATGGGGGAAGAGGGATGGGAGGTGGGGGACAGGGAGACAAAAGGAGTACACAGTAGTTTGAGGGTATGAGATGAAGTAGCAGGAAGACAGAGGACTAGGTAGAGATGGAAGAAGATAAGGAAGCAAAATTTACCAAAAAATTGAGAAGGAAGGAAACAGGAATCCCGGGCCTTGTAGGGGCACTGACCTGGGCTGGGGGAGGCCCATCACAGGCAGCTAGGATGAGGCCAGGCAAGGTGCTGGGAAGCCGAAGCCGCTGGAAGTACCAAAGCAGGTTCCAGAAGAGGATGGGATGGGCAGCTGGAAGCTCAGGTAATGCGAGTACCTCACTGCCCTCATTTTCCACCAGGGACTCTAGCTCCTTGCGTAGCACCAGAGGACTCAGGTATGCCCATGCCCCACCTTCCACTCTCCTTGGAACACTCTGCCCACCAGGCCCAGGGAGGAAAAAAACAATTGTCAACTCTATGCCTCATCCTTAGGATTATGCTTCTCTCTGGTAATCTCTCATAGACAATGCCATCATGCCCCTATCTCCTAACAGGTTTCCAAGCACGGTTTCACTTCCTTCCCTACTAAGAATGAACTCTCATCCACAGGGTCCACCCCCATAACTGACTTATACCTCAGTGTCTCCATTACAAACAGAGGAATCATCTAGGGCAAGGCAGAGCCGTCGGTCGCTGAGGACAGGGCCAGGGCCCCCAGGGATGGGAGCATCTCTATTACTGGCACCTGCGGAGGTGGGTGTACTATGAAGGTCACTGTCAAGCAGACAAAAAAAGGAGGAGTTTATAAGAGTTGCTCTGGCTTGTCTGACTCTTCCCCAACTCATCCTTCCACCTCCCCCCTAACCCCCCACAGGCCCTTTTGGTACCGGGGCCTGGAGTCAAGGGTCTGGACACTAAGCAAGGGCACAAAGGGACGAGAGCAGAAGGGGCAAGTGGTATTGAGGTTGGAGTCATCAGGTGCCCAGCCTGCCATTATCTCCTCATCATACACTAGGGAGTCACAAGCTCTACACAGAGAACAGCTAGACAGAAGAATCTGTAGGGGACATGAAAGGCATGAGGAGCATCAATGGGCACATCAACACCTCCAGCTCCCAGCATCCCTTGCTTTACCCAACCCAGATTTCCTCTCCTGGATCCCCTGTAGATTCACAGTCTCCCTATTTCCCAAGCCTGCTACTCCTGCCCACAGCACTGCGAGTGGAGAAGGGGGAAAATAGCATTAATACCTCTACAGGAGGAGGCTGGGAGAGACCAGGGGTGTCACTGAGGCGCTCTGAGGAGCGCTGGATACTGAGGCTGCTGAGGGAGTTTTCAGAGAGATCCCACTCACTACCCAGAGACGTGGAGCTCTGTGAGAGAAGCCAGAGGGTTGAAGGAGGGCTGTTTGGTGCCAACTCCAAATCTCTTCAGTTGGCTGCCCCCAACCCTAAGTCCTCAGTCTGCCCACCCCAGAGAGGTACGAGATTCTCCTTCTGCCATGTCCATTCTTCAGGGCACCACCCTCAGGCACAGTGGAAGTGCTCTCTCTCCCAAACCCAAAGACATCCAGTTGCCCTCTGCCAGTGTAGATGACACAGCTCTTGTCCCCTGGCTACCCCAGGTCATTCCTGAGCCTAGATACCTCAGAGGCAGTGGATCCTGGGCGTTCCCGGGGTCGCAGGAGGCTGTCCATAGGACTTCGGTGGGCTGGGGGGGGCAAGTCTGAGGGCAGCTCAGGTGGAGGGGCACGGGACGCAGGGCTGCGGCGGGAGGGGGTGAGCAGCTGCTGTAGACGGGCACCTATTCCCCGCCGGGGAGTACCCACTGCATCCTGCCGCTTGCCAGACTTGGGTGCCTGCCCATCCAGCCCATCTAGGGCCTCAGCTGAATGGGCACTCAGAGCCATGCCTGTTCCCCCAGGGCTGCCTCCAGGCGCTGGATCTTCACTTGCCAGGCTTACATCAGAGAGGCTGCCATCATGCCAGGACAAAGGGGAACCCTGGGGCTCTAGGACACCCAGGGCCTCTATCACTAAGGGAAAGAGAAGGGTCAGGGAGCATGGTGCTCATCCTCTAAGCATCAAAACGATTAAGGGAGAGATCCTCCCTCCCTGAGTTGTCCTTGCCACTGAACAGATACAATCCTTGGGCACATAGATTCCCCTGATGCCAAACCCCTGTAACCTAGGAAAAATTCCACTTGACACTAACCCTCCCACCCCCAAAAGGTCCTACTTTCTCCTGAGGCAGGGATATCAGTGAAGTGGGGTAAGGAGGACATGTTGGCACTCACTGTGTGCCACACCAGCCTCCACAGTGGGCTGTGCCCCTCGGGCACTACCCAGACTACCACTCTTCACTAGCCGCCCAGTGGGAGAGGCTGGGTCCCGAAGGCTTCGCCCTGCCCAGGTGGTCTGGCGATGAAGGGGACGGGTCGGGGAGGGCCTCTCCAGGCGGGACTCTGCAAAAGAGCTTCAGGTAGGTACAGTGTCTGAGGATGAGAGACAAAGATCCCTGCCTCCCTCTCCCAACTACTGCCAACATACAGACCTAAGGTGGGGAAAACATGTCTTCATTTTTGTGACGGCTAAGCAATAATCTTTCCAACCCTCAAACAAGCCCAAGCAAGGACTCTTGCTCATATACATGTTCCCCCAGCCTGCACCTACCCAGTCCCTGTGGCCTCCCTTCTATGCTATTGCCCCCTGCCCACCTGGCTGGGAACTTCTTGCCTCCCTCAATGCCTGCTCCTGCTGTTTCCTTTCCCGAAGGGGCTGACGGAACTGAGCAGCTCCCAGGACCACATTCCGGAGCTTGGCCCAACGTAGGCGGCCACCTGTGGTACCGGATGGCCACTTGCTTTCTAGTACAGCCTGAGGGACAAAGCACCCATTATACTAAGATAGATCCCTCTCTCCTCCATGCCCTTAAGTATATACCATGCCAGCCTGTGGGGAACATGCCCATTGGGTCCCAGGGCTGACATCAAAAATCCTACCCCTTCCCTACCCCCATGTCTATGGGTAACCCACAAATATTCCATCTAGGATATCACTGCTCAAAGTGGGGCATAGTTACAAACAGGGTTAAGAAGAAATAGCTGGTAGGCTCCTCCTGGGAGGCCATAAAGTCTTTAGTGGGTGGAAGGAGAATAAGCTGTGTCTCCAGGAAGAATGCCTCGGGAGAGGAACACGGTGCTTGAGGGCAGCAGACCTGGTTGGGGATTTCCCTAGCCTGTCTGTATCTCCCCTCTAGGCCCCATACCCCCACCCTCACTATTCCCAGCAGGGGGCACCTTGTTGTAGTAACCATAGGTGATGGTGTTGGGCACAATGCCTGCCCTCCTCATGTCCAGCATGACACGTACAGACAGCACAGGCTCTCCATAGTGTGAGCAAAGCTGCATTAGCACACGATAACACACCTGGGGGCAGTTGGGCAGGGCGAGGGATGAAGAGAACCTGATTCCCAGCAATCCAGGACTCAGCTGACCCTGCCTCAGTCAGGTCTCAGGTCTTAACAATCACCCATTTCAACCTATACTCAATCTCCCTCCCCGCAATTCCCCGTCCTAACCACGACGTTCTTAGTCCTGTGTCCTCCTAATCACAGTTATCCTCCTTTTGCTCCTAAATCTTTAATATCTATCACTTCATTCTCCTTTTTCTCCCATGTAGCCCCATTTCTTCCTATCATCACTACAGACCCCCAATATCCTTTGTCACTCTGACTCCTCTCCATCTTTTCCCTATTATTATTCCCTCTGCCTGGATACCCCTCTTGTAATGCCTACCTCATCAGGCAGCACCACCTTTCGGCTTTCCATCTGTCGAAGAACCTGGTACGCAGTATGTAGAGCCCGGACTCGAGAAGAGGCAGACTGTACATAGGCAGGTAAACACAGGAACCACAGCCCGTAACAGTGCCCCAGCAGGCACCGTGCCCAGAGCTCAGGCACTGCTGCTGACTTCTGGGCCACCCGCTGTGCGACCTTCATCTCCTGCCAGAGCATCAGGATGAGAAAAGTGTCAAGAACATGAAGCCAAGGAAGGTACTCAGGACTGGAGAGGATACCTAGGTCAGGGGGGTATTTTTAATGTTCTGCTCAGATCTCCTAGGCAAAAAACTCCATGATGCAAGAACAGAAAGACAAATTCTTAAAGATTGGGGAATATATGAAAAATGTCACCTGAATGCCCAGGAAGAAGGGACAGTAACTGGATTCCCAAAGGAAAGTAAAATGCTCAGGGAAGGTGGATATGGCTCCTCTGGGACCACTGATGTTCAAACAGGTAAGCACAGATGAGGAATAATTTGACCCAGGGATCAGAAAGAGCAGACACAGTTCTGGGAGTTTGTAACAGCTCCCTGGTCTCCTAAAGTTAACACACACTTATTACCTGCTTGGTGCGTCGTGGAGCAGGGCTGCTGGGTGCACTTCGAGAGGGGCCTGGTGCAGGAGAGAGTCCAGGCTGTTCCTGGGGAGACTCAAACAGTTCTGCACGGAGCTCAGGGAACCCATCATAACTGCAGCAGGTCATAGGACAGCATTTTCAGTTGGAGTAGCCATTGAGGAAGTTTACAAAGTGATTTAAAGGAATAGAGATAGGGGCAGAAAGAGGAAGAAAAGGACCTTACCAGTACAGAGGAGTAGACTCACTGCCCTCGGCCACCATGGGCTCCTCAGGGGGCGTGATAAAGACTGTGAGTTCACTCCCTGATGGCTCCTCCAGCTCCACCAACGGCACAGGCTCTGGCTTCTCCTGTTCTGGGTGAACCTGAAAGGGAGTTAGTATGGGTACAAGGCTTGTTGAAAGGGGTCACAAAGATGGAGGTGGCAGGAGACACAGGAGGGAGGCAGGTAAGAAAAGCAGCTGAGTCTGGGAAAAACTGTAGGGACAGAAACACAGCTTGAGAACAGAGACATGCCTGAGAAGTGGAGGAACACATAGCTTGGGGGACAAAGGGGTTCAGACAGGAAGAGAAAACATCAAGGTGAGGTGATGAGAGCTACCTTGTCAACACATGAATCAAAGAACTCCAGGGCAGCATGGCGGGAAGAACCAAAGGAACATTCCTCAATGAACTGTGAGAACATCTGTGTGTGTAGCAGTTGGGCATAGAATTTGTGGCTAGACCGTTCTCGGGACTTTAGGAAGCCTAGGGGTGGAAAGAAGAGTGATCAGGTACCCCAGGGATGCCCACGGTTCAGGGAACTATTTCCAAAGGGCACAGTCCATTGGCTCTACCCAACTATGCCTCTCTAGGATGTTCCCTCCCTGGCACACTAGTAATTACTTTACAACATGGTGCTGCTGCCCAGCCCCACATTACCCTATATCTGCTTCCTATATAGACCAGAAGCTGTCTTCCCTCCACTTTCTCCCCACCCCCCAGCGCCTACCATGGCCTCTGGCACATAGCAAGCTGGAACAGCAATAAGTGCTTTACTGATTAAATGACAGCTGACATTTACATAGCACCTTTACACAGGTGATCTAGTGTGATCCTCACAATCCTGGGAAGTGAGTAGTTCAGGTTTTAGGGTACTCCCTTCATACATTAAAGGGTTGAAACTCAGATTAAGAGAACTACCCAGTCATACAACTCTTGTGTCTGTGATAGGATTCAAACCCAGGTAGGGCTCTACTGACACCAAATCCAGCACTCTCTCCACAAGACGACTTGGGTTCAAATCCTGCTTCAAATATTTACTAGCTGTGTGAGCCTTAGTCCTTGAAGCCATAAAATGGGGATAATAACATCATCTGCTTCGCAGGGTTGTTGTGAAGTTCAGCACTTTATATGGATATGCAAACTTGAGCAGTCAGTGCCACACTGCCTCAAGCAGGCATGATATGAACCTATCATTTTCTTGGCATGCTGTCCTTAAAATGCTCCCATCCCAGGACTGACCAACTTGCTCCCTTATTAACTCCTCATCGCCCCAGAA
Source organism: Bettongia penicillata ogilbyi (assembly GCA_023548195.1). Lineage (NCBI taxonomy): Eukaryota > Metazoa > Chordata > Mammalia > Diprotodontia > Potoroidae > Bettongia > Bettongia penicillata. The sequence continues at coordinate 13,585,040 of JAJHZJ010000413.1, forward strand.
TTGATCATCAAGAGTTCTGTCCAAATGGATCATTACATTTACTCTCCAACTCTTAGGAGTTCTTTTGCCTCCCCAGTTAAACTGGGAGCTGGCCAAAGACGGATGGAGAGGGTGCCTTATTGACCTACCACTACTCCCTGCCTGTCTTCTCCCTCCTACCTTTGTCTCTTACTGCTCAGCTCCCCAAGTCTTACCTATCTCACTTAACCTAACATCACTCTGCGGGCTCTGTGTGCAGCTCTACACTCTCACCCTGCAAGAAGAAGAGGTTGTCAACATCACGAGCACTCTCAGAGGGCGCCTGGGTGAGTGGTCGGAGGAAGGCCCGATAGCCCTTAAGCAGGCAGGCCATAAAGCGAAGGAAGGCACCTTGGACTTCACGCTCCAGCCGTGCCCTTCTCCCACACACTGCCTCATAGTCAGTCAGCAGAAACTCCAGAGATGCTTCCTCCTCAGGCCTCGTGTATGCTAGGGGACAAGGCGATGAAGGCAGGATAGATTGACGTCTGCCTCACTTCCCACCCTTCCACATACATTCTACTAACTCTCCTTCCATCTAACAGCAGGACAGAAACCTATCCCCAAATGACAACTACCCAAACCATACCCTCAATCTCTCCATTACATCTGTATGCTTTTATGCATTCTCTTCTAATAGTTCTTGTTCCTCCCTCTTATTAAAATGAATTTTAAGCCCACTTGCTCCTTCCATGATAATTTCTAGCTTCCCTAAATCTCCCTATGTAATTTGCAAGTGCTCCGCAATCCTGTCAAATGTTAAGCCATAACCATGACCCCTAGTGATGCTCACTCTGGTCCAGCTGCTGGTGAAGAGTGGTCAGGGTGTTCAGCAGCACTTTGTATGGCCGGCGGGGAAGGGCCCTAGGCAAGAGCAGCTTCTTCTCTTCTGTTCTGTGAGATACACGGCAGAGAAGGGAATGTAATCCACACTCTTCCTCCCCGCTCCCAAAATGCCCCCAATTCTATGACTCATCCTGCTACTTCACACCCACCCTTGTGTCAATGGTCTTGAGCTTACTGTAACTATGCCTGCACCTTCTACCTTCTACCTTGCCAGCCCCACCACCCTCAAACCACAGCCACCATCCTTCTCACTGGAAAAGTGTGTTGGTGTCAAGATCAACGCAGATGACGTCAGCAGGTGGGTCATGCAGGTCAAAGTAGCTGGAGTGGATGCCCACGATGAAGGGTACAGGGGCACTCAGCACATCTGCCAGCACCAGTGGGCAGAGAGGGATGTAGGGGCACTGCCAGTGCAGTGGGAAGATCATCTGGGGCAGGGGGTAGGAGGCGAAAAGGGGTAAACCCTGGGGTCCAGGGGAAAAGAGTGGCAAACAAGGGCAAGGGCCAAGAGGGTTGAAGGAGGGAAAACAGGGTCCCAGGCTAGGAATCTCTAAGACTGAACAAAGGAGGAGAGGAATGTGCCTAGAAGGTGTTGGTGCTAAGTGAGAACTGTTTTCTGGGTTAGGTCTGAGGAAGTGGAGGTGAAGATCAGAGGGGAATTCTGAGAGGGGTCCAATGGCCTAAGGGAAGGTGTTTTGGCTAAGAATGATTATCCAAGGTAAACATAATCCCCAAGGATGTATCCTAGGAAGTAGTCAAAGGAAAGTTCTGGAGATCAAGGTAAGGACGGGATAAGGGACTCACAGAGACCAGAGCCTCACAGACACTGGTAAGCAGGTCAGGCCGAAGAGAGTGAACCAGAAGTTTATGCTCTGTAAGGACTGCGATCAGCAGAGTTACTGCCAGCTCAGGTCCCAGGCTCTGTAGCAGCTGCAAGAAGCTGGCACCACTGCAAGGCAATGACCCACACACACCCAAACCCAGCAAGTCACCAGGGAGATTCCCTAAAATGTCTTAACCAACTTCAAGAAAAAGACCCTAAGACCCTCAGCAATAGCCTAATCCCTAGAAAGAAGGATAGCAATTAGATCTCTACAGTGCCCTCTACCTGCCCTCGACCTGTCTAATGGGTGGTACTCAACCTGAATCCCAGTGTCCACTCTCCTTCCATTTGGGTACATACCTCAGAGGCAAGGGAGATGAAACAGGTTGACAGAGGAGCAGGTTGTCATAGGGAGACATCTGGGGGTGCAGAAGACAAAGCCATTAGTGGCTAGAGGAAAGTTTTGCAACCACTGAAGTCCCATTGTCCTGCCCCAGGCCAGGCCCCAGCTCTCACCTGTACCAGGATACGGGGTCTCTGAGGGGAGGGGAAGGGAACATTGTGCATGAAGTGGGAGATGTGCCTGGGAAATGTGGAGGGGAGAAGGTAGCAGGTCAGGGAGCAGATCTCCCTAACCTGTACCCCATTTTCTAACCTCTCTACCCATTTCTCCTTAGGTTCCCAGTTCCTTCATAATACTTTTCCCCTTCATCATCCTGTTTCCTTTATTTTCCCACTTCTATCATCCACCTCCCCCATAAATCCTTCCCATTCTCAGTAACCCCCTTTTACTCCCCAAATCCCTCCCTGTCCTTCTCTCCCTTTGACCTGTCTCCCCAGAGGGGCCGGCACTCACGCTTCCAAGGGCAATCGGTGGGGGCCAGAGACAGAGTATCGATAAAGGAAGGTGAGGAAGGCGTGGAAAGCAGAGAAGGCAGGCCATCGGGACAGTACTGCCACAGCCCGGCGACTGCGCACAGCCCGGCCACCTAGTGCCCGGCCCCGTTCCACTGCACTCAGCAGCCCCAGTGCCCTCGCCTGCCGCTCTGACAGCCGAGCTCGTGGGAATGCCTCATAGAACTGCAGAGCTGCCCCATATACCTTGGGGGAAGGCCAAGGGTCAGATGGGCTTTATTTGTCACCCCCTCCCCAGCAACCCCCTCCTCCTCCTCCTCAGTCCTATCCTACCTTGTCACCAGCAGCACCTGTGAGCACAAAGGTGGAGAAGACGGGCACGGGGTACTTGGTTTGGGCAGGCCAACACTCAATGGTGGCTCCCATAGGCAGGCAGAAGACAGGCACAGACTCAGGGAGTGGGAATGCTTCATTGTCCTGCTCTGGGTACCGGCCTAGCAGTTCTGAGTACCAGGCACGACATGAGAGAAAGTTGCTGCTGTCAGATTCCAGGCCACAACATGGGACAGGGCATATGAGCATTATTACAAGGTACAGTGGAGAAGGTGGGTACTCCATGACAGGGGGAGGTACACAGAGAAGACACTACTATTAATAAAGGTTCAAGCAATGTATTAAAAGGATCTGAATCTCTAGGCTTTGGGAGGAGGGAATGGGTACCATGAACAGTGGGAAAACTTTAAAAAGAAGGAGAAGAGAACATACAGAAGGATGGAGAAATAGAATGAATATAGTGCCAGGTACCAACCTGCCTCATAGACCAGAGTATTAGCCTTTGCCAGGCCCACCTTGTAGCACAGGTACACTGCTGGGCCCCACTGAAGACAGACAGGGAAAGAGTTCTGATGAAAAAGGAGCTCTTGGTATCCTACTTCAGACCTCCTATGAATTTCTCTGGTCCTCATGATTCTTAGCCCCCAGGGTACCTGCTCTCATAATGTTGATTTCCTGACCCACAGAAGTCAGGATTTTCTCCTCAGCTCCTGACCTCATAACAAATTCTCCTTGGTGTTGGTCTCTTACAGACATGATCCACCACCCTACTCCATCTGTTGTTTCTTCCCTCTCCACTCACCATGCCAGGATTGAGATTTCGAGGCAGGCGGCAGTATGTGTGGGGGGTTCCCTCGCCTTTGCTGGGCAGGATCAGACAGAGATCGGTGATACCCAGGGCATGCAGTCCTGCTCCTTCAGCTGCCCGTCGATAAGTGAGGTAGGTGCGGGGATGCCCAGGGCCTGGAGGAGCCAGGTTGGCAGAGTGGCTATAGGGCGTCGTCTCCAGCACCTGGAAACCTGGTTTAGGATGTTCCTTCCCCTCATATAATACCCTGGTGAGTTAAGTAGAAAGAATCAGTTGCACATAAAAAGAAGAGATACCCCCATCTTGCTGATTCCTCAATATGTACCCTTACCCCACCAAAACTGTTACTTTCCCTTTACCTGGCTGTTAGCATCACAAGAGAGACTGAACCCTCCTCTTTGGACTCTGTCCTTCTTGCTCCCCCTTCTATCCAACTTGTTTTCCCATTCAACCCTTTCATCCCCATCCCTACCCTCCTTTGTCCTTTTCCCATCCTAAACTGCACTCCTGACCTTCCTGTAATTTCATTTAGACTGCTCCATTCGTGCCCCATTCTAACCTTCCCAATTTTCCCTCTTCCAAGGCACCTGGCCAGGTCAACAGCTAAAGAGGTCACTCACCCTAACTCAACCAGGGGAGGCTTGTCTCGTCCTCTGCGATAGCAGATGGTGGGCTGGGAGCCTCCCAGAAGTCCAGCACTGAGCTCCAAGGGGTGGCCACTAGCTGACGCTTGAATACAAGTGTAGCCTTGGGGCACCTCTTCTCCCAGAGCCCGAGCAATGATGGCCACATCCGTAATGGGCTCTGCTGGACGGGGTGGGCGCAGGGGGCCCCCTGGCTCAGGGCCCCCAGTTTCTTCAGAAACTGCTCCTCCACTCCCTGCCAGCCCAGCCACCACAAAGTAATCCACCAGCCGGGGGGGCCGCTCCTCTGCCATGGCCCCCCCTTCACTTACTGCATCTGAAAAGTAAGGAAGAATGGGAGATAGGAGGGGTGGGATGAGAGGAAGAAGGCAAAGTCACTATGGCAACTAAGTGACCCTCCCCCTCCTCCCCCTACCATACTCACTAAAAGCACAGTACAAGGCCAATCCTGAACTATCCCACTTATGACATCACCATGACTTCACAGCCTACCTGGTTTCCTTAAAGTGAACAGGTCCCTCAAGTAACGTTATAGTGACATCACTACTACCCTTGCTGTGTCTGATTCCCTTCCCCTCACCCCCAACTCTGGCTGTGACATCCTTTTATTGGAGTAATCTTTTACTTTCTTAAATGGCCTCCCCAACACAGGCATTACAGCAACCTCACTTGATTATTTTAGGGCCTGCACCCTAATACTGATATCATATGGGATAGCTGTGACATCATGCTGACTTCACAGACTTATTAAAGGATCTGTAACTCTGACACCTTAGCTATGGTATCATGGAAGCAACCTCATCCTTCTAATACTCTTCCAGGGCTCACTGCTACAAGCACCACACCCCTGCTATCAAGGGACCCCCCACCTCCCCTTCTGAATTCCTCTAAGAACCAACACAAAATCACAGTGACTATTCGTCCTCCTCGAAGACTCAAGCTAACTACCTACTCATCTAACCCATCCGATCCCCTTTCAGACAGGTCTCCTAACAACCAGAGAGAGGTTCTGCCTTTCCCTCTGCCCCCAAGCCCATGGCTGCAGGCGGGCCCACCCAGGCTGGTCCCTTGTCTGTACCCCCCCTCTCACCTGCTTCCATAGCCCAGTACCAGGGGAGAGGGAGTCCCTGGCAAGGGGGTAGGGGGTCCTGGGGAGCCCTGGGGGAATGGTGGCCCAGAGAGTATGGCGGTACAGCCAGGCTGAGGAAGGGGGGGGATGCATCAGAGGGGAAGGGAGGTGACTTCCTGAAACAGCCAAGGGGAAGCTGTAGCTAGGCCAGACGGAAGTCAACATGGGGGGGTGGGGGGCAGGGAGTGCTGCAGAGGGGACCAGTACGGCGCTAACCCCAGCAGGGAGCTGATGCTGCGCGCTCGGCGCCAACAGCGCTGACCCGTCATGATCCCTGCACTTCTCCCCCAGAGCCTCAGTCAAAGGCGCAGGAGAGCCTACGGGGACCTGACTGGCCCCTGCTCCACGACTCGGTCCCCGGCTCCTCTACCCCCCGCCCCGGGCTAACTTTAGCTCCTACCCCCGCTCCGGGAGGTGAGGCCGATCAGACAGCGTCAGGATCCTAATTTAGCTCCTCGGCTTCCCACCTGGCGTGGCTGGCGCCCTCCCCGCCTCCCCGGCAGGCGCCGACCTCGGGGGTGGCCCGGGTAGCCCTTTCTCACGGCCCCGGGACCTGGATCACTTCCCTCGTGGACCAGAACCCTCTCCGTGCTCCTCCACCCTCCTCCCCCTCCCGGAGCGAGGCATCTTCCCGGGCTCCCTCCCCGGAGGAGCACAGGTGCTACTTCCCCTCCTTCCCCCGTGGTGCCCACACTCCCGGCCCAGAAAAAATAAGGGGGGAGAAGATGGGCTGCGACGAGGCGCCCTCAAAGGCGGCCGAAGCTGGAGGGGCAGGGTCCCTGAGTGGGGGAGGGTCGGGGAACAGGTGCCTGCCACAGGGTGAGCGACACATCAGGGAGGGGGCCCGAGCAGCCCTCGACGGGGAGGGGGCCGCTACTCCCTCCCGTCTGCCCCCCCAACACTTTCGCTTCCCTAGGAGAGAGGAACCGGAACCAGATGTGCAGCGAAGGGGGGAAGCCCTCCCCGCTCCCCCCCACCTACCTGCCTCCGGGCTCCTCGCGGGGCGTCCGGGCCCCCCCTCCCCCCGCCCCCTCTTCGGGGAGGGGGGGGAGGCCGGAGAGGATGGCGGGATGTTTACCCGGCCCCGGACATCCCGCTCCCGCGGCGGCTCCGGCTGGGTCCCCCGCCCGTGGCGCGCGCTGGACGGCTGCGCGCGAAAGCCTCAGCCGCGGAGAGCTCCGGGCGCCCTTCCCGCCGCCGCCGCCGCGGCCCCGACTCCGATTCCGCGCGCTCGCTCCCTTCGCTCCCGCCCCCTCCCTCCTCCGGCTGGCCCCCACCCCCACCCCGCCGCGCCGGCACCCCCTCGGACGCGATGACCCCGGAGGCTCTTTCCGCCCCCGACTGGGACGCCCCGAGCCCGACCCCTGGCGGCTGGGAGGGCCCTCCGCACGAGCGCTCCCCCTCCCCGCCCGGGAGCCCCCACCCTTCGTCCGGGGATGCACACACAGAGCCTCGCTGCTCCCAATCCGCAGCCTCCACTTCTCAGTTCCCTTTTCTCGAGAGGACAAAAGCTTTGGAAAGAGGAAGGGCTGAGGTTGGAGGGGACACACTATCTCCCCCAAGGCTGCAGTGCAAACAGCAGCAGAGGGCATGTCCGCAGAAAAGGGCCAAGGATAGGCAAGAGGTCTGGGGAGATCCAGCTGTCTTCCCACCCCCGCAGCTAGCTTGGCTGTCCTCTGCACTGCCCCACTGAAGCCCGCAGCAGGCTGACCTGACAGGATGCTGAAGTCTGCCAAAACCAAAGACGTGATGACATCACAAAGTGGCCACTGGTCTGAGTGATGGGGTGGGGAAACTGGCCCCAAACTTAGCTGCACACCATGCCAACTGCCTCTCTGTAGAAAGCCTCAGCTGAGGTCAACAACTGACCCAGGGAGTTAAGGGGACAGACAGCCTGCCAGAAACCCCAGGCTTATAAGAGTTCAGCTACCTGGCCAGTCGGAGCCTTTCTGGTCCTTTCTCACCCTCAGGGTTCCGAGCACAGGCCAGGTGAGTACATGCTCGGCACCCCATATCCTACCTAGAGCCTATATCCAGCCAAGGTCCCCCATACCCAGTACAGATGTCAACGGCTAAGGTAAAGTAGAAGAGATACTCTTAACTCCATGCCCGGCCACCCATTCCTTGAAGTATTTTGTCCCCCTCCACCAACAGCCCAACCCCAAATAGCAGTTGTACACCATGACTTTGATGTGATTTTTTTAATTAACATATAATATATTTAAAAAAAATAATATCCACTCTGGCTCTCTCCTGCAAGGAGGGAAGGGGAAATTGTGGGGAGGGGCCAGCACTGCAACCTCTCCCCCTAACCACCTGGGCATGCCCTGCTACCCAGTCCCTCTTCCACCCCCTGACATCCAACAGGCTCTGACCTCCAGACAGACGGTTCAAAGTTACAAGTGCTTCAGGCCCTCCCTAGTGCTCTTCCAGGTCTGCCCCCGATGCCATACATTGAAGCAGGCATCCCTTCCTTTGTATACAATCCTCTAATCCCTTGGTCTCATTCATATTGGGGAAAAGGGCCTGGGGCAGAGAGTGGAGTCTCTACTGGCCGAGGGAAAGGGGAAAAAGGGTAGTAGGAGGAAGGAAGATGGGAGAAAAGTGGGGTGCTGACACTGTGCCCAGTCCTACATCCCTCACTGTAGTCGATCACTTCGGAATGAGTCCTCAACAGCTGGGTCAGTCAGCAGAGCATAGGGGTCACTCAACATGTTCAGCCCATCCAGGCTTAGCGGTTCCATTCGAAGCTCTTCTTCCAGCCCCAGCCCCAATCCCAATCCAGCTGTTGCCACCTCAAAGCCAGGTACCCCTGCCAGAGCTGCTGCAATCTCCTTGGAGAAGCCAGGGGGGGAATCTCCTGAGCAGGCAGAGGAGTAAGATCAGGACCACTTGTGAGGAGGGTACGGACTAGAGGGAGACACTCCCAAACCCTACAACTATGACCTCTCCAGGTACCTTTCATGCCCACCCCAGTCCCATTCCTCAAAAGCCTCTAATTCCACCCATCCCCTAATGTCCTCCCACCTGTGAGGATGATGTTGGGCACTGGACCATGGCGGGCACAGTGTGTCAGGTTCTGGCGGTTGAGGGCATGGGAGTCCTGGAGGCCACTCCCCCCACCCCCTGGCTCATCATTCCCTGAGAAGCCCGGCCCCTCAGAGAAGCTGGGAGGGTCCAGCGTCAGGTTGCCTGATGGACTCTCCATGCTGAATTGCTCTAGCTGGAGGGATAAATGGTTAAAGACACTTAGCAATACATTATCAGAAAAGGGCTGCTTCTCCCTCCCAACTCCCTAAGATTTTTACTCAGTGATTGCCATTATGCACTGGGGAAAGACAGAGACAGAGCACACAGCAAGCAAGCAGAGTGAGGGCAGGGGCATGGGACCAGAAAAGGACCCAGGCACCATACCTGCTGAGACAGAGAATGTGCATGCCAGGAAGAAAACTTGTCAAAGCAGGAGTCATCTAAGAGTGAGTTGAGCAGAGACAGCTGGGGGAAAATGGACAGAAGAAGTGGCTATCAGCAATAGGGGAGTGGAGGTAAAAGGGATGGGGGGACCAAGGTTAATACTGCCCCACCCACCCAGAAATAATTGGAAACAGACCTTCCCTATTCTGAATGGTGTAAAGGGCTTTTAAACCTCCTCTTATCCAAGTGGAAAGGTCAGGGTACTCACATTTCCCATGCTGAAGTCTCCTGTAGGCAGGGCATATGATTGTTGCCCACTGGAGACAGGCTGGTATGGTACCCCATAATGTCTTTGTCCACTGGATGACTGGATTGGACAGGACTGGGGAGGCGGTGGTTGTTGCTGCAGCGGCTTTGTGACTGGTGGCTGGGCAGGCAGAAGCAGGCTGGGAGGGCTATAAGGGTATGGGGGCAATCGCTGGTCAACTGGAAGCTTACTAGTATCCAGGGGGACACCCTAAAGGGAAAGAAGAAGGGGAGAGTTACCCTTCAAGTGGCTTCTCTACAGGAATAAGGAATCCAAGGACCAAGAGAGGTGTGGAAGGGGGAAGATACCTACTGCCCTCCCAGAGGGAAATAAGCCCTCTGTGGGTGCTAGTACAAAAGGGCTCCAGGGGGAAGAAGGATTATCTCTCCTTTAATCCCCTGCCAGGGTTGAGATGGAACATGGAACACACACACCAGACACACACATCCCTACCCAGGCAATGAGGATGAGGGAGGGAAGGAGAGAAGATAGAGAGGAAGAAAAAAAATGGAGTAATGGAGTTAGGAACAGGGTAGTAGAGAAAAAAATGAAAGGAGGACATGAGAGCAAGACAGGAGTAGGAAAGGGAGAAAGGGTGGGAGAATAGCTGTTTGAAGAGAGGAATGGGGGAAATAGATAGAAAATGGGTAGAAACTAGAGTAGACAAGGGAGTGAACTGAAAGAGAAAGAAACAAGGTGAATAGTATACAGATAGGAGTAGAAGGAAAAAGGGGTGGGATGCAGAGACTAAATGAGAGGAAGAAGGGTGAAGGACTGGGAGGGAAGGAAGAGGCGGGTGGGTCACCCAGCCCAAGAGTCTCCGAGATGGAAAGGGTGGAGGCAGCCACGCATACCTGAGTGATGGAAGACAAGGTGGGTGACATTGTTGGCGAGAACTGTTTGGGCAGCTGCTGCTGGGGCCGTCTGGCATCAGTTCCACCCACGGGCAGGCTCAAGGGACTGAGGGGCACACGTCGGTGTCGGGGGGAGGCCCCAGGGGTGGGAGTGGGGTATAGGGGGGCGCCCAGCGCAGGGGATGAGGAAGACGAGGTGGAGGAAAGGGCTGGAGCACTGAGTGAAGGGTGGCCCAGGGAGGTAGCAGGCATAGTATGGCGGGCAAAGGAGGAGGCAGGCAGTGAGGGATGACTATGGGAGCCTTGAAGCTGGGGTTGGGGGCTATTTAGGGAAGCCTGGAGGTTGGGATTGCTAAGGGAAGACTGCAGGGATGGGTGGTTGAGAGGTGAATTTAGTCCTGTGGGCACAGACAAAAACCAGAGAGATGCCAACATTACCAAAGGGCACCAAGTCCCTTCTCCCTGCCCCCATACAAAATGGGTAGGAGGTGATCAGACAATGGAAGTGAGAATACAATGACCACACTGTGAAAGGGGCAGACAGGCACTTTGCCAGCTGTGCCTGACTACAAGGGAACCAGGCACCTTCTCCCACTCCCATTAGAAGGGTAAATCTCTAAGGAATAGCACACCACGCTAAGTCTCACCAAACAAGGGAGACAGACATCATGAAGCAGACTTCTATGTCAGTTCAGATGATTAAAACTGAGAGGTAACCAGGTGCCCAAAGAGTGCCCCCTCAGGACTGAATACTCAGGTCTACTCCCCTGATCTGTAGACTGGTAGTATCCAGAATTGAGGGGTAGGGGTGGGAAAAGAAGGATGACTCACCTGACCCATCACAGCTGACGCCCAGGCCCAGGCCCCCACTGATGCCCAGGTGGGTCATGGTATGGGTCAAGTTGGAGGTACTGCTGCCCCCACTCAGACTGGGATAGGCTGTCTCTTCTGGGTCAAGGGGTGTGGGCAGCGGCGAAGGGAAGTGTAGGTTGGTGAGGTCAGGCAGAGAGCCACCAGTATTCAGGGTAGGTGGAAGGAGGGGCACATTGGCAGGCTGGTCAGGGGATGGGAAGATGCTAGAAGGAAGAAAGAGATGAACTGAGGGTGATCACTGAAAAGCAGAGATCACTATCAGCCTTCCTTGCCTTCCTCCCATCTTGCCTACCCTGCAGCCCACACCCTTGGAGAGCCACTTACTTAATTCCGGGGACTTCACAGGATCGAGGTCGGGCAGAAGAAGACAGCTATTGGACACATGAAGAGGAGGGAAAGAGGTGAGCCCACATATGGGAAGCCTCTTCAGAGTCCTCTGGCCAGCTCTCACCTTCCCATCCAACCCAACTCATCTCATATTTACATGATGCTTTAATTACTTTCCTCACAACACTACCATGAGATAGTCAATGTACTAACCCCATGTTAGAAATGAGGTTTAAATAGCTGACCCATACAAGTAACAAGGCAGCAAGTGTCTGAGCCGAACATGGATTTGATTCTGTAATACAGTGGCCCCAAAGGAGGGAAGGGATGCAGCAGAGATGTCCCCCATACCTACCTTCTTAGGATCCCAGGGTTTCAACAAGTGCTTGTCATCCAACAAGTTCTCCTCTACTGCAGGAACTTGAAAGACAAAGACTGATGGGAGGAGAGTGGAAGAGGAAGAAGAAAAGTCATGGAAGGAAGAGGCATTGGGGTCAGGTGGAAGAGGTACCACTCGATCCTCCCTCTCTTAACTTAGCATTTTAATATGCAATGCCCAGCTGTGGAAAGAACAAAGCACCGATATACTGTTGGGAGAATCTGTGAATTAGCCCTTCTATTCAGGAAGATGATTCAGAATGGTGCTGTAAAAAATGACTTATCTATAACCTTTGAACCAGAGATCCTACTCTGACCCAAAGAGGTCAAAGGTCCCCCAAAAAGAGGATATTCTACACCAGCAAAGAACTAGAAAAAAAAGTTGGTGCTCATCAACTGATGCAACATGAATATAATGGAATGCTGTTGAGTCGTAAAAATAAAACCAATTACTGCTATGATCAATTCAAAGCATGAGAAGATTTCTATAAACTGATGCATGAAGTAAGCAGAACCAGGAAAACAATATATAAAATTATGAAATAACAATGGAAAGAATCAAAAAACTGAAATAAACCACTGTGTAATTACAATGACCAAGACTGACCCTGGAGGTTAGTTGGGAAAATGAACTCTTTAGATGTGGGGGATTATGAATGTGGGATATTGCATTCACTGTCAAAGGCAATATGTTGGTGGATTCTGTTAAATCACTTTTTTCCTTTCTTTTTTAGTCTTTCTTATAAGGGATGGCTTGAAGAGATAGAAAATGGGAGGAAACATCCTTGGAAATGAGTTATGTAAAAATAAAAGAGGTTGATAATTTTAAAATAAAATAAAAATACTATACCTAGGAGTAAGAGAAATACATGTACATACCTTTTGAATCTGCTTCCCCGTCTAGGAAACCTGTAAAGGAGACTCCTGCTGGTCAGAGCACTAGATGATAAATCTTTTCCATCTATTCTCCCATCCCTTCATTCAACATATCCCCAAACTCTCTGTCTTCCCCTGCTCTAAGATACTGGCACTTACCACCCCGGCGGTTGGGCATGGCAGTGGGCGGTGTGGGGCCTGGGTATGTGTCCTGGGGATTGGGGTTCATCACGCTTGTGTGAAGGGCAGAGTCTGAGCTTGTCCTGTGGGAAGCAGGGTAAAGCTGGCATGGTTCCCATGGTGACAGGACCCCTCCAGCTGGCCGACAGAGAGGGCAGAGGTAGGCCAGGGAACCACAGGGATCTGAGGCTGAGGCTCTCAGTTCAGAGAGAGGAAGACCCTGGGGTGAAGGGAAAAAAGTAGGAATGAAGGAGACAGAGCCTCAAAAGGAGACTGGGGGAAATGGGGACATCACCTGTTAAGTGCAGATGGAAGTCGGAACAGCTGCCCCTTCTCAGCAGGGAAGTTACCCCAGGGCATTGTTCTGAGAGGGAGAAATAACAGTCAGGAGGGCAGGGAAAGGGGGTCAGAGGGTGTGAGGCAGCTAATATGGAGTGGGAGTGGGTGGGGCACTAAAGACCATATTTGCTCTGACTTTCTGACCCTTCAAAGTGCCTAAAGGTCCCAAGAAATCCCAAGAGTCCTACTTTCTACCAGGTTAAACTGGGGGATAACTTGCAGTTCAACAACCTCAGTCACCGGGGAACAGGGGGCACAGTGTTCAGGAATCCAGCAGTGCCAGAGCACTGTACTTAGCACACAGCTTTGGCAGAAAGTATGCTCACTCCCCTAAGCACACACCCAGCATGGCCCACACTCCCATTGGTGCTACCCCAGCAGGAGGGGTAGGTTCGGCTACTCTTGCGTCAACAAGGTTGAGAGTGGACTCTGACCCCGCCCACCCCACCTAGCTCAGACAAACCCCTCTTTAAAACCAGAAGAATTCTAGCCCCAATTCTTATCCAGCACATGCTAATGACCCCTCCTTCCCCTCCCCAACCTGTGCCCCTTCCAGACCCAGGTGTGGAAGTGTAGCGTTGGTGCTTGGAGTCTACGTGGGTACTATGCTCAGCCCACTCTGGACATTCACCTTCTCCAGCTGGACTCAGGAGGGGGAGATAAGTAGGCTGGACTATAAGGAGAGCTGTCAATGTGAGCAACACCCCATTAAGGAAAAAAAGAGGGCTACACACTGCTCTCTTCTGTACAGAAGACAACAGTCAAACTGCAGCAGAAGAGAAGGGGGATAGACCTTCAGGACAGGGCTTCAGTTAAGGGCTGGGAGATCACTTCCTTCCATGAAGTGCTTTCTGCCTGAGAATCTAGATGAGCTGATAAAGGAACTAAGTGACCTCCGACATGAGGCAGAATAAACACAGATGCTCTATTGCTGGCACTAGGAAAGGAAGGTTAGACATGAGGAAGAACTACCCAAGAGCTAGGGAGGGGGAAGAGGGAACAGCAGCAAATTGGCACCAAGCCTTTTTTCTAGTTCCATAAGCCCAACTTGTGCCACCCTACCCCCTGTTCATTCTCCAAAGGATATGTGGCGGGGATAACGGCGTAAAGGAGACATCATCCTTCGGGGATCCCGCTGGACCCGCTCCACCAGACCATGGTGCCGTGTATTCCGTGAATCCAGGGATGAATGGAGGGGGTTCTGCCAACACATACATGGTAGTCAGGGAAAGGGGATCGGGAAGGGTAGGAAAAGAAAACCACGGCTCCCGCTCCTTGTTCTGCCCCAGTAATTCCTCCATTCTCCCCACTCCTCTCTTCACTCTAGTATCCACTCACTCACCTGGAACTCTGCCAGGCTACAGCCAATCTGGTTAACATTGGGCAGAGAGCCACCATAATAGGGGCCCCGAGAATGAGCTAATCGAAGTTTCTGTGCCTGTAACTAAAAAGGAAGGCAGGGACTGTTAGAGGATATAGAGAAGGCCTTCAAGATACCAGTCTACCTTCCTTGCCCTAAATCTTACTGATATGTCTAAGTTGTCAGATGGAGGGTTTGGAGGAAGCTAGAGAACTAGGAGAGCCTGGCAAAAGAGCTATAACTCTCACCTCCCTTCCCTAATATACCACTGCATGTCCTCTTAATAGCACCCTAGCTAACAGAATCATCACTAGAAAGGGAGGGGAAGGAAGGAGGAAGGGAGGCAGGAAGGGAAGAAGGCAGGAAAAAAGGTAACACAAGAGGGAGGAAGGAAGGAAAGGGCAGGAGAGAGAGAGAGAGAGGAAGGAATGGAGGATGGAGGGAAGGGAAGGAAGGAGGAAGAAAGGAAGAGAGAGAGGGAAGGAAGGAGGAAGGAGAGAGAAAGAAAAGGAAAGGAGGGAGGGAAAGAGGGAAGGAGAGAGGAAATAAACATGTATTAAGTGTATACTACGTGCCAGGCACTGTGTTCTGCTGCAGGGCCTGCCCCATTTGGCATTACCCCAAGATGAGTCCCAAAAGGAACGCCAGGCGCCCCTGAGCTAGTCACATGGGTTCTCCCCCTGCCCCCAAGGGACCCATTAGCCACCTCTGCTCTTCCAACCAGATGAGCCCAAGACTAATTGGCAGAGTAGGAGACAGGCAAGAGTAGATGGCACAAAAATGGTGCTGCCAACCTCATTCCTTCCCCTCACAGATGGGGGCCAAAACTGCAAGGCCACTGCCACCTGTCCATCCGTGAGCACACAAGACACTGCTTACACCCACAAGGCAGGGGCAATTCAACTCAATGCTTGTTACAAACCCAGTCTTGATTGGGAATAGTGCAAACTAAAGGGACTCTCTCTAACCCTGCCCTAAAGCTTTGGAATAATGCCAAGGAGAGGCCTGGCCTTGGGAAATGGGGATGGGAAAGGAAGTCTTGCCAGAAGCAGCCAGCCTAAGTCAGAACAATGAGCCCAACTTGTCTGCCTTCTGAAGATGTGCTGCAGGATGGAAAGGACTGGCATCCCAGCATGATTCCTGTCTACTTAGAAATTACTTATGCCAGTACTAATATAATATGAAAGGCAAAGTAGCCAATTCTGGTGCCTCATGTCCCTTTTCAATAGACTGTGGGGTGCCAACTACTGTCATCTCTGCATTTGCTAAAGTTAGCTGAATAGCAGGAATGCCCTAGGAAGGAAATGGGGAAATACACAGGCACTGAAAGAGAAGGGCAACACCAAAACACCCTTCCTCCCCTCCTTCAGGAGGTAAAAACCACAGGCGCACGTGGGGACTATGAGGACCTCTCTCTGGGCCACCTCCCTGCTGTATAAGATTCCAAGGTGGTGAAGTACTCCAGTCCCTCAGCTGGGTCTGTCTCTACAACCACACTTGCCTCAGATGATGAGAGAACAGGCTGAGTTCTAAGCCCCTCATTCTCAGTTTTGCATTCCTGGGCCCCAGGTCCTGCCCTTGAACGTCCACCATTTCCCTCCATGGCTTGCTAAAGGTTCCTACCAGTGAAGAGGTAAGTGAAGGTTTTCAAAGAGTGACCACCTGGCAAGCCAAGTTACCATGCTGGCACAAAACCCCTTAGCTCTGAACTTACTCTACCATATATATCTCAAAGAAGTCATAGCTCAGGTTAAAAGCAACTGATACAGTCATCCAGACATCAGAACTCCACTACAGATCCTGGAAGGATGAGTATGTAGTTAAGGGTTAGAATGCGCACAGGGATCTGGCTCAAATACACATTCACCTGGTTTGCCTGTTCTTTCCTCTGTCTGGTTCAGCTTGCAGAGCCAGGGGCACGGGGTCCCCAGAGACTCAGAGATAGAAAACCACAGACAGGAACACATAGAGAAAGGCAGCTAACAAAGACAGAGCTTTTTTTCTGCCTTTCCCTTGTTTCTCCAGCTCATTGTTCACTGCTTGGTCAGGTCATTCGATGTTCTCACCTCAAGTTTCAGAACATTTCAGAATGTGCCCCAAAGTTAGTATAACACACCAGCTTGAAACAAGTCACACTTGAGACCTTCCCCTAAGAGATTCCAATAGGAAGCAGCCTCCCCAGAGGGGCCAGAATTTCTCTGACCATTTGAGGATTGGGGATTTCCTACATGCCAGAAAAGCCCCAAAGCATCTCTTGTCTCAGGAGGTGGCCATATCCAAGAAACCTTCAGCTGCTATCAGCTACCAGACACTAATGCCAAACTTTCCCACTCTCATCTAACATTCAACAGTTGTCCTCAATCTCCTGAGGACTCTCAGGATGAAACACTCGGCTCCAGCCCAGGAGCAATGGACCTCATCACCTTGTGGTGTCGGGGAAACCACAGGAAGTATTTGAAAAAGGAAGCAAAGGGACAGAGGAGGGGACTTCCTGTCCCTCGGTAGCCAACACTGCTTTGGTCGAACCACCCACCTCGGGGCTTCTCCCTGAGAAACCTTGTACAAATAAATGGGCACAAGTACCACTCGCGAAGGTGATGCTCAGTCCGTTGGGCTGAGACAAGTTTAGTGGCAGGAAGACTTTACCCACGCATGCCCTTTGACCTGCAATACCCTGGAAGATCTGGCGTGTGTCCGTCCTTCCCGCAGCTCCCCAAACACCCAGAGCCGGGGACGTCTTAGAGAAGCATGAAACGGCAACTTTAGACCAGACAGCAGCTTCCCAATCCGGCCCCCTCTTTGGAGGGTCCCACTCCCTACGACTCCCCGCCCTGCTCACTGTGCCCACCCCATGCCCACAGATGGCTCTTCCGTAGACTGCCCCCTCCCCCGCCCTACAGAGATGCCCAGTTCGACGGTCCTCGGAGCTTTGCTTCCACTCGGCATCCCCAGGCCTGCCTGTGTCTCCCCGTTTCCTTCCCCTCCCCCGCCCCAGGTCCGCGACTCGGATCGGGCTCCAACGGACCGGTCTCCCCACGGCCGCTCCTTACCCGGGTAGAACCGATGTCCATCATCACCTCCTCGAAGGCCGCCGTCTCTTCGGCCTGACGCTGCTTCTGCAGCGCGATCTTTTCGCTGAACTTGCGCGGGTTGGCTGCCGAGGCCGCCGCCGAGGCCGAGCTCGAACTCGAACCGGAGCCCGGCCCGGGCCCGTTCGCCCCCGATGCCGCCATATTCCCCCCTCCCCCCCGGGGGCCCCCCCCCCAATCTCAGCCGCCACCTCCGCCGGCCCCGGGCCCGGCTCCTCCCGCCGCCGCAGCTGCCGCCGCCGTCTCTTCGGCGAACACCGCGAGCCCGACCCCCGCCTCGCCCCGGTCCGCCGCGAGGGGGCCGCAGGGAGTAGTAGTTTGTTTACGTGAAGTCTCCCCGCCCGCCGAACAGCAGCGCCCAGAAGAAAGAAACTTCATTTCCCGGCAGTCCCTGCGAGGCCGGGACCTAGCTGCAATTCCGCCCCCGCCACCCCGCCTCCTCTCTGGGCACGCTGGGAGAGGTAGTTCTCAACTGGCTCCGAGCCTACAATCGAAGAGGCGAGGAGGGGTTGGAAAAGGGAAAGGAAGGGGAAGACGACAGGAGGGAAGAAGGGAGGATGTGGGCGGGGACGGGGGAAAGGAATTAGAGAAGAGCCAGCAAAAATCTCGTCTCGGGAAGGAGGCGGGGCAGGGATGGGATGGTGGTGGGCGTGGGTGTGTCCGGAGCAACCCGGGAGACAGAGCCTGGGGTTGAGTAACAGCTGGAAACCTCTGGAGCGTAGATTCCACACTTCCCCTTCCAGCGCTCGCTGCCCTGGGGGCCTCTCTCCCTCCCTCCTTGCTCTTCCCCACCACGGAAGACACAAAGACAGGGAAATAGAACACCTTTTATTCGGGAAACTGATCCCGGAAGCGTCAGTTTAGTAAAATAGATTATACAGAACATATCCCTCTCCCTCCCTCCCCTCCCATCCACCCACCCTCCTCCAAAAATACCCCTGGGAGGCGGGCCTCCAGGGCTTCTCTGGTATAAAAAGAGTTCGGGCAGTTCAGCCTTTGGCACCTGGGCAAGATCACCAGGTCCGATACTCACCCCCAGCCCCGAGAGGGTGAATAGTCTGGAAATCAAAGCAGGCAGCACAGTTTCCATTTACCTGCCTGGCGTGGCCCAATACCAATGTGCTTTGTGAAAAGGGGGGAGGGTTTTTTTTGGCACTTTATAGGAGGAATGGAAGTTCAAGCTGAGGGCAAGAAACTTGGCCAGTAGATGTGGTCAGTCATCACGCCCTTAATAAGTGAACACTGAGAAGGGGATGGGGCCAGAAGAAAAAAGGAGCTTCTCCAGGAGAGTACAGGAATGGGATAGAATCAATCCCCCTAGAGGCTCCAGATTTCTTTTCCACTCCTCAACACCCAGATGGCCCTACCCTTAGTGTCTCAGTCCTTGTATTCTATCCCCTGTTCACTTGTCCCTTTGCCTTGTCTAGTGTTTTTCTAGTTTTCTTCTTTCCTCTTCACCTCCCCCACATTCCTGGGGAGTATTATCTTTGTTCTTTGTCTCAATGTCCCACTGGTCATTCTCTGGGGTCCTGTCTACAACACCCACCAATGCACTCACCCCCCTCCCCTATCATATGCACCTTCAGTTCCCAAGGCCCCATCCCTCAGAAGTCATTTAAACACGAATAAAAAGAAGACCAGTGAGCAGAGCAAAACCAGCCAGAAGTAGGATGACCTTGAGGATCCTCTGCTCAGAAGTGGCCAGTTCCTGGGGCAAGATCTCCAGGAAAGTGATATAGAGGAAGGTGCCTGCTGCCATGCCTTCCAGTACTGATTGTGCCAGCTGGTGCAGAGGCCCTGCTGACTCTGCTAGGGCAGCCCCCAGCCCGATCCCCAATGGTGTCATGCAGGAGAAGAGGACCCCACAAATGGCCACCACTCCACCCCGAAGCCGGCTCTGCAGTAGCCGTAGTGACAGACTGACAGCTAGTACCCCCTTGTGCAAGAGCAGTGCCAGACACAGCTCCATTGCCCGGGCTCGCTCCCGCTGCAGCCCCACAGCAAGCCCTTCAAATACTGAGTGTAGAGAAAGCGAGAAGACCAGGACACAGGCCCTTAAGGCTGAAGGGGTAGGAGAAATCCCATCAGCCGTGGGTCCATCATGCCAGTGGGGAGGTGCACTGCCCGATGTGCCCAGGAGTGCTCGAGTCTCCTCTCTTGGAAGGGGCCCTGATTGTTCTTTGTAGGCTAGCACAATCTGCTCCATCACCAGAACCAGAAAAAAACCCATGGCGAGAATGAACTCTTGAAGTGGGAACTGAAGCTGTGGAGGAAAGAAAGGGAGTGAGGGGGAAAGCAATGAGAAGCTTCACAGGTCTAAGGAGAGATAAGTAGGGAAGAAAGAGAGGGCCCAGAGGAGGTAAGAGGCTAGGGTGCTAGGATCTTTCCACCTCCATCTGCCCACACTCCTGCCCACCTGGACACAAACCTAAGTTACGTCTCTGTTTTGGGCTCCTTTCCTTCACCCCCAACATCCAAATTAGAGGTTGCTTTCTGGTCTCTTCCTAGCCTTCCCCAGCCCCTCTGCTCAATCCTCTCGGCCACTGTGGTAGAGAAGGGAAGGAGAAGAGCACCAGAGGTGTGACTGCTAAGTGCTGTTTACAAACTTGAAGGTCAGAGTAGTGCCACATACACAGAAGACCATATATCTACACTACACTTATGGAGCCATGCACAAGAAAGATTTTTAAACAAACACAAATACACAAAAGCCTTATACATAAGTCAGACAGGGTTTACACATGAACACACAAACCTGAGTAATTCATATGTGGTCAAAAACATGTACACAAAAAACATCTACTAGACTACCTCCCCCCAGGGCTAGGTACTCACTGTGATTCGGAGGGCACTCAGGGCCTCATCTATGGCTGCCAGGTAGTCTGGAAGTAAGTCCAACAGACAGGTGGCCAGAAAAACACCACCAGCAAAGCAGCTCACCAAGCTCAGGATTTTCTTTCTGGAGGCTATGAAAAAGGCAAGAGTGGCCCGAGAGAAACTATCAGTTTTTAAACCTTCCTCCAGTAGCTGACATCGTCTCAGGAACTTCTTCTATTTCTGATAGATCTTGGATTCCCACAGCCACCCCAGAGCAGTCCTTTCCCCTCTCAGTCTGCCCTCCAAGCCCTCAATCTTCTACCACCACTTCCCTAGATCCTTCTCTTTGTAGCTCCCAGAATCTACCCATTCTCATGCAAACCTAACACCAAAAGGTTGCCATGCCATGGGAGGTGGGGGGAAGGAAGGAGAAATTATCCAACCTGAGGCCTCAAAGTTGGCGCTGGGACGTCGAAGCACGCAGATGGGTACTAGGCTGCAAAACAGAGTGAGCACCAGCAGCACCATGAGGGCACCGATCTTTACCTCCAGCCCCACAGGCACTGCAGGCACAGCTTCAGGCCGCCATACAAGCCGTTCAGGCTCTTCCCAGGGCACCATGGTGGTGGTAGCTTGGAGGGCAGGGGGTGCCCAAGTTCCCTGTCCACACCTGTGCAATTCTTTGACCTGGTAAAAGATATGTGGAAATAAGGAGACTGGGGGGGGGGGGGCAGCTGGAGGAGTCAGCTGAGTGCTGCCCCATCACCCCACCCCACTTCCTAACCCTCTACACCAAGCTGACTCACCCCTTTCCAGGAACATTCCTCTCTTCCCCTAGGACTTTATTCCTCCCGTGACCTCTTCGGGGGACCCAGAAAAGGGGGAGAGCGTTAAGCTGAGGCATGGGGAAGGGATCAAAACATGTAACATCACACTAGGGATTTCTATCCCCTTTCCCCTGGAGCTTCCAAATAATGAGGGGGAGAATGCAAGGAGGTCATAACCCAAAAGAAGCCCGGCCTCCAATGTCCACTCTACAGAGAAGCCAAAAAACCTGGAGGATAAAAGGGATGAAAACCAATAGACACAGGGGGAAGTCCTACAATGCAATCAGCCCAAAGTTAAGGGAAGAAGTTGTCTAGGGGCCTTAGTCTTTCTCCCACCCGAAACCCTGGCACGACGAATCCTCTTTCCCCATCCAAGGAGTCTGGGTGAGAAGGGGAGTTTGGAGAGTGCCCAGAGCTGGAAGGAGGAAGGTGGCGAGCTCTGCCAGGGAGACAGCAGTGGGGAGGGCCAGGGGCGCGGGAAGGCCTGGAAGCCCAGGGAAGCTGCCTGGGGCCGCTAACGCGAGTCCCGGACCCAGGGCGGGGGCGGGGGGTGGGGAGGAGGTGGAGAGTCGGGATCGGAGGGGGAGACTCGAGGTCCCTGCCACTCAGGGGGCTGTAGGAAACCTGGCAGGCTTCGGGGAGCCGGGTCTCGGCCTGGGACGGAACGCACTCACCTCGCAGGGGCCTCTCTACATTGCATCTGCTCCGTTCCGGCCTCCAGCCGGGAATTCCCGCCCCCTCCCCACTTCCCCGCACTCGACTTCCTCTGACCAATGACAGCGATGTGGGGGCGGGGCGGGACCAGGAGTAACAGTCCCTTGGAGCAATCAGAACTAGACTGGGGGCGGGGCCCCCAAGCGACCTGGGGCCAAACAGTCCCGGGGGAGCTCACCTGATGCCTGGGCAGGCGGACTGTCCAGCGCGGTCTGCCGACGCCGACTGGTCCGGAGCGCTGAGGAATTTCAGCTCTTTTCTGAGAGGGGCTCCTGAAGCAGGAGGTGCACTTCATTACCCCAACTCAAGACCTCTTTTTGGAGAACGGAATTATTTTTGCCTGCAAAATTCCAGGCACATAGTAAGCGCTTAATAAATGCTTGTGAGTAGAGTGATTCATTCAAGAGCCCCATTCTCCCACCCCCGTGTGGGAGGGTATCTTTGGGGAGTGGGTGCTTTTAATGGCCCGGCCGAATAAAGGGAAGTCTTTAGCCAAATGACATGACCACGAGAAGTCTTGGGACACCGAGAAAAATCAAAGCTAAGTTAGGAAATCCCCTTCTTGGAAAGATTTCCTGGCTTGCCAAACTGCCCCGAGAATTGGTGAATTGGTCAGTTACAGGGCTCCGTCTACGTGTGAATGCCCTCTTCATCACGGCCTAGGGGACCTGACTAAACGAGTGGCCTGAGATACAGAGATTAAATTATTTTCCCTGTCACGCAACTAGAAGTGTCTCGGGCTTGACAGGATTTGACAATCAGATATCTACCTAGCATTTACATAAAAGACAAGAACCGTTAGGTATTCTCACCTTAAAGAGTGGGAGGACCTGAACTGGCTTCCTAAAGAAAGTAAAGTTTGAGCTGAGATTTGAGGAAAGCCAAAAGGCAGAGAGACAGCATTTAGGCATCAGGGACAATCAGTAAAACGTGGGGTCAGGAGATATCAAAGAATTGGATACTGTGGAGTGATTATGAGAAAAAAAGTTAAAAATGACACTGAGGTTATAAGTGTGACTGGGAGGTTATAAGGGTGACTAGGAGGATGGTGATTTCCTTTGAAAGTAATGGGAAAGTTTGGAAGAGGGGAGAGGGTTATGAGTTCTGTTTCAGAGATGTTGCATTTGAGGTATTTATGGGATACCCAGTTTAATTTGAACCAGCTAACTCCAAAAACACTCGATCCATAATATCAGGATGTCTTAAACAGGGCATATCCTTCAAAAAAGTCAGCTGATTTAGTTCCCTTTGCCCTTATGATTGGATCCCTATGACTGGAGAGCAGGGTCACTGCCTCCAGGGCCTCTATTTAAAGAGGGGGGCTCAACACAGTTTTTCTCTCAGTCAGCCAAGTACTTGGAATACAAAAAGAAACAAAAGACAGTCCCTGCTCTCAAGATTCCAATTTAATGGGTAAGACAACATACAAACAAATATATACAAAACAAGCAATATACAAGATAAAAAGGAAGTAATTAAGAGAGTCCAGGCACTGGAATTAAGAAGAGTTTGGAAAGGCTTCATGTAAAAGATGAGATTTTAGTTAGGACTTAAAGGAAACCAGATGGAGTTAAGGAGGGAAGGAATTCCAGGCCTAAGGAACAGGCTGAGAAAAAGTCCTGGAGCTGAGATTGAGTGTCTTGTCCAAAGAACAGCCAGAGTGACAGTGGGTTGAAGAGTTATATGAGAGAAGGTATAAGAAGACTAGAAAGATCTAAGACCTCTCTTTAAAGAGGGGCCTCCTGGCTATGCTATATGGCTACAAATCATGGAACACCACAATCTCTGAAGAACTGCAAAGACAAGTAAGGCAAAGATTAATAGAGCTGGGTAAGTAGGCCCAATCATATTATCAATGATCACCTACACAAGAAATGGGACAATATTTTTTTAAATTTATTTAACTTTTCAACATTCATTTCCACAAAATTTTGGGTTCCAAATTTTCTCCCCATTTCCCCCCTCCCCCACCCCGAAACTTCAAGCATTCCAATTGCCCCTATCACCAATCTGCCCTCTCTTCTAACATCCCTCCCTTCCCTTATCGTCATCTTCTCTTTTGTCCTATAGGGCAAGATAACTTTCTATACCCCATTACCTGTATTTCTATTTCCTAGTTGCAAGAACAATACTCAACAATTGTTCCTAAAACTTTGAGTTCCAACTTCTCCCCATCCCTCCCTCCCCACCCATTCCCTTTGGGAAGGCAGGCAATTCATCATAGGCCCTATCTGTGTAGTTTTGCAAATGACTTTGATAATAGTCATGTTGTGTAAGACTAACTGTATTTCCCTCCATCCTATCCTGCCCCGCATTGTTTCTATTCTCTCTTTTGATCCTGTCCCTCCCCAAGAGTGTTGACTTCATATTGCTCCCTTCCTCCCATTGCCCTCCCTTCCATCATCCCCCCCACCCAGCTTATCCCCTTCTTCCCCACTCTCCTGTATTGTAAGATAGGTTTTCATACCAAAATGAGTGTGCATTTTATTCCTTCCTTTAGTCAGATATGATGAGAGTAAGCTTCATGTTTTTTTCGCTCACCTCCCCTCTTTTCCCCTCCACTGAAAAGTCATTTACTTGCCTCTTTTCTGAGAGATAATTTACCCCATTCCATTAATCCCTTTCTCCTCCCGATATATTTCTCTCTCACCGCTTAATTTCATTTTTTTAAGATATGATCCCATCCTATTTAATTCACCTTGTGCTCTCGGTCTGTTTCTGTCTCTCTGTGTGTGTGTATGTGTGTGTAATCCCACCAACTACCCAGATACTGAAAAAAGTTTGAAGAGTTACAAATATTGTCTTTCCATGTAGGAATGTAAATAGTTCAACTTTAGTAAGTCCCTTATGATTTCTCTTTGCTGTTTTCCTTTTCATGCTTCTCTTGATTCTTGTGTTTGAAAGTCAAATTTTCTTTTCAGCTCTGGTCTTTTCATCAAGAATACTTGAAAGTCCTCTATTTCATTGAAAGACCATTTTTTCCCCTGAAGTATTATACTCAATTTTGCTGGGTAGGGGATTCTTGGTTTTAGTCCTAGTTCCTTTGACCTCTGGAATATCATATTCCATGCCCTGTGATCCCTTAATGTAGAAGCTGCTAGATCTTGTGTTATCCTGATTGTATTTCCACAATACTGGAATTGTTTCTTTCTAGCTGCTTGCAACATTTTCTCCTTGACCTGGGAACTCTGGAATTTGGCCACAATGTTCCTAGGAGTTTCTCTTTTTGGATCTCTTTCAGGCAGTGATCGATGGATTCCTTCAATATTTATTTTGCTCCTGGGTTCTAGAATATCAGGGCAGTTTTCCTTGATAATTTCATGAAAGATGATGTCTACACTCTTTTTTTTGATCATGGCTTTCAGGTAGTCCCATAATTTTTAAATTGTCTCTCCTGGATCTATTTTCCAGGTCAGTTGTTTTTCCAATGAGAAATTTCACATTCTCTTCCATTTTTTCATTCTTTTGGTTTTCTTTTGTGATTTCTTGGTTTCTGAGAAAGTCATTAGCCTCCATCTGTTCCATTCTAATTTTTAGAGAACTATTTACTTCAGTGAGCTTTTGAACCCCTTTTTCCATTTAGCTAATTCTGCTTTTGAAAGCATTCTTCTCCTCATTGGCTTTTTGAACCTCTTTTGCCAATTGAGTTATCCTATTTTTCAAGGTGTTATTTTCTTCAGCATTTTTTGGGTCTCCTTTAGCAAGGTGTTGACCCACTTTTCATGCTTTTCTTGCATCTCTCTCATTTCTCTTCCCAGTTTTTCCTCCACCTCTCTTACTTGATTTTCAAAATCCTTTTTGAGCTCTTCCATGGCCTGAGCCCATTGAATATTTATTTTGGATGTTTGATATACAGAAGCCTTGACTTTTATGTCTTTCCTTGATGGTAAGCATTGTTCTTCCTCATCTGAAAGGATGGAAGAAGATATCTGTTCACCAAGAAAGTAACCTTCTATAGTCTTATTTTTTTTCCCTTTTTTGGGCTTTTTCCCAACCACTTACTTGACTTTTGGGTCCTTTGTCAAGAGTGGGGTACACTCTGGGGACCTGTTCCTCCAAGGTGGCACAATCAAGTGTGTACTGGTCTGGATGCAGAGAAGGATTTTTGTGCCCAGAATCTTAGCAGAGTTTCCTCTCCACAGGCACCTGATCTCCAGTTCTGCCAGGCCAGAACTGGGCAGCGGGGTGGGATTCAGTCAAGCTGTGGGGGCAGGGCCACCATTCAGTGTGAGACAAAGACCAGCTCCCTCAGTGCCCCCAGGGGTTTTTATGATCCAACAGTGGTCTCAGGCTGCTGTAGGGGCTACCGGGAAAACTCCTGCCACCTGCCCAATGTAGCCTCTGCAGGCAGCTGCCTGAGGCCGGAGCTATGGGAAGGCCCTTCTTCCTTCCTGGCCAGCTGAAAAGAACTCCGTCACTGACCTTTGGCACCTGTGAGTTGAGGGATCTGAGGACCCGCTGCTGCAACTGAAGATTCCACCCCTGAGGTGTCCACCTCCCAGAGTCTCTTCGTGATTTTCAGTCAAGGCTGGGCTGGGCTCTGCGTCCGGTGCAACTGACCTTTCCTGTGGGCCTTTTAGGTCACCCTGGGCTGGAAATCTCCACTCTGTTGTTCTCCACTTCTGCTGCTCCAAAATTTGTTGAGAGTCCCTCTCTAGGTTTTTTATGCACTGTGTGGGGAGAGCCTGCATTTTTTTGTCTTTCTATTCCACCATCTTGGCTCCACCCCCAAAATGTGACAATATTAATCATAGCATTTACATAAAACTGGCATAGTGCTTTACAAAGATCTCACAGTGTCCCTGGGAGGTAGGTGTTATTACCGCCATTTTACAGATGAGAAGACTAAGAAGGATAGAGCTTAGGTCTATAGGGTCGTAAATCAGTTAAGAATCTGAGGCTAGATCTGAACTCAAATCTCCCTCATTCTAAATCCAGCAGGTCCTATCCACTGTACCAACTAGCTACCTGAATGGTTTATGAGGGGTTGATATGTCAACAAAATGAGTAATTAAGCAAAGAATGTATTCAAATTTTTCTATAAATCATCAGACATGATAATATAATATATACATGTGATAGAGATATATGCTAGCATATATATTATTATCTAATCTAATAATGTAATGTATACATTGACAGAAATGTCAAATATGCAGCCTACAACACTCTGCAGTATAGCCCCAGCCAGATTAAAATGTAATTGGAAAATATTTAACAACATAAGTAAAAATACAATAAAACATAGATAATATTAACATATGGTTTTCTGAGGCAATGTGCAGCCACAAAAATCCTTATTTAGGTTTAGTGAGTTTGACACCATTGTCCTAGACACTATCTAGGTATATATGTATATGTGTGTATAATACTTTGCCAAACACAATGCTTTTTTTCCCCATTCATTTATAATCAGAAAAGTAAATGGATTGATCATGCTGTAAGAATGAGCCTGCCTGAGTGGTAGAATGAGAATGAAATATTCAAAGAATAATAAGGCCTATAAAACATTGGGTTGTGATTCTCTGAAGAATTATGGGAAAATATGGACAAGTTTATCTTGCTTTGCTTTATCATTTGCTTGCTTGATATGATACCCCCCTTATATACTGTACAGTACTCTTTGGGACAGCCTCCCTTTCCTGGCTTTCTTTTCCTTTGCCCAAGTTTTCTATACAAATGGGATGGCCTCCCCCATTTAAAAATTTGTAGTTCTTGCTGATTCCTGAGGTGTAAATGCTCCACATTTTTAAAGTCCAGAGTATCTTCCACAAAGCCTTCCCCTATTCCTCCTCCCAAATCTATAATAATCTTTCCCCCTTCAGACTTTACATCTCTTAGGCATTATTTTGAATTTTTCTTGTCCTTTTCCTCCAGTAAATTCTAAGAGTAGGCCCCAAATCTTATCCAAACTACACTACCTCCTGCTATCCCTTACAAATTACCATCTTTAACAAGTGATTTAGCTAGGGACAGCTAGGTAATGGGTGAATAGAGCCCTAGCTGGGAGTCAAGAATTCAGTTTGAATTCAAATCTGACCTCAGACCCTTACTGGGGAAGAAATCCTGGGCAAGTCACTTACCTTCAGATTGCCTTAAAAAAGCAAAACAAAACAAAACACAAGTAATTTAGCCCCATAGGCCCTTAGTAAATTGAAAGGGTGAGGTGATTACTTACTCCACTCCTCTTAAAGTAAGAGATAACATGCTCCAACTAGAACGACCTGGCTAGAGAATCTGCTCTGGGTTGGCCAGGCCCTAGGGCAGGGATCCTTAATCATATTTGTGGCATGGTGACAGGTGTGCCCTGAGCTAGCTCTAACTAGCTCCCAACGACCCATTGCTAAATTTTTAGCATGAGCATTTACATCTCAGGAATCAACAAGAGCTACAAATTAAAGCTTGATCTGGAGAGCTGGGTTGTTAAAACATTTACCAACACTCCCATGTGTGGACTCTTGACTTATTCTCCTTGCAGTCCTTCTAGGGCCCCAGTCTTATAGACAACCTCATAAAAGGCAGGAGGACTGAGAGAATAAAGTCCTCAGAATAAAGTTTTAAAATCAGGTAGAATACATAGGATTATAAAGTAAACTAATTATACTGAAATTATTGTGCAAATTTTTTTTTTATTGAAGTTCCCAGACCCCAGATGAGAGGCACAACTCTACACATCATCTATAAATGAAGCATGTGGAGAAGAGGGTAATTCCAGAGGCTGGAGCTGACTCTTGTCTTTCTAGAATATCCCTGAAGAAGAATCACAGCTGGGGATGAGGAATGGAGAAGATGAGGCTTTAGCATCCCAGAAATAGGAGGGGACTTCAGCAACCATCCGCTGGGAATGATCTTTTGCCAAATGTTCTCTGTAAGCTTGAGTTCAATTTCCCCTGGACTACTGTGTTTTTGTGGTAGTGTGACAGACTTTTGGGAGGTGTTTTATTTAAGTAAGGTAATACCTTGGTAAATATCCCTCTCGAAAATCTAAAGTCTTAAATGATTCTCAGCTGATAATCTGGAAGAGGGACACATCGACTGGGGCTTAAGCTCATGACTTTAGAGAATAACCCTTGACTCCTCGTGGGTACCCCTAGAACCCTAGAGGGATACGTGGCCAAGTTCTTGGGATCCACTTCATCAGTGGGAGTGAAACTTGGGATATGGGCCACAAAATACTTATTAAATGGAATTACACATTACCAAAAGAGAAGCCTTTTGAAACTGAAACATAAGCACATCCAGGGCAGGTTTCAGAAATGGCAGCTCTGTTTGATACTTTGCATTAATCTGAGAGATCCTTCGAGAAATCTTGATTTGGAGTATTAAAGATGGACAGCACATGAGGATAAGAAAATCCAGAGGCTTCCCTGGCACTTCCTGACTCAAGACTTTCAGAATGCAAATTGACATGAGTTTAAGATCCAGATACCCCCCACCCCTCCTGTTAAACAAAATTCTCGGAGGGCTTATCTCTTATCCAATTCACCCCCCACATTTCACAGACCCTGGGGGACCCGAAGATCCAGGGCTACTGTTTGACTCAGGGTGTGCACTGGCACTTTCTAAGGAGGAGGGTATGGTTTGCCTCTTTGGTTAGCAGACTCATGACTATGCTTGCAGTGAATTCCACCCAGTGTGAAACGTCCATAATAAAAAGCTGAGACTGAAATATATTCCTCAAACCATTTACAAATGAATTATTTGTCGTTTTGGATTTCCCAAACCTCAGTTCCCCTCCATTAGTCTCGTTAAGCAAGGTTTTCCTTCGAGGCTGATGTTTATTAAACAGCATAAAACGCACTGATTCCACAGAAGGAGCCAGCCAGTAGGCTTTCTGCCGGATTATGTCCCGTGGAAATAACACAAGTTATTTCTCTGCCCCAGTGATAACCGAAACTAGGTCACGTGGGGGATTCTTCTCCTTCCTTCTCTCCTCCCACGCACGAACTTTTCCTCGGCTTCATTCCAATGTCTCCGGTCCCGCCTCCTCTCCATCCAAGGCACCCAATTCCTTCCTGACAAATAAGTATTCCCACCTCATCGGTCGGAGTTCTCCCTCCAGGAGCCTATTAAAATCAAGTGGGGGCGTGGCTGTTTACCTACTGTCACCCCCTGAAGAGGCCAGAGTGTGTAAAAAGTAAGTGTGGGCAACACGATTGGCTGGAAAAGATGTCCCTCAAAATCCTAGGGTTTTTATTTTGTTTTAAGCACCAGACTCTAAAAAAGTGCGAAGCAACAGCCTAAAGGGTGAGGGGCACCATGAAGTCTAACTCTTACAACAGATGATCCCAGTACGTAGGGATACCAAACCCCTACTGAAGCCTAGTCTTCCCTCCGGGTGCTGGGGAGGGAATTCCCTGCCCCTGGATTAGGAGAGCCCCCCGTCCCCCGAAACAATTGTACTTCTCCGCCTGATAGGTCCTGATTGTGAGGCAGCGGAGGAAGAAACTGAGGCATGAAAGATAGGAGGGCATAATCCATCTCTGAAGGTCCCATCCCAGTCCTGAGAATCTTTCCTAGCCCCGCCCCTTTACCAATGCTCCTGAAAGGGGCGGGGCTGGGTGGTGGCAGGTCCAGGATGTGAGATCCTGGATGAAAGAAAAGGTAGAGTGTTTGGGGCCTGCCAGAGAGCAAGACAGAATAGGTAATGCTCAGGAGTCCGGCTTCGCCGAATTGGCAAACAAGTCAAGGGAAGTGAACAGGTAAGGGGAAGGAGTAGAAGTTTACCGGGTGTAAGAGAGAAATCACCTAGGTCCAGGGGTTGAGGGAAAGGAGGGAGGGAAGGGATAGAGAGGATTCTCACCCTCCTTCCTACTGCCCCCCATTAAGAAGATGGAACTTGGCGACCCAGAACTGCTGGATATATTGTTGGAACCTTCAGAAGACATAACCATAAGGGCCTTCCCAGAGCTGGCAGGCCCCTCCTCATTCCGGGAGCCAGAGCGAACTGGACTGCAAGATCCAGGGCTGGAAGGCTGGGAACCTGGTGGGAGAAGCAGCTGTGTGAGTGTGGGGGCTGTACAGAAATAGTGTGGGAAGGGGAGCAGAAAATGGGGGTGGGTGGTATAGCCCAAAAAGGAGAAGGCTGAGTAAGGAATAATGGAGCTCCCAGCTCAAAAATGGCCTGTAGGTCACTTCTCTAGATCAGAGATGAAATGTCCTATTGCTTCCCACCTTTACAAAAGCAGCAGATGAAATTTGTAGCATTAGGTATCCTGGGCAGACTTTGGGAAGATTCCCAATTTTTACATACACATGCCTCCCTTTCACTGTCTTAGGGCCTGCAGGAGAGTGAGCCTGATGATTTCCTGAACCTACTCATTGACCCCAATGAGGTCTATCAGTCCAGAGCTTCTCCACGAAGTGACAGTGGTATCTCTGAGGAACTTGGTCATCCAGACAGCCCCCCAGCCCCCGTGGCTCTCAGTCCTCCTGCTTTCTATGAGGTTGTCTATGAGACTGGGGCCCTAGAAGGACTACAAGGAGAAACTGACCCCACCAGCTCTGGGCTCATCTCTATCCAGCTAGGTTAGTGTTCTCTCCCCTTCCTGCCACTCAAACCCAAACCTTAACCCTCTCTGTCCTGAACAATGCAAATCCATCTCTCATGTCTCATCTCAGTCCTTTCTTTATAATGACCCTCTCATGCCTTGGAATGCATTCCTTCCTCTCTTCTGCCTCACAGAATTCTTTCTTCAAGATGAAGTTCAAGCAACACCTCCTATTAAGCTTTTCCTCTGTCCCCTCAATGGCTACCGTTCTCTCTGCTTAATAACTTTATAGACATTGTACTTATTGCATAGCCATATATTCATATATTATATATATTCATATATTCACTGGCTCCCCCATCAGACGGTAAGCTCTTTAAAAGAAATATCGTTTCATTCTTTCTGTTTTTAACCCTGGCACCTTCACAGTGTCTGACGCTGTGAAAAAGGCACTTGATAAATACTTGTTGATTAATCAATTGATGGATGGGGGTGCCATGGAGATTTCTAGGTCTCCAGCTCAGCTCCTCCCTCTCCATCTCTGATCAATACTTCAGAGAGTGCTGTTGAGTTTGTACTGTCTCCAGTCCCTATCTCTAATTCTGGTGGTTCACTTGGTCTGCTTCCAAACCCTCCCTCCCTCCCTCTAGGCCAATTCCAATCTTCTCTTAGCCTTCTATTTGTCCATCTGCCCAGGTCAGTGGAGCCCCCCACTACTGATCCCTGATGCCTGCATCATCAGTGAGCCTCCCACTATTTCTGCCTACCCAGAGTCCAGAATAGGTACAGGAGTCTTGGTGCCTCCTGAGACACTGGTGAGTCCTTTTGGATGCTCTCCTCTCTCCCTATACCAAAACCAGAGTTCAGACACTGGGTACCTGCAAAAAGAGACATGAGTGATAGAAGGCAGATATGATGGGTACACAGATGAAGTTCAAGATGTGTACCAAGGACAAACTCTGCCTGTAAAAATAGCAAGATAGTGGAAATGATTGACTTAAGACAAGAAAGAGACTGGGGTAAGATATAGGTTAGGCAATACAACTCCTACCCAGTCAGCTCAGGAAAATCTATCATGCTTGCCAGAACAAGACAGACCTGTGCAGGGAACTGATCCAACATAATTGGGTCAAGAAAGGCCAGGAGAGAGGCACGATAATGCTTCCTCAGGCAGACACCACAAAAATAGCAGGAGTCAGAATTCTACTGCCTTCCCAAAGGACAGGCACTCTTAGATGTACAAAAGCTCAGGTCACTTTCCTTTCCCTGACACAGAAAAGTAATTTCCAGGCAAAACAGGCAATGTCCAGGAAGCTCCTCTGGGATCCACTCCACAAGTCACATATGGAATAGAGCCAATAATGACATTTCATAAATGGACAGTATTTTATATAAGTTACAAAAGTGCTTAACACGAGTAATATTTAAGTTCTACAATATACAATAGTACTATGAGATGAGTGGACCAAATACAATTATTTCTCATTTTACAGATAAGGAAAGAGTTTAAGTGACTTGCCCAAGGATCCACAGAGAGTCAATAGTGAACATGTTACTGACTGCCCTGGGGGAGTCTCCAGGAGCACACCACCTCCCCACTGAGAAGACCTAGCAGTGCCTCCTTTATGAAACTCATTCTCTTTTTTTTTAATTTAATTTTATTTATTTTTTTTAATATTCTACACAATCACTACCATAAAATTTAGATTTAAACCCCCCACACCTACCCCACCACCCCCCCCCCTCCCTCCCCAAATGGCATACAATTCTATATAGGATCTACATTTACTTTCCTATTGAATACGTTTTCACTATAGTCATGCTATGTAGACAAACTAAAATAAATGGAAGAAATCATATAACAAATCAAAACATAATACACAAACACACACACACAAACATGATCTGCTACATTTTGCAAATGAATTCCATAGTTCTTTCTCTGAGTGTGGAAGGCATTTTGCCTTAGAAAACCATTGGGATTTTTTTTTTTAACTTCTTGCATTATTACAAAGTTCCAAGTCTACCAGAAAAAACTCACACACTGTGGTCGTTGTTGTGCACAAAGTTCTCCTGGTTCTGCTCCTTTCGCTCAGCATCAAATCATATAAGTCCTTCCAGGCCTCCCTGAAGTCTTCTTGTTCATCATTTCTTATGGCACAATAGTACTCCATTACATTCATATACCATAATTTATTCAGTCATTCCCCAATTGATGGGCATCCCCTTGACTTCCAATTTTTGGCAACTACAAAGAGTGCTGCTATGAATATTTGTGTACATGTGGGGCCCTTTCCCATTTTTATGATTTCTTGGGGATACAGTCCTAGTAGTGACATTGCTGAGTCAAAGGGTATGCACATTTTTGTAGCCCTTTGGGCATAGTTCCAAACCGCTCTCCAGAATGGCTGGATGAGCTCACAGCTCCACCAACAATGAATTAGTGTTCCAACTCTCCCACATCCTCTCTAACATTTATCATTTTCTTGTTCTGTCATGTTTGCCAATCTTATAGGTGTGATGTGGTACCTCAGAGTTGTTTTGATTTGCATCTTTCTAATCAAAAGTGATTTAGAGCATTTTTTCATATGATTATAGGTATCTTTAATTTCTTCCTCTGAAAATTGCCTGTTCATATCCTTTGACCATTTATCAACTGGGGAATGACTTGTATAGTTATACATTTGAGTCAGTTCTCTATATAGTCTAGAAATGAGGCCTTTATCCCCGAGATTAGCTGTAAAAATTCTTTCCCAATTTACTACATCCCTCCAAATTTTGGTTGCATTGGGTTTGGTTGTGCAAAAACTTTTCAGTTTAATGTAATCAAAATTATCCATCTTGCATTTCATAATGCTTTCTATCTCTTCTTTAGTAAAAAATTCTTCCCTTCTCCATAAATCTGATAAATACACTGTTCCTTGTACCTCCAGTTTGTCCATGGTATCAATCTTTATACCTAGATCATGTACCCATTTGGACTTTATTCTTGTGTAGTGTCAAGCATGGGTCTATGCCTAGTTTCTGCCACACTGTTATCCAGTTTTCCCAGCAATTTTTGTCGAACAATGAGTTCTTATCCCAGAAGCTGTAGTCCTTGGGTTTATCAAACAGGAGGTTGCTATATTCCTTGCCTACTGTGTCTTGAGGGCCAAGTCTATTCCACTTGTCTACCCTTCTGTTTCTTAGCCAGTACCAAGTGGTTTTGATAATTGCTGCTTTATAGTACAATTTGAGATCTGGCAGTGCTAGGCCACCTTCCCAAGCATTTCTTTTCATTAGTCCCTTTGATATTCTGGACCTTTTGTTCTTCCAGATGAATTTTGATATTATTTTATCCAGCTCTAGAAAATAATTATCTGATAGTTTAATTGGTATGGCACTAAATAAGTTATGAAACTCATTCTCAAGAGCC
This sequence comes from Bettongia penicillata ogilbyi, assembly GCA_023548195.1. NCBI lineage: Eukaryota > Metazoa > Chordata > Mammalia > Diprotodontia > Potoroidae > Bettongia > Bettongia penicillata. Next base: position 13,619,757 of record JAJHZJ010000413.1, read on the forward strand.
TTGAACTTGCAGTCAATAAAGAACTGGGTTTGAATCCTGATTTTGACTTATTAACTGTATGATTCTCATCAATAAAATGAGGATATTTACCTTATTTACTTCACAGTACTGCTTTGAAGAGACTTCTTTTATAAACCTTAAAGCCTTTTAGATATTTCTAGTATTGCAGACAGAAGGCTGGTCTTGGATTCTGGAAGACCTGACTTCAAATCCTGCCCCAGAAACTTATTGGGTGACCTTGGGAAAGTCACTGGACCTTTCTAAACTTCAGTTTCCTCATCTGTAAAATGGGGATAATAAGAGCACTCACCTTCAGGGTTGTGAATGAGAAACTATACATGAAATGCTTTTCACGTCTTAAAATGCTCTTTAAATGCTGGTTGTTATTATTAACGATGAACTATATTCTAAACCACAGCCTCAAAATGGGACCAAGACAAATCACAAGATAAATGTGAGATGAAGAAAAAATCCCAGCATGGACAGGAAGGTGCCATCAAGGATTTCCTGGGGGAGAACTGAGGCATTCAGGCTTCCCCTCCACTCAGAACCTATAGCTGCTGAAGCCCTTGGGTGAAAACACATTACCCACTTAATACCTTCTATAGAGTCTCTTCACATGAGATGTGATATAAAGTCCTTGCTGGAAATCTCAGTTGGCAGGGAGGCCTTTGCACCAGGGATAGCTGCAGCTAGAAACTAGAACTATACAGCTTTCCTGGGCCCAGCACCCTTCACTACCCACTGCCTGGAAGCTGTCACCTGTCCCAGTGCTATGATGTAAAATAAGGTAAATGTCCCCATTTGTTGATGAGAAAACTAAATATCAGAAAAGTTAAGGAATTTATCTAGAGTCAATTAGTAATTCAGAATCAGGATTCAAACCCAGTTCTCTTCTGACTGCAAGTTCAAAGCCCTTGAAAATGCCTCTAATTTGGGAGTTCCTTAAAAGAGGTGCCATGCTTCTCCTAGGAGAGGAGGAGTGTGCCTGAGGCCTGTCTCAGTCATCACCATTTTTTGATGCCCTTTTCCTATAATTTTAGTAGCTTTGTCCCTTCCAGGTGTGTTTCCTCCTGCAGTATCTGGAGTAATTGTTGGAAAGATGTCTTGGGAGCTGTCCACTGAGAATTCCCAGGACTTGAATGTTTGTTAACATTAATTGAATGGCAAAAAGAAAGGCCCCAGTTCCCATTCCATGTTGTTCCAAGCCCCAAACAGAATTCTGTTTTCCTTACTTCTGGTTTGGAATTTCCAGATGGGAAAGGGCAAGTAAAGAGGTCTGGATGCTAACAGAGGGCAATTCTCCTTCCTGTCTCCTCCCTCTCTTCTCTGTTGCCCACCAGCTGCACTGCCCAGCATTGTTCCTGACAGATGAGGAGAAACGGCTATTGGGACAAGAAGGGGTGTCTCTGCCCTACCACTTACCCCTCACCAAGGTAACCTCTTCTTTGAACATACTAACAGTGAGGTCCTCATCGTGTCCCTTGAGGAGCTAGGACCTCAGAACAGTGGGGAAATGGTAACGGTTCAACTCAAACATCAAGTCAATTATTACTGGCCTACTACTCTGTACCAGGTATTTCACTAAGAACTGTGGAGCTAAGAGCTCAACACTAAGCCTTGTTCTTCTGGGTCCCCAGGCAGAGGAAAGAGTTCTTAAGAAGGTGCGGAGGAAAATCAGAAATAAGCAGTCTGCTCAGGACAGCCGGAGACGCAAGAAAGAATACATAGATGGTTTGGAGACTAGGTTTGTACTTCATCATACCCCAATATGAGCCCTTAGCATCCTCCCCAATCCATTTCAAGGTTCAGATAACAAGGGCAGCAAAGTCATACTCTGCATACTTTTCAGTTACCAATCATCTCTCATCTGCCAGATCTGAACGTCTCTTAAACCTCATTGTCTTCATCTCTTCTCTCCTGCATTTACTACCAGTGGCCACCCTCTCCTCTTGGGATACTATCTTCTCTGAATTTCCATGAATGTACTTCCTCATCTTTCTCTTATCTGCTCCTCAGTTCCCTTTGCTAGTTTATCACCCATATCACATCCCCACAATTGTGAGTGTAACCCAAGACAGTGCCCCAAGCCCTAGAATTTCTCTCATTTGGTGACTATTATCTATGGGTTTATCATCTCTATGCAGATGACTCCTTGATCTATATATCCAGTCCCACTTTCTCTCCTGAGCTCTAGTTGCATATCACCAACTGCCTACCAGACATTTTAAAACAGATGTCTCACAAACATTTCAAGCTCACCTAAAATAGAACTCTTCAGCTTTCCCTCCCAAACCAGCCCCTCTTTCAAACTTTCCTATGTCTGTCAGTCACAACCATTCTTTTATTCTCCCAGGTTTATAACCTCAGCATTATCCATCCTTGGCTCCTCCCTCTTCTCCATCTACTAATTCAATCAGTTGCCAGATCTTGTTTTTACATCTCTCTCATCCAACTTCTTCTCCCTACCCAGGTAACCATCACTTCATGACAGGCCTTCACCTCTCAGCTGGATGACTGTATTAACCTCCTAACTGGTGTTCCCTGCCTCATCTCCTCACTTTCACCTGTTATCTACATAGCTGAAAGTCATTAGCTTTGTCCCCCTAGAATCGAAAACAACTCCTCTGACATTTACAGCTTTTCATAATCTGGTCCCAGTCTATCTTTTCTGTCTCCTGCTGTATTATTCCCATCCTACACTATGCAGGACAAATTAGCCTTCATTCTTACAGTTATTTGTCTATGGGACACTTAGTTTGAAAGATCCAGTAGGCATTTGGTGAGCAGAGAATAGGGTGATCTGCTATGCCTAGAACTACCTACACTGCTTTCTCACCTTAGCCTCTTAGAATTACTAGTTTCCTTCAAGATTCTGCTCAAGCACCACCTTCTATTGTCCTTCTTGGCTCCCCCAGCAACTAGTGCTCATCCTTCCAAGCACTCCTGTTTATTTTATTAATATAGGAGCTTTTCACTCCCAATACAAGCTAAAGGGAAAACTGTTTCAATTTTGTCTTGTTATTTTTAATGCCTAGCAAGTGGAAGAAACTTAAGTGCTTTGCACTGACTTGCTCCCCTGGTTTGGGTACCATGTGATCCCCATCCCTAAGTCTCTTTCCCCCTCACCCCAGGGTGGCTGCCTGTTCTGTGCAGAATCAGCAGCTACAGAAGAAGCTGCAGGAGCTGGAGAGACACAATGTGTAAGTCGAACAGAGGTGGTGGAGGGAACACAGATATGCAGGTGGTTTCTGCCATGGTCAGAGACCAGAAATACAGTCTCTTTTTTTTCCTCCCCTCCTAGGTCCTTAGTGGCCCAACTTCAACAGCTACAGGCACTCATTGCTCAGACCTCCAACAAGGCTGCCCAGACCAGCACTTGTATCCTGGTAATGGTTCCTCCCTGAGCCCAACCTAAATTGGTCATCTTCTCTCCTTCCTTCCATTCCCACACCAGATTTCTGCTTACCTAATATCTCTCCTTTTTGCTAGATCCTCATACTGTCCTTAACCCTCATCATCCTTCCCAGCCTCAGCCCCTTTCCCAGGGAACAGCCAACTGGGCCGGACACCTACAAGCCTAGTGGAGGTGAGGTGGTGTACTGTGGGTGATGAAAGGTCATCTTTACCAAGCAAAGGGCAACAGGCTAGGGCCCAGAAAAATTCTCACTCTAAACCTTTTCCTTCACTCGACAGTTATCTCCAGAAACATCTTGACTCACTGGGATGTGTCTGACAGCTTGAGGACCCTGGTACCACAGCCTGGAGACAGGAGTGTCAATGGTTCCTCAGAAGCTGTGTCAAAGGAGGGTGGGAAGCAGCCAGGCCACAGGGAAAAGGGCAGAACTGTGCAGCATGCTGATGAGATGTAAAGCAGATTTGGAAAAAGAGTGAAGGGTCTGGGAGGCCACCACAAGTCATTCAACTCCTAGGATTGAGATACCCCTGACCACCCCTCCAATCTTCATACCTTATGGCAGCAGGCTGGAATAGGATATTACTCTAGGGAAACTGAGGTAGTACCCTTTCCTGGTTCCCTAACAGAGCCAGAAACTTATTCTCCCAATGTAAATAATATACAAACAAGGTGAAGGATTTGATAAAACTTATGACTTCTATGTGGTTTATAAACTTAAATCTCTATTTGGTTTCAAGGATCTCTTGGTAGTTTGTACCTAGATGAACTCACTTAAGCCCCAACCATGGTAGAGGGAGAAAGGAAACAAATTTGAGGGGACAGGACATACATGCTTCCCACAATCTATTTGTTTGACCCCTCCCCCCAAACAAATAAAACTATCAATAGTTGTGGGGTTGTTTCTCGTTTATTCTTTCATTATCAAGGAGACAAAAGGTGAAGGGCTAAGGGAAGAAGATGAAGGAATAGGGTTCTGGGGGCCAGTCACCCCATAAAACTTTCTCCCCATCAGGCCAGCTGTTACCCTTCTCCACCAGGCCCTCCTGGGGCAAAAGGCTTGGATGTTGGTATATCGGGGGGCCAGAGGGCTTATATGGACTCAATCTGTTTCCGGACCTTTTCCAGGGCCTTTCGGTCCAGTGATCTCTGACGGAGGATCACAAGGCAGGCAAAGACCGCAGCCACTCCCACCACAGCCCCCTCAAACTTCCAAAACAGGTGTCGCTCCATCACTGCTGAGCGGCAGCTGAGACAGCAGGGAAACAGTCTATCACAGTCAGTAGTGCAAACCTCAAAACTGATTAAGCCCCTCTCAGTTTAACTCCCATCCCAATAAACCCACTGAAAGAGAAAAGGGAGCGGGGTGGGAAGACCAGGGAGAGGAGAAGCAATCTGTCAAATGAGCTACAAGGGAACCTCAGGCCTTGGCAGAGGGAAGGAAGGGAATACTGACCTTTTGAACTCATCCCTCTTGGAGGAGGAACAACTGATTTTCTCCACAAAGCCAGTGGTACCGCACTCGGGAGTGGTTTTCTGTGGAAGAGAAATGGGGAACAGAGGGAGTAACTGGATGTGGCTGGGAAAAGCCAGTAAGGCTCTGGGACAGTTGCTGAGTCCTATGGCTCAGAGCAAGGGGGCTCTTCCACCCACAGGGGCGGAAGAGGGAAGGGTGCAGCAGCTCACTCACAGCCTGGAAGGTGGTGCACGGGGCACACTCCTCTGCCACCACGAAGTCCTCCACCAGCCAGCAGGGCATGGACACCAAGGTGCTCACTGGAAAAGAGACGAATGCCCAGCGCCCGCTGTGGGGGAGGGGGTTGGACACCCACTGGTTCTGCGCACCCCGCCCCACCCCCAGCCCTCACCACGGACCGGGCCCTCATCGGGGCGTCCCGCCCCCCGCCCCGCCCGGGGAGGGCCCCTTCGCCTACCCGACTGCTTCTCCCTGGCGGCGGCTTCCGTCGGGCTGCGGAGAGAGGCGGCGCGGGTCAGGGAGGAGACGCCCACCCCGCGCGGCTCACCTGCCCGGAGACCTGACCCCTGACCCCTGACCCCGGCGGCACCGCTCACCCAAGCTCCGAGAAGAGGAGGAGGAGCGCCCAGCCGAAGAAGACGAGGAGGCTCCGCGGGGGGCAGGGCGGCGTCTCGGGGGCGTCGCTCCAGTCCGGCCCCCGAGGCGCCGGGGGTACGGGCCGCATGGCGCCGCACCTGCCGAGACAAAGGCGTCCGGGGCCGGGCCGCCGGACGGCAGGCGCTCGCCCACCTCCGCCCAGCCCCTGCGCCGCTGGGCAGGGACTCGCCCCCGCAACACTCCCAGCAGTCCCCGCGAGAGGTGGGGAGAGGAGGGAAAGGGGGCGCGGTCGCGATGGGGGCGTGCCTATGGAGGCGGCTCGGATCAGTCAGCAAGTGTCTTTTCTCTCGTTCAAGCGTAGACCGCCCGGCCCAGTCTGGGGGCGCTTAGGGAGGAAAATCCCGCTGGGCAGACGCGACTCAGGAACGAGACGGACCCTCGCTCGGCCTTCCGCTCCCGGCACCGCCATATTGTCGCGCGAGAGACTCTGGGCACGCCCCCTTCCCCTCCCCAGACCAGAAACTGAAAAGACGAGCCCCGGTCGTGGGCAGAGCCCGCAAAAGGCTGCGGCTGTTTCCTCCCCCACCTCCCACCCCTGTCCACAGCCGTAGCGCTAACTCTTATAGCCGGCCCACGCGCGTGGCATTGTGGTACTTGTAGTTCTCTCGGAAAGGGGGGCACTGCCTTCTGGGAATTGCAGTTCTCAAGTGGGTCGACTGTGGCGTCCTGGCGCACAGCCGTTCTTCGGTTCCCTGGCTGGGACCACCTTTTTCTTTTTTGCACGAGTAGGGAGAAAGGGAGGGGTTGTTTATTAGAGTACTTTGTTTACGTTTAGACCCCTGTTCACCCACTTAGTTGTTAGATTCGTAATCTGGCCTTTCTGCTGCGTGAATTAGTTAACCCCATTTCTCATATATTTTGTAGTCCAAACCCAAAATTCTGAGGTTTTACAGATTAGGCTTAATAGTGGGGTCCTTTCACTGAGATTTGAGGGATAGGGGCTCCTTTACTCAGCTCTGGACCTGAAATCGGGAAGACTAGGTCAAATCCTGCCACAGGCATTTAATTGTGTGATTCTGGGCAAGTCACTTGTCTTCCTCAGTTTCCTCAAAAGTAAAATGGGATAATAATGGCCCCTTCCTCCCAGGGATGTTGTGAAGGTCAAAGGAAATAATGTTTATGAAACACTTAGCATGGTGCCTGGCACATAGTAGGCACAATAAATTCACTTCCCTTTCACTTCCCACCAGTTTCCTTGGGAATATTTTGCATGTCTAGATCTATCTGGAAAAGTGTAAGCACTCTCAGCATTCACATAAGACAGGCTAATAAAGCATCAACTACAACACGAGTTTTGTTTAACCCAATAAAAAGATGGTGAAGGAATTGCCCCAAACTCATAAACAGTGAAAACAACTCTCCCTTTTTTATAGGTCTCCTTTTCCCCCAGGGGCCAATCTAGTCCTCTAGATTTAGAAGACCAGATTAGGTTGAATTCCCTCTGTCCCGATCCCCCAAAGAAGGGACAAGTATTTAGAATTTCTGCAGACCTGCATTGTCTGCATTGACTCAGTGCCGAGGTCAAAATCCAGCCTTGTTCCTCCATATCCCCTACTGTTCCTTCTTGGTCCCAAAACTCTACCTTGCTGCTCTCTAAAGGCTATGCAATTCTACAGAGAGCCTTCACAAATATTTAGTCTTCCTCTCCGTGAGGAGTCCACAGCGTAGCCCCTCTTCTTTGCCCCTTTTCCTCCAGTTACTGCCTTTTTCTCTGTGGCCTCAATTCTGATTTCTCTGCCTGGCTCTTGTACACTTATCCTGTAGCTCTCCAGTTTCCCTTTAAATGAATAAGTGCAAGGGTGTAGCCCAGATGTACAACAAATCGTCCTTCTTGTGCTATTAAAAGAGGGAAAGGTAAATACTGAGGACAAGAGTACACACTTCATCCAACATTTAACTTTGTTAAAGAGACACTTAGAGGGATTCAGGGAATCATATTAGGTAGGTTCTGAGTATACCATATACATTCAAAGTTCATATGCCTACATTTGACAAGAGCCTAGATTCTCTGACCACTAATTGACTGACTAGAAAGAGAATTGGTTTGTGGTTGCTGAAATACAATACTAAATTTGATTTTTTTCCACCTCCAAAAACCAAATAAATTTCTCTTTGTTTCTGACCCTCCTAGATAAAGGATGGCTATTACCTAGATTATCACATGCAGTTGGATGGACTGTCCATATAACTAGTATCTCAGCATACAATGTAGATGGACAGTTGTTCAGGAAAAAGAGAAAGGGCTAAAGTGCATCTGGGAAATTGTGCAGTGCTTTTGAAGACCCCAAGTTTCTCAATGAAGTGTAATCTCATCATTTTAATGTGTTATCTCTTTCCAGAGACGCTTTGCAACACAGTTTCTGATGCATCAAAATTTTAATAAATTGGATGAAATTTGGAGAGACATACATATATATATATATACACACACACATGAAATTTATGTACACATACACACACGTGTATATACGCATATAGGTGTGTGTATGTGTGTATGTATACCATACCTTGTTGCTGCTTTCACACCAGGCTACCAGTGACCATGCCTGGAAGGAGCTAAGTCACCGGACTCTCATCTTCTTCCTGCCATTTTCCTTCCGACCACTTTTTGCCCATTATGTCTGGGAGGGATTGTTCCATACACCATCTTTGTAACTTCTCCGACCATGAGTCTCTTTCTAGCCCCCATTCCTCTCTAGGTGTTGTCTGAGCTTCTTGAGGGGAGGCACTGTTTGGCTTTTCTCCTTGTATCCCCAGCTGCCTAAGCATAATGCTTGATACACAGCAGAAGCTTAAGAAATGCTTTTTGCTCATTCATTTATTTCTTCCTTGAGGGCAAGGACAGGATTATTTCATTTTTGTTTCATATCACGGTGCCTAGCTCAGTGTCTGGAACTTAGGTCTTCATAGATGCTGGTTGACCAATTTATTGAAGCTTTAAGAGTATCTGATCGATTTGACCCTCCTAGCCCCAACCACTTCTTTATACCCTTGGATCTAAAACATCTCATTCTCCCTCTTGTTCACTTGTTTCTCCTCTGGTATTCAGACTGCTTTCCAAAGCTTCTAGCTTCCTGAATGGGAGAGCCAATACTTCCCAGATAGATCCGTAAACATCTGTAGCTCACGTGATTGCTCTTGTTTACATAACCTCCACTGTGTTCTCACTGCTGCCAGGCAATTTTGCCCTACCTCCCTTATCAATGACTAGCCCTCTCTCCACAGTGCTGCTTTTCATCTCCACTCAAACCTCCCCGGGCTCCACCTCTCCCTATTATCTTAGCTGATTACCTTGCCTCCCTCTTCTCCGCTCTTATCTCCTATCACTTCTGCCACCTTCTCCTTTTTACTCTCGCTTTACATGATGAAGTGGTCTTATTCGTTACGTAGGCTACCCTCGGTCCATTTGTCCCACTGCATCCCTTTTCCTCTTCCAGTCCTCTGTCATCCCAATTTTTTCACTTATTTTCAATCTCTCCCTCTGTTCTTACTCATTCTCTATTGCCTATAAACATGCCCATTTCTCCCCCATCCTGAAAAAATTCTCTTGACCCTTTCTTCCCAACTCCCATCCTATATCTCCTTTACCCTTTGTAGCTAAATTCCTCAAAAAGGTCCTCTGCAATACATGCCTCCACTTTCTTCTCATTCTCTTCTTAACCCCTAAAAATTCAGCTTTGGACATCGTTCCACTGAAACCACTCCTTCTAAAGTTACTAATGATCTCTTAGTTGCCAGATCCAATGGCCTTTTCTCAACCCTCATTCTCCCTGACCTCTCTGTAGCCTTTGGCACTCTTGATCACTCTCTCTCTCTCTCTCTCTCTCTCTCTCTCTCTCTCTCTCTCTCTCTCTCTCTCTCTCTCTCTCGATACTCTCTTCTTTCTAGATTTTTGGTACACTTCTTCCCCCACCTCTCTCTTGGTTTTCCTTCTCCATATCTGATTTCTCCTCCTCTGGCTCCTTTGCTGGATCCTCCTCCAAATCACACCCTGTTGCCGTAGGTGTCCCTCAGGGTTCTGTCATGAGCCCTCTTTGATCCTTCTATACTACTCCACTAAGTGATCTCAGCTCCCATGGGTTTAATTACCATCTTTACGTTGATGATTCTCAAATTTACCTTTCCTGCCTCAATCTCTGACCTCCAATCTCGTACCTCCCACTGCCTTACTGCCTTTCAGACATTTTCAACTAGATGTCCAGGAGACATCTTAAACTCATTATGTCCAAAACACATTATCGTTCCTCCCAAGCCTTCCCCTACCTCCTACCTTCCATATTGTGTTTGTCCTTCGTTGTCGAAGAAGACCATGCCATCAGAGAAATGATGACATGACTTGCACTTGACTTTGTTCTGAGTGAGGGAGGGCTGACCTTCCCTATTACTGTAAAAGGCAACACCAGACCCTCAGGCTCAAAACCCAGAAGTCATAGTGGATTCCTTACTATCTTCCCCCACCCCATTCCCAAACAGTTTCTAAGGCCTATTGATTTCACCTTTGCAACATCTCTCTAACGTGCCTCCTCTCTCCTCTATACTGCCACTCCTCTAGAGCATGTTGAGAAAACTGAAGCAAACTCAAAAAATCCCTCACTTCTTCATATTCCAATCTATCCTTCATTTAGCCCCGAGAATGATTTTCTTAAAATGCAGCTCTGACTGTATCACCCTCCCCTATTCAATAAACTCCAGTCTCTCCCTGTTGCCTCCAGGAGCAAATACAGAATGCTCTTTTTGGCATTCAAAGCCTTTCATAACCTAGTCCTCTCCTCCCTTTCCAGTCTTCTTACACTTTACTCCCTGACACGTTTTCTTCAATATGGTGAGACTCTCATCCTGGCTGTTGTATGAGCAAGACTTGAACAATCCCTTGGCTCTGTGCATTCTCTCTACCTCCCATGCCTGGAAAGCTGCCCCTCCTTCATTCAAACTATTCCTGGCTTTCTTTAAGTCCCAACCAAAATCTCACATTCTACAAAAAGCCTTCCCCAACTCTTAATTCTAGTGCCTTCCTTTTGTTAATTATTTCCTATTTACCCAGCATATAGCTTTGTATATATATGTTTGCCTATTGTCTTCCCCATTAGACCATCAGTTCCTTGAAGGCAGGGTCTGTCTTTTGGCCTTTTTTATCCCTTTACTTTTAGCACAGTGCCAAGCACAGAGTAGATCCTTAATGTCTGATTGATTGGTTAACCCAATGATTTTTACCTGTCCTGAGCAACCTCCAAAAACTGAACACATGCCTTATGTAACCTCAAAGTTAGCTTCTGACTCTTTGGTCTCAAGTTTTAAATATTTTCACTGTCAGATATCAGTTCTTTGCGAATTAAGTTCTGGGCACCACATTATACAAAAAGATATTGACAAGCTGGAGTATGTTCAGAGCACAGTAGTCAGGATGTTTGGAGGCCATGGCATATTAGGAATGGGTGAAAGCGATACTTTCTGAAGAAAATTTATGGCGGAGGTGGCATGGTGGGGAGAAGGGGGTATTGTAGCTCCATTTGAAGGGCAGTCTTGCAGAAAGTTTAGAATCATTCTGCTCAGTACCAGAAGACAGATTTACAGGTTCAGAAGCAATGAGTAGAAATTAGAGGTTTAGAGGCTAGGTATGAAGGAAAACTTCCTAACACATAGAGCTATGACCAGGCTGCCTCCAGAAGTAACATTCCCTCTCACAGGAAGGCTTCGGGGAGACCCTGGATGAGTGCTTGTTGGGAATTTTGCGCACAAGATTCATGTTGAGTTATGGATTGGCTTCTGGGCTCCCTTCCAGTCTTGAAATGGTTCTTATTATTTGGGGTGAGCATATCAGCAGCCTCCCAAAGTATAAAGACCAGGTCTGTTTAGTTGCCTTTGTCTGATGCTTGATACACTCACTGTGCACAAGAAGTAATTAATTAATAAAAGCTTGTGGGTAAAGGTAGAGGCCAAATCTGGTTCTCAGGTCCCAGGATCAAAAGGCCAAACCCCATTCTTAGCCTTCTTTCTTCCTGACCCTGCTGTACTTTCCCTTCTTCCAGAAAGCCTCCCTAAGCTAATGCTTCAATATCAAAGTTCGAAAGGATCTGAGCAGCAATTGTACACCCATACCTGACCAAGGATGCCTATTGATGATACTCAACTTTCTCATTGTTAGGAAAGTAAATATTAGATCCATTTTATAAATGAGGGAACAAGCTCAGAGAAGGTGGGACTTGCCCATGGTCACAAAGACAGCAAATATTAGCACTTGGATCTAACTCTCTTTTGGTGTCTCACATTTTTCCACTTGGCCATTACTACCTCCTACATTTCCCCTAGTTGTTTCTGCATCTCTAATGCTCGGTGGCCCAGCGGAGGGAGCTCTGTGCCTGGAGTCAGGAAGAATGGAAGGCAAATCCTGCATCAGACGTTGTGTGACTCTGGGCTTCTTCACTTTAGTTTTGTTTTTTGTTAGCTTCATTTTTCTCAACCATAAAATGGAAATAATAACACCTCCTTTCCAGGGTTGTTATGAGGATTGAATGAGATACTCACAAAGTGCCTGAGTAAGGCTACAGAAATGCTGGTTGTTTGTTTTCAGGTTTATCTAGCAAGATCCTCTCTTTGTTCTGATGATATTTCCCTACTCTGGGATGAGTTTAGTAGTTCCCTAAGAGTACTGAGGATGTGGGAGAAATGGGGAGAAATAGACAAGTCAACAACCATCTCCATCTAGTCCTTCCCAGACTCAGTTTCCACCTATGAAATTGTTCATCGATGGACAGATGAGCTAGGTTGTAAGTGGTGAATGGGCTGGGAGGGGCAGAGGAAATGATAAAGACCAAGAGGGGGAGAAGGAAGTATCAAAAACAAGAACATTTGTGCAAATGTTGGTCTTTAATGCTAAGATAGACCTTTCAGGATTAGAGTGATAAGCCAGAGTCCCCACTCCCCCATTTGTGGGGAGGGAGTGCAGAGGGAGAGAGGACTGAGCTAAGCCAGCTAAGCTCCCTACCCCCACCCAGACCCCAGGGGATGACCCAGTAGCAGAAAGAAATCTAAGTATATACACTTAGTGTTTGCGTTAGAGATTTGGGGGAGAGGAAGGAGAGGTCAGGAAGGGTACCCCTACTCCAGGGGTGCATCTCCCCTATATCTCTCCTCATTTCACTTTCCCTGTTCCCTTCTCTTACCTCCTTAGCTCGTTTCTCTCACTGTCTCATTTTCTACTTGCCCTTTTTTCAGATACCTTTCTAATTTGTTTCTTTCCTTCCCTCCTTCCTTCCTTCCTTCCTTCCTTCCTTCCTTCCTTCCTTCCTTCCTTCCTTCCTTCCTTCCTTCCTTCCTTCCTTTCTTCCTTCCTTCCTCTCTCCCTCCCTCCCTCTCTCTCTCTCTCTCTCTCTCTCTCATATCTTCTTCTTCCCCTCCCAAATCTCTAAGGCCCCCAGACAATTCCTCTTCTCTTTCCATCCCTCTCCCTAAAACCCAGCAGGCCCAGCCTGTGGGCCAGGGTCTGGAGGACTTGGGTCACCCGCAGCTTTTAACCCAAGGAGCACTTGGTCCCGCTCTTCTTCTCACAGCTCTTCAGATCAGTAGTTGGTGGGCCCTTGTTGCTATTGCCCTGTGGGAAAGAACAGTCTAAGTGAGGTAGGCTTGAGGTAGTAGAAGATTTGGAGGGTAACTGGGGTGCCACCTTCCCAGGGCAGGAGCTGTATGATGGCCCCCACTTCCAGAATACCAACTCACTGATCTCCGACTCGACTTGAGCAGTATGTCCCGGGCCAGAGAACTGAAGGCCTAGAGGAAATAGGGAGGGCAAGTGATAGTTATGGGTGACATTAGGGCACCCTGAGGTACGAAGTGCAGCTGACCCTCCAATTCCCTCACCTCCCAGTCCTCACCTCATCCACATTCAGGCTTGACTTAGCACTTGTCTCAAAGAATCGGATTCCATGTTCTCGAGCCAGCTTCGAGGGGGATGAGAAAGAAAAAGGGTGGGTTATCCCCATTCCTTCCTTATTCTGCCCTTGAGTCTCTGGGCTTCTTCGTGCTCCTCTATTACTTTTATTCCTGCCCAGCTCTTCTCTCTCAACCTGCATTCAACCAGCCCCAGTCCCAGTCATCCCCGCCAAATTTTTAAAGCTCTTCCCTCCCTCCTCCCAGCCTGCCATTATCCCCAGGCCTCCTACCTTCTCTGCTTGTTCCCTCTGCACCTTCCTCTTCACCTCCATGTCACACTTATTTCCCAACAGAAGGCGTTCCACCCCTGCTGAGGCATTCTGGAAGAATAATGGTGAGAACTACTGGGCTCTAAGAACTCAGGACCTTTCCCTTGGGCCAGCTTCTCCATCCTAGGCCCCTCTCTCAGGCATTCCCAGGTGCCTTCCCAATAGCCTTACGGGTTCCCTTTAGTGAGACAAACCTCCTTGATGCTTTTCATCCAGTTCTGAATGTTCTCAAAGGATTTCTCATCTGTGATGTCATAGACAAGGATAATACCCTGGGAGGGGTGGAAGACAGACAAAGAAACAGAGAGAGAGATGGAGTCAGAGTCTTTGGGGCCACTCTCACAAACCTATATAACATCCTTATAAACTCTATCTGAATCCCGGTCCACACAGCCCTTCCCTTTCACCCGCAGTCTAAGCCAATTTGCCATTTTCCCTAACTGCCACCTCTTTTGGCCTGAGATTCCCCCATTCTAAACGTCTCACCCATCCTTTCTTGCCCATCTCATGCTCTGCCCCCCATTTCATACCATGGCCCCACGGTAGTAGGCAGTAGTGATCGTCTTGAATCTCTCTTGTCCTGCTGTGTCCCTGGGTGAAGGGCCAGAGAGAGAAGGATGTTAGGGTATGTATTTCAAGATATGTGCTCCCTCCACCAAATGGAAACATATCTTAAGAAGCTTGAAATTGCAGTGGAGGAAGAAGATAAGGGAGGCAAAAGAGAATATTCAAGGAAAGCATGAGGCAAAAGGAAAGGGAAAGAGGCATCCCTAACTCTTTTCACCCTCTTTGATTGATTCTGCTGCCTAATTTTTCTTCATAAATCTTTGTTTTCATCACATCATTCCCCCAGGTCAAAAGTCTTCAGTGCATGGAAAGATAATATTTGTAACTCTTGAGACTTTTCTCAGTGTTTGGGTAGGTGGAGGGATTTTATACACACACACACACACACACACACACACACACACACACACATACACACACACAGACAGCACAGGTTGAGTTGAATCAGAGGGGATGATATCTATAAAAAAATAAAATTAAGGGGTGAGAGAGGAGTGTATTGGGAGGAGGTGGGGGGAGGTTATCACTTATAAAAGAGATAAGATCTTTTTTAATGGAGGAGAAAAGCGGGGAGGTGAGAGGGAAAAAGTGAAGCTTACTCTCTTCACATATGGCTTAAGGAGGAAATAACATGCTCACTCAATTTGGTATGAAAATCTATCTTACACTACAGGAAAGTGGTGAGGGGAATGATAGAAGGGAGGGCAAATGGGAGGAGGGAGTAACTAGAAGTAAACACTTTTGGGAAAGGACAAAGTCAAATGAGAGAATAGAATAAAGGGAGGACAGGGTAGGATGGAGGGCAATATAGTTAGTCTTACACAACATGACTATTATGGAAGTCTTTTGCAAAACGACACATATATAGCCTGTATTGAATTGCTTGCCTTCTCAGTGGGGATGGGTGGGGAAGGGGGAAGAGAGAAAAGTTGTAACTCAAAGTATTAGAAACAAACATTGAGAATTGTTATTGCATATAACTGGGAAATAAGAAATACAGGTAATGGGGTATAGAAGTCTATCTTGCCCTACAAGAAAAGAGAGAAGATGGGCATAAGGGAAAGGTGGAGTGTGATAGAAGGTAGGGCACATTGAAGGAAGGGATAATCAGAATGCAAAGTGTTATGGGATGGAGGGAGGGGAGAGATGTAGAGAAAAATTGGAACTCAAAATTTTGTGGAAATGAATGTTGTAATCTAAAAATAAATAAATAAAAAACAAATGTCTCCAGTGGCTCCCTATTTTTCCCCATTCAAATATACAAATGAGTCAGTGATATAATCAGTGGGCATGTTGCCTCCTACGATGCCAAGCTCAACAAATCAAGAGAACATAAACTACCCATGGCCTCCCATAGTTTTGCCATGGCATTCCACCCAGTGTTCTGGTGTAGACCTTCCTGTCTGCCTTCCTTAAGTAGGTTCCCATTGAGGATAATGGATGTCCAGTGGTCATCCTTTGTTCCTACAACATGATCAGGCCATCATTCTCTTCTTCTCCTCATCCTTTTCTCTTCTTCTTCCTCTTTTTTTTCCAGGATCTCCCTTGTGGCACCTTTTACTCTGGTTTTTCTTTGTAGTTCCTTGCTTGTTATGTGCTGAAGCCTTCTAATCAACACCCACCATATGCCTCTTCGTTATCCTCTGGTTGACACTCATCCTTAATTCCACTGAGACTTAATTCCACTAAGACTTGCAGCCATACCACAACACTGGTAGAGTATTGGTATTAGAAATATGGGCCTTTGTTTCTGGGAGAAGTTCCAGCTAATTAAAGGGTCTTCTCAGTTTCCTGAAGGCAATCAACCAATCAGCCCTTTACCTTCCTTCTGTTCAATTCTATTCGTTGTTTATTTGCACTGCTTACCATTATGTATTAATAACAATGACTACATGAACAATGACAAGTATTTACATAGTATTCCAAGGTTTGCAAAGTGCTTCACAAATGTTACTTAATTTTATCCTTTCAACAACCCTGTGAAGTAGGTGTGATTATCCTCCTTTTACAAATGAGGAAACTGAGGCTGAAAGGTTATCTCCATTGTTCTGTCTTTTGAAGAATCTTGAATTAATATTGATATATGTGTAGGACACACTTATATGTATGAGGAAGTCTTTAAAGTGGCAGTTTGCTCTTCCAAATAATAATACAACAACAAGACTAGGAAATTCTGTTCTTCTAGATCTAGGTAGTGCAGTGGGTAAGGTTCTGGGGCTGGAGTTAGAAAGACCTAAATTCAAATCCAACCTCAGAAACTTACTAGTTGTGCAACCTTGGGCAGATCACTTAACCTCTGTTTGCCTCAGTTTCCTCAAGTATAAAATGAAGATAATAATAGCACCCACCTCAAGGATTGTTGTGTGGATGGAATGAGATAATATTTGCAAAGCTCTCAGTACAGTACCCAACACAATACAACACAACACAACACAACAGCAAGCGCTGTATAAATGCTTGCTATTATGATTAGTCAATTGTGCAATCACACAGATGTGCTCTGCCATATCCATGGCATCCATTTTGGCTTGTAAAATTCTGCCTGTTTCTACTACATTAATACCCCCATTGAGAATGCCCCAGATACATGTATAAAACTTTATATAGATGAGAAAGTAAGCATATAGGTTGATAGTTTATGTTCTGTTGGCTGTTGCTGGGTTTTGGTTTGGTTTGGTTTTGGGCATTAATATGGTCCATGACTTTTTTCCCCACATTTCTGGTGTTTTCCTCTTCTTCAGATACCTTTTGGATCAACCTCTCAGTTCCCTCACTACTTTGCCATCTCCAGCACAGACCTTCTTTATATAGACTTGATCTAACTCAGATGCTTCTCCCATCTTTAGTATCATTAATGCCATTATTTCCTTCTTTATAGGCACAACCAAGACTATGACATTAGAGGCTCTACTTTCCTTGAGGGTGAAAAAAGTTCTTAGTAAAACTTTGCAGATCTTTTCCATTTTTCTTTTGTCATCCTCCTTGAATTTTTCATTTTTAAATCATTTTGGATGACTGTGCTTAGTTAGGTCTCTCACCAAGCTTTCTTTAGACTGATTTGACCCTCTGCCACTTCTCTGTTTTGTGAGATGCTAATAACCTTATATTATCATTTTACAAACAAGTGTTTATTATAAAGAGAAGTTGCTTTTGGCTGCCAAATCTCTCTTCTTAGCAAGTAAATCAGGTCAAGGGTTTACTAAGGTGCTTTTTAGGATCCTTTTGTCTCCTCATTATGGCAACATTTACATAAGTTAAGATTTTTAATGAAATTATTGCAGTCTGTGTCTGTACCCTTTCTTATATCCACATCTCAGTGAATCCACCCAATGTGTATAGAGACCTTCCTTATGTCTCTCAACATCCTGAGGATACCAGCAGAGTACAAATGCTCTCCATTGATTATCCCTTACCCCATCTTTTTTCCTCTCAATTTCTTTAATTACGTTCTTTTCAGCTTCTCATTCATAATTCCTCATTTGTAATGTGCTGTAGCCTAGCACCCACCATGTTCTTTTCCTTTTTTTTTTTTGGAGGTAATCAGGGTTAAGTGACTTTCCCAGGTTCACATAGCTAGTAAGTTTCTGAGGCCTTTTGAACTCAGATCCTCCTACTCCAAGGCTGGGGCTCTATCCTCTGTACCACCTAGCTTCCCCTCACTATGTTCTTTTCCACTGCCTTCTATGTGGTATTTAATTTCAATATATTTCAGTCTGCACTCTGAGGCCACTATCTCTCTATCTGTAAGTAAATAGCATGTCTCATCATGAGTGCCCTGGAACAATGGTCCCATTGTGTTGATTAGAGTTAGTAAGACTCTCTAGGTTGTTTATCTTTATAGTATTGTTTTTAGTGTATAAATTGTTCTCCTGGTTCTGATCACTTCACTTTGTATCAGTTTATACAAATCTTCTCAAGTTTCTCTAAAACTATCCCCTTCATCATTTCTTGCAGCATAATAGCATTATATCATATACATATATGATATGTATCCATTTAAATTTTTTGTCTTATTATAATCACCACAATATCCAGACTTGTCAAGACTTTTTTCGAATTTTGACACAAATACAGCTTATTAGCTATCCTTCTTTGATTTGTGTCATCTGAAATTTTATAAGGATAATATTTATACCTTTATCCAAGGCATTGATAAAAATATTAATTAACAGAAAGCCCAACATAGATACCTGGGACATTTTACTAAGGACCTTCCAGGTTGACATGGAACCACTAATAAGTACTTACTTATTAATGTGTGTTCCATGGATGGTCCCTAAATATATACTGTCTTCTCTTGCATACTAACAGTTTCTTATGTGTTGTCTTATCTTCTCAACTTGACTGTGAACACCTTGAAAGCAGAGATATACCTCATGTCTCCTCTATTCTTCAGTGTTGAGGATCAGTAAACACTTGATTATCAGAGAGATGGAGACATAGGAGTCAGAAGGAGAGAGGCAGAGAATTAGGAGAGATGAAAAACAAGTGGAGGGAATGATTAAGGGAGAGGCAGAATGAGATTTCATGATGGGGATGTGGAAGAGAAGCTGGGATTTCAGGGATTTACTCACCAGACTTGAAGTTTTATTTTCTTCCCTTCAATGTCCACGGTTCTGATCTTGAAGTCAATTCCTAGAGATAGAATAAGTATGTTAGAGTCAAGGTGGTGAGTTGGAAGGTGGGGAGAGAAGAAGGATATTAGGAATCCCCTTCCTTATCTGTAGTCTTGCAGTGGAGCAGAGTCTGGCTTCAGAAGACTCCTCTTATTACTGAACAAGGGGAGTTAACATGGGCTGTTCTTTCCTTTCCCTTTTCTCTTCTCCTTAACACAGTCATCTACATCCCTGGTTTGTGTGTATGTCCTAGGGAGGACAAACAACATTATTCTCATGCCCTCAGTGGAAACTTGGGTGCATACCTCTGTGTGCTAGGGACAGAATGAGTCACCAGGCTGAGTCAGAGACCCCAGGAGCCCTTCCCCCAGTTTCAGCCTCCCCACTAGACTCCCTGAGGATTCAGAATGACAAATTAGGTACCTTAACCTCCTCCCCTTGAGAACCCACCCCACACCCCTCCTATTGGATTGAGAAGCAGGGACACTATAAGACTTAGAGGGTTGGGATAAGGGATAGGAATAAGGGCTCTGGGGTATTTCTGGCTAGATGGCATATGGAGAGTGCTCCTCAGGAAAATTAGAAGAATTAGGGCTTGGGATCAGGTGACTAGGGGACAGGAGTTTGGGAAACAGGGTTGGAGGATTTGAAGTAAATTAAAATGGTGTGAAGGGAGGAAAGCAGAGGATGAAAAAGAAGAGTGGGGGATGGGAAGCTGAGGGAATGAAAAGTTAAGAATACCAAGGAGATGGGCCTAAGAAAAGGGGACTTCTGGGAACTTGAAGTGATGCTTAGGGACCTTGGGGAGGCTGGGGCTTAGAAATCTGGGTAATGACTGGGGAGAATGCGGTGGAGTGATGGGGAACAAGGACTGGGGAAAGGAGTTGAAAGACCACTCCTGACAGGCTGAAAAGTTGGGATAATGGAAAGGGGTGTTAACTGATGATCTGGGAGTCTTTGAAAAGTCGAGGGCCAGAAGGAGGGGGTCTGGGGGCCACGTGGGATCTGTTGTCTGGGCCAGTGGGCTCACCAATGGTGGAGATGTAAGTGCTGTTGAAGTTGTCCTCGGCAAATCGAATAATCAGACAAGTCTTGCCCACCCCTGAGTCCCCAATCAGCAGCAACTTGAAGAGGTGGTCGTAGGCTTTAGCCATGGCGGGCACGGGGTTGGGGTGGGGGAAAGGAGCCTGGCACCCAGACACGGCCCGGGTGCAGTGGGCAGACAGAAGAAACCCAGGGGCCCTGGGCAGGAAGAAGTTTTCCTCCCTCTTTTCTCTGGCTCCGGGAAAGAGGAGAGGCGGCACCCTCATGAGCCCCACCTCCTGCCCGCCCACCACACCAGGGCCACTCTGGAGGCCGGAGCTGCCTTCGCTTCTTGCCTCCCCCGCCCAGTCCAGGCATCCTCCCCATCCTCCTCCGAATGGCCTTCCCTCCTTCCAACCCTCATTCCTCCCACTCTGGGAGGGGGTGGGGGGAGTGCGGATGGGAGGCTTGGCTATGAGAGAACTATAGGAAATAAGTTGGGCTTAGGGGAGAAGAGTGGAAAGCGGAGGAAAGTAACTGGTGGAGAGGACAGATGTGGGGAAGCTGGTAGAGGGAGCCGAGAAAAGTACAGATGGGAGGGGACCTGGGCATGAGTAAAGGGCAAGGAGAGAGGTAGAGTTCTGGGCTGCTACAGTGCCGGGACTCCTGATTCTGGAACCTCTGTTCCCGGGAGGAGGCCGCAGAAGTTGGGGTCCACAGGAAAGCTAGGTACATATTTATTGGAAAAGTTCGCCCTCTCGTGGCCAAAGTTGCACATGACGGGCACAGAGACTGCTCCAGCCTTCAGGGTCTGCGGGAGTCTCCCGGGGCAGGGCAGCCCCCTGGGCCTGCCTCTCTCATGGGCTTGTGAAGGTGATTTGTGAACTGCAACGTGGCGAGCTACTTTCATCGTTATTCTATTGGGCTGAGACTCAGAACTAAGCAGATCCCACTAATTGTCAGTTCCGTTCTCTCGGATGTGCAGAGCAGCTGGCTTGGCTGGGCTCCACGGCCGCCAGGGGGCGTGCCTTGCTCTCACCAGCCATTTTGTGAATGTGCGGTGTGGGCTTCAATGAAAATGGGATGACATTGCAGATACAATGTATAGAGGCAATTCCGTCACTGCTACTAAGTAGCATCGTCTTCTACACGAAGGACAAAGAATATTCATTGGGGGCAAAAAGGCACGCCTTGGTTTTATTGTTATTATGCACCCACTCACATTTGCCTTTCTTTGCACCGGGCACGTAGTAGATGTTTAATTAACACTTAGCTGCCTAGTTCATATAATGATTTAAGATTTGCAAAGCAATTTACATATATTCTTTTGAGCTTCGTAACAGTCATGTGAGGTGTGTGCAGTTATTATCCCCATGTTCAGGTAAAGAAACTGAGATTCAAAGAGGCTGAGTGACCCGACTCCTAAGTTAGAACCTGAAGCAGGATTCCAACCCGGGCTTCAGAGCTCCAAGGACGGAACTCTGGGCACGATGGCATTCCGTTCAAGCGCCCTCCAAACACCTGCTCCACTGTTCAATTCAATGAACAGTAACCACTGACTTCTAGGTAATGGAGAAGTTTCAAAATTGAGATGGAATAACATCCCTTTCTACATGGGATTAAATTAATTTTAAAATATTTGTTTTAATCAACCAAGATACACTTTCTTAGATTTTTCCCCACCTCCCCAAATGAGAACATGGGAAAACAAAACCCATTATAAATATGTATAGTCAATCAAAACAAATTTCTATGTTGACTATGTAAAGGAAAAGCACAATTATCTCATTTTGCATTTTTTAGTCCTTACCTTTTTGGCAGCAGGTAGGTAGTATGTCCTCTGGAACACGGGTCGGTCATTACACTATTAAGAGTTCATTCAGTACAATAATACTCTCTCACATTTATATTGCTCAGTTAATTGGAATCCCCACAGAATCTCATTCTTTGCCAACTCAAAATCTTTTTGTGCATTTTTAGAGTTTGTTTTGCTCAGGACTAATCCTTCCCTTATTTTCCCTCTAATTCTGCTTTCTCTCCTTTCTCTTCTATTTCTGTTGAATGAAATACATTTCTTTATCCAACTTCACTATTTGTATTATTTCCTCCACTGATAGTTCAAGTGCTTATGCTTCCCCTACCTCTCTCTTTATTTGTATAGACTTATGTTTGCATACTTCAGTTATGTGAGATAATTTCCATTAATCTTCCTTTCCCTCCCTGCCCCCCAAGTGCATTATTTCTCTTTCTCTTTATTTAAATTTTTTTTAAGATCATCTAGACATAAACAGATTCACTCCCAGGCTTTCACTCTAATTAGACTCTATGACTCCTGAAGATGACAGAATTCAAAAGGTACATACATGTACAATTTTCCCATGTTAGAATGTAAGACGTTAGACTCTTATGATTGAGGGTTTTTTTATGCTTACCTTTTTAGTTTCTCTTCACTCCTATGTTTGAACTTCAAAATTTCTATGAAATTCTGACCTTCTCATCAGGAATGCTTGGAAGTCCTCTATTTTTTTAAAGATTCATTTTCCTTCCCCTAAAAGATTATACTGTTTTGCTGGGGGTAAATTACTCTTGGCTATAAACTCATATCCTTTACCTTCTGGAATATATTCCATACTTTTCACTTCATAGTAATGGCTGCTAAATCATGTGCAATCCCAACTGTAATTCCTTGGTACTTGAATTCTTTCTTTTTGGCTGCTTGAAGTATTTTTTTTTTGACTTGGAAATTCTGGATTTTGGCTATAATATTCCTGGAAGTTTTCATTTTGAGATTTAATTCAGGAGGTGACTGGTGCACTTTTCTATTTCTACTTTACCCTCCTCTTCTGAGAGATCTGGGCAGTTTTCCTTTAGGACTTCTTGATATATGATGTCTTAGCTCTTTTTTTGGTCGTGGCTTTCAGGTACTCCAATGATTTTTAAATTTTTCTTCTCAGTCTGTTTTCCAGATCAGTTGTTTTTGTGGTGACACATATTTTCTTTTGGTCCTTTGATATTGTTTTAGTATTTCTTTTTGTCTCATTCTATCATTGACTTTTATTTGGTCAATTCTAATTTTCAGTGAGTTTGTTGTTTGGGCAAAGTTTTGTTATTCTTATGCCAACCTATTAATTCCCTTTCCAATTTTTTCTTCTGTAACCCTCATTAATTTTCATTTTTTCTAGTATTTTCATTTCACTGATAAAAATATTTGCTAATTATTTTTTTTAAAGTCTTGCTTCATCTCTTATAGGAATTCTAGTTAAATTTGTGACCAATCTGAGTTTTCTTTGAGCCTTTGCTTGTACGTGTTTTGATATTATTTCTTTTTCTTTAGGGCCTGTGTCTTGAGTGTCTCTTTAACCAAAATAGCTTTTCATGGTGAGATTCTTCTTTTTTCATTGTTTTTTGTTTGCTCATTCTTACTGTCTACTTTCTGACTTCAGGCTTGATGTTAGGGTCAGGCTTCACTGTACTTCTGGAGGGAAGTCTTGGACTAGTTCCGTTGCTGCTTTCTTGGAAGTTTTGCGCATTGATATTCTGCTATTCCAGGCTTTAAAGGACAGTTCTGACTGGGGACCTGTAAACTTTCAGTTCTCTCAGAGTGGGTCTGATCTAGGGGAAAAGTCTGGTGACCGCCCTCCTTGTTAGAGCTCGCAAGTTCTTGCTCTGAGTTTGGGTCTCAGCAAGAGTAGAATGTTGCAGGCTCAGCCACTATCAGAATGCCCTGTTTATTCCTTTACAGTCTTTAGACTGTGTCAGAAGCTGGAAATGACATCCTGCTCTGCTACTGGGGTCTGAGCTATACTACCATTGATTTTTTCTGAACTTGCTTCATACTCAGTGCATAGCACAGGGCCTGCCTACTCCTGCCCTGGGCTTTCTTAGTCTACCTTGGATCTGTAACCCAGAACTGGGTAGTGAGGGACAGAGCTGCCACTTGACCCATTCCCAATCCCTGTGCAAGGTCATGGTGCCCCATTATGTGTGGGATCTTCTCTTACCCTCGGCCTCTCCTTGCATAATGTCTATGGGAAGAGTGGGTACAAACTTATAATACAATGGTAGTGAAGCACAAAGGTATTAGAAATATTCATGACCAAAGAACCTAACTCACAACTATGGTAACTGCAAGACATTGAACTCAGTTCCTTTCATTGTAAAATCCACACACATTTGAATGTACCTGCTTTTCTGTAAAGAGATCAGCTGGGCTCCCAGGATTTGTTCTTCTCTACAGATTAACTCTTGATTACCAGAGCTAGCTTTCTCATGAGTCCATAGATGGATGTATCTTTTCTGCTGCCAGAAGTCTATGTTTTTGTGTGTGCTCTCCTTCCTCATTTTAGTACTTACTGTGTGTTACCACTATAAATACAAAAGAGAGACAATTCTTGCTCTCGTTTTGAAGAGATTACATTCTAATAGTGGACTATAATACCTATAAGTAAGTAGGAGGTAGGGGAGGGAGTTTTTGTCTGGGGCATTAAGCACAATCATAAAGTAGTTGATTATAACACTCTTTCCAGAGGCAATGATAACATTGATTTGATTACTGTTCCAAGGACATGAGGGAGGTGAGTGATTCTAGAGGGCTCAGGCTAAGAGATTCATACTGGATAGGTCCTGGTTTCCTGGTAGATGGGCTGGATGGGATATAGAATAGTCTGGGGCCAGCTAGATAGAGTGATTTGGGTGAGTTTGCCTTTGTGACTCACCTAGGTAGAGAACCAAAAGGAAATAAGCATCAGTTAAGGACCTCAAACGCCTAGCACTGTGCTAAGTGATTATCGAGTTTATCCTCACAATTCTGAGGATAAGTGCTACCCCATTTCACGGTTAAGGAAACTGCAGAAGGCAGAGGTTAAAGGACATGGACCAGTGAATGACTACTCTCTCAATTAACATTTATTAAGAACTTATGTTCCAGACACTGTGCTAAGTAGTGTAAATGAGTGAAAAGAGAGATGTCTAAGCTGAGGTCTCTCATTAAATGCAGGTTTGGAGTTCATGGCTTCCTCTTCCAATCTGAGAGGCAAAGGGCAGTAATAAAGTGCAGTACCAGGGCTAGTGCAATGTTTCAGGAAAATGAGATTATCCTAATAATGAACTTCTTGGGGCC
Source organism: Bettongia penicillata ogilbyi (assembly GCA_023548195.1). Classification (NCBI taxonomy): domain Eukaryota; kingdom Metazoa; phylum Chordata; class Mammalia; order Diprotodontia; family Potoroidae; genus Bettongia; species Bettongia penicillata. Next base: position 13,644,826 of record JAJHZJ010000413.1, read on the forward strand.
CAAAGTAGGGTAACAAGATGAGAAATGAAACCAAACTGAACTCAGGCCTCCACATCGCGTGCGCGCGCGCGGCGCGCGTGTGTGTGTGTGTGTGTGTGTGTGTGTGTGTGTGTGTACTGAACACTAGTAGGTGAACTAAGGAGTACAACTGACTCTGAAGGATATAGCAAGTCATTGAAGGGTTCGAAGCAGTCAAAGTGATATGGCTAGATTTATGCATAAGGAATATTACTCTGGTAATTGCGGCAAGGATGGAACACAGGTGGGAAGACGTGGTACTGATGAGGTTATGAGGTGACCAAAATATGGACAGTCCGGGTCGTGCTTGAATGAATTCGACTCAAGCCTTCTTAAAGTCAAAGTAAACAAAGTTTATTAAAGATTCGCCTAATTGGGTTGCCTCTTAAGGAGCCTAAGCATTTGTAACGTTTGTATTCACAAGCGGGCCAGATAGAATCCCAGCTAGACGGAATCTGAACTGGATTGAATCTGAGCACCTTCATGGAGGCAAGATGGAACTTAAATACAGAAAAGAGTATAGGAGGAGTCTTGGGGGGTGGGGTGGGGTGGGGGGGTGATCTGGTAGTCCAAGGTGATGGGAGGAGGGGTTTAGGAAGGGTCTTGAGGAGAAGTCCAACGAGGGTCAAAGGCTGGAAACAGCTGGAGGCTATCAGGAGATATCAGACAAGGAGGGTTTGGGTGGGAAACAGTTGGGGCAATCCAGATCTTGATAGGGGCAGTATGGGAATGGATACAGATCTTGATGGCAGCCTGAGATCAAGGGTGGGGAGTGCAACAGAGACCTGAAATGATAATGAAAAGCCCCTGGACTTCCTGAGAATGCCAGAACAAATGGGAAGATTAGATCTGAGTAAGAAAGGCCAGATTAAGGGGGAAGATTCAAGGGGAGCTCAAGGAGGCTCCCAGAGTCTGAACCTCATCAGTAGGAGTTACCACCATAGTCACAGAAGAGTGATGATGAGGAGTTGTACCAAGGTGGTGGCAGTAGGAATAGAGGGGACTATTTACAATGTGCCAGGCACTGTGCTAAGTACTTTACAATTATCTTCTTTGATCCTTACAACAACACTTTGAGGTGAGTGCTATAATTATCCCCATTTTACAGTTGAGGAAATAAAGGAAACAGAGGCAGTGACTTTCCCAAAGTCACACGGTGAACAGGTGTCTGAGGTCACATTTGAACTCAAGTCTTCCTGATTCCAGGCACAGCATTCTATCCACTATGCTACCTAGCTACCTCCCATGTGACAGAAATTGTGGAAGCAGAATGAGTAAGACTTGCTCAATTGAATACGAGAGATGAAGGAGAGGGAACAAAGACACTAAGGTTTTAAACATGAATGGATCAGTGATGATGCTAGTTCTTGGCCTTTAAGATGTATACCTACAAACCATTCTCAAGAATTTCTACTCAAAAATCCTCTTTACTCACCTGTTTTATGATCCCCAAATTGGATTATCTCCTTCTAGTTTAATTAATAGCTGAAGAGGATTATCCTCTACATTGTCATCAAGCTTCCACTTGAAGACTTACAAGTATTTGGAAATTACAAATTCCCAAATTCCATTCTATCTTTGGACAACTTCATTAGGTACTTTTTTCGGTATCTACAGGGTTTGCTTCCCCTCCCCACTAGCTCAAGGCACTTTTCTCCTGTCCAGCAGTTCAGGAAAATTCCTTCCCCATGTTTTATGTATGGATGATCTATCTAGAAGGTCTTTGAAGTTGACTTTTTAATAAATACCTGGTGATTAAATCTCTTCCATCCCACTAAAGCCACAGCATTACTTTGGGAGCTTTTTCAGTTACAGGATCATAACTGCTTAAAGGTTAGGGACCATGTTTTATAGATTTTTGTAATCCCCACCGCACTTTGCACACAGGAGATGCTCAATACATTTTTGTGGACTGTTAGAATGAATTAATTTGTAATTTTCACATCAATAGAGTACCTATCCCTGTTCACCAAGCCAAACTGAACTCAGTCTTGGTATGTCCTTGGTACTGGACTTTATGTTTTACTTTTGAACTTTGAAAATACCATATAAAATGAGAACTGTAGAAGATGATTATATATGTAAATGCAAATCTAGATTGTGTTGACCTTGCTTTAAAAAAATACAATTAATTCCTCATGTAACATTCAAAGTTGTCCTGTTCATTTATGACTTCTTCTTACTAACTTATTTCTTCTTCTTTCCTATTCATACCTCTCTAGTCCCTTTCATCTTCTCATCCCAATTGGGGAAAAAACACAACCCTTTTTAAACAAATAGGCATAGTGAGGCAAAACAGATTCTCATATTGTTTCTACATGCAACTGGGAAGTAAGAAACACAGGTAATGGGGTATAGAAATTTATCTTGCCCTACAAGAAAAGAGAGAAGATGGAGATAAGGAAGGGAGGGGTGTGATAGAAGGGAGGGCAGAATGCACCGTGTTTTGGGGTGGGGGGAGGGGAGAGGTGGGGAGAAAATTTGGAACTCAAAATCTTGTGGAAATGAATGTTGAAAATTAAAAATAAATAAACAAAAACAAAAAAATTACAAAATCTTCTAGCATGTTTTGTCATTGTGGAAGTGAGATCAATAAATCTTTGTCAAGTGAGTGAAAAACTAAAAAAAAACCAGATTCTCATACTGGCCACGTAGTAAAAAATGTATAACTCATTCTGCATCTTTAGTCCCTAATCTCAGAAGGTAAGGTAGCATGTTAACTCATTGGTACTCTAGAATGGTGGTTGATCAGTACAATGATCCCAATTCTTAAGTCTTTCAAAGTTGTTTTTCCTTTATATTTTTATTTTATAAGTTGTTCTGGTTCTGCTCACTTCAATCAGCATCAATTCTTCTAAGTCGTCCTAAGTCTATGTCCTTTTTGTCATTTCTTATGGTGGCACAATTTTCCATAGCTCTCATATACCAATATTTGATCAGCTGTTCTCCAAGTGATGGGCGTCACCTTAGTTCCTGCTACTTTAAATATTTTTGTACGCATAGATGTTATTGCTTTTACTCTGCCCTATGCCCTGTAATTACTCATCTACAAAAGCACATCTAAACCCTGATCTTTTAGTAAATATCTAGAAGGTAAGAACCACAGCTATCTGGTCACCTCTATAGCTACTATATAGAGGGAAAGGCACTTAACAAAGGATTTTTTTGGTTATTTTTTGGGATGATCACTGGATCTCAAACTTCTGGCTGATTTACCTTTCAGAGATCACCCTGTCCATTTATTCCTTTTCTGTCATCTGAGTTTTTCCCTTAAGTTAAATGGCTATTTCTGAGCTCACTAGGACAGGTGAGGACTGTCTTTCTTCCTTTCCTCCCTCAGTGATGTCAGACCCTCAAATAGGAAAAGTCTGTACTGGATCTAACCTCTTTCCTGCCCTTCATTCTGGATTCATACTGGAAAGCCTACTTTAAACTTTAAACTCCACGTGTCCAAAATAGAACTGGTTATTTTCTCATTAAAAACCTCCCCTCTTCCTAACTTTCTTATTATTGTCAAGGGCACCATCATTTTCTGTCACCAGGCTTATAATCTTAGTGTCATCTGCAACTCCTCACTTTCTCTCATATTACCCTTTTCCCCTATATCTAATCTGTGGCTAAGTCCCATCTAATCTACCTTCACAGTATCTTTGTATATACCACCTTTTTTCTTTTGACACTGCCACTATCGTGATGCAGAACCTCTTAACCTTACATCGGGACTACTGCTCTAGCCTCTAGCTGGTCTCCCCTCAAGTTCCCCCCCTCTCCAATGCATCCTCCACTCACCTATCAAAGCAATCTTCCTAAAGCACAGGTCTGATCATGTCATAGGGTATTCTCCCCTTCCCACTTCATTCAATAAATTTCATTGGTTGCCTATACACTGGCCTCTTTGCTGTTGATATAACAAAACATTCTTCCTTCCTCATCTCTACCTTCTTGCTTCCTTAGCCTCCTTCAAGCCCCAGCTTAAGTTCCACCTTCTGAAAGATTTTGATTTCATTAAACATTTTAATTGATGCTCCGAGACAACCAAACATGAAGGAAATACAAATTCCTCATTAGCTTCCTTTCACAGTGTGACTCTTTGTGATATAGCAGACAGCTGCAACCAGTACAAAATATTTCAGCTGTCACAAGATGCTGAAACGCAATCTCTGACACCTCTGGACTAAACTGTTATAATGGCAATCCACTATGAGATAAGATTGCTGCCTACCAAAGTGATTCAGTAATTGATGGGCTGCAAAGTTAATGCTCCTTTGGTTAAAATATATCAGGATATGTACACATGCTCAGGCCTTGAGACCCAGCTGAAATCTCACCTCCTGCAAGAAGCCTTTTCCAGCCCTCAGGAACCTTAAGCTTTCCTTCTGAAGCTATTCTGAACTTGTGCTTTTATAGCTGGTACGTACACGGTTGTTCGCATGTCGTCTCTCGCACTAGGCTGGAGCACAGTGGGCGCTTAATTGACTCCTTAACTTCACAGGGTTCTTCCAAGTTGTTTCTTGAAGGCTGGGGCTGTCTTTTGCCTTTCTTTGTATCGTCAGAGCTTGGCACAGGGTCTGGCACATACTTGTTGCTCAGTCATACCTGGGACCCCATTTGGGGTTTCTTGGCAAAGATACCGGAGTAGTTTTCCCATTTTCTTCTCCAGCTCATTTTATAGATGAGGAAACTGAGGCAAACAAATGACTTGCCCAGGGTCACACCATTGGGAAGTGTCTGGGGATAGATGTGAACTGTCCCCTGCGCCACCTAGCGGGCATAAAGAAGGCGCTTAATAAATGCTCATCCACTCGATTACATCTGGAACTTATTCGGCCAGTTTCAGTCTGTGGCGTGCTGCTCAGGCGTCTCATTGTGTGAGTGTGTGTGGGGGAGGGCGCTAAATGGTGAAAGCAGAAAGCAGGGAACCGGCTAATTCACCGACTATTACTCTGAAGCCGCATCTAGGACCTTCTCAAGATGTCGGCATGAACACCCTAAATTGAAGGCGCCGTAGAGACACCACAATCTCTCCGGGACTTTCCTCACATGACCGCCCCCTTTTGGAAGATGCCATTAGGTAGGCAGGCGTAGATACGAACGACCTCCTCAAGATGGTGGCCTGGAGAGGCCCATACGTCACTTCCGCCCCCCACGGCCTATATAAGGAGCAGGATTTCCGCTTTCGCTCTTTTCCGGCGGTGAAGACCTCCCCGCACCGACATGCCTGTGAGTCGCTCGGGCTCCCCCGGAGCTGCGTTCTGCTCGCCCCCGCGTCGTTTGCGGCCCGCGGAGGGGCTCCCCTGGTTACGGCCCCTCTTACGGCCTTAGCTGCGCGGGCAGCAGCGGGTGCCCCGTGCACGAGGGAGGAGACGGGGCCCCAACATGGCGGCCGCTGCCGTTCTCTCTCGCGGTGGTCGCTAATCTGTTCCTCTCCGCCCCTCGCAGCTCGCGAAAGACCTCCTGCACCCCTCTCCCGAGGAGGAGAAGCGGAAACACAAGAAGAAGCGCCTGGTGCAGAGTCCCAACTCGTACTTCATGGACGTCAAGTGCCCTGGTGAGGCCCCGTGCGGCTGGCGCCGCGTGCTTCGGCCAGGGTGCCCGCTCCTCCCCGCGGGCATCATGCGCCGCGGTGACCGGGCCCGGCCCCCCTGCCCCGAGTGGGCGCGCATGCGTTCGTGCCGCTTCCCGGGGGCGCTGCGCCCAGGAATGTTAGCAGCCCCGTAGTTTGCGGGGGACGGACGGGGAACGGGCTGGCCATTAAGCCGAGCAATTCATGTTTTTGTTGATAGGCTTGAGGTGTGGCCAAGCTTTTTAAAGGCCCTACTGTGCCGGGTTTTTGGGGTGGAGGGTGTGTTGGGGGGCACTGCTTATGGCTGAGGAAAGGAGGGAACTGTAAACTCGTGATGTGTTCCTTTCAGGGTGCTACAAAATCACCACCGTCTTTAGCCACGCACAAACGGTGGTCCTCTGTGTGGGATGCTCCACTGTGCTCTGTCAGCCTACGGGAGGCAAAGCAAGACTTACAGAAGGTCAGTGCTCTGCTGGTTTCTGTGGGGAGGAGCGGTTAAGGAAAATAATAAGGGACAGATTCCTGAAAACCTTGGAGAACCTCGCAACTGTCAGGTGAAAGAGAGAATAGGGGAGGTTGGGTCACAGCAGGAAAAAGATAATTATTAGGGTAATTTTTAAGTTTTTTTTTTTTAAATTTAAAAGGGGTTTATGGTTCAGCCCTGTTTGACTTTTTTTTGTGACCCCTTTTGGAGTTTTCTTGGCTAAGAAATTGGAGTGGGAGTGGTTTGCCATTTCCTTCTTCAGCTCATTCTACTGATGAAGACAATTGAGGCAGACAGGGTTAAGTGACTAGACCAGGGTCACACAGCTAATTGAGGTCTCATTTGGATTTAGGAAGAGGCCTCTTTCTGACTCCCAGCTCAGCACTCTTTATCTACTGCACCACCTATGGTGTCCCTGGGGTCAGAGTGGGTAAATTTATCTTTTGGCTTAAGGTAACTAAGATGACAACTAACAGTTTACTACTTCTCTCCCAGGATGCTCCTTCAGACGTAAGCAGCACTAGTGACTCAAGATGAATGAGGAACTGTAAAGAATAAAACAAATTTGATACAATTTTGTTCACTGTCTTTCTTCCTTTAACGTTGTGAGGGTGTCCCTATCACTAGTAAACATTAAGGACTATAGAGTTAGAAGGCTGCAAGTTCTTTGTGACAAGCACTGGATCGCATCTTTTAAGAGAATAAATTGGTCTTCTGAAGAATTGTAGTTTCTTACCTGAATCCATAAAGCTACTTTCCATTAATAGTAATGAAAGTGGGTTTGAGGGGGGCAGGAGAGAAAGCAGTAACATCAGTTTTGATCCTTTTATTTGGAGTTTTTGCTACTGCCTTGATGAGAGGCAGTTCTACTTGGGCTGAGTTGTAGTACCCAACTCCTAAATGTAGCCAGGTTTTTTTCAGGTGTAGATTAATGTCTAACACTCCATAACCAGTGCTGCAGCCTGCTTGGGGCAGGTGGAGGTTGTGGATTGTTGAATTGAGAACTTGTGGAAGGATAAGTATAACCTAGAAAGAGAAAGGGGGTGGTGAGAACTGAAGACAGTATGATTTTCGCATAACTAAAGTATCCGTTACTCCCTAAGTTATTTTTACCTGGCTGTGCACTTCCAGAGGTTGGGACATACACAACTGGAACTGTCTGTATCCTGTTGAGGAAGGCATTGTATGCTGGAAGAATGAAAAAGCAGTCAGGGAGACTTGGAGGAGTCACCAAGACAGATATGGAGGTGAAAGTGAAGGTTTTAAGTGATGGTTGTGTGGTGTTTAGGGGAGGGGTGGTAGACTGATTTGGGGCACACTAAAAAGATGCTTTCTGATTAGAATTTTATGTGTTATGCATGTGAGTAAGGTTTTTTAATATTTAAGGGTTTCGTTGAATAGTGGGGATTCTTTAACAAGCTCTAGCCAATGGTATTGGGTACAAAATACTAAATACATCGTTTTGTGTCTAAAAAGTTCTGGTTATACTCAGAAATTTCCCAACCGTGCCTGGATCCCACCTGAGGTGAATGATAAAAGCACTTATGAAGTATGTACTTTGTGCTAAGGACATAGAAGATGTCAATCCATCAACAGAAGTGTATACTCTGTCAGACCCATGCTGAGGACAGGGACACAAAGGAAAGCAAAAAATACTGTCCGTGGCTTCAAAGAGCTCATTGTAGGATCCAGGACCAAGAAGACTTGAACCTAGGCCTTCTGGACCAAAGGTAGTCATTGCTATATTGCCTCTTCCTTGCACATGGTAGGTGCTTAAATACTTGAACACCTGTTCAGGTATTACGAAGGTACCTTAGTGCAGTAGATCTAAACAAGTAGATAATCTAATTGCAGTTTTTGAATGAAAGCCATACCACCAAAGTATACAATAAAAATAAGGTGGAACATGACTGTATATGTGGGTGGTTGAACGAAATAAGTCATCCAATTTCATTCCCCCCACCCCACCCCCATTCCGTCCCCACCTTTTTTAGGCTCTAGAAGAGCCAGTACTTTGTGTGAGACATTTGGCCTTAAGGTAGTTCGACTGAAGGTGTAGGAAACTGTTACCCCAACAGTCATCTCACTCTCCTGAAAACTACTATTTTTAAACAGTTTGAATGGGTAATGAAATCTGGCAAGGTTTATTTAATCCATTGGTTTACTTACCTAGGAAGATGACTGCTGTTGATGCAACACCAGCGAAAATGGTAAAGAGAAAAATTTGATAAGACTCAATCAGCTGCTGTACAACATTTGAATCGTCACAACGATCTAAATGTTTTGTAGGAATAAAAGAAAATCACATTTTTAATTATGAGAGTAGTTGGTATATCTAGTTCTTATGAAGCCTATAAACTAGTATGCTTATGATACGCAAAAATAGTTGAGATGAACTTCAGCCTAACTTAAATCCAGTTTGAAAACCAAATGGGTGAAAGGACTGAGACTTGGATCTTCTTTAGCATGCTCATGCACAGTAACCTTTTCTGTAAGTTAACCTAACTGATCCATTCCCTACCAGTTAGGGTAAGAGGGCATGGCAAATGGTTATTTTGATGGTACAATTCTATAAACACTGAATATCTCTAATGTGAGAAGCACTTTAGGTATTTAGGGGAATACAAAGATGAGTAAAGCCCTTCAGACATTATACTCAAATGGTCAATGGCAAAGATTATTTGCCCTCCTTATCCCTTATTCTCATTTGCACCTATTTCTGACTACTACTAAGACTACTCCTAACCACAGCCAGGTTAACTCCCTGGTGAAGTGCACATTGGACTTGGAAAGCTGGGCTTTGGTCCTGGCTACAGGACCATCAATTAATATTGAATGCCCACCAAACAGACTCCTGGGCTAGGTGCTGTAAGGAACATAGAAGGCATTTTTCTGGATGCTTTGTTCAGTCTTTTCAGTAGTAACTGACTCTTTGTGACTCCATTTGGGGTTTTCTGGGCCATTTCTTTATCTAGTTCATCAAACAGGGTTAAATGATTTGCCCAGGGACATACAACTAGGGAAGATGAGTCTTTTCGACTCCAGGTTCAGCATTCTATCCTAGCTTAAATAGTAAATAATGATATACAAAAACAACTTATGCCAGGCAAATAAATATAAAGCAACAAAACAAAGTAAAGATGTATGCTGATCTGAGTAGGACTAATGGGAGCAGGCAACAACATCATTTCTAAGTGTAGAAAGGCTACCGGAGATGAGGAGCCTTATCACACACAGGGTTTGGAAGCTGGGATGACATTATAGCTTCAGCAAAAGAAAGGAAACATTTTATGAGGAGGTGAATTATCACTGTGACCCTTGGATATGTTTTCCTTTTACTTAAAGTGGGACAGCTTTTGGATTAGATTAAAATCTCTTGTTAGAAACTAAATGAGATCCAGAAAGAGGTATCTCATTAATGATCCAGGAAATTACCAATCAGGCTGGATCTCTCCATCACTGCCCTCACTGGCACAGCCTCCCTCTGGCCTGTCAACATACAGGAGATGTTAATGAAGACCAGAGTTGCCATCTGCTGGAGTGAAGTGAAGTTGACAACCTGAACTGGGTAGATAGCCAGGCCTGGAACCAGGGATGATCTCTTATGGGGAGAGACGACCAGGACTGGAGAGCTAGGGAAGACCTGGAAGAGAAAATAAAGTAGCTCTTGTTTGAACGGGAAAGAAATTCAGAAATATCTCATAATTCTAATCCAGTGCATGGAGGCAGGTTCTAAGGAGACCCAGGGGCCTGCTCTGGCTTACTATGAGACTAAAAACCTTCAGTTTTCCAGCTTCTAAAAGGGCAACACTGATACGAGTCTGAATCTTAGTTCCTTACTACACCAAGGGGAGTAACAAGTCACATTTGCAATATGCAAAATACTCTTACACAAAGCCTGAGAGGTATAAGGTATTATGCCTCTGAAATCAATATTTGATAGAGTATGAACATTTCTTAGGCCTTGTAGGCAGAATGGACCACATCTTTTTTTCCTTCAAATTCTTTGAATTTCCCATGAAATGGATTTTAGCAGAGAAAAAGATGAGCGTTTTGAACAGCTTTGACTCCTGATACCTCACATTCCAAAACAATATACCCCCACCCAACTCCAGCACTACTTATATGAGATAATACGATTTAGCTACAGAAAGGAATTCAGAAATAAGCTAATACAAACAGGGTTACCTTATAATGCTGGAGTTCTTAACCCAGGGTCGATGGGACCCATTAAGTTTCTGGGGGTCTGTTAACTCGAATGGGAAAAAAAAAATGACATCTTTATTTTGACTAACTTTTAGCTGAAGTTTAGCATTTCCTTCAGTTAACGAATGTCGGCAACAATTACTAAGGGATCCAGAGGTTTCATGAAACTGACAAAGGGGCCCATGACAAAAAAAAAAAAAAAAGAATTCCCGTTCTACAGACTTCTGACATCATTTAAATTTAACCCTTTTTAGGGAACTGATTTAAATTTGTAGGAATAAGAGTTATTCCCCAACTGATAGTCAAAGAACATGAAAATGCAGTTTTCAAAGAAAACCAAGCTATCAACAGTCTTATAAAAATGCTCTAAGTCACTAAAATGAGAGAAATGTAAATTAAAACAATTCTGAGGTTTGTCTTCATACTCTACAGAACAGCAAAACTGACAAAAACAGAAAATGATAAATGTTGTAGGGGATATATGAAAACATACATTCAGGTACTTTTAGTGGAGTTATGAGATGTCCGGTCACTCTGGAAAGCAACACAGAACTGTGTCTTAAAGCTATGTAAACTATGTACATTTTTGGACCTAATGACGCTATTATTATAGTTATACCCCAAAGAGATCAAAGAAAGAAGAAAAGGACCCACATGTACAAAAAATATAGCAGCTCTTTGGAGATGGCAAAATTAGTACAAACTGGGAGGGGTGTACCCATCAGGTGGGGAATGGCTGAACAAGTTATGGTATATGAATGTGAAGTAAAACTTTTGTGCTACAGGAAATGATGAAGGGAATAGTTTCTTTTTTTTAATAATAAAACTTTATTTAACTTTTTAAATTCATTTTCACAAAATTTTGGGTTCCAAATTTTCTCCCCTTTTATCCCCTCCCCCCACCCCAGTACACTGAGCAATCTAATTTTCCCTATCACCAATCTGTCCTCTCTTCTATCATCCCTCCCTTTTCTTGTCCCCATCTTCTCTTTTGTCCTGTAGGGCCAGATGACTTTCTATTCTCCATTAACTGTATTTCTTATTTTCTAGTAGCAACAACAATACTAAACAGTTGTTCCTAAAACTTTGAGTTCCAAATTCTCCCCATCCCTCCCTCCCCACCCATTCCCTTTGGGAAGGCAGGCAATTCAATATAGGCCATATCTGTGTAGTTTTGCAAATGACTTCGATAATACTCGTGTTGTGTAAGACTAACTGTATTTCCCTCCATCCTATCCTGCCCCCCATTTTTTCTATTCTGTCTTTTGATCCTGTCCCTCCCCGAGTGTTGACTTCAAATTGCTCCCTCCTCCCATTGCCCTCCCTTCCATCATCCCCCACCCTTGCTTATCTCCTTCTCCCCCACTTTCCTGTATTGTAAGATAGGTTTTCATACCAAAATGAGTGTGCATTTTATTCCTTCCTTTAGTCGAATGTGATGAGGGTAAACTTCTTGTTTTTTTCTCAGCTCTCCTCTTTTTCCCTCCACTAAAAAGTCTCCTGCTTAACTCTTGAATGAGATAATTTACCCCATTCCATTTCACCCTCTTTCCTCCCACTATATTTCTCTCTCACCATTTACCTTAATTTCTTTTAAGATATGGTCCCATCCTGTTCAATTCACTCTGAGCTCTCTGTTTCTGTATGTGCGTGCATGTGTGTATGTGTGTGTGCATGCATGCATGTACATGTGTGTGTGTGTATGTGGTTCCACCAACTACCCAGATACTGAAAAGTTTTAAGAGTTACAAATATTGTCTTTCCATGTAGGAATGTAAACAGTTCACTTTTGGTAAGTCCCTTATGACTTCTCTTTGCTGTTTACTTTTTCATGCTTCTTCTCATTCTTGTGTTTGAAAGTCAAATTTTCTTTTCAGCTCTGGTCTTTTCATGAAGAATGCTTGAAAGTCCTCTGTTTCATTGAAAGACCATATTTTCCCCTGAAGTATTATACTCAGTTTTGCTGGGTAGGTGATTCTTGGTTTGAGTCCTAGTTCCTTTGACTTCTGGAATATCCTATTCCACACCCTTTGATCCCTTAATGTAGAAGCTGCTAAATCTTGAGTTATCCTGATCGTATTTCCACAATACTGGAATTGTTTCTTTCTAGCTGCTTGCAAGATTTTCTCCTTGACCTGGGAATTCTGGAATTTGGCCACAATGTTCCTAGGAGTTTCTCTTTTTGGATCTCTTTCAGGCGGTGATTGATGGATTCTTTCAATACTTATTTTGCTTTCTGGTTGTAGAATGTCAGGGCAGTTTTCCTTGATAATTTCATGGAAGATGATGTCTAGGCTCTTTTTTTGATCATGACTTTCAGGTAGTTCCATAATTTTTAAATTGTCTCTCCTGGATCTATTTTCCAGGTCAGTTGTTTTTCCAATGAGAAATTTCACATTCTCTTCCATTTTTTCATTCTTTTGGTTTTGATTTGTGATTTCTTGGTTTCTCAGAACAGACTCCATCTGTTCCATTCTAATTTTGAGAGAACTCTTCTCTTCAGTGAGCTTTTGAACCTCTTTTTCCATTTGGCTAATTCTGCTTTTGAAAGCATTTTTCTCCTCATTGGCTTTTTGAACCTCTTTTGCCAATTGAGTGAGCCTATTTTTCAAGGTGTTATTTTCTTCAGCATTTTTTTGGGTCTCCTTTAGCAAGATATTGGCCCGTTTTTCATGCTTTTCTTGCATCTCTCTCATTTCTCTTCTCAGTTTTTCCTCCACCTGTCTAACTTGATTTTCAAAATCCTTTTTGAGCTCTTCCATGGCCTTAGGCCACCGGACATCCACCTCAGATGTCTGGGATAGAGAGGCCCCGACCTCCACGTCTTTCTCCGATGGCAGGCATTGTACTTCGTCATCAGAAATGAAGGGGGGAAGGAACATCTCTTCCCCAAGAAAGTAGCTCTCTATGGTCTTATTCTGCTTCCTTTTTCTGGGCATTTTCCCAGCCAGTTACCTGACTTCTGAGATTCCTCTCCACCCCTGCCTAGATCTGCCCAGCTAGTGCTTGGGGTCTGAGATTCAAATGGGCTTTCCGCGGGCAGGCGTGGCTGCTATTCAATGTGAGCTTAAGTTCTGGTGCTTGGATGGGGGCAGGGCTGCCTCCCAGGCTCAGTTCCCTCAGGGGGTTTATGCATAGACTTTAGGTAATGGCCCTGAACTTCTGCCTGCTGGTCCGGGAGTCCCAGGCCGCCGCTGCCTCTGCTGTTTACTCTGCTGCTGCCTCCCGAGGGGGCCCAAGTCACGGAGACACCCCGTTCCCCTCTTGGCCCAGACGTCTCTCTTACTGACCTGTAGTGTCTGTGGGTGGAGGGACCTTCCTGGCCGCTGGAGATTCCGTCCCTGAAGTCTGCTCGGATCTGCTCCTGTGGGGCCGCCCGGCCAGGGCAGCACAGGGGTGGGCTCTTCTTTCCAGGGCGTGACGGACCCCTGGGGACCACTCTCCAGGGCTCTCTGGAACGGAAATCTTTTCCACCATGTTTCTGCGCGCCTTGCAGTGCTCCAGAATTTGTGGGGAGTTCTTCTTGTAGGAAATATATGGGCTGTGGGTTCGGAGCTAGCATACATGAGTCTTTCTACTCTGCCATCTTGGCTCCACCCCCAGGAATAGTTTCAAAGACACCAACAAAGAATTACATGAACTGATGCAGAATTAAGTGATTAGAACCAGGAAGACAAGTTATACAATAACAACAATAAAGAAGGGTTGTGGCCTTATTTCAGAGGAAACTCCATCTTTTTTTTTTTAAAATATTTTATTTTTTCTCAATTACACAAAAAGACAATTTTTAACATTTTTTTATAAAATTTCGAATTCCGAATTTTCTTCCTCCCTTTCTCATTTCCTTCCTCCCTAAGATGGTAAGCAATTTGTTAAAGGTTATATATGTGCAATCATGTAACACATATTCCATATTAGTCATGTTGTAAAAGAGGAAATAGACCAAAAGAAAAAAAACACTAAGAAGTGTGAAAAATAGTATGCTTCAATCTTCATTCAGATACCACCAGTTCTTTCTCTGAACGTGGATGGCATTTTTCATCATGAGTCCTCTGGAATTGTCTTGGATCACTGTATTGCTGAAAACAGCTAAGTCACAGTTGATCCTTGTACAACATTGCTGTTACTGTATACAATGTTCTCCTGGTTCTGCTCACTTCACTTTGTATCAGTTCACAGAAGTCTTTCCAGGTTTTTCTAAAATCAGCCTGCTCATCATTTCTTATAGCACAATATTATTCTGTTATAATCATACTTGTTCTGCCATTCCCCAGCTGTTGGACATCCCCTCAATTACCAATTCTTTGCCACCACAAAAAGAGTTGCTATAAATTTTTTTTTGAAAGTGAAGGTATGCTTCAATTTGTATTTAGACACTATCTGCTTCAATCTGTATTTAGACACTATCAGTTCTTCTGAGAATGGATGCTGCTATATTTTTTTACAAATAGAAGTTTCTTCCTTTTTTTTTGGTCTCTTTGGGAAACAGAGTAGTAGTACTGCTGGATCAAAGGGTATGCAGTTTGATTGCCCTTTGGGCACAGTTCCAAATTGCTCTCCCAGAATGGTTGGATAAGTTCATAACTCCACCAACAGTGCATTAGGGGCTCAGTTTTGTCATATCCCCTCTAATATTTATAATTTTCCTTTTTTGTCATATTAGCCAATTGGATAGGTGTGAGGGGTACCTCAGGGTTGTTTTAATTTCTCTAATCAAAGTAATTTAGAGCATTTTTTCATATGACTATAAGTGGCTTTGATTTCTTCACCTGAAAACTCCCTGTTCATATCCTTTGCTCATTTATCAAAAATTGTTTCCCAGACTTCTACTTTCCTTCTAATCTTGGTTACACTGGTCTTGTTTCTGCAAAAACCTTTTAATTTAATATCCTTTCCCTTTTTAAACCCTTTCCTTTGTAGTTATCTAGTTGAAGGGAACCAAGGATGCTGGGGGATGTAGAAGAGAAGAAAGTGGAAGAAGTGGTTGAGATACTGGACTAAGCATGGTTTCTGGGTATTTAATAGAAGTGCTCGTCTCCAGGAATCTGTCCTTTAATATTTCTTTCCAATCCTTTAAAATTATTTACATGTGTCTATGGTGATGGCGTAGTAGATAAAGGACCAGTCCTGAGTCAGAAAGAATCATAAAGAACTGCCATACGTTAGAGCTGACACAGAGATCATCTAGGCCAACCTGCTCATTTCAGAGGTAAGGAAACCGAGGTCCAAAGAGGACAGATGATGTGCCTAAAGTCATAGGATCATAAATGTAGAGCTGGTAGGGATAGCTAAGTGGCACAGTAGATAGAATACTGGGTCTGGAATCAGGAAGACCTGAGTTAAAATTTGTTCTCAGACACTTACTAGCTGTGTGAGCAAGTTACTTAATCCTGTTTCCTCAGTTTCCTCACATGTAAAATGATCTGGAGAAGAAAATGGCAAACTGCTGTAGTATTTTTGCCAAGCAAACCCCAAATCAGGTCATGAAATCAGATATGACTGAAAACGACTAAACAGCAACAAACAGTTAACACTTGACATTTTTTACAGCCTTTATATCCTTACATTGTAGATCCTAGAGCAGGACACAAGATTCCAAAACAGAATGTTGTGAGCAGTTTTTCACAATTCCTTTTACCATCTGCACTAAGAATATAGATCTTATTCTTAAACTTATTTTTCCTTCTTTTTGGTTCATTCTAAAACATACCTCCAGTTTCTCTAACACTCTGTCCACTCCCAGAACTCTTATCTCTCCGACATCTTGTTTGCTGCTAAGAATCAATTCTGTCTGGTTGATGTAAAATGCAGGGATGAAGGGAATGAGGATTCTTTGCATGCCACTCTTGCTACGCTCACTGATGAGTGTGGCCCACCCGTAGACTGAAGTGTCAGCCACACTCAGGGCCTGAAGAAGCTCCTCAGACTGGGGTCGGACTGTGATTAAGCAGACGTAAACCCCTACAGAGAGAGGGAAACACTTAATAGAAAGATTCATAAGGCTCTTAGTGGTCAATCTGAAAGAGATGGGGTAGGAAAGATAGTAGAATATAAACTTAGGGAAAAGAGAAGGGAGTTGGAGGGCATGAAAATTAAACTGGTGTTGAGTATCTATTTCACAGAATTCTGGCCTTAGCAGGGGAATACCAAAGAAAGAGAACATACATACAAATGAACACATATATATGAAAATTATTGACAAATGCTTAAAAAGCAACATATCAACAAGTCCAGAATAATAAGACAAATTGAGAATGTTGAGGCTAATGGAATAGGAAAACAAAAGGTGAGTACTGAATTGTCTTCTTAAAGGAAGGCAATCAACTTGAAAGGGATTTTTAACTCAAAATTTTCTCTCTGGTTCCCACTAGTAACTTCTCTCGATGGCACTATCACATTTGAGTCAGGTATGTTCAAAACCTCAATAACTTTGACTCATCTTTTTCCTTCTCCCTGATATTCATACTGATGATATGACCTCCTACTAATGATTTCTTCTTTTTTTTTTATTTATTTAACTTTTTACATTCATTTTCACAAAATTTTGGGTTCCAAATTTTCTCCCCTTTTCTCCCCTCCCCCACCCCAATACCCCAAGCAATCTAATTTTCCCTATCTCCAATCTGCCCTCTCTTCTGTCATCCCTCCCTTCTCTTGTCTCCATCTTCTCTTTTCTCCTGTAGGGCCAGATGACTTTCTATTCCTCATTAACTGTATGTCTTCTTTCCTAGTAGCAACAGCAATACTAGACAGTTCCTAAAACTTTGAGTTCCAAATTCTCCCCATCCCTCCCTCCCCACCCATTCCCTTTGGGAAGGCAGGCAATTCAATATAGGCCATATCTGTGTAATTTTGCAAATTACTTCCCTGATAGTTGTGTTGTGTAAGACTAACTGAATTACCCTCCATCCTATTCTGCCCCTCATTGTTTCTCTTCTGTCTTTTGATCCTGTCCCTCCCCAAGTGTTGACTTCAAATTGCTCCCTCCTCCCTTTGCCCTCCCTTCCATCATCCCCCCCATTATCTCCTTCTCCCCCGCTTTCCTATACTGTAAGATAGGTTTTCATACCAAAATGAGTGTGCATTTTATTCCTTCCTTTAGTCAAATGTGATGAGGGTAAACTTCTTGTTTTTTTTTTTTCAGCTCTCCTCTTTATCCCTCCACTAAAAAATCTCCTACTTGCCTCTTAAATGACATATAATTACCCCATTCCATTTCACCCTCTTTCCTCCCACTACATTTCTCTCTCACCATTTACCTTAATTTCTTTTAAGCTCTGGTCCCATCCTATTCAATTCACTCTGTGCTCTCTGTCTCTGTGTGTGTGTGCATGTGTGTATGTGTGTGTGCGTGCATGCGTGTACATGTGTGTGTGTGGTCCCACCAACTACCCAGATACTGTAAAGTTTTAAGAGTTACAAATATTGTCTTTCCATGTAGGAATGTAAACAGTTCACTTCTGGTAAGTCCCTTAAGACTTCTCTTTGCTGTTTACTTTTTCATGCTTCTTCTCATTCTTGTGTTTGGAAGTCAAATTTTCTTTTCAGCTCTGGTCTTTTCATCAAGAATGATTGAAAGTCCTCTGTTTCATTGAAAGACCATATTTTCGCCTGAAGTATTATACTCAGTTTAGCTGGGTAGGTGATTCTTGGTTTGAGTCCTAGTTCCTTTGACTTCTGGAATATCCTATTCCACGCCCTTCGATCTCTTAATGTAGAAGCTGCTAGATCTTGAGTTATCCTGATTGTATTTCCACAGTACTGGAATTGTTTCTTTCTAGCTGCTTGCAAGATTTTCTCCTTGAGCTGGGAGTTCTGGAATTTGGCCACAATGTTCCTAGGAGTTTCTTTTTTTGGATCTCTTTCAGGTGGTGATCGATGGATTCTTTCAATACTTATTTTGCCCTCTGGTTCTAGAATGTCAGGGCAGTTTTCCTTGATAATTTCATGGAAGATGATGTCTAGGCTCTTTTTTTGATCATGAATTTCAGGTAGTCCCATAATTTTTAAATTGTCTCTCCTGGATCTATTTTCCAGGTCAGTTGTTTTTCCCATGAGATATTTCTCTTCCATTTTTTCATTCTTTTGGTTTTGTTTGGTGATTTCTTGGTTTCTCGTAAAGTCATTAGACTCCATCTGTTCCATTCTAATTTTGAGAGAACTATTAAATTCAATGAGCTTTTGAACCTTTTTTTCCATTTGGCTAATTCTGCTTTTGAAAGCATTTTTCTCCTCATTGGCTTTTTGAACCTCTTTTGCCAATTGAGTGAGCCTAGTCTTCAAGGTGTTATTTTCTTCAGCATTTTTTTGTGTCTCCTTAACCAAGGTATTGACCTGTTTTTCATACTTTTCTTGCATCTCTCTCATTTCTCTTCCCAGCTTTTCCTCCACCTGTCTAACTTGCTTTTCAAAATCCTTTTTTAGCTCTTCCAAGGCCTGAGCCCACCTGACATCCCCCTGCGGTGTCTGGGGTACTGAGGCCCCGCCCTCCACATCTTTCCCCAATGGCGAGAATATGTCCTCATCATCAGATCCGAATGTTGGGATCATCTGCATTTGTTGGAATAAACTCTCTATAGTCTTATTTTTCTTCTCTTTTCTAGGCATTTTCCCAGCCAGTTACTTGACTTCTGAGATTCCTGTCCACCCCCGCCTAGATCCACCCAGCTAGTGCTTGGGGTCTGAGGTTCAAATGGGCTTTCCGCAGCAAGCTTTAGTTCTGGTGCTGGGGTGCTGAATCTATGGCAAATTTATGTTATGTTATCTCAACTGGGCATTTAGAGCAGCTACTCTCTATCCTGTTACCAATGTCCATTCCAAATCTTCTCATATCTCCTCAAATCTCCCTCAACACCACATCTGTCATTCTCAGCTGAGGACTTACAAGTCTTACTTCACCAAAAAAAAAAAAAAAAATTAAGGTCATTCTCTGAAAGCTCCTCCTCTTATCTCCCCTACTATCTCTTTGTTTACTCCAGGATCTGATGAAGAGGTGATTCTTCTTTGCCAAGGCCTCCTCTTCTAAATGTACCTTTGATCTTCATGAACAGATTGCCCCGAATGTCATCCCCTCTTTCTCTTCAACCTCTGTTAGTTCATTCCTTTCTCAATGGAAAGACTCCCAAGCCTCCCCTGTCCTTAAGAAATACGTACTATTTCTATTGTCTTCTGTTTCTCATCTCTTTCTCAGTTAAACTTTTTAAAAGGTTAACTTTAGTGCCTCCACTTCCTCTCCTCCCACTTGCTTCTAAACCCTGAAATCTGGCTGCTCCCCTCATCCAATGTACAGCTTTCTGACTGAGAATAATGTGATAATATTGATGTTTTAATTATTTTGTGTGTGGAAAAGATCACTGAAAATGCTGTACATTTTCCAAAATCTCTCCTATTCAATTCTGGACTGAGTACATTATCCATCTGCAACAGCTTTTCAACACAAATATACTGGTGAATTAAGTCAATTGGATACCTGTCCAAATCTGGGCAACTTTTTTTTTAATTTGAAAGACACCAACAGAGCATTTACTATGTGCCAGGCACTGTACTAATTACTAGGGTTACAAATATTGTACAAACATCTAACAGGGAAAAGATACCATACATAGATAGAGGAATTGCAGCCGAGGAGAGACACTCTGGCCCAGAAAGTCACACAGATAGTGCATGAGGTCATAGAGGAGTAGAGTGACAGCCCTGGATTCTGCTCCAGGAATGTTGGCCCATTTGATTTTAATGGTTCCAGAATTGTGTGGATACACTGTGGTTAGCCTATAGAATTGGACAGATTGAAAGGAATACTCCAAAGGTGAGGGAGGATGAGTCAAATTGAGATTTCCACCATTTAATAATCCATTTTCATTCTCCTAGATAAATAAGGAATTGGGGGCCAACTGCATTGCCCACGTGCCTGGGAGGGCTCAGGACAGTTGGCAGGGAGAGTAGTCTAAGAACTTATGGGAGAGCAACAACTGATGAGCAGTGGGGATACTCTCTCTGTTGGGAAAGCCTGAGCATATGCACTGAATACTCTGATGGAGTCATCAGGCTGACACCTAGGGAGGGGTTAGCAGCACTTGGTTAATCAGAATACATGCTGTATACTTCCAGCCAAAATGGCTGCATGAATCATATCAGACTGCCCAGCCCTACTAGAAGTACTTTAGTAAAAATCTGAGATTTGCTTCATATTGAATAGTGATCAAGAAATATGATAAACTACAGTAAATGTCTTCCTAGAACTGCTAAAAAAATCAGCAGGGGGCCATTAGCAAAGTCAGGGGCGGCTTAGATATATAAGCTGGCAGCCTTCCACTATGACCAGAGATGGCCCAGAAATATGAATAGCATATAAATCTCTGTATCTGGAGGTAGCAAGAGTGGAGCTTCCTTCCCTGCCCCCACCAGAAAGCTCCAGGGTGGTTGGTAAAACAAAGTGGGTACCCTGGAAGTGATCAGTGTGGCAGAATAAAGCTAAACCTGTAGACAACCCAGGCACCCAGGGGCTCTGAGGCCCCTAGAACTCTGTCCAGAGATGCCACAGGTGGATCCTAACAATCCAGCACTCTGGCTCTTTGCTCCCTTAGCCTCTAGGGGAACTCAGGGAGACTCTGTCATAGCATACAGTGAGGAGCTATGCAGTATAGGGAAGGGCCCTACGGCCTTTTCCCTTTGAAGTCCTATGGCCCTTGGAAAAATGAGTTTTCATCACTGGCCTTTTTAATTTTCTCTTTTCCATTTTAGGTTCAGGGAGTGAAATTTCTGACCTTGGTAGGAAGAGTGAGTCACAGGAATGCAAGAAACAGAAACCAGGCTGGGCTTTGTACCTGTTATAGAATTAATGCTTCAGAGAACAAACAATGATTTCATGAGTGACCTTTGGGATCTCAGGCAAGCAGTAGAACTCACCCTGAAGTCATGCCACATTTAGACATGAACTTGGTGGTCTGGTACAACTTAGCTAAGCTTTGTGTTCACTCCCCCAAAGACTGAAGTGGTGTGGAAGAAAATATGCTGTGTAGATCTTGGGGAAATGTTTGTACTTTGTTTCACTATATCATTGAAGCAAATATCCCTTTGCAAGAAGAAAAAATTCAGCACACTGAACCTCAAAGATCCAGGAACTCTGACCTTTAGCATGTGGAGGTCAGCACAGGAATTAAATTTACAAAGAGCAAGAACCAGGAGGCTGATCACCCCACCCAAAATCCTAGCAGGAGGTCAAGACTGGCCTTGGGGTAAAGCCTGGCCTTGGGGTAAAGCCCTAATTCAGGAGCTAAGGGCAGAGAGAAGAGTGAACCAAGGAAGACACTGACTACTTACACTATGAAAAAAATCATAGATCTAGAGATGCCCTGAAATCCGGCCTAGAAGAATAAAAGTAATTGTAACAACTGTAAGCAACGACTCACAGGAAAAAAAAGTGTATTTTCCACAAAAACGCAATAAAAGCTCTAGGAAAGAAATGGAAGGAGAGTAAACAGATTAGAAGAGAAAGTGGCAAACCTTACCCAAATAATGTCCTGAAAGCTAGGTTAGACTAAATGAAAATAAATGACTCCATTATGAGATAGCAAAAAAATTAGAAAAATAAAAAAGACTGAATAAATAGGAGATAGCCAGCACAGAAAACAGACCTGGAAAACAGGTCAAAGAGTGATAATTTAAGAATCAGTGGACTCCCTGAAAACACTGGTTTAACAAAAAAAGCCAGGTCACTGTATTTCAAGAAAATAAATGAAAATTGCCTTGTTCTCTTTGAACTGGAAGGCAAAATGAAAATCTATCAATAGCCCCTTGAAATAAAACTAAAATGAAAATTTCCAGGAATATAACAGCTAAAATTTAGTTTTTACATCAAAGAAAAAAAAAATACTGTAAGCATCCAGAAAGAAGCAATTCAAGTACCAAGGAACTAGTCAGGATCACACAAGACATGGCAGCTTCTACTATCAATACAACAGGAGATCTAGGAATCTAATATTTTAGAAGGTAAAAGATAGAGGATTGCAACCAAGAATAATTTACCCTGCAAAGATGAGTATAATACTACTAGGGAAAAAAAAAACAGACCTTAAATGGAATGGGGAACTTTTAAACATTTCTGATGAAAACATCAGTACTGAGCAGGAACTTTGAAATACAAACACAAGAGAGAAGAAGCCTAGAAAGTTCAGTTTACTGGAGTAACCTCAAGGGGTTACATGATGTGATGCTAAACTTTTAAAGGGGAAAAAGAAACAAATATTTCTTCAGAATATTACTGTCTTCAAAGCGTACTAAGAGAGTTAAATAAGAAAAGCAGAGGACTAGGAGAGGACTTGTATGGTACTATAGGTTTAAAGAGGGATAAGACAGGAAGGGTGGTAAAAGGAATACATTAGTCTACAGAGAAGGAAGAAGAGGGTGAAATGTGCTCTCTCATAACTGGGATGTGTGAGAGCGGATCACATAAACACACAAGAAGGGCTAGGGGAGTGGACAGTAGCAGAACTTCAGTTTTATTTGCAATGAACAAAGGAGGGTTGAATATACACTTCTTCGATATAGAAATACATCAGATGCAATGGTGGGGCTGGTGGGTGGGATTAGAAGGAAGGGAACAGCTGCAAGCAAAACCAATTTCCTGATCCTGAGGAGAAAATGAAAAGGAAAAGCAATCTAAGGGATTCTCCATCAAGTGGAGAATGGCTGAACAAACAGTGGTCTATGAATGTGATGGAATATCATAGCATGGGAAGAAAAGACAAAAGCCACTATTCCAGAAAGTGCTGAGTCACGTGAACTGATGTCAAGTGAAATGAACAGAATGAGGAGAACAATGATAACAACATAGTAAAGAAAAAACGTTTAAAAAATTTAAGAACTCTGCTCCATACAAGGACCCCCTGGCACTCCAGAGGATCTGCCATGAAATGTGTTTCCCACCTCCTGACCCAGATTTTGGCGATGGTCTCAATGTGCATAATGGCTGCGTGTGTTCATTTTGTGTGACTTTTCTGCAAGGGTTTTTTTCTTTTGTTTTTAGTTAGGGGGGACAACAATAAATCCCCAAAGAAGAGGGTGATTGAAACATTTTAAGTAATGTCCAGAGAACAGAGGGAAGCACAGACAAGCAGGAGAGCTTCAAAAGCAGTATTGTGGAATTTATTACAGACTAAAAAAGAATATGATATAAAATGCTGATTCATGGTTTTGAAGAGGTTTTAGGGGTGCTGGAACCCCATGAATGCCAAGGCAGAGCTTCCTGGAATGAATTCACCCACTCAAGTCTTCTCTTAGTCAAGTGGCAAAAAATTTATTGTAACACCTTTAGCAAAAGTGGGCAAAGGTCCTTAGGGAACCTGTGAGAGACTGAAACTGAAATAGTACTGGGGTTTATACAGAAAAGGGGCATGGGAAAAGAATGCCAGGAATACTAATTAGGTAATCTAGGGATCCAGATGTCTTTGGGAGCAATGGATGGGAAAGTGTAGGGAGTATACCAGACACTGAGGGAGTTGTCAGAGGCATGGACCTAGCAGATCTGACAGGAGGAAGTCCTTGAGTCGGCCAGGGACAAAAATGCATGGGCCTGGCATCCCTCTCTCTGTTCTGATAACAGGATATGTTCTGCAACAAGAGAAAATCTTCTCACAGACAGGGGCCTACTGAGAAATGGGGAGGCTTCCAGGAATATGCTCTTGGGGCTGGGGCCCAGAGCACCATATAACCCTCTTTCTGTGGTCTGCTGTGTCGATGGAAATGTTCATATTTTGGGGTATTTAAGTTCAGAATTTTAAAAATTTAAATCAAATGGTAAATTAAAACACATACACAGACACAATGCTGTACTCTCTTGCTTCTCTATACTTGCAAAAAGCAGTAAGGTATGAATAGCTATGGCTTCTGCAGCTCCATTTTCACATGCACACCACCTGTTACACACACAAGTCAAAACAAGGTATTTTCTAGGGGCAGATAAGGGAGGAAGGGAGACACCAGAATCTAGAGGAATGGCAAAGAGCTCATGTGTGAAATGGCATGAGTCGAGCTTAGAGTTCTAAGAAAACAGGTGAGGCTTTCATTCTGTATATGGGGAAAGGAAGTTACCAAAGATACTGTTACCAAAGAGGACAGAGAGAGGGGAGATGGAATCCTATGTGAGGAGGAGCAGAGGCCAGTCCCTTGGTTTCAGTGATACAGTTCTCCTGCTTTCCAACTGTTCTTTCTCCTTTTTCTCATCCTCTTCTCAAAGTTCTGTTCTTGGTCCTTTTCTCTACATATGCTTTCCCATTGGTGATCACATTCATTCCCAAGACTTCAACTACCACTCATTTTGGGGAAAAATAGAGTATATGTGTACATAGATATGTATATGTATGTATATATGGGGTAGCTAGGTGGTGCAGTGGATAGAACACTGCGCCTGGACTCCGAAAGGCCAAAGTTTAAATATGACCTCAGATGCTAGCTATGTGACCCTGGGCAAGTCATTTAACCCCTGCCTGAATAAAACTGGAGAAGGAAATGGCAAACCACTCTAGTATCTTTGCCAAGAAAACCTCACGTACGGTATGATCCCTTGGGTCAGATGAATAACAATGCGTGTATTCGTGTGTGTCTGTATGTGTGTGTGTATACATACTTCTCTCTCTCTCTCTCTCTCTAAGTTTTTTCTAAACTCCAGATCTGTATTTCCAACACCACAGGGGATATATCTACCTAGATATGTCCTATTAGCATCATAAATTTGACAGTTCATATTCCCCAAGTTTGAAACTCTCTATCACACTTCTCACTTGAAATCACAATTACCAAGTCCTGTTATCTCCCTTCGTATATCTCTTGCATTCATTCCCTTCTTTATTCCCATTACCACCACCCAAGTAGAGGCCTCTATCTCATATCTATCCCCTTCTTTCCATCTGCACAGCAGCCACCGGAGTTCAGACATATCATACCTTGCTTGGATGATTGCAATCGCCTCCTAACTAGAGTCTCTGCCTCAAGTCTATCCATTAAATGACAAAGAGGCAGGTAGGTGGCACAGAGGAGAGAGAACACTGGTCCTGGACTGAGGAAGATCCAAGTTTAAATATGGCCTCTGATACTTCCTGACTGTGTGACCCTGGGCCAGTCATTTAACCTATCTGCCTCAGTTCACTGACCTGGAAAATGGGGATGATAATAATAGCACCTGTCTCCCAGGGTTGTTGTGAGAATCAGATGAGGATATCTGTGAAGCACTTAGCACAGTGTCTGGCAATAAACGTTCATTTCTTTCCTTCCCTTACCCCAACACATCAATCACACGCTTGTTTCAGCAAGTATAGGTCCAACCACATGACTCCCCAGGTGAATCCAATTCCAGTGGCTCTGCTACCTCTGGATCAATTAAAGCCCTCGAAAACCTGGCTCCACCCTACCTTCCCAGCCTGGTTCCCCTCCACACACTCAGCAGTCCTGGGAAGGACTTATTGCTGCTCCCCCTAGGGGACACTCCCTGTTCGGTCTCCATGCCTTTGTACAGACCGGCCCTCGTTCACATGGTGGACTTTGCTTACCCCTTCCTCTCAGAATCCTGGCAGTTTCCTTCCAAACTCATCTCAAATGCCATTTACTACATGAGGCCTTTTCTGATCTTCCAGCTGCTAAGGCATCTCCCTACATTGACTTTGTAGCTTCCTACCCATGTATGTGTTGTCTTTCCTTGAATGCTGGAGCTGTTTCATTTTTGCTTGTGTATCCCCAGCACCCAGAACAATATCTGGCAAAAAGTAAGTGCTTAATAAAATGCTTCTGGATTGATCCTTTACAGTTCTAACACTGATGCCTCTTCCTCCATGGAAACTTCCCCAATCCCCCAATATCTCCCCACTTAGACCTCATCTATTACTTTATTTTGTACTTCTCTAATTTATTATATAATAGTGTTTATTGTAATTACTTAGTATTTATGTGTGTGTTTTATCCCTCATCAGATGGTAAACTCAAGCCACAGTTTCTTATTTGAGTTTTGGATCTTCTTTAGAAGCTAGCATGGTATTTTTTGCCCACAGTTACTATTTAATAAATATTTGTTGAAGTTGTCACTGAAAATTTATTCTTGATAAATATGATAAATAAAATAATTTATAAGGAACTGATAAAAGCCCACCTAGGCAATAATTCAATATCCAATGGACAAATAGTCAAAACATACACATAGCTCATGATTCCTGGAAGCTAAGCCTCCATTAATGCAGCCCAAGATCCACATTAGCTTTTTTGGCTCCCACATGAACTCCTGACCTATACTGAGTTTGTAATCCATAATTCACCATCTCCTGACTGCCTTTCATGCCTGAAAAGCTTTCCTTTCTGATCTCCACCTCCTGGGTTCCTTTGAGTTGGCTCAAATCCCGCCTTCTGCAGAAGGCTTTCCTGGTTCACCTCACTGCTAGTGCCTCCTCCTCTGAAATGACCTCCCATTTCTCCTGCATATATCTTGAAACCACATAATTGTGCACACATTGTCTCTCCCATCAGAATGTGAACTCCCTGGGGCATGGATCCTGTTTTTGCCTTTCTTTGCATCCCTAGCACTTAGCACAGTGCTTGGGAATGATTATTACTGACATTCATGACTGACCCAGATCTTTTTCAGAAAAGCTTCTAACCGTACTTGCCCCATCTTGAACTATGAATTTTTTTATAATCCTAGTATAGGAATCAACGTTTACCCTTATTACATTTCATTTTATTGGATTCAATTCAGTGCTCTGGTAGGTCAAGGTGGGAAATGACCAGCTGATATACCTTTATCCAAGTCATCAAAACAAACACTGAACCATTAACTGAGTCCAACCATTCAACCAGCTCTGAATCTATCAAATTGTATTTTCAATCTGACCCACATCTCTCCATTTTTCCCCATCAGAGTAGCATGAGATAAGGTAACAAAAATTTTGCTAAAAACCTAGCCAACCTATATCTACAGTACACCCTAATCTAGCAGACTAAGAAAGGAAAATAGGTTAATCTAGAATGTCTTGTTCTTGATAAAGCCACAATGTTTCTTTGGGATCATTACTGCCTTTTCTAAATGTTTGATAATTATCTTCTCAATGGTTTGTTCTAGAATTTTCTAGAAATTGAAGCTAAATCCACCAGACAAGAGTTTTCAGACTCTATTTTGTTCTTTCTGTTCTGAAGAGGGAGGAGACATTTGGTCTTCTTGAGTCCTGAAGTAACTTTGTGCTTTGCATGATCTTTCCAACATCACTAAGAGTAGCATACCGACTAGGTCTTTTGTGACTTAAGGATGTAGTTAATCTGGGCCAGGTGACCTGAACTCATAAAGGGCAATTTAATGCAAACAGAAGCAAAATAAATAAACAGTTCTGTTGTGAGTTATCATTCTACCTCAAGAAACAAGCTTTTTTAAAATTCTCTTTTCCCCAACATAGCTTAAAAAGGCATTTTTTTTTGTTTTCCTTAATTTTCCTCATCAGTCTCAGGTTATTGTGAACTGTAGCACTCCTGACATTATTTTTACAAGAACATGCCTTGCTTTCATATCACCCTTAACTGTCAGTCTCATGTTTTTCCTGGTCAACAAAATGGTTTCTTTTTGTGGCTCCAGAATTTCATTCTTTTATACTTTCCCATCTTGCCTGGGTTTATTTTTCCTGTAGATTTTTAGTCTGGACAAACCTAACTTTTTCTGCTCTCTTGAAATCTAAGGTGCATATCAAGATTATTCCTGAATTTCCTCTCCTCAATCACAAACTCTAAGAGGCAGTGGTTACTTCCCCTCTAAGGTTTGCACTGTTTCCATTTCTGTTACTGAGAATCGGATACAGAACAGAAAATTCTTTTTTGGCTGCTCCATCTTTTGAAGGATGAAATTATCGTTCAGGGAAGTTAAGAAGTTGCTAGCTGTTTGCTTTTGGGAAAGAGAGCTCCAATAGATGTCTGGAATAATGAAGTCCCCATCACTACTAGATCAGGTCTCTGTTCCAGGTTTGGGATACTCATCTATTTCTTCTTTCTGTGCAGGTGCTGTAATATGCTATGACAAAATTGTTTCTGTTTCCTCCTCCAATGATGTTGACCCAAATATTCTCCATCAAATCTTCTCACTATGGTTCCTAGTTTTCTTCACATGAATATATGTTTTTAATAGATAATATGGTTGAATTCCTCTTATCCTATCCTGTTTCTTTTAAACAAGATATGCCCTTCCTAGTCTCAGTGACTAGGTCACAGTCTTAGGTCAAATCTGGCTTCTTGCATTGAGCTCTCTGGCTTAGAATTCTTGCCTATTGCTTAAATTTTGATCATCTGCATGTGGATATTTGAAGCCATAGGTTTCATTATTCAGGATCCTTTCTTGAGTTTTGTTTCTCATGAAATTCTGCATGTCCTCACTACTTTTTAAAATATATATATTAATTTACTACTTATTTATTTAAAACATTCTTTTCTTTTTAAATTTTGAGTTCTAAATTCATTCTCTCTCTCCTACTTCCATACCCACTGAGAAGGCAAGCAATATATCAATATATATGAAATCATGCAAAGCATGTTTCTATAATGGCTATATTTCAAAACAAAGCAAGAAAAATAAAGTGAGAAAATTATACTTTAGTTTGCACTCAGAATTCATCAGTTCTCTTTTTTCTGCTATTCTTTCTTAATCATAGCTACTCTATAGTATCTATTCTGGTGCAAGTACATAAGCATTTTTCTCCCTCCTCAAGTCTTTTTATTTGAAAAGCCCCAGAAATGAGATTTGCAAAATGCAAAGTAATACATTCTTATTAGACTTTGTTGCTTTCCATCCCTGTTCAGGAACCAGTTTGTTACTCAGGTATTTAAGCCACATAGAGAAATGCAAATGCAAATTCTATTCTCAGACCCCATCTTCTTAGCCAATTCCAAAGTGGATTTTTTTCCCGCTTCCAATTCCTAAAGCACTTATTAGCTATATCACCCATTTTGGCACTTAATCACATACTGCTTTTTAGTGGTACTGTATGTATCATCGTATATATCCACATATGTATGTGGGTACACACATACGTTAGGTACTACAGCACAGGGGGAGTAAGAAAAGAAAAGAAGCATCTACATAGACCCACCACGTGCCGCCAGGCACTGCGCTTGGGAGGTAAGTGCTATTATCATTCTCATGTTACAGCAGAAGAAACTGAGGCAAACAAAGATTAAGTGGCTTGGCCAGGGTCACAGCGCTACTATGTGGCTGAGGTTGGACTTGAGGACTTCTGTATCCACTGTGCCACAGTATTTCCCCTTCATTGTTTAGCACAGGTTATGTATGTAGGAGGTACTTAGCAAACACTTGTTGAAATGGACTCATTTTTGAAGGAAATGAGTGGTATGGATTAATGGAAAGGAGTAAAGAAAGGCATTAAAAAAAAGAGCAGCATGTACAAAAGGCAAAGACACTGATTGTTTTTGGAGGATAAAAATGAGGTTAGTGGGACAGAGGTTAGTGGGCGGTGAGTACAAGGCCTTTGGATGCCAGGCTTGAGAGTTTAAGTAGGAATAATGTGCATGAAGGTTCCAAGGTAGACTCTTGATGAAAATGTTAATTGAATATTATGCTAACTGGGGTACCTCAGAGGATACTGAGAATTACTGTAGTTTCTATTCAATGAGGAGAAGTAGCAGAGAAACTGACTATCACTGGCAGAGCTTACCTTTATCAATGCTGAAATCTGCATGAACATTGAACACTTTGCTGGCTGGAATGTCAAGCATTGTATTACTAAACTGCACATGACACAGCATGAGCATCTCGGGAAGAAGCACCTCTGTGATGGCAAAGGCCTGAGCTGAGGTACAGGAACCTAGGAAGCAGAAAGAGAGGAATAAATAAGACGCTAGTCCTATTTCTATAGGGAAAAAATAGACATGAATCATATTCTCAATCACTGAAATAAATACAGTCAAGGAAAGAAGACAAAATATAATTTTTCCAATGTCATCTATTCTCCCTCTTGCTTTCAGAGAGGATTACAACTATTCAAGACAAACATCTGTATGTCACAGTCACATCTCTAGGGAGAAAGGTTTCATAGCTTTCCTCCTCCACCTATTTTGATGACAATCCTCTCTGACTTCTTTATTCAGCTGTTTACCTCACCCTAGGTAAAGGGGGGGAAACAGAAGAGTGAAGAGATTTGCAGTTATCTGCTCCAAGGGGAGAACAACTAGGGTGAGACAGGAAAGATGGGGGCACTCACACAGATCCAGACACCTTCCTGACCTTTGAGGTTAACACTACTCCTGCCCGCAGTGATGAAGAGGCTGAATCCAGTTGAATTAGGGGTATTGGTGAGGTAGGTCTTGGGGTCAAAGCTGAGACTTAATCTTGAAGAAGCATTAACAACCACCTGTCACCAAACCAAAGAAGAAATCAGGGATTCCACAAACCTCTACTGGAATACTCATTCTCAGGACAGATATAGGTCTGAATTTTGCCTTGGATAGTTATTAGCAGCTGTGTGACCATGGCGTAATCCCTCTGACCCTCAGTTTCATCATCTGAAAAACAAGAATAATAATACCTAATACCTTCATCTTAAGACTGCTGTGAGGATCAAAAAAGATAATGTATGTAAAGGAAATCTTGGTAATCTTTCAATTGTCATATAAATATCAGTCACATAATAGATTACTCATGTAACTCTGAACTGATCCAGTAATTCTACAAAGCAATTTGGAACTATTCCCCTAAAATCACTAAACTGTGCATAAACTTTGATTCAACTATACCACTATCAGGACAATACCCCCAAAAAGATCAAAGAAAGAGGAAAAAAAACATATGTACAAAAATATTTAGAGCAGTTCTTTGTGTAGTAGCAAAGAACAGGAAACTAAAGGTGGAGTCCATCTATTGAGGAATGGCTAAACAAATTATGGTGAATGAATGTAGTAGACTATTACTGCGCCATAACAAATGACAGACTGGGTGGTTTCAGAGAACCTAGGGAACATTGTGTGAACTGATGCATAATTAAGTGGCCAAACCAAAAGAATAATTTGTTCAATAACAATGACATAAAGAAAAACAACTTGAAAAGACTTGATAACCCTAATCAATTCAAGAACCAACTACAATTCTGGAGGACTGAAGGTGAAGCATGTTACTTCCCTTTTGAGAAAGAGGTGATGGAGTCAAGATACAGAATAAGATACACATTTTTGGACAGAGACAAAATGGGATTCATTTTGCTCACCTAAGCAGGAGGGAAACTGCATTAAGGTAGTCAAAGAAAAAAGATGGAAGGAAAGAAAGGTGAAAAGGAAAGAAAGGTGGGAAGAAAGAAAAGCAAGTCAATGAGGATTTTTTTTTAAAGTTCAGAATAAAAATATAAAAAGGTCAATTATATCTACTATCACCTTATCCTTAAGAAAAAAATCAGTTCCTCTGTCTACAAATTACCTACATAGGAACTACCCAATAGGCTACCACACAGCCTGCTCACCTTCACAGCACTCATTCTAGAAGCAGGTCCTGCTATCCTGCTCTGCTCACCCACCATTCCCACTTGCAAAACCCCCTTCATCCTTCAAGTTCTAATTTAAATGCTACTTCTTCATCTTCTTCTCAACAAAGTATTTCTCCCTCCTCTATCTGCCTTACCTCATTCTCTCAGTTTTTATCGTGTTCCACCTCCCAGATATCCCTGCTCAGTAGAGTTTAAGCTCTTTGAGAGTAGGAACTGTGTCTTATTCTCTTTTGCATTATATTTCTCAGTCCAATATTACTTTATACTGTGGGCATTCAAACATTTTTCTAATGAATGAAAGAACTGAATGTATGATAACGACAATAATGGTGTCAATAATCTGTTTAACTTACATGGCATGAAGTGTTTCCTCCTTCTTATCTCCAAGGTTGTTAAGACCTTCCAATAACTAATATCAGCTCCTTACATTTCAATAGTACTGTAAAGTACTATTACAAAATATTTTTCTCATATCAACAGACAACAGGGACATCTGGGAATTGTACTAGATGACTCGTAAGGTCTCTTCAAGATCCTAGGATTCCACTAGATGCATTGTATAGATAAACTAGGGCTCAAGGAAGTCAACCCACAAGCCCAAGAATATCGAACCCATCAGTGACAGGACGACTAATCTAAGTTCTGTCTAGTTTTTTGTTTTTGTTTTTTTTTATTAGCTCTCACTACAGTCTACAAAGTGAAGAGCTAAACTACTGGCCTAAGCACAAAAGCTAAAAAAACTCAAATTTATCAGCAAGAAGAACATTAATATAATAACAGTAAGCTACCAAATGTCTAATTGTTATAATAATGCTCAGTTCAGTTTCCTTAGTTCAAGTCATTTCACTGCGTCCCAAAAGTTCAGATTCTTAACAATGGCTGTCTCATGTTTCTATAAATAAAGTTTGATGGCTTTAGGTTATCTCTTCTGTTCAAGTTTCTGTTTCTTTGTATCATTCCATTTTTTCCTGCCAGGAATCTCAATTCTGGCCTCTGCGCTAATTCTGTTGCTTAGTTTCTGTGGAGGAGTATATTTTCTGGAACAAATACAATAAAAATACAACCTCCCCCCTCAACATTTAGATAATACTGATTGAATTTGTTCTGAATAGGATAGAATCAATGGTACATATTACTTTGGCAGGGCCATTGTCAGTCATGACTTTTGTCTCGCCACTGGACTCCAAGACATCATCCTCATGTCATTGGCTCTCTTTAAGAAAAAGGACGAACAGCAATTATTTTGTCACATTGTAGTAATCATTTTGGTGTTTTAACTCCTAGTGTTTAAAGATTTACCTCTCGATAGGTTTTCACCACTCCTGGAATGTCATAAAAGACAGTTGCCGTTCCTGGACTCCTGGCCACTACTGCCCCAGAGATGATGTCTGTTTGCAGAATATTTTCAGATGAAATCATCCATGTCCCAGGTTCACCTAGCAAAAATAACCAAAAAGAGAGTGCCCCTGGGCTTTAGCCCTGGATGTACCTCAAAGGAAGAAAAAGCCTTTCACATCACCTTGATCCCAGTACCTTATTCACAGAATTGAAACAGGAGGCTCCGATCCAAAGACCTTTGGCACAGAACATACATCTCCCCTATGGAAAGATATATTCTATTTTGTTGAAAACCTTTTCTTGTGATTACTTTATCTATTTCTTCTTCCCTCTTCCTCAATAATATAAGACCTATTGGCCTTTAGGATAATAAGGCAGGCTAGTGAGTTGGAGAACACTCTTTCTCTCCCCTTTCCTCCTCAAAATAAAGGATAATAAAGGGTATTTATGCATTTCAGAGAGAGCTCTAGTTATACTTTTTCAGACACCATCAAGGGCTAACATTTGCATTTAACTACTAGGAAGATTAGAAAAAGAGGGGGTTGGCAGAAAATCTTGCTTGTATGCTCTACCTTAAATCTTCAGAAGTTGAAGGAATATGGAAGACTGCTTTAAATGACACAAACTGGCATGAGGCCATTTGGTTTACCCATTCCAAATAGTGGAAGTTATTGTGAACGTAAGGGAAATTCCAGAACATGCATAATAAGGGAGGATAAAAGAAGCCTCTTGTCCATTAACAACAGACACCAACTTCTAGGAATCTATGATTGTCATATTACAGAAGTATTACAATCAGAGTGTCTCTAATCTAGAAGCAGACATGCCCATTGGTCCTAAGCAGCTATCATGGGCAATTCAGCTCTTGAGGGACTGAGATTTCCTCTGGACCTAAAAGATCTACTTTTGCACTAAATGTTAGAAATGGAGTCCCTGCTAAACCAAGTTCATCCCGATGCTTTTCCCAAATACAGATATGGACACACAATTCCCACAGGCAGCTGCAGAGTCATAACTATACCCTATTTCAGTCTTTCTTGAAAAACTACACAGAGCCAAGCCACCATCCTCCCATCCAAGGTCTGATGTTAGATTTGTTGAGAGCTGAGCAAAACCATAGAGTCCCTTGTGTTGGCAAAAACAATGTTTTGTTGTGATCTCATCTAACTCAATGATACTTTTTAGCCTAGAAACTCTTTGCTGAACATAACTAGTTTTCCCCCATTAGAACCCAAACCCTATCAAAATGAAAACTGATTGAAATTGAGCCTTCAATTTTATTCCATGACATCCAATACATGCAAAACCAAGTTTTCAAGTTAGGATCCTATAGTTGCTGCCCATAGAATTTATTTCTCTACCCTACACCCTTATTTACTACTCTTCTCAGAGTATACCCACTGTCTGGGGTGCTGGGCGTGTTAGAGATGATAGTTAAGTATGTTTGCTTGAAATAGGCAGTGACCAAAACAGTGACCATAGCTTTCAGTGATATTCAGTGCAGGCCATGTACAGTCATTCATTCACTCATTCAAGAAACACTTATTAAACACCCATTATGTGCAAGGTACTGTGCATGGTAATAAATAGTTAATAAATGTCATAGGCTGAGTAGCTATAGAGAGAAATGAGGAGTACCAGTTGATGTGAAATTCCTAAAACAGAGAAAAAGGTGATTCTGCTTATGCCCACTCACTCCCATCCTCAGAAATGCTAGGACTCTTCATTCTAGAGGACAAGCATAGGACCTTGCATGTAGTAGGAACTTAAATGTGCTTGTTGGATTGCATTAGATGGGAAAAAGTCCTCAGAGTCAGGCCACTTTCTAATTCTCCATGTGATGGAAAGGGGATACAAACCATCGTGGTTGACAAGGGAAGTACTGAAGCAGATGACATCGCCAACAAAGATAAGCCTGGTGTCAGGCTCAATGGCATGCTCCACTGTGACAGGGATATAGTCAGCCATGCCTGGGTGTCTCTGGTCCCAGAGCCCAACAAGGGTCACACCCCGGTTAACAGCCTGCGCCATGTAAGTGTAATTCTTGTTCCCTGGTCCAATCAGCAACAAATCATCTCTGAAAGTAGATAAAGAAGGAACATGCGTTCATTAAGGGCCTACCATGGGCCAGGCCCTGTGTTAAGTGCTTTCCAAATATGTCATTTGATCCTCACAACAGTGGGGAAGCAGGTGCTATTTTTATGCCCATCTTCCAATTGAGGAAACTGAGGCTGACAAAGGTTAAATGACTTGCCCAGGGTCACACAGCTGGTCGGTGTCTGAGGTCAGAGTTGAGCTCAGGTTTTCCGATCTCCAGGCCCAGTGATCTATTCATAGCAGAAGCTGAGAAGGAGACATCTTTAAAAATGCATGAGCAGAATCCTGCTCTTACAGGCAGAATGTATACCACATGGCATTCAGTAGCTCAGAGCTTAGAGGAAATTTTTAACATCCTAGAGTGTAAATAACTAGATGTTAAGAAACAGATAAATTTTCTTTATATAGTATCCAGCACTGCGGTATTCATAAGAGGTCAATAAAAGCTTTTTGATGAAGATACTATGGAATTTACTGAGTAAAAAATTTAAAAAGGAATCCTGGAAATCTGAGCCCTTAGAATTCAGAAGTACTGGGACGTGGGAAGCTACTGTATTCTAAAAGTTTTCCACTTAAAATACCATGCTAAAATCCTTAAGTCTTTTTAGTCATATTCTTAGCTTCACATAAAAGAGGTCAGGTGAGTAACAAAAAGGAATTCAGTTGGGTAGCTGTACATGGAATAAATTTATAGGAACTTAAGCATAGGACTCAATGATGCACTGAATTCCCTACCGATTCAGGGCCAAGTAGAGTTGTGTGTTGTGTGTGTGGAATTTCTCTCCAATGCTGTCATAGAACTGGACAGTGAAGGTGAGAGACATGCCCAAGGGAAATGCTGATAGGACTGTTCCTGGAGCGGTGTAGAGTTTGGGGTGGGTACTCATCCGCAGGTATGTCACTGGTGCCACCTGTGGGAGGTAAAGCTTCTTAGTGCAGCAGCGAACAGAAGGTGGAAGGATGGATGTGTTATCAAAACAAAGACTGAACAGGTGCTACTGCTCTTCAAAGGAAAATACCATTAGTTCTCAATCGAGGCAGGGAAGGAGCAGCTGGACAGCATGAATACTTGACATATAGAGACAATAAAGACTGTGGCTCCAAGTCATAAAGAAGTTTCTAACAAGTAGAGCTGTATAACAATGGCCTGGGAGTAAAGGCTGGATGCTCTCTGAGGGCTCTGGGGGGATATTTAAGTCTTATACATTTTTGTATCCTCCACAATACAGGGCCTTGCACAGTATATACTCAGCAAATATTTAATGAATGAGAGTCTATCAAGGCATTTTCTGAACTATGTTGGAAATTGGACTGGATGACCTTCCAGATCTAAATTCTGTGATTCTAATGACAAAAGTGCATTTTAGGCAATGGCTTTACTCTTGATACTCAATTCAGAAAATATTTATTAAGTGCTTACTGTGTGCCAGGTACTATGTGACATAATGGGGCTACAAAGGACATTTTCCACTATAGCTGTTTATGATGAAACTAATGGATCTTGTGGTACGTTGGACTTGCTGGTAGGCCCTCAGAACTACCCTGATCTCTCAAATCCATTGCCACTTGACAGTTGATAACATCTGCCAGAATCAGTCTCTTCTCGTGATTGCTTAACCATACTCTCTAAGGAAGATATCAAATACTAAAAAAGCTTACACTCCTAATTATGTAGCTTTAAGACTATACAGTCATGGAGCATTTCAGCAAATGTTCCTGAACGCACCTGGACCCCAGTTATGGCTGTCTGATTGACTCCAAAAGGCTCCAAAGAAGTGACTTCTAATACAGCAGTACCTGCGATAGCACCAGCTTTCAGGAGCCCTTGGCCATCCTCCTCGATGACAGATGAATTGGGAAAACACCTGAGAACCCTGGAACTTACAAAGGCAGCCCCTTCCCTAGGCAGATTAAATGAAGGCCTTCAGTTAGGTTCTGTTTTAACTAAAGGGGAAGGAGAAAAGTTTTTTAGGATTATTTCTAAGATTGCACCCTTAGAAGGTTATCCCATTTCCACAATGTCTGGTGGTCTCAGATGAAGGCCCACCCTTAGATTGTGCTAAATTTTTAAAATAAAATTCCTTTATCAATTATGTTTAAAAAATTGTACCCAGGGGTTGTCTGCCTCAGTCAAATATTTTGCAGAAGGTATTTAAAGCAAAATTCACCAGGTAGAGCTCTCCCCTCCTTTTAACTACCTGTTGGTATGCAGTTTGAGCTGAGAATTCATAGACATCAGAATTTGCTCTGCTGGGCATTCTGGACAGAAAAGTTGGAGCTTTTCAAACACCTGTGATAAGAAAGCATTGTTTTTTAAAAGTGAAAAACACAGATTGAAATATTTTCACCATGATGATATCTATTAATGTGGATCTGGAAAACCTTTTAATACAAGGTAGGTATCAGGAAGACCAATCCCCTTCCTCATTCTCAAGTGGTCTCTTGCAATAATAATGACAGCTACAAAGTTTTTATTTTCCCTTTGCATGAGCGTGAACCCTGGCCAGTCACCTAACACCTCTGAGTCTGTTTCTTCATCTGTATTATCTAGGATAACAGGAGCACCTGCCTTAGAGGGTCATTATGAGTATCAAGTGAGAGGACAACCAACAAACATATGAGGTTGTGCCACAGAAATACAAGCTGTTATTACTATTGTTACTGCTTTTTTGGTCTCAGTTAACAACCAGGCAGTCCATCTGTTTCCCTTAATTTCATTGCACAACTCGCTCCCTTCTTTTTCCCGTCACACATGTCCTTGAGGTCTCTTATGTCTCATATTGAGGTGACTATCGGTAATGTGCTGATGCTGACTCACACCCACTAGGCTTCTCCCCGCTGCTCTTTGGGTCACATGTAATTGTGATTCTTTTGACAACATAATGTATAATTTATAGCCATTGAGCATCATCAGGAGACTACTGGAATTGGAAACACATACTTTTGCAGCCACAAACAGCTTAGAATCATTTAAAATGCTGCACAATTTCCCAAATATGATGCAACCTGCTATCTCGCTCTTATTCAGTTCTAAGCCCAGCTCACTGTCTACCTGTTGTACCTTTCTCTATCCTCCTTAGTCCTCCCCTCTCCCTATTTCTCTTTCCCTCACCCACCCCTACTCACACATAGTGATAGTCCAACTGCATACTCTAATATGAACAATAAGCATTTTTCATGTTTTGTCCTAGTGGTAATGGCTAGGTTGGCTATCAATGGCTATCATTGTGGGATATCCTTGATGTAGTCTATGGACTAACATGTGTGAACATATTACATGTGAACATATATGTACATTTGTGAATGCCCATTGGACAGACATCAAAAGGGGCAATGGGTTGGGCTCAGAACTGGGCAGGATTTAACGTTACAGTATTGGAAAATTTGCAAAGGTCTTTTAAAGACTCCAAGCTTCTTCCTGAAATGAAGGCCAATTCCAATATTCTTCTGATATTCGTGGATAGTTACCAGGCATGAAACACTAAAATCTTTGAAGAACTGATAATGAGGCTTGCCAGAGGACAATGGAGAAGTATGTGGTAGTGTGAACAGGCTTAAACAAGAAATCATAAAGGAGAATTAGAGAGAATATCAATAAATCAAATGGATGAGGAGAGAAGATGGCTTGCTTATGTGGTTAGAGCTAGAGATAGTCAATGGAAAGCCCATTCACTCCCCCATGGTAGTTTCTTAGTATCAAGAGAAATGGATGTTGAGTAGTTCTACTGAAGTGAGCTTGTGTCAAGATATGAATGAGTAAATATACACTTGGAGCTGGTAGAGACCTTAGAGGTTACTGAGTCTAGTCATCTCAGTTTATAGAAATGGAATGGAGACCCAGAGAGTTTAGGAGCATACTCAAAAACACAGATTTCCTGGAGTATATGGTTATTTGTCTACATATTGTCATTCTCACCCACTAATTATCAATGAAACATAAGCTTCTTGAGATTCAAAATACAAAAAAAAAATTGACACTGTAGTCTTTTGTCACCCTAAATAATATTTTGTAAATAACATCATACTCTAAACCATACTCATTGGTTGTTTCTACTTGGCAAAGAAATCAAGTGTCTGCTGAGTGAGGTAATTTGTGGAACCTTTTGGGCTCCTCATTTTGGTGACTGTTTCGCATGTTAAAACTTCTCTAAGAAGTGATGACAATCACATTCTTTACTTCTGTCCAGTTTTTCAGTCTATGGCTGTTTTTTTTTAAATAGGTCAGACTGCTCTGACTGTAATCATGCCCAGTATCTTCTTCCTATCTTTATTCTCTCTTCTAATTTAGGGTGACGCCTCATTGTGGCAGCTATTTGTAGCTAAAGGTGCTATATTTTTCAGTGTTTTCTTTCCCTACAACTCTTAGGTATCAGAGAAAAGCAGAAAAGTGGTTGTCAGCAGTTCAAGATTTTTAAGGCTGCTCTTTTCATTTTTTATTTTATTTAATATGTAAAGTATTATTTCTGAGTCACGCTTAGTGGGAAAGAGATGAAAATCTCAAATGAGATGGGGGCTGAGCCAATTTGCTAAACTATGAATTGTCAGGAAAAGCATTCATACCTTTAGCCTGTAATATACTCAACTCAGGCTTAGCTGCTGGGAATCAGAAGATCCTAGTAAGTCCTTTTTGTGCATGTGCAAGGGGGCTGAGCTGAGACTTGTTACAGCTTGAACCCAGAGCACCATCTGCTGGCATATAGAGGGAGAGCACTTTGAATAGCCATTCCTGCAGGGTTCTGTGGCAGGGACATGAAAGACGAGTTGTCCAACTATTGGGGTATATGTGCTTTGCCTGTCCTTTACCTATCTGC
Organism: Bettongia penicillata ogilbyi; assembly: GCA_023548195.1. Taxonomy (NCBI): domain Eukaryota; kingdom Metazoa; phylum Chordata; class Mammalia; order Diprotodontia; family Potoroidae; genus Bettongia; species Bettongia penicillata. The sequence continues at coordinate 13,684,846 of JAJHZJ010000413.1, forward strand.
CTTGCAATTACTCAGTACAATGTAAAGCAGATACTCCTATGGAGAAAACTCTTTACTCCTGTTACATTAGTACTGATTTTAACCTTTAACTGGCTGATGATCTCACTGGACATGAACAGCTGACTTAAAAACAACTCCTCAATCAGTAACCAGTTGTTTTGTGTCAGGATAAAATTTAGTTTTTTGTGATGTTATTTCATTTAGCACCATCTGACTCTCTTGACTTGGACACTTAGTGTTCATGATATACAAGTCTAAGGAGCTTCTGAATAGTCTGACTGTTTTGGTGTTTTGGGTTTTTTTTGGCTTTTTTCAATTCTTGATCCTGAACCATACTTTCCTATTCTTATTTGAACCATCTTCCCCTATATGTCAATCTCCACAATAAAGTCACCATTAGGTATCAAGGTATATGCTAACTTTGTATGGAGAATCTTAAGTATATCATAAATCTGCTTATTTCTTCATCATCTGCAACAAATTTTGACATCAAAGATGAAATGATTTTCAAAGGAGTACCATCTTTGCTTCCTGGCTTTCTTCAAGTTTCAATTAAAATAAAATAAATGCTTGTCGAATGATAGAAGAATCAAAGAAGGGAAGGTAGGACAAAACAATCTTTTGTTTTCCATCAGTCATTTCCTATCTTCCAGACTTAATTCTCCCTTGTAAAAAGGAAAGGCAATTATGTAATTAACATTTGTTTTTCCATTAAATGATCTTTTCATTTACATTGTGGAAGTTACTTTGTAAATTCTTCTCCTGGTTCTGCTTATTTCTCTCTCTATGAGTTTATATAAATCTCTCTACATTTCTCTTAATTTTTCACATTAATCATTTAATGCAAAATAATATTTTGGGAATCTTAGTTTGGTACAGGTATGGTCCCTTCCCCACTGTGTAACAAGTCTCTTTTCTGATCAGCCCCAATCTCTTTTTAATAAAAGGAAGATCATATAATTTAGGATTGACTTAAAAGTTCTTCAAGCACTAAACACCAGGAAAAGTCACAAGCCTATTAGGATTCCTTCCATTTAAGGCACTTATGCAAACTTTCTCAATAATCACAGCAATTCTGTAAAATAGGCACGAAAGATAACTTTACGTTTTTTAAAAATAGGAACTGGGACTTAGAGAGGCTAAGTGACTTGCTCTGTAAGGTTACAAGACTGAAAAGAGATAGACTCACATTTTAAGAAACCTGGGTTTTTGACCAAAAAAACAAAAATCATTCCCAGGTCCTAAGGAACAGAAAATGGATATCTGAAATGAGGCATTTTTCTTTTGGGTTTTAAAAATAAGGGCACTTGGCTTCAGTCTAAGAATTATTTTACGTATTATAATTATCTCCTCACTGTGCTAGAATATTTTGTGGTTAACTATGTATGAGAACAAATGTGAACAATAAATCTCAAGATACCTGTGCAGGGCACACATTCACATCATTTCAGGAACTTGGTTCTCTGCCACTCTACCCTTCCTGCTCTGACTTCCATTGGGCTACCGTGTTGTTTATGGTCTTATGTGAACTAAGCCTTATGACTGAGACACAGAAATGGAACAGACTATAAGGAGTACATGAGTGAAAAAATGGTCAAGATCATGGAGGTCAGAAGCCTATCTTGGAGACCTTCCTGGCAAACACCTCTTTCTAGATTTCTATTCAAAACAAATTTCCAAGGATGATGAAGAAGGTGAGTTCCTATGCCTTTGTGCCACAAAATGAAGAAACTCCCTAGGGTTTAGGCACTTACCAAAATCTGGACTTCATCGGATAGTTCTGATAAACTCCCCTCAAATTGTCCAGACGAGATGTTCATACAGTGCACAGTGACTTTGATGCTGGTCCTCCCTGCTGCTTTAGTATGAACTGACATGGCAAAATTATTCTCTTCTGGGAGCTGTAGGGAAACCTAGTAGAGACAGGACAAGAGATGTTCAAGGGCCATTTCTTCTCTACCATAATGAAAAGAAGGGGAGAATGTAGGTTGGAAATAAGTACCTTTAAGTATTGGAGTACAAAAACTTATTTTTCTCTTGTTTCTTTGTCATGGTCTTTTTGCTTCTCAGCTTTGCCCACAAGTTGCCTCATTCCATAAAATATCCTAATATATCCATAGTTTCTGCATGTGCTGCACAATAATTTTTATGTCTCCTTCATATTCATGAAGACCAGAGTCAGTTTGTTGGTAGATGAAGATAGTGATGAGGAATTCTTCCAATAGTGTCAAGGAAAAGAGGGAAGCAATCTGCTACTAAAGTTGAAGAGAGAGGCAAGGGCATAGCTGAATGGGAAACTTAAAGTCCTAGGACTATAGAAATTAGTTTCCCTCTCTCCCTTTCTGCATTCACCAATTCTGGTAGGAAGGCAATGCAGTAGCAGAAGTGATAGTGACCATGGAAGAACTTGATAGGAGTCTAAGCTGTACTTGGTTAGGGGAAGGACTTTTACTTCGATCTAGTCTCTTGAAAGAAGAAATTATAAGGCAATGTGAGCCTTAGGCAAAATTCTGAAGTATGTGTTTTCTACCTTCTTTTCTGATATTCTCCTTCCCCTTCATCTTGGTGTCCTCTCTCCCCTTTCTTTCCCCTTTCACTCCCCCAATACTACACAAATTATATCTTTCTCCTGGAGAAACCTTCTGGCTTTGCTCAATTACCCTCCTTTCTCTTTGGTCACCCCAGCAATGTTCCCACAATTCTAGTTCCTGCAGCTTTTCATATTTGTAGGACCAGCCCTGACTTGAACTCAAGCCTGGACCCTTGAAATCAAAGTGGTCAGAATGTCACTGGGGAGGAGTGAGGACTAGGTAAAATTGTCATCATGGTCTATGAGCTCTTCTACCTTTCTTCCCACTTTTGCCAAACTACTGTTCAACACAAATATAATTAAATCTATTGTCAAATGTGTCTGATGAACTTCATGCATTTAATTTTATTATAATACTAAAACAATTCTGTAAACACACTTGGTCTTTATAGTTTACTGGTTTTGTAATATCTGTTTATAAATTTTAAAAACTAGAAGAAATATTGCTCATGAGATCTATTTTCAGTAAGATATGCTCAATGCTACTTACCAAGTCACAAACCAACTTTCTGCCTTTTTTTCCCTTCAAATTTTATTTTAAAATATTTTTGTTTCACTGGGGAGTAATAAATCAATATAAATTTATTTAACCTAAAATACAGATCCGTTTTAAATGGCTCCAGCATAGTAGGAGATAGACAGATGACCAAAAATCACGTGACTTATCTGACAAAAAAGACTATTAAAATATGATGAGAAGTCAATTAAAGCTAGAGAAGAGATACCTAGTAATATGACAAAGTAGCACTGTAAGACACAGAGCTGCACTAGTGTAACTCATTTACTTTTGGCTGAGAAAGCATGTTTAGCACAAGGAAACTTGAATGTTCTTTGAGTAAAACTAGATATTGAAGTTCCCAAATGACAAAAGAAATCAGCATATTCTTCTCAACATCATATACAGGAAAGAAAATCAGTATCACTTTGACTCAAAAACTCAGAGTATTTCCAAGGAAGATTTTGACCTTGCGGCTGAGGCAAATACCACAAAAACTATGACAAACTTCTCTGCGACTGCGCAACAGAAATTTTACATCACAAAACACTGAACAATAAGTTCCTTTAGACAACATGTTGCTCCTACATAACTGTTTTCTTCTCGACATCATTTGCTTCTCTGCCAACAAGGTTTGTAAGAGTTAGCCTAAGCTCCTAATACACTAATAACAAGCATAGTAACGAGATTCTGAACTAGTGACACAATGGATGAATCCATACCTCTGAGTGCCTAGGTACCAAATCCAGTACATCTCGTTTGCTCATTGACCAGTGGAATGTGAGTCCAGGGTTTGCATTGCTGAAGGAGAATGGGGTCTGGGTACTGCTTACCCCCATGACATAGACAGGCATCTGATAGAAAAAAAAGTATCATAATACTAGTCACCCACCCAGCTGACACTGGTGGAATGACAGCTTCAGTGAGGCCTAGCACTCACCTCTGTGGCTGTAATGAGACGTGTCGCAGCTGCAAGGATCCTTACAGCCCTAAGCTGGACAACTTCTACCTGCACTTCATCCTGCCCAAGAAGGTGAAAAGAAAATGTAGAAATGAAAGGAGTGTCTACAGCATGGAGAGAGGAGCTTGGCTGAGGGCTCTAACTACAATGTTAATTATGGTAGTGGAAGCAAAGCTCAAAATGCCAATTAGGGCTGAGAGTGTGCCTTTTCTCTAAGAAATTGAGGAAAGGTCTCTTTAATAACAAAAGGTCAAAAGAAACATTCCTCACAGTAGAAAAAAAAGGTGTAAACGAAGTAGGTGTTCATTGGCTGTGGAATGACTGACCAAATTGTGATCCATCAATCAATAGACATGCTGTGCCAGTCAACATGCCTACTGTGTGACAGGATCTTTGCTAGGTATTAGGAATACAAAGACAAAAATGAAAAAGTCCCTTCCTCCAAAAAGCTTACATTCTATTGGGGGAGATAATACACACATGAATATCTAAAGAAAATGAGGTGACTTTTGAAAGATATGAAGGCTCCTCAAGAGGAGGTAAGGAAGGAGGAAGGACATTATAGACATGGAATGGTCTGTGCAAAGGCATGAGGAGGGGAGATGGAATGTCATCTGTGAGCTGAGTTTTATTGGACCATAGAGGAAAGGGGAATAATAAATAATAAATTTAGAAAGTTAAGTTAGGGTCAGGGTGTGAAGGGTCTCATTGTCTAAGGAGAGATGTACATAAAGGTTCTGGAGTATTATTTTGCTGTAAGAAATTAGAAATATGATGTATGATGCAAAATAGAACTAAGAGAAAAATATTCTTAATGACTACAATAATGCAAAAGAAAAGATCATCAAAAAGAAGCTCAACTCAGATGAAATACAGTAGACAACTTTTGTTATAGAAAAAACGGAAAAAACATACCTCTCCTTGGCAAAGGGGTAGAGGAGGCTACAGACATGGAATGATGCCTATTACTGTATGAAGTGACTTAGATAATTAAAAATTTTCTTTTATAAAGGTGGTTTCAATAAGGGAATATATTGGAAAATTATGATGCTTTCTTAAGAAACTATCAAAGTTATTGTTTGGAAAGGAAAAAGAAGAAATTCCTTGGGGATATGTGCCTTATTTTGCGTACTAAGTGATGCTACATGGACTGTAGGTTTTCAGATAAAGACTGCACATTACCTAGGCCCATTTGAGGAGAGCCAAGTAAAGGGGAAAGGAAAGGATCTTTCTATGATGTCAATACTGGCAGAAAGTAAAGAGAGAGGGAACAAGTGGAGAGCCCCAAAGATGTACCTGAGAAAATACAATGACTCTGCCAGTATCTTCATTTACGGTCTGGATGGTTCCACGGACCACAGCTGTGCCAACCACTTGTCCTGTGACCTGCCCTCGCCTATTAACAACAGCCACAGTCTGATTACTGATGGAGAAGTGAATGATAGACTGAGGTTGGGGACCACCTTCTGACATTACCTGGAATTTATTTAAACATAGCAATGAACAACTGGAGGATGAAAAGAATCCACATCCTACTTCCCAAGTTTTTCTCTCTTTGTCTCTCTCACCACCTGTTTTCCCAAGCATATCGCTGTATTGCTAATCAAACTCGTTGCAGAGTAAATGGATAAGCTGGAAACAGCTCAGAGTTTTTCAAGTGCCAGGTTGTACTATGCATGTCAGAGTTAGGAGAAAATGTTTTTTCCTCTTAGTCAGATCCTGTTAGAATTAGGCTTGGAACAGAGTAGAGGAAGCCCACAAGAAGTGGGAGGAGTGAGTCTCATTCCTCTCTGCCTTTATGATTACCTGCATCATGTTGGTTGGAATCAGTGTCATTTTCTCTGGAACAAGTCTGAATGGAGGAAACACCTTTGGAGAAAGAATCAAAAGGAAAGTAATTATTCAAGTCAGGTTTTTGTTTTGTTTTTTTTTTTTCAACTGCCCAGGCTTCAGATACCATTTTTTTTTTTGACTACAGGACATTTTAGGATTTTCTTTTCAAAAAGAGCAAACAATAACAGAAAGATGGGCAACACCACAGCCCAGAAGAAGGATGAAGTGTGAATTTTGACCCAGATGATTTTCTTACTTCAATCTGTCGAGGGGTTGATGTGAACTTTCTTCCCATCTTATCCCAGGCAATAGCAACCAGTGTGGTTTGCCCAATGGTGACAGCTCGAAGAATATAGCTTTCAGAGTATTCATCTTGTTCCTCCATGAACCTGTAGAGATCCATGAGTTGTCAGGAGTATCACACAAGGGGATGAAAGGGATCTTATCTTGGTAGTGCCCAAGCTATGGGCTTTCCTGGTTAGGTAGGCAAGTTGCCAAGGACTTCATATCCTGCTTATTCACAGCTTCAGAAGGCTCTTGGTAGCTTACAATGCCAAAGATCAATGACCAGAAATGAATGTCCAAAGCCAAGATACATTTCTGGGCAATGGCAGGAAGCTCAAGAGAAGCAGTGGTTTAACAACAACCATGTAAGCAAATACATAACCGAGGCCCCATCTCAAACCGGCAGGAATGGCAAACCATCTAATTGTTCTGCATTCCCTATTACCGATGAGGGGATCATCAGCAAAGCTACGTGCAAACACAGATTGTTCTAGCCCAAAGGACCTCTACAGAAATGAGAAATCTGCTGAAATCTGTTTTCCTCATCGCTAATAACCTTCTAATTGCAAATTCCAAAAACTTTTTCCTGTCAAATTCCTTGATCCTTTGTATAGCATTTACCATTCCTCCTCTGACTTCTTTCTTCAGCTGCCAGTGGCTTCCTTCAAGTGTGCCTTCCATCTACACTATATATCTCCTGGGTACACATGCTTATTCACAACGCTGTCTTCCTCACTGGGAGGGTAGGGATAGTGTTTTTGCCTTTATTTGTATGCTCAGTGCTTAGCATAGTACCTGGAACATAGTAGGCATTTAATGTGTAATGAAAAGGCCCAGAGTCAGGAGATGGGAGGGTCATGTGTAAGAAACAGCAAGATGGTTAGTGGAGTCGGACCGTACACACTGTGAGTGAAGAAGAGTGGAGATATGGGAAGAGACCAGGTCAGGGGTGGGGAACTTGCAGCCTCAAGGCCACTCGTGGCCTTTTCTGTCCTTGGGTGCGGCTTTTTGACTGAGTTGAGTCCTTCTATTAAGGGGATTTGTTCTGTGAAGTTTCGATTTAGTCCAGAGGCCTAACTTGAGGACCTAGAGGGCTACATGTGGCCTGGAGGCCACAGTTCTCCACCCCTGGTCTAGAACAATGAACAAAACAATAAATCAATCCCTAATTTATAGCATTTGCCAATTTTTGACACATAGGGAGCAGAGCAGAAACATGGTCACAGAGAGATAGTGGTTACTAGGGGTTGGAAAGAACTTCCAGATTTGTGACACCATCCCCTCCCCTCCCCAGCCTCAGGAAAGAGAGCCGGCTATGCTCTCTGCCTCCTGAGAGCTGGAAGGCAGACAGGGTCTCCCCTCAGGGGAAAAAGCCTTCTGGGCCCTGACATAAGTAATCCCAGAACTATGAGTGGCCTGGGCACGCATTCCCTATATGTAATATGTACCTTATTACCTGAACTTGAGAGTTTTTGTCCACTCTTCCCGTGGACATCACGTGCATTTGTAGGAGAATGTCTCACAGCTTTCTGAAGGGAGGGGCTGTTTTGTAGCTATTGTTTTTACATCATCTTCATAAATGCCTTTGCTAAGAGATAATGTGCTACTGAACGACTGTTACTGTACACCAGGAGAGTCTCAGAAGCTATAGTTTACAAAGTAACCTTCAGGGCAACTTTAGAACCCAAGAGTAACCGCCACCCTCTGAGGAGGCATCCTATGATTAGGAATTCAAGTTTGGGGAGTGGCCTAGATTGGAGGTTATAATCAGATGATTATTTTTATAACAAGGTAGATTAGGAACTGAGAAATTTTATGGTAAAACAGAAATGAGAAGGCAGGAAAAACTCAAATGAGTTAGGATATGTGAGAGGAGAATCCCCTGGCAGTGAGGAGAGACTTAAATAAAATAGGGAGAAAGAACTATTGATAATGATACTCACGTTAGTGTGACAATGGTAGAGGCCAACTGAAGTTTTAGATCCATATTTCTGAAGTACTTATTTAGGAATGGGAGTTTGGAATAGCCTAGAACTCTCACTGTCACTAATACAGATTTCCCAATCTCAACCTGAGAGTAAAGAGAAAATGGTAGATTTGAATATTTTTTGGTTGAAAGGTACCATGATGTACCATGATAGATTGTTGGACTTGGAGTCAAGGCAATCTGAGTTCAGATTCTGCCTCTGATACTTGACCATGGGTGAATCACTGAGCTTCAACTTTCTCAACTGTATAAAAAGAATAAAGCAGCTATGATGATGATGATGATTACTTACAGATAAGCCTAGTGACAATGGTAGAGGCCAGCTGAAGTTTTAGATCCATATTTCCGAAGTACTTCTTTAGGGAGGGGTGTTTGGAATGGCCTACAACTCTCAAAGCACAGGAGAGCCCACGTCACCCTCACCTCTGTGAGGGCCCAAGCGGTAGAAGTGGTACAAGGCGGTGTGAAAGAAGAGCCGGTGCCACATTACATTTTGCCTACCCACTTCTTTTAACCAAAGCGACTTAATCTCTGCATACTATTTTTAGCATTCTGCTCTTGGATTCCACACCTATCTTCAATACAATTTAATTTTCACATCTCATCTTTTTTTAAAAAGTAGAGGCTGCAGTGCATTTTTTTTAAAAATTAACTCCCCGTGCTTAGTGTGCGAGCCCAATGGCAAACTCCTGATGGGATAATGATGACCTCACTGGTTGTGGTGGCAAGCAAACACTTCTTACTTTGTCAATCAGGTCCACCTCCAATTCTTGCATATCTGACACTCGAAGGTGGGCCAGTGCTGGGCCCAAGAAAGCCAGGCACAGATCATAGACCTCCAAGGTGAGAAATCCAGGATGTAAGGGGACCACCTGTAACAAACGAGATGGTAGAGGGGTATGAACAGATTTAACCTAAACATAAAATGAACATTTTTGTGCTTGCATGGTACCTGGCATATAGCAGATGCTTGATAAATGTAAGTTGATTAATAAATTGATCTTGCCCCACCCATGAAAGGAACTGTAACTGAGTTTTACAAAGAGACTTCTCAATAACTGCATGTGACTTTCTTTGTGATGTAAACTTTAAGTGGGGAGGTAAACATCTCCGGAAGGCTTTTCACAAAACCACACTTAACATTTAGATGGTAATGAATGATGCTGATTTTAGAACGGGATACTAGTTATATACTAGAAATAGAACTGCTTCCTTAAGGGTGAAAGGGAGATTATTTGACTAATTGAAGTTTAACTCTTTAGGAGCCCTACTAAGAACAACCAAAGATTAGTTCATTTTGTTCCTACCTGACACTTCACCAGGCTGTGTGCCTTTTCCCAACTAGAAACAGATTCCCTCCACTTCACTCCATCTCAGAGGTCATCCAATCCCACTTTCACCCCTTGCCCTATACCTGATAAGTGATCATCTGGTCTTTCTTTGAAGGTCCCTCCTAGAGGGCCGAGAGTGCTGCCTCCTGAGGCCAACCACTGCACTTCTAGAGCCTAAATACTCCCCTCTACAACTTCTAAGAATCTCTGCTGATTTTTGCCTGCTGGGGCTAATCAGCAGTATGGCATAGTAGAAAGAACAGCGTATTTGAAGGCAGAGGATTTTGTTCAAATCATGGCTCTGTTGATGGTATGGCCTTATGACCTTTCTGGGCCTTATTCAGTTTCCTTATGTGTAAAATGAAGGAGAAAGGCCTTGGATCAGTTCTTTCAGGTTTCTTCTTATTCCAGATCAATAACCCTAAATCTAATCACAGTTGTATTTAACGGTCCTTCAAATACTTAAAGACATTTGCAATTGTTATTCAGCCATTTCGTTCATGTCTGACTTTTCGTAATTCCATTTGGGGTTTTCTTGACAAACATGCAGTGGTTTGCCATTTCCTTCTCCAGCTCATCTTACAGATGAGGAACTGAGGCAAACAGGGTTAAGTGACTTGCCCAGGGTAACAAAACTAATAAGAGAGTCTGAGGCCAGATCGGAACTCATGAAAGAAAGTCTTGATTCCAAGGCCAGTGCTCTATCCATTGAGCCACACAGCTACCCTGAAGATATTTAATAATCTCTTAAATGACAAATCCAATGGCCTTTTCTCAATCCTCCTTCTCCTTGACACCCCTACAGCCTGTGACACTCTTAATCCTTTTCTCTTCTTCAATGCTCTCTTCTTTCTAGGTTTTCATGACACTATTGTGATGCTGGCCACTTTACGGGCTCCAGACATTTGCACTGGCTGTCCTTCATGCCTGCAATGCTTTTCCTCATCCTTGAGGTTCCCTGGCTAATTTCAAGTCCCATAATATCTCATCTTTTACAAGTCTTCCCTGATTGCCCTTAATGCCAGTACCTTCCTTCTCTTTATTATCTCAAATGTATCCTGTACTTATCTTGGTTGTACATAGGTGTTTTCATGTCTTCTTCATCAGACTCTGAGCTCCTCGAGGACAGGAACTATCTTTTGCCTTTCTTTGTACCTCAGTGTCTAGCACAGTGCCTAGCATACAGTTGGTACTTAACAAGTACTTGTTGACTGACAACTCAATCCAAAATTGAATTTTAAATGAAATTTAAATTAAAAAACCCTCATAACAAACACATAATCTAGAAAAACAAATTCCCACACTGGGCATGCCCAAAAATTCGTGTCTTCTCTGGAAGGATGTGGGTGGTATGATTCATCTGGACTAGGTAGATAATTACATTAATCAGAATTCTAAAGTCCATCAAGGTTGTTTTTCTGTATAATGTTATTATTGTGCAAATTGTTCTTCTAGTTCTGTTCACATCACTCTGTATCAGGCCAGAGAGGTCTTCGCAGTTTCCTCTGATACTGTCCATTTTGTCACCTTTATAGAACAATAACATTCATTACTGTCACATATCGCAATTTGTTTATCCATTCCCCAACAGGTAGGTACACCCTTAGTTTCCAGTTTGGGGCTATAAGAAAAATGGTTTACAAGAATTTTTGTGTATGTGGGTCCTTTCCTTCTTTCTCTGATTTCTTGGGAACATAAGCCTAGTAGAGGCATAGTTGGGTCAAAGGGTATGCATAGTTTTTGCAGCATACTTCCAAATTGCTTTCCCAGATGGCTGGACCCATTTGCAACTCTACCAACAATGTATTAGTGCACCTATTTTTCTAAAGTCCTTCCAACATTTATCATTTACCTCTTGCCATCTCTGCCAATCTTATGGCTGAGTCAGAACAGAGTTGCTTTAATTTGCATTTACCCAATTATTGGTGAATTAGTGCAATCTTTTCATATGGTTATTGAAAGCTGGGATTTCTTCCTTTAAAAACTGCTTGCTTTAGATAGGTTATCATTTACTACACTAAGAAAAAAATACATTTTATTCTGGTGATTTATAGTGTTTTAAACAGAAACAGATGTCGGATTCTGTCAAAAGCCTTTTTAGCATATATTGACATAACTGTGTTTTTTGTTATTAATATTAACATTTTATTATATTTACAGTCTTTGTTATGTTGAAGCCCAAATTTATAGTGTAAATACAACCCTTACCATAACTTGTACTGGAATGTTGTTATAGCTAATGCACTATTTAAAAATTTGTGTTAATGTTTATTAGGGATATTGATCTATAACTTTCTGTTCTGTCTCTTCCTGCTTTAGCTATCAAAACCATATTTGCAAGACCGAAAGGGCACCTTCTTATTATTGCAAATAGTTTGCATAATATTGGAATTGTTCTTTGAAATGTTTGATAGAATTTATAAATCCCTCTGTCCGGGAGTTTTTTCCCTTCGAGTGTTCATGTCTTGTTCAAATTTTTTGTCAGATATTGGTTTATTTAAATATTCTCCTCTTGTTAATTTGGTGTTTTGTATTTTCATAAGTAACAACAAGGGCAGCAAGGTGGCACAATGGATAGAGTACCTAGCTTGGAATCAGGAAGACTCATCATCTTTCTGAGTTTAAATCTGGTCTCGGACCAGACACTAACTGTGTGACCCTGGGCAAATCACTTAACCCTGTTTGCCTCATGTGTAAAATGAGCTGGAGAAGGAAATGACAAACCATTCCAGCATCTTTGTTAAGGAAACCCCAAAATGAGGCCATGAAAAGTCACACATGATTAAAATGACTCAATAACAAAAAGTAACAACAGTCTCTTAACCAATGGCCTTTCCTTAGTTCTTATCTTCCAGACCTCTCTGTAGCTTTTGACACTATCAACAATCCTTGCATTCCTCTTGCATTCATTCTTCTCCCTTGTTATAGATCTCTTCCACGTCTAATTATTCCTTTTCAATCTCTTTTGCTTGTTCATCATTCTTCTCCTTTCTCCTCCCTTCCTCACACTAGCACAAGCTTTCTTAATGCTCTATTCAGGAGTGTCTTTTCTCTTTCATGACTTCATTTGTTTCTATGGGTTATCCTTAAGTATCCTTGAACAGATGATTCCCAAGTCTAGACATCCAACCTTAAACTCTCCCTCAAATCACCTGTTATAACTTCTCCTGGATGTACTATTGCCATTTCAAACTCAGAATTTTTCTTTTAAATTCTCCCTTCCTACAAACTCTCTTATTTCTTCTCCATTCATTTATATCATCCCAATCATCCAGTTCAAAATGTTGGGTTTGGCACTCCTCCCTCTCCTTTCAAACCTCTCTGTCCCATCCTCAAATGCCAAGGATTTTGCCAAGTCTTTTCACTCCTTGTTTCACCATAAGTCTCCCTTTACCTCCACTCACATGGCTACTACCCCCAGGTTCTCATCAATTCTCATCTGAACTACTGCAACAACTTCCTAAATTGGTCTCCCTGCTTCCAGTTTATCCTTCACACAACTGTTAATATAATCTTCCTAAGCCAGAGGGATAACTAAGGCATACCTCTATTCAAAAATATTCAGCGACTCCCTCTTACCTCCAGGATAAAATACAATTTCCTCAATCTGGTTTTTGTAACTCTGCACAATCTGACTCCAGCTGCCTTCCCAGATGTATTTCGTATTAACTTCCCTTTATGCACTCTACATTCCAACCAAATTAGTATACTAAATGTTCCTTGAACTTGGCGTTCCATCTTTTCTATCTTTGCCTTTCTACGCCCGTTCCCAAGACTGGTATGGCACAGTATCTCCCCTTCCCACAACCTCTTAGAATCCTTAACCTCCTTCCAAGTTAAGCTTAGGTGCCACAAGAAGTTTTTCCTTATCTTCCTCCGTTCCCCCAATGAGCACTTTCTCCTCAAACTACCTTTATTTATTTATTTTAAGTATATGTTGTATCAGCTCAACAGAAGGTAAACTCTTTGAGAGTAGGACTATTTTTGGTTTTGAATCTCTAGAATTTCGGATAAAACAGGCACTTAATAACTGTATGTTGAGCTAAACAGATTTAAATCTGTGTCCAATTAATTGTGATATGTAAGAATTATGACTGGCCAAAGGATATGAATAGGCAATTCTCAAAAGAAGAAATTCAAACTTTCAACAGTCTTGTGAAAAAAATACTCCATATCACTAATAAGAGAAATGGAAATTAATATTTTAAGTTTCCACATTACATCCATCAACCTGGTAAAGATTACAAAAAGGAAAATGACAACTGATAGAGGGGCTGTGGGAAAACAGGCATGCTAGTACAACACTGCTGCAGGTGTCAACTGGTCCCACTACGGTGGACAGCAATTTGGAATTATGCCTAGAAAGCCACTAAACTGTATAAACCCTTTAACTCTTCAATATTACCACAAGGCACCTATCTCCAAAGATCAAAGACAGGAGGAAAAATATTCATAGCAGCTCCTGTTGTTGTAGTAATTAAATGGAAACAAAGTGAATGCCCATAAATTGGGGAATGGTTGAACAAATTATGGTATATGAACAAAATGAATATTATTTTTCCATGGAAAATGATGAAAGGAACAAATTCTGATGAACCTCAGAAGATATGTATAAACTGATGCAGAGTGAAGTGAGCAGATAAAGGAAAACCCCTTTGAAACACCAAAGAACTTCAGAAGACAGATGATGAAACACGCTCCTTATCTCCTAGGAGAGAGAGGATAATGGACCGTAGGCACACACATACTTTCATATATATGTATATATACATATACATACACATATATAGATATATATACACATAAATTCATGGTTTAATATACATTCTTCTTTTTCTTTTTTTTTTTGCACATAGAAATGTTCATATTGGTTGAAGTTTGTCAAATTCATAATAAAAGAAAACTTTAAAAAAGCTTAGAAAGAATTCCAATTAGCTAGAAATAGTATTTTAGAAGAAGCAGAAATTTGCCCAAAATGTTTTCTGGATGACAAGCTTGAGAAAGACATGATAAAAGCCTGAAGCATGTCTCGGACTCACCTGAATAGAACTCTCAGCTTCCATGTAGGTGATAGTGACAATGTCTTGTTCACTGCTATTGACCAAAAAATAACCAGATCCCTCCACAAGACTAAATATTTCCTATAGGAAAGAAATCAGTTTATAAAGTGTTAACAGGGGGGAAAATCTATATGTTACTCTAAAGAGGATATGGTAAAACTAAGTGAATCATGTTACTTCAGAGAGAAGACAATTACCACAATAAATTTTTCTAAATTAAATTAATTATTTTCTATGTGCCAAATGTCTCACTGATGTTTTGGTGTCACTTTTTTATAAGCTATGTTAAAAACTTGATCAAGATTTTAGATTTAAGAACAAATCTGTACTACTTTCCTCTCCAACATGATTCAAGTTAGTTACAACTGGGCAGCTCTTACTTTCACATCAGGATGATTATATATTATGGCATTCTCGGGCATCACAGTCACATCCTCCACCAGGAGCAATTCCACAGTGGCAGACCTGGGCGAGTTGGAGAGTTCCTGAAAATGTAATAAGAACCACAGAAAGTTAAAAATAAATGTCTCCTTTTAACTTCCTCTACCCACCTCCCCCCTGCCAAGACAGAGAAGTTAACTGTTATAGGTGCTAAAAATACAGGGACACAGTTCTTGGATATTTTACTTTGGTTGGGAAACAGTCCTTGAAGCAAAAAAATGTCTCAATCATCAAACTTATTTAATCCACAGTTTCTGATCCTGATAATAAGGGAGTTTACCAATCAAACTCCATTTAGAAGTGTTAAGAAGTCTTTCTCTCGTTCTTACTTACTTTTGGACTGTCTTGCGATGAATAGCCCACAAAATCAACTCCAATTAGTACAGTCCCTTTGAGCTGATGTACCTTCAGGATCTTATGCCCTGGAAACACAACAAATAACTTCATAAAAAACAAACTGAATAATGGAGAAAGGTTAGGAGGAAGACTTAATTCTGTTGACTTTCCCAAAGATTAAATAAATGATATTTTTCTGTACAAGAATTTGTTGGAAAGAAAAACAAATGGCTATTTCCTTGCGATGTCCTCCTTTTCCAATTCGTGGTCCTTAAGGTTGCCAAAACAAACTTCCTCAAACAGTACTTTTCATCATTTCACTTCCCTACACAAAAACTATGATTACCTATTCCCCTCGGAATTTCTCATAGATGTCACAGAATGACCAGCTAATACAACTCCACCCAAACTCATCATCCTACAAAATGTGGACCCACCTTAGTACTCTAAGGAATCTCTTCTTTTATTCCACAATAACAATCCTTCTATTCAAGTTAGACCAATTTCCTTTCTGGCTTCCCACTGCACTATTCTCTGTGAGGCATTTGCAGATTTCTTTAGAAACGCTACCCCCTACTTTATCTCTTTATCTATAGCCAATCCATCCTTCAAAGCCTAACTAAAAGCACACTTCCTCCAAGAATCTTTTCCCAAATGACTTAAGCCTCTACTAATTCTCTAACTTCTTTTGTACTTATTCTCTATATCATATTGATCATAACTATTTCATATCAACTTTATTAGGCTGTTCCATTTTAATTATTTATCCTACATTATTCAAAATATTTAATAACAACACTTATTAAGCACCTACATTGTGCTAGTTACCAAGAAATTACAAAGTTTAGAGAAAACCATCTGCCTTCATGGAGTTTACCCTCTTGAAGATACCTATAATACACGATGTAACAATTAAATAGCCAAAAAAAGCTTATATGAGGAGGTCATTACCAACTTGGCATGCTCAGGGAAAGTTTCATGAAAGAGATGGCGTTTTAAGTTGTGCTTTAGAGAGTTAGTAAGTGTGAAGAGGGTTAGAAAGCAGTACAAGCAGAGGTAAAGGGTGGAGAAAGGAGCAGAGGGTTGAGCAGTATGACTAGAGAACATGTTAGATAGAATGAGGCTGGAAAGTAAGGGGGCGGGGTACCAGATTGTGGAGACCCTGAATACCAGGCAACTTGAATTGTCCTGCTTTTAAATTTTTCTTCAAGTATATGTCTTATCCCTACTATTGGATCAAAACCTCTTTGTGAGCAAGAATGTTGTCCAATATCTTTTTAATATTGTCCATTAGGCCTAGAATAGGCATTCAGTCAATACTTGTAAATTCAATTCAACAAACATTTGTTATGATTGATTCAAATTCATTTTCACTAGAAATACAAAGCTAGAAATGAAATAACTTGTGTCTTTTGTGGAAGACTTTTTTTATTTTTTTTGTTTATGACTTTGCAATTCAAAGACAACAAAAGACATAAGGTTTTGATTATCAGATTTGAAATGAAATCTCTTCCTACAGGTACAAAGACATGGCAGGCAGGTGGTAACATCCTGTAAATTCCCACAGGGAGGAAAATTGCATTTAGAGTGGGAAGAGGTGAATGTGAGTGCCATTTCTGCCACTTACTTGTAAATCTCACCTCGCTGAGCTTCAGAAAGGTAAACACAAAATTATAACGATTGTTACACTTACCTACTTTATGGAGTTGTGAGGATTAAATGAGATAGTACATAAAAAATACTATTACAACCATAAAGTATTAATCAAAATTACCATGTAGCCTGGTTTGTCCACTTCCATCATCTTTGGCTACCATCAGCATTAGCTTGTAATCCTCAAAGTAGGCAAGGGTTTCATTGGAGGATTTCCATTCCAACATTAAGGAGCTGAAGTTATCAAATTTCCTTCGGTGCTGGTCAAACACTGCCAGTTCAAGGATAGTGTTCCTCAGACTTGACACAGGAATCTGAGTTCAAACACAATAGCCTCTGGTATTACATTAGGAACCAAATTTTTTTATAAATTATTTTATACTCTGGTCACTTTGTTAAAGTTAAATCATTATATTAATAATCTCTCTAGGCACTCAGGTATCTGAGAGAAAGGGGACTGACCACTGTATCACTATACTTTAAAAACATCTATTTATTGATAGCTCTTATTTTTCCATTACTCTCATTTCCTAATATATTCCTCCATTTTTCTTTCCCTAATGGGTCACCCCTTGACACACACTGTCAAAAAGAAAAAATGCAGTTCAGCAAAATCAACCAAAACATTAGCTGTGTTTGAAAGCATATGCATAATATTCCATACTCCTAGTCCTCCACATCTGCAAAGAGGGGAAGAAGGTGCATTCTCTAGTGCCAAGCTTTGTTATTATCATTAATGACACAAGTATATTCTTTTCCTGGCTCTGATTACTTCACTCTCTATAAGCTGAATAAGTCTTCCCATGCTTCTTTGAATTAATCAGATTCATTATTTCTTACAACACAGGACCATTCCATTCCATTTATGTATCACAATTTTGCTCTGAGTGCAAATTGGGCGAGTACACTGGAGGGAATTCTACAGTTATATTAATGAGGTACAGGGAGAATTTGCAACGTAGATTATATAATAAAATGCACTGTAGATTATATGACAAAAGTCTTTCATTATGGTTCCGTATGAATGATGGGTTCCCTTGCCACCAAATGCCCTGCCTCTTGCTTTCCTCCTTCTCCCTTTCTGGACCAACACACTCTGCATGGGACCTTCATACTTTTCCATTCTCTAGGGAAGTTTAATCTCTGTGACTTTGGAACTTCTGCCCTGAGGTTGAGCAATCTTGACTGGTGAGTGATTCACTCAGTGAATACAAATTTTCCTGGTCCATTATACCCGGTCATCCCAGACCAGATCCCAGACTTCATAGCCCACAAAGACAATTTTGCTGTCTCTCCTGCTACTGTGCATGTATAGCCCATTCCTATGCCCTTTCCATCTCTTGTTCTATGTAGAATAATCAAATCAAACACTACCAATGCTTCTAGAAAAAGGGCATCAAGTGAATGCCCTCTGGATTAACTCATCATATATGATTTCCCAGACCAAAGCTCTCTTCCTTCCATCACTCTCTCATATGTATTTTCTTCTCCATTTTAAGTGCCTTGAGAGCAGGGACTGCTCACTTTTTATACCTTCAATGGTTAGCATAATGCCTGGCAGATAGTAAGCACTTAATAAACGTTAATTTATCAATTCTTAGTACGCAATATTTTGTGTGCTTTATTTTTGTGCATTTTAAAGTAAAAAATTTAAGTTTGCTTTTTTCAATTAGTAAACATATCTTTTCTCTCCATTCCACCTCCCTCTTTTCCTGGGGGAAGAAAAAAAGAAAAACAAAACCTTTTAACAAATATACATAGTCAAGCAAAACAATTACCACACAAGACATATCTGAAAATTTGTTTCATTCTGCCTATGTAGTCCATCACATTTCTGTCAATAGAGGCAGTGTTCTTCACCCTGAGTTTCTGGAATCACGTTGGGCACTGCAATGATCAGAGTCCTAAAGTCTTTCAATGTTGCTGTTACTGTATAAATTTATAATATACAGAATTAGCCAGTCTGCTCTGTATACCCTTAAACAAGACATCCTTTCACTAAGGGTGGGATTATAGTTAGGAATCAATTATCATGGGTAAGTCAATGATCTGATGTTTGAACTTTTTCCTCTCTCTCCCCGACTCTAATTACTACTAGTCCTTCCACTACTAACTTGTTAAGTAAGTGCTTTTCACAAGGAAACCAGGACGGAGTTAAGTTAGTTAATTTTACTACTCTTACTTGATATTTTATTTAACATATTATTCCTTTTTATTTAATATTTACTACTAAAACTACTCCAGGCATCATAAAATCTTTGATAGGGATGGATGCTGAAATTAAGTTTCCTCTTCCATAAATACATAAAACATACATGGGAAGAGTGTGCTCAAACTGGAATTATGATGGCAGAAGTACAATAGTGTGACACAAAATGTAGGATATACATGGTGGGATACATGAGCTACACAGACAGTGCACAACTCTGTACAGCTCCCAGGGTCTCCACCAGGTTGACTCATCAGGGTCTTTTCTTTTCCAAAGCTAGCTTGCTTCTCTACTGCCAGCAGGCCTATTCCTAAAAGCTGATTCCTCCCTCAAGTAATGATCTCGTAGCCATGCCAATCTGGAGCATGTCTCTGTTTCTTCAATTGTGCCTTGAATTCCCTCTTAAATTAAATTTTTATCCAATTAATGAGCATTTATTTTCTCATTCTCCCATCTATCACCTCTTCCTTTTGTGAAGGAAATGAAAAACAAAATCTTTTAATAAATATGTATAGTCAAGAAAACAAATACCAACATTGTCTATGTCCAAAAATGTATGTTTCATTTTGAGTAATACTGAGTCTCTCACCTTACCTGTCAGATGGTAGATAAAAAGTTTCATCACTGATCCTCTGGACTCATGTTTGGGCATTGTGTTGATCAGAGATCTTAAGTCTTTCAAAGTTGTTTCTTCAATGTTATTGTATAAATCGGTCTCTGATTTTTCCGCTCTTCACCCTACATCAGTTCATATAAGTCTTCCCATGTTTTCCTGAAACTCTTCCTTTTGTCATTGCTTACAGCACAATATATACCATAATCGGTTAAGCTATTCCCTAGTTGATAGGCACCCCCTTAGTTTCCATTTTTTTTTTTACTACAAAATACATTTTGTATATATGGCTTTTTCTTTTTTTAAAAAAAAAATCTCTTTGGGGTAAAGTTCCCGTTGTTTGAATTTTCTCTTGAACAACAGCACTCTTCGGCTTTGCTTCTCCACATTGTGACAGATAGGAGGTAGGAAGAAAAAAAATCAATCTCTTCTTCCTCCTTGCAGGGGGTAGGGCTGGGGGGAAATAGCACTCTGCAAGCAGCTTCTGTCTTGCAATTTTTTCCACTCTCCTTATGCTGAAATTCTTCTCGGGACAGATACTTAGATCCGTCAGGGATTCTGCTAGTTTGTTCAGACCATTTTAATGTGTTCCTTACATGACTCAATCAGAGTGATGTTCACTATTCACTGTCACACAGTAAAACCTTCTCAGGTATGACCACACTCTATCGACTAAATTGAAGGGAGAAGGCATTAGATTCCAGCCTCACTTGCATAATCAAAAGTTAGATGACAGTGCAATGATAGTGTGAACACAGACATGTAGCTTGGTACAGTAGATTCTAGAATTCTTAGGTAATGTAATAAACAGTACATAAACTCCTAGTGGAGAAAATCAAATTGATATTGTCTTCACTTTTGTAATGGATTCTGTATCACTGCCAACATTCTGTATACTGTCTTTGGTCTCTGAGTTAGGTCTTAGGTCTCTGAGTTAAGTTCACAAATTCATAAGTTTAACTTTCATTTGTGAGTTAAATAAGTATAGAAGTTCAGTTTTCCTGCTGATCACTGTTCTGCTCTTATGTTAAGGAAATCTGCCATCCTTGAAGGATGTAGGTGAATATCAGGAGCCTGATCTGTTATCTCTGCAACACTGGCTGTTCTTTAAGGAAGTCTGGTCTGTTATCACTATGATATTAAGCAGCCATGGAGGTGCATATTACCAATGAGCTCTCCACAGCAACAAGATGGAAGAAGAGATTGTTGCTAGCCCAACACTCCAAAGTTCCAGACAATCATATTGGCCCCCACACCTATGACGCTTCTGACTTTGTAACCAATCATAATGTTTTCCCCACTTAGTCGCCTTCTAGTTTTTGGATGGTCCTTTTTTCCTATAAAAATCTGTCTGCCCTCATCCAGGGTCTTTTGGTTTGCTGAGGAGCTAAAAACCCCCTTTATTGGTAACTGCTAGCCTTACCAATAAACTGAACATGTTCAGAACTTTGTGCCTCAATTTGCCTTAATTTCAATTGTGACATAGGTTTTCAAGTTCAAATAAAATGAAGCCTAAATTGGGGCCTGTTAACCCAAATATACTAGAGGACAGAAGTACTGAGTTAGTTTTAAATATAGTTTGGACTCACCAGTTGTTTGTTGTGTTGTGGCAGTGGGCATGGCTGGGCACCTGTGGGTACTTTGTATACTGGAGTTACGGACATGCTGGCAGGGTGGGCACAAATGAAACGTACTTGCACCCTCTCCACAGCAGGGCTGGGGTTCAGGACACCAGGATGATTTCCAATGCGGAAAGTCAGCACCTTTGAAATCAACACAAAAAGATGGTTAGTAATGGGGAAGCATTCATACCAGATATGCACCAGACAGAATATAGTATAAATGACTCAACTATCAGCTTAAGCAGAGAAAGTAGTTTGCCATTTAGACATTACATACAGACAAATCTTTTGGAAATGTTATAGCTCTCAAGTGTCTGCACTAATAGGAGGTAGAAACATTATTAATTGACAGAGAATTTTAAAAAATATATAATATATATTATATAGCATGTATTATATATTACATATAACACACATTGCTAAATGTTTTATTCTACTCTTTACTAAAACTTTTATTTTTGCACAGAATAAAATTAATTTGCATTTCATCATCCCCTGGTGAAGGTGCTAACAAACTGTAGAAGGTGAGTACAGCAAAGGAGAAGTTAAAGGATTTCACGCTGGATAATTAACCCCTGCATTACTGAATATGTAGTCAAGTTAATCAGAGACATTACAGACTCCAGTGTATGAGCCCAGCTGGTTAGAGCATGATGTTAACGAAGTCAAAGTCTTGGGTATGATCCCCAGTGCAGCAGTTAACTATGTTCTGTTTCAGAGTCACAGACTGAATCCTTAACTGTGGGCAGACAGCTTTGTGGCAAATATTTGCCACTAAACATAAGGTAGGAGAAGGTGGATGGATATATAACACTAATACTGGAAAAGTAAATCAAAGCATATGTTTTCATTGATAATGGACAATAATATCATTTTTATATATAAAGGACAGCCTTATTATCATAGTTAACTTAAACCCTTTGATGGGCTTCTAAAATCTAAACTAAGGGCTGTTCTGAAGAACTGCCCACTCTTAATGAAACATCTGCTGAGAATCTTGACAGGGTGTCAAAGCATAAAGGGTCTGCCAAAAGATGAGTGTCTTAATTAAAGCAAAGGCATCTTTACTAAGAGAGTTTTCCTACAAAAAGTTAAAAGCTTGTGGAAAAGGAATAATATCTATGTAATTTAGAAGCATTCTAAATTCCGGATTACTGTTAAATAATATTTCCCTTATTTTTCTTTCATATTTGAGTGCTTGTACTAGAAAGGAAGCAGCACCTCATTCAGTCCTTTGCACACAGTAAATACATAATAAATGTTTCCTTAGTTAAAAAAAAAAAACTTATAGAAGTAGATATAATATGCCATCTAGAAGACTGGTCTAGACCAGTGGTATCAAACTCAAATATAAACAGGGCCACAAAACTGTATGTAAAATCCCTCTGGACTACATATTGACTTCAAAAACCATGTTAACATTGTCAGTGTTTTATTGTAATCTTATTTTACTAAATATTTCCCAATTAAATTTTTATCTGGTTCAGTCACATTCAAAATTGTTACAGGCACATGTGGACTGCAGGCTATATATCTGAACACCTCCTGACTGGATATCTCTAAGTTTCTTCTAACTCTAAAATCCCATGACAGTGAGAATCATCATGAAAGATGAATCTGCTCACTACCAAAAAAGGCCTTGATTTCTGTTTGGAGAACTATCAGAATCCTCAGATTGATAAGCTGAAAACTTCAGGTGTATCAAAGGGCAGTAAATTTTAAAAGCCCTCCATTAGTAAAATAATAATTCTCCTTACATCCATTGGCTGGACAAAAGAAAGGCTCTCTTCTTTATGAACATTTGGACAAGAAAACTGAGAGCATAAAGTATTACGTGATCTTTTCTCTAAGTAAGATAAAAGACCATTTTCCTACTTGTTCTCCTAATTCCTGGCACAGTATCCGATAGATGTATTGGTTCTGTTTTCTCTTTGCTGGTAGCCGGACTTGCGATACACTGATCTTCAACTCATTCTCGACACTCAGTTCCAAAAAGAATCGTGAAGGCTCCAAAATCCATGGCCCAGGTCCCCCTTCAAACACCATCTCCTTCACAGATTGCCATGTCACCAGTGCCACCTCCACAGGATTCACGGCCTGAAGACACAGAAAGGAGTTAACTATGACTGACTGGGAAAGTTGGTGTCAGTAATGGTCCCAAGGCCAAGAAGAGTGAGAAATAACTTCTGTCCTTCCCGTCTTGGGACCGCTGTCAAGAAGAGACAATCTACCTGACCTCCCCCATTTTAATCAATGGTTTTCCTCCATTCTATGCTGATTTGCAGCATTAGACCCTTACTCACTTACATGTTTTTATAGTATCAACCAATGAGCCATTTCTGTTTGGACCAGAAGAATGGGACCAGAAGGAATTGAAAATAACTTTTCAGAAAGTTCAGAAAGAAATTTCAGCATTTTTTACATAAGGTTAAAAAAGAAGCATCTCAATGAGATAGGAAATGATACTGGACTAAAAATATTTTCCTAAAAGATCCTTAGGCATATACTAGGCCCCTCTCTTAGAATTCATGTTTTCATTTTTCTATCCCATCATTCAAGGTCTATACCTCAAGTTGTATTTTCTTTATGAAGGCATCCTCTTTAACTTAACTCACAATCATTTTTAACACTTATTATCACTAATACTCATTTTTGGCACTTAAATCATTTCATGTTATATAAAAACATCAAATGCACATTATCTTATCTCCTCCACTTGATCTGTGAGCTCAAGGGCAGGAACTATATTTTATATTTCCTTTGTAATTCTACATGGCATAGTGTTCTATGAACACAGTAAACGCTCAACAAAAATGTACTGGATGTTGCTTGGTATGCTATCTCTTTTCAAAGAACAACCATTCCCCCCACTAAAAGGATAGTGATAATAATATCTTATATTTTTGCAGTGATTCAAACTAGAGCAACATGTTTTTCACACATTATTTGCTCATTTAAATTTCATAGCAAGTCTGTGTATAGGCAGGGGAGATATTATTATCCCCATTTTTTAATGGCTAAGGAAACTAAGAAAGATTAAATGATTTTCCCAAGTAGCTAGGGCATGACTGGGAAAGAATTCAGATCTTTTGACTCATAATCCAGTGTTTTTCCTACTATACCATGCTGTCTCTGCAAAACAAACCCCCAAAAACCTGCCTTCTTAGAAGCCTGAACTGAGATTAATGTTGCCTACTGTGCAAAAAAAGCACATAAATGAAAGAAGAAGAGGCAAGAAGATATTTATCATTAAGTGTATTTTCTTCTTTCTAAGAGCATAAACCATATCAACTTGCTGTATAAACACATAATGGGCAGGTTCCAAAACAAAGAAGGATGAAATAATCCCAATGAAAGTTT
This sequence comes from Bettongia penicillata ogilbyi, assembly GCA_023548195.1. Taxonomy (NCBI): domain Eukaryota; kingdom Metazoa; phylum Chordata; class Mammalia; order Diprotodontia; family Potoroidae; genus Bettongia; species Bettongia penicillata. The sequence continues at coordinate 13,709,623 of JAJHZJ010000413.1, forward strand.
AAGGTTTCTGGGCTCTATATGGATCCTCATAACCATCTAACAGCATTCTTATTTCAGTTTGCGTAATAATGTGCTGACATTATACATACAAGTGAAACAGACATGACCCCTTTCCCCAAGAAGACTATCATCTACAATAAGAAGCATATAGAAGGGCACATAGAAAACTATACAATAAACCTAGAAATGTGACAACAGTGAGAACAGGCCTAAGTCTGAATATCTAAGTAAATTCAAAAGAGTTTAATGTACACTGCTAATGCATCAAAGGAATGTGTGGGTATACACACAGTACATAGAACCTGTTTGACAAACACCTTCGACTAGCAGCAAGAGGAGTAATGAAGCCTATTTAGCATACATATTTTAATAACAAGGTAAACCACTTTTAAAAAGTTAATAGTATAACATTTCTTTCCCTATCACACCAATATTAACTTCTTCCTTGTAACTAATTCCTTTCTCTAACTCCCATAGAATAAAGATTTGGCAGTGCCTAGCAAGCAATGACTTACAAATGTAGCAATTTTAGCTTCTAACTAGACTAAAATATAGAGCAAGCAAGCTGGACTCTGCAATCTCATTTCTCAACAGTGTTCTATCAAAATAGTAATATTTTATATTATATAATAGCAATGCTCACTAACAAAAAAAGATCCAATTCTCATTTCCCAGAAAGCCTGTGAATATGAGGCAGAAGAAAATCAACTTCCCACACTCGTGTAGGAAGAACTTCTTAAGAATGTATGCTAATTATTGCTGGTATATCTCAAAGGTACTCCTAGGTAACTCCCTGCCTCATGTCTGATCATATAACTGTGACCTCAAGTAGAATCCAAATGGGAGAAATTCATGGGATAAAGAAATGACTGATCTGAAAACAGAATCCACAAATCAAAGTAATGATTCTTTCTGAGTCCCATGGGAAGAACTGCTGACCCCTTCCTCAGTGGAACATCTCACCTTAAGTGGTTCATAGGCAGCAAATGTGGCACTGCTCTCAAAGTATTCTTCATGCACAATCACACTCACTGTCACTAGGGTGTAGCCCAAGGACTTGGCTACTATGTGAGTACTAGAACAGAACACTGGTCCTGATTTTTGGGTACCTGTGGATCAAAAGGTATCATCTGGATGAAGTAAATACGCAAGAATATATAGGTCCAGGGACTGGGGAAATCAAGAAAATGAAAATTTAATGGACATTAAAAATACCTCATCTTAGATACTGACTCAGCACTATCTGATGTGTCATACTTATGACACCTGTCAGTGTAGAAAGCGATAACAAACAAAATATTTAACCAGTTAACAAGTTGTATCCATATGGCTTAAAGGAGAAAAGGATTGGACTGGGAACTGGAAGGGCTGAGTTCTGGGTTGAGTGGCTCAAGATGAAACCCAGGACAAATCACTTAATCTCTGTTTTCCTACCCATAAAAGAACATTGAGAAATATAATTATAATTTCTTCTTTCCAACCTCCTGGTTACAGGAAGGAAACAAATAGGAAATCTTGCTTCCTTACCTTCTTTGAGAAGAGTAAAGACCCCTTGCTTATCCATGTTTACATCCAGAGATAAGAGAGAGCAGTCTGTGAATGCCATGGCACCCCCACGCTCCTTGTTTATATGATACATGGCAATAGGAATCTCTATAACTTGGCCAATCTCCACATCGGCATGAAAGGGCAAGAGTTTCATTTTGTTCAGCTTCAGAACATACACCTGGAAGGAATAATGGTCATGAACATTTTCTGAAAAGCCAAGCAAAGAAAGTTCTTAGAATGGTAAGAGAATGAACTTTCTTAGACTAGGAAGATCTGCAAGTAGGACAGACTTAGGAAAAGGACAAGCAGTTCTATTTCCAAGTCTGGAAAACTCAATTCCCTATTTCTTTGGCCTTCTAACTGCAGAAGTAGCCATTCAACTGATGTCACAAACTGATTAGGATTATATTACTGTTTCTCATACACTTCCCTTACTTTCAGTGGCTAGGCAAATTAGAGGATGGGAGACAAATTCTGGTGGGATAAGGTGAGTGTAGAGGTGAAGGAAGGTTTCTTGGAAGACAGGTATGTAATCTGGGACCTGATGGATGGCTAATATTTCAACAAGTGAGACGTAAGGAGAAGACATTCCAAATAGAGTAAGTAGCATAAAAAAAGGAAGGAAGATAGGAGAATTATATACAAAGAAAGCTGAGTAGCTCAGTTCAATTAGAGAAAAGGGTAAGAAGAATAGGAAGATAAAGCTATGGGAAGGCTGAATGTGAAATGTATTTGGTAAGCTAAGGGGAATTAATGAAGGCTTGTTGAGTAAAATGGGGTGGCATGTTCAAAGTAGTATTGCAAAATCAATCTTGCAGGGGTGATCAGGACAGATTGGGGAAATGAGTGAAGAAATGATTACAGGACTAGATTAATGAATGAAAATAGAGAAAGAGGGAGAACAAAAAGGACTGAAGACAAAATTCTCCCATGTGTTAACCTGAATAGTAGGACCCAACTAGACAAACTTTGCTTAAGTCTCTAGCTGTCTTTTCTACTTTGTGTTTCCCTCGTGAGCAGCTGCTTTTACATAGATCTCAAGGTAGATGTGTCCAGGCTTAGAGATGATTTTATATAAACTAGAGTAGTACAGTGTATAGTAGTGGTTAGTATTGCCACTTGTTCATATTTATTTCTGTCAAGTATGAGCTTGTGTTAAATATATCTTTTGTATATAAGAAATAAATACTTATCCCATAAGTGATTTATACTCTACAAGTATTTTTTTAGTTCCTCTCTCTTGGGGAGACATAGATATGCACAAACACCTAACTCTTAAGTAAGTGTTCCCCAGGTTGCCAGGGTGGAAGAACATAACAAGACAATGGATGTGAGAAAAGGAGGTTGACTTCTTTCCTACATGTTCAGTCTCCCTTAGGAATAAACATGATCTGAGCAACATGCATTAGTCTAGAGCAAATAAGTTCCTTATTGAGGAAGGGAGCAGGCACAATGCCTTGACCCTTTCACCCGGTAGCAATTCATTAATGTTAAGACTTTTATTCACCTAGAAAAAGCAGTTGTTTTATCCACTCATGAAAAGCTATAAAACAGAAAATATATACTAATAGGATAGTGATTTGTCCCAGAACCATTTCTATAGAAATCTCATTGAAAAATATGAGAATGAATAAGATGATAATAATATAACTTTGCAATAATTTGCAAAATGCAAAGCAAAGTTTATGCACCAAAATATAATTAATGACAGATATTTACATCAAGCAAAATGATAAACACTAGCTTCTTTGCAAAACTAGAAAGCAGCAAGCCAGGATAAGATACATAATTATTGGTTCAAATAGTACAAATTGGCATATGATTTACTTAGCAAAGCATTTTATCAGATTCCTTTTTGACCCAAATCTGATTCTACCTTTCTTTTCTTTTTTTTAATAATATTTTTATTTTTTCCAATTACATGTAAAAACAATTTTAAAAATTCATTTTTATAAAACTTTGAGGTCCAAATTTTCTCCCTTCCTCCTACTCCTTCCCCTCCCTAAGACAATAAGCAATTTGATACAGGTTATATATGTGCAATCATGTAAAATGTATTTCCATATTAGTCATGTTGTGAAAAAAGAAACAGAACAAATAGGAAAAAATACAAAGTAAAAAAATAGTATGCTTTGATCTGCATTCAGACTCCATAATTTCTCTCTGGATGTGAATAGCATTTTTCATAATGAATCTTTTTTCTCCTTGCTAAACCTACAGGAAACTATTCTTTATTTTTTAAATTAATTTTACGTTTTAACATTCACTTTTATAAGATCTTGAGTTACAAAATTTTTTCTCCCTCCCTCCCCAAGACAGCAAGCAATCCAATACAGGCTATACATATACAATCATATTAAATGTCTCCACATTAGTCATATTGTGAAAGAGGAATCATAACAACAGGGAAAAATCATGATAAAGGGGAAAAAAAGAGAAACTCGTATGCTCTGATCTGCATTTAGACTCCATTGTTCTTTGTCCATCAAGAGTCTTTTGGGAGGGGAGGAGCCAAGATGGCGGAGTAGAAAGACTCACAGATGCTAGCTCCGAATCCACAGCCCATAAATTTCCTGTAAGAAGAACTTCCCACAAATTCTGGATCACTGCAAGGTGCACAGAAACACAGTGGAAGAGATTTCCGTTCCAGAGAGCCCTGGAGAGCAGTCCCCAGGGTCCCTCGCGCCTCGGAAAGCAGAGCCCACCCCAGCGCTGCCCTGGCCGCGGCCCCAGAGGAGCAGATCCGAGCAGGCTTCAGGGATGGAACCTCTGGCGGCTGGGAAGGCCCCTCTGCCCATAGATGCTACAGGTCAGTGAGAGAGACATCTCGGCTGGCCGAGAGGGGAGTGGGGTGTCTCCATGACTCGGGCCCCCTCAGGAGGAAGCGGTGGAGGGAGCAGCAGAGGCGGCAGTGGCAGCAGCCCCTGGAACTGCTGGACCAGCAGGCAGAAGTTCAGGTCTCTGCATAAGCCCCCTGAGGAAGTGGAGCCTGGGAGGCGGCCTTGCCCCCACCCGCCCCATTACTGGAGGTCTCTCAACAAAGCCCCTAAGGGAACTGAGCCTGGGAGGCGGCCCTGCCTCCACCCCAGCACCAGAACTTAAGCTCACATTGAATAGCAGCTGCTCCCGTCGCGGATAGCCCTGAGACTGGGAAGCAGCATTTGAATCTCAGACCCCAAGCACTAGCTGGGCAGATCTAGGCAGGGGTGGAGAGGAATCTCAGAAGTCAAGTAACTGGCTGGGAAAATGCCCAGAAAAAGGAAGCAGAATAAGACCATAGAGAGCTACTTTCTTGGGGAAGAGATGTTCCTTCCCCCCTTCATTTCTGATGACGAAGTACAATGCCTGCCATCGGAAAAAGACGTGGAGGTCGGGGCCTCTCTATCCCAGACATCCCAGGTGGATGTCCGGTGGGCTCAGGCCATGGAAGAGCTCAAAAAGGATTTTGAAAATCAAGTTAGACAGGTGGAGGAAAAACTGGGAAGAGAAATGAGAGAGATGCAAGAAAAGCATGAAAAATGGGCCAATACCTTGCTAAAGGAGACCCAAAAAAATGCTGAAGAAAATAACACCTTGAAAAATAGGCTCACTCAATTGGCAAAAGAGGTTCAAAAAGCCAAGAAGAATGCTTTCAAAAGCAAAATTAGCCAAATGGAAAAAGAGGTTCAAAAGCTCACTGAAGAAAATAGTTCTCTCAAAATTAGAATGGAACAGATGGAGTCTAATGACTTTCTGAGAAACCAAGAAATCATAAAACAAAACCAAAAGAATGAAAAAATGGAAGAGATCTCATGGGAAAAACAACTGACCTGGAAAATATATCCAGGAGAGACAATTCAAAAATTAGGGGACTACCTGAAAGCCATGATCAAAAAAAGAGCCTAGACATCATCTTTCATGAAATTATCAAGGAAAACTGCCCTGAGATTCTAGAACCAGAGGGCAAAATAAGTATTGAAGGAATCCATCGATCACCACCTGAAAGAGATCCAAAAAGAGAAACTCCTAGGAACATTGTGGCCAAATTCCAGAGTTCCCAGGTCAAGGAGAAAATATTGCAAGCAGCTAGAAAGAAATAATTCCAGTATTGTGGAAATACAATCAGGATAACACAAGATCTAGCAGCTTCTACCTTAAGGGATCGAAGGGTATGGAATAGGATATTCCAAAAGTCAAAGGAACTAGCACTCAAACCAAGAATCACCTACCCAGCAAAACTGAGTATAATACTTCAGGAGAAAATATTGTCTTTCAATGAAATCGAGGACTTTCAAGCATTCTTGATGAAAAGACCAGAGCTGAAAAGAAAATTTGACTTTCAAACACAAGAATGAGAAGAAGCATGAAATAGTAAACAGCAAAGTAGTCATAAGGGACTTACCAAAGGTGAACTGTTTACATTTCTACATGGAAAGACAATATTTGTAACTCTTAAAATGTTTTAATATCTGGGTAGTTGGTGGGACCACACATAGATGTACACACACACACACACATGTACATGCGTGCACACACACACATACACACACATGCACGCACATACAGAGACAGAGAGCACAGAGTGAATTGAATAGGATGGGACCATATCTTAAAAGAAATTAAGGTAAATGGTGAGAGAGAAATGTAGTGGGAGGAGAGAGGGTGAAATGGAATGGGGTAAATTATATCTCATTCAAGAGGCAAGCAGGAGACTTTTTAGTGGAGGGAAAAAGAGGAGAGCTGAGAAAAAACAACATGAAGTTCACCCTCATCACATTCGACTAAAGGAAGGAGTAAAATGCACACTCATTTTGGTATGAAAACCTATCTTACAGTATAGAAAAATGGGGAAGAAGGAGATAAGCAGGGAGGGAGGGATGATGGAAGGGAGGGCAATGGAAGAAGGAAGCAATCTGAGGTCAACACTCAGGCAGGGACAGGATCAAAAGACAGAATAGAAACAATGGGGGGCAGAATAGGATGGAGGGAAATACAGTTAGTCTTATACAACAGGACTGTTATCGAAGTCATTTGCAAAACTACACAGATATGGCCTATATTGAATTGCCTGCCTTCCCAAAGGGAATGGGTGGGGAGGGAGGGATGGGGAGAATTTGGAACTCAAAGTTTTAGGAACAACTGTTGAGTATTGTTCTTGCTACTAGGAAATAAGAAATACAGTTAATGGGAAATAGAAAGTCATCTGGCCCTACAGGACAAAAGAGAAGATGGGGACAAGAGAAGGGAGGGATGATAGAAGAGAGGGCAGATTGGTGATAGGGAAAATTAGAATGCTTGGTGTATTGGGGTGGGGGGAGGGGATAAAAGGGGAGAAAATTTGGAACCCAAAGTTTTGTGAAAATGAATGTAAAAAGTTAAATAAATAAATAAATTTTAAAAAAAAAAAGAGTCTTTTGGAATTGTCTTACATCATTGTATTGCTGAGAAGAGCTATGCCAATTAGAGTTGATCATTGCACAATATTGCTGATACTGTGTACAATATTCTCCTGGTTCTCCTCACTTCATTTTGCTTCAGTTCATGTAAGTCTTTCTAGGTTTTTCTGAAATCTGTATACTTGTCATCTCCTACGGATGTATAGTAGTACAACTTCTTCAGACATTCCCCAACTGAAGGGCATTCCTTTAATTTCTAGTTCTTTGCCACCAGAAAAAGAGCTGATATAAATATTTTTTGTACAAATAGGTGCTTCCTCCTTTTTTATGATCTCTTTGGGAAGACCTAGCAGTGGTATTGTTGGATCAAGGGCTATGCAGAGTTTAGATGCCCTTTGGGCATAGTTCCAAATTGCTCTCCAGAATGGTTAGATCAGTTCACAACCCCACCAATAATGCATTAGTGTCCCTATTTTCCTATATCCTCTCCCAACATTTATCATCTTCCTTTTCTGTCATATTAGCCAATCTGAAAGGTATGATGAGGTGGTTAATTTTCATTTCTCTAATCAATAGTAATTTAGAATGACTAGAGATAGCTTAGATTTCTTCATCTAAAATTACTTGTTCATATCCTTTGACCATTTATCATTTAGGAAATGACTTGTATTCTTATAAATCTGACTCAATTCTCAATATATTTGATACTGGCTGCAAAAACTGTTTCCCAGTTTTCTGTTTTCCTTTTAATCTTGGCTACATGGGTTTTTGTGGAAAAATTTTCATAACATAATGGCATCAAAATTATTCATTTTATATCTAATAATGCTCTCTATCTTTTGTCTGGTCATAAATTCTTCTCCATAGATCTGATAGGTAAACTATTCCTTGCTCTCTTAAATTCCTTATGCTATCACCCTTTATACCTAAATCATGTATCTATTTTAACATTATCTTGGTATGTAGTATAAGATGTTGTTCTACACCTAACTTCTGCCATACTGTTTTACAGTTTTCTCAGTAGTTTTTGCAAATGGCGAGTTCATATTTCAGAAACTGGGGTCTTTGAGTTTACCAAACACTAGATTATTATGGCCATTTACTATTATGTCTTGTGTACCTAATTTATTCCACTGATCCACCATTTCATTTTTTAGTCAGGATGAGACAGTTTTGTTGATTATCATTTTATAATATAGCTTGAGGTCTGCTAAGCCTCTTCCTTTTTTAAAAATTAATTCCCTTGATATTTTTGACATTTTGTTCTTCTAGATGAATTTTGTTAAGATTTTTTTTTCTAGCTCTATAAAATATTTTTTTCTGGTAGTTTGATTAATATGGCACTGAATAAGTAAATTAATTTAGGTAGAATTGTCATTTTATTATATTAGTTTGGCTCATCCATAAGCAAATGATATTTTTACAATTGTTTAGATATAACTTTATCTGCAGAAGAAGTGTTTTATAATTGTGTTTATATAGTTTCTGGGTTTATCTTGGCAGGAAGACTCCTAAGTATTTTATACTGTCTACAGTTATTTTAAATAGAATTTCCCTTTCTATCTCTTGCTCCTGAGTTTTGTTTGGCTGATGATTTATGCAAGATTATTTTATCTCTCACAACTTTGCTAAAATTGTTATTTTAGGTAATTTTTTAGTTAATTCTCTAAGTTTATCATCATATTATCTGCAAAGAGTGATTGCTTTGTCTCATTACCGATTTTAATTCCTTCAGTTTCTTTTTCTATTCTTATTGCCAAACCTAACATTTCTATTACAATACTGAATAACAGTGGTGATAATGGGCATACTTGTTTCACCTCTAGTCATACTGGGAAGGCTTCTAGGTTATGCCCATTATGGATAATGCTGGTAGGACTCCTTTGCCTATTTTCCAAAATAGTTTATATAGTAGCAGAATGAATTGTTCTTTAAATACTCGATAGAATTCACTTGCAAGTCTATCTGGCCCCAAGGATTTTTAATCAGGGAGGTCATTGATGGCTTGTTCAATTTCTTTTTCTAAAATGTGGTTAAGGGGGGGCGGAGTCAAGATGGCGGAGTAGAAAGACGCACGTTTACGAGCTCCGGACCCACAGCCCATAGAATTAATGTAAAAAGAGATCCCTATAAATTCTGGATCACTGAAAAGTGTGCAGAAACAGAGTGGAAGAGATTTCCGTTCCAGAGAGCCCTGGAGAGCCGTCCCCAGGGTCGTCGCGCCCCAGAAAGCGGACCCCACCCCCAGCGCTGCCCTGGCTGCGGCCCCAGAGAAGCTGACCCGAGCAGGCTTCAGGGATGGAAGCTCTGGTGGCCTGGAAGGTCCCTCCGCCCACAGAAGCTACAGGTCAGTGAGAGAGATGGCTGGCTGGCCGAGGAGAGCGGGGTGTCTCCGTGACTCGGGCCCCCTCGGGAGGAAGTGGCAGCGGCAGAGGCAGGGCAGGAAGCGGCGGAGGCAGCAGCTGCAGTGGCAGCCCGGGACTCCCCCAGCAGCAGGCAGGATCTGCATTACTGAGAGTCTCTGCATAAACCCCCTGAGGGAGCTGAGCCTGGGAGCCAGCCCTGCCCCACCCGCTCTATCACTGAAGGTCTCTGCATAAAGCCCCTGAGGGAGCTGAGCCTGGGAGGCGGCCCTGCACCCACCCCAACACCAGAACTAAAGCTCACATTGATTAGCAGCCGTGCGCGGAAAGCCCACTTGAATCTCAGACACCAAGCACTAGCTGGGCGGATCTAGGGGGGGGTGGACAGGAATCTCAGAAGTCAAGTAACTGGCTGGCAAAAAGCCTAGAAAAGGGAAGAAAAATAAAACTATAGAGAGTTTTTTTGAACAGATGCAAATGATCCCGACTTTCGGATCTGACGAGGAGGACGTATTCTTGCCATCAGGGAAAGATGTGGAGGGTGGGGCCTCGGTACCCCAGACATCCCAGGGGGATGTTGGGTGGGCTCAGGCCTTGGAAGAGATCAAAAAGGATTTTGAAAATCAAGTTAGACAGGTGGAGGAAAAACTGGGAAGAGAAATGAGAGAGATGCAAGAAAAGTAAGAAAAACGGGTCAATACCTTGGTAAAGGAGACCCCAAAAAATGCTGAAGAAAATAACACCTTGAAAAATAGGCTCACTCAATTGGCAAAAGAGGTTCAATAAGCCAATGAGGAGAAGAATGCTTTCAAAAGCAGAATGAGCCAAATGGAAAAAGAGGTTCAAAAGCTCACTGAATTTAATAGTTCTCTCAAAATTAGAATGGAACAGATGGAGTCTAATGACTTTACAAGAAACCAAGAAATCACCAAACAAAACCAAAAGAATGAAAAAATGGAAGAGAATGTGAAATACCTCATTGGAAAAACAACTGACCTGGAAAATAGATCCAGTATGGGACTACTTGAAAGCCATGATAAAAAAAAAAAGCCTAGATATCATCTTCCATGAAATTATCAAGGAAAACTGCCCTGACATTCTACAACCAGAGGGCAAAATAAGTATTGAAAGAATCCATCGATCACCACCTGAAAGAGATCCAAAAAGAGAAACTCCTAGGAACACTGTGGCCAAATTCCAGAACTCCCAGGTCAAGGAGAAAATCTTACAAGCAGCTAGAAAGAAACAATTCCAGTATTGTGGAAATAAAATCAGGATAACTCAAGATCTAGCAGCTTCTACATTAAGGGATCGAAGGGTGTGGAATAGGATATTCCAGAAGTCAAAGGAACTAGGACTTAAATCAAGAATCACCTACCCAGCTAAACTGAGTATAATACTTCAGGGGAAAATATGGTCTTTCAATGAAACAGAGGACTTACAGTATAGGAAAGCGGGAGAGAAGGAGATAAGCAAGGGGGGGGGATGATGGAAGGGAGGGCAAAGGGAGGAGGGAGCAATTTGAAGTCAACACTTGGGGAGGGACAGGATCAAAAGACAGAAGAGAAACAATGAGGGGCAGGTTAGGATGGAGGGTAATTCAGTTAGTCTTACACAACACGACTATCAGGGAAGTCATTTGCAAAACTACACAGAAATGGCCTATATGGAATTGCCTGCCTTCCCAAAGGGAATGGGTGGGGAGGGAGGGATGGGGAGAATTTGGAACTCAAAGTTTTAGGAACTACTGTATAGTTTTGTTGTTGCTACTAGGAAAGATGACATACAATTAATGAGGAATAGAAAGTCATCTGGCCCTACAGGAGAAAAGAGAAAATGGAGACAAGAGAAGGGAGGGATAACAGAAGAGAGGGCAGATTGGAGATAGGGAAAATTAGACTGCTTGGGGTATTGGGATGGGGGGAGGGGATAAAAGGGGAGAAAATTTGGAACCCAAAATTTTGTGAAAATGAATGTAAAAAGTTAAATAAAAAAAATAAATGCTAAAAATTGTCTTTACATGTAATTGAGGAAAAATAAAATGTTATTTAAAAAAAATAAATAAAATAAAATGTGGTTAAGTATTCTATTTCCTCTTCTGTTAATTTGGCCAATTTATATTTTTGTAAAGTCATCCATTTCACTTAGATTGTCTGGTTTACTGGCATGAAATTGGGAAAAATAGAACCTAATTATTGCTTTAATTTCCTCTTCATTGGTGGCAACTTCACATTTTCATTGTGCTACTGATAATTTTTGATGCTAGTAATTTGCTTTTTTTTAAATCAAATTAACCAGTAGTTTATCTATTCTATTTGCTTTTTCACAAAACCAGTTCTTAGTTTTATTTATTAGATCAATGGTTTTCTTACTTTCAATTTTACTAATCTCTCCTTTGATTTTTAGGATTTCCAATTTGGTGTTTAAGTGAGGATTTAAATTTGTTTATTTTCTAGCTTTTTTAGTTGCATGCCCAATTTATTGATCTACTCTTTTCCCATTTTATGCATGCAAGCATTTAGAGACATAAAATTTCCCCTAAGTAGTCTTTGGCTGTATCCCATAAATTTTGGTATATTGTATCATTATTGTCATTCTCTTTAATGAAATAAATTGTTTCTAAGATTTGTTCTTTTACCCACTCATTCTTTAGAATTAGATTATTTAGTTTCAATTAATTTTTAATCTGTCCTTCCACTGCCCTTTTGGGAATGCAATTTTTATTGCACCATGATCTGAAAAGGATGCATTTAATATTTCTGCCTTTCTCCATTTGATTGTGAGGTTTTTAATGCCTTAATACATGGTCAATTTTTGTGTAGGTGCCATTAAATTTTCTCCAGACATATATTATAGCTAACTTTTCTAAAATCCAATTCACCTCCTTAACTTCTCTCTTGCTTATTTTGTGGTTAGATTTATCTAGTTCTGAAAGTAAAAGCTGAGCTTTTCCATTAGTATAGTTTTTACTATTTATTTCTGTAACTCATTTAACTTTTCCTTTAGAAATCTGAATGCTATCTCATTTGGTGCATATATATTTAGTATTGATATTACTTCATTGTCTGTGGTACTTTTTAGCCAGATGTAGTTTTCCTTCTTTGTCTCTTTTAAATGTTTTTCTAAGTTAACTTGGACTGGAAAATTGTTTCATCCTGTCCTTTTGTGGGTTCTGAAGCTCCAGAATTCATTTTGAGGTTTGATTTAAAGTTGTTTTGAGAGAAACTGGGGAGAGCTCAGGCAGCTTCCTGCCGTTTCTCTACCATCTTGGCTCCATCTCCATGATCTCACCTTTTTTTTTTTTTATTAAAAATTTATTTATTTTTAGTTTTTCACAGACACTTCCACAAGATTTTTACATCCAATTTTTTTCTCCATCTCTCCCCTCCACCCACCCCAAGACAGCATGCATTCTGATTACCACTTCCCCCAATCTGCCTTCCCTTCTATCACACCCCTCCCTTCTCTTATCCTCATTTCCTCTATTTTCTCGTAGGGCAAGATAGATTTCTATACCCCATTGCCTGTATATCTTATTTCCAGTTGCATGTAAAAACAATTTTTAACATCGTTTTAAAAATTTTGATGACTTCACCTTTCTTAACAAAGGCATCACATACTAACCAAAAGACAAACACTCAAATAATCCCTCCCAACGTAAGTCATATGTAAGTTTATGTAATGTGTAATTTATATTTAACATCACTCAAAAAATCCAAAAACACTTTTAAGAAAATAATATATTGGCTGATGAACAAAAAAGATGTGCCAAAAAATTCCATGAGGTATAGACAGCAACTAACCGTAAATGTGAACAAATGACCTGAAAGCACTATAAAACTTAAACTACCCTTATTAATGTAAAATTGACCCAGTTTTATACTCATGCTTATTCATGAATTGTAACTACATTAAACAAATCTAAAATGTGGTGAAAATACTATAGCATTTGAAGCCTATGTGTTTTGTATTTAAAGCATAACACCAGTACAATAATCAAAATAACAATGACTGTAAAACATGGTGTGAAAACATAACTGACTCACCTTTGTTCCTCCTTTAGGCTACATGTGACAAAATAATATTAGAATAACACTTTGGTCTAATATTATTGGTTTCATGTGACTGAGAAACCTAATTAGTCAACAAGCAGTTATTAAGTTCCTGCTATGTGTCAGGCCCTGTGCCAGATAAAGAAAGGCAAAAGATAGTCCCTGCCCTCAAGAAGCTCACTATCTAACAGAGAAAGACAATACATAAAAAGAAGTTGTGGTGGTGGTAGTGGTGGGGAGACCTTAGCTTTAACAAGGTGTCCTTACTACTTTTTCTTTAACTATAAAAATCTGAAATAATGTCCTCCACTAAATCCCTCTTCCACTTATCAAAGGCCTATCTACTTTCTAAGTTTAAGAAGAAATTCTAAATTCCCAGAGAATGGGGAAAGGTAGCAACCAGACTTAAATCAAGAACATCTAAATCTAACTAAGGTGATTATCTGTTTTCACCTTTGACCAGACTGAAAAGTTTAGGAATTTTTTTTCTCCAGGATTCACTAATATGTTAAATAACTACTGTTTTGTCTGATGAATCAAAATGGTTAAATCATCTTTCACCAATGGACTAAATACTCACAAATGGTCTTGCTTATCTTGGTATTCTCAATGCAAGCCACAATGAACATAAAGTTATCAAAGAGAAATCTACAGTAATGTAAATCAAAAAACTTAACAGCATCCTAAAGTAATGGTTCAATGGGAAAATTTTTAGAACAAATTATACACCTTCAAAATACTAGTTAAAATGTACACTTTGGAAAGGAAAAATGGATTATGACATCTTTTGAAAACATCCAAACAAAAACTCATACAAATATAAAGAAAGATAGGACCTATCACTCCAAAATAGTACAAAAAGATGAACAGTTCTTTATCAAAATGGAGGAAAAGTGATACATATTTTCAGATCACATGATAAGCAGGTAGAAAATTTACGAAATATTTCTGGAGCAGAGAACATTCTGCAAAGGATAAAAAAAGCTGACAGTAGTCATATGCTACTGGGCCATTGATTAGACTTAAATGAATATAATTAATACTAGTTTACCAACTCATGGAATCTATGTAACAGATAACATTTAAGAAAAGAGCCAAAAGATTGGTCAAGGGAAACATTCACATGAACTCAACCAACGATATATTGACAAAGAAGTTTCAAACAAATGACCATCAAACAGATTACAAAATCAAGTCATTGTCAGATTTATAGATCCATACAGATTTTGTGAGAAAATGACAGAAGCAAAATACCAGTGAAGATGTACAGATTTAGGATTTACCAAATATTTTAAAAGATGCAATCAAGTGGTCTTAATACTACACTAGAAGCTCATGATCCTTTGTAAAACAACAGACAACAAATCCATATGCTACAAATCTTTGCATTGCAAATATCAATCCCTAAATATCTTTGAGAGTTCAACAAATAAACTCTATGGGAACTAGAGTGGTAGAGAAAGTGTCATAAATGCCACTCCACTCCCACCCCATCTCCCAGATGTAACACTGACAAAAAAAAAATGTTTTAAATAGATGTTGCCATAGTTGTTTACAGCTTCCAAATTAAATGGAATGGCTTTAAAAGGAAGACTAGATTAGGCAATTAAAAGATCAGTAGGAACTTTGCAGAGATTCACTACATGACGAGGATGAAAGTCAAACTACAGAATTAAGAAGAGAGTGAGAGTAGGTTTTAAAAATGAATGTTGAAAGTTCTTTTTACATGTAGCCAGGGGAAAATAAAATACTAGATAAAAAAAATGACTGAACTAAAAAAAAAAAGAGAAGAGAGTGAAAGTAAAGAAAATGAAAACATTTATTGTTGACTGCATTCCCAAGGAGATTTACTCCAAAAAGGAGGTGAGATATGGGATGATAGGGAAGATGGATGGATGAAATGAGGGGCTTTTTGGGCATGGGAGAGATGAGGGCAAATTTGTACGAAAGATTGAAGATGAGAGACGAGGGATGATAGAAGAGGCAATCTACTGGAGAAGAGGAGATGAAAAGGAATCATTTGTGCCTATACAATGGTTAGTCTTAGTAAGAAGTGCCGCATCACCATGTGAAATGGATGAAGTAAGAGATGGAGGAAGATGTCTAAGTGATGTGAGATGAGGAGGAAGGGAGAAGGAACTCTTAGAGGGTGGTGGTGGGGTGATCATGGGAGGTTTGAGGGATGAAGAAGTTTGGGAAAAGCATGATGAGGCATGGATTATGGAGGTGTAAATTGATTGTCTTGACATGGCAAGGAAACCAGTGGAGATTATGTAATTGTTCAGTGTATGAAACCAATCAGAATAGTTTCATGATTTTTTTTTTCCTATTTATTTACTTATTTATTTATTTAATTTTTTATTCATTTTCACAAATTTTTGGGTTCCCAGTTTTCTCCCCTTTTATCCCCTCCCCCCACCCCAATACCCCAAGCAGTCTAATTTTCCCATCTCCAATCTGCCCTCTCTTCTGTCATCCCTCCCTTCTCTTGTCTCCATCTTCTCTTTTCTCCTGTAGGGCCAGATGACTTTCTATTCCTCATTAACTGTATGTCTTCTATCCTAGTTACAACAACAATAATAAACAGTTGTTCCTAAAACTTTGAGTTCCAAATTCTCCCCATCCCTCCCTCCCCACCCATTCCCTTTGGGACGGCAGGCAATTCAATTTAGGCCCTATCTGTGTAGTTTTGCAAATGACTTCCCTGACAGTCGTGTTGTGTAAGACTAACTGGATTACCATCCCTCCTAACCTGCCCCTCATTGTTTCTCTTCTGTCTCTTGATCCTGTCCCTCCCCAAGTGTTGACTTCAAATTGCTCCCTTCTCCCTTTGCCCTCCCCTCCATCATCCCCTCCCTTGCAATATCTCCTCCCCCACTTTCTTATACTGTAAGATAGGTTTTCATACCAAAATGAGTGTGCATATCACTCCTTCGTTTAGTCAAATGTGATGGGGGTAAACTTCTTGTTTTTGTTTTTTTTTTTCTCAGCTCTCCTCTTTTTCCCTCCTCTAAGAAAAACTCCTACCTGCCTCTTAAATGACATATAGTTAACCCCCTTCCCTTTCCTTCTCTTTCCTCCCCCTACATTTCTCTCTCACCATTTACCTTAGTTTCTTTTAAGGTATGGTCCCATCCTATTCAGTTCAATCTGTGCTCTCTATCTCTGTATGTGTGTGCATGTGTGTATGTGTGTGCATGCGTGTACATGTGTATGTGTGGTCCCACCAACTACCCAGATACTGAAAAGTTTTAAGAGTTAGAAATATTGTCTTTCCCTGTATGAATATAAACAGTTCACTTCTGGTAAGTCCCTTAAGACTTCTCTTTGCTGTTTCCTTTTTCATGCTTCTTCTCATTCTTGTGTTTGAAAGTCAAATTTTCTTTTCAGCTCTGGTTTTTTCATTAAGAATGATTGAAAGTCCTCTGTTTCATTGAAAGACTATATTTTCCCTTGAAGTATTATACTCAGTTTAGCTGGGTAGGTGATTCTTGGTTTGAGTCCTACTTCCTTTGACTTCTGGAATATCCTATTCCACACCCTTCGATCCCTTAATGTAGAAGCTGCTAGATCTTGGGTTATCCTGATTGTATTTCCACAGTACTGGAATTGTTTCTTTCTAGCTGCTTGCAATATTTTTTCCTTGAGCTGGGAGTTCTGGAATTTGGCCACAATGTTCCTAGGAGTTTCTCTTTTTGGATCTCTTTCAGGTGGTGATCGATGGATTCCTTCAATACTTATTTTGCCCTTTGGTTCTAGAATGTCAGGGCAGTTTTCCTTGATAATTTCATGGAAGATGATGTCTAGGCTCTTTTTTTGATCATGAGTTTCAGGTAGTCCCATAATTTTTAAATTGTCTCTCCTGGATCTATTTTCCAGGTTAGTTGTTTTTCCCATGAGATATTTCACATTCTCTTCCATTTTTTCGTTCTTTTGGTTTTGTTTGGTGATTTCTTGGTTTCTTGTAAAGTCATTAGACTCCATCTGTTCCATTCTAATTTTGAGAGAACTATTAAATTCAGTGAGCTTTTGAGCCTCTTTTTTCCATTTGGCTCATTCTGCTTTTGAAAGCATTCTTCTCCTCATTGGCTTTTTGAACCTCCTTTGGCAATTGAGTGAGCCTATTTTTCAAGGTGTTAATTTCCTCAGCATTTTTTTGGGTCTCCTTTACCAAGGTATTGACCCGATTTTCATACTTTTCTTGTATCTCTCTCATTTCTCTTCCCAGTTTTTCCTCCACCTGTCTAACTTGCTTTTCAAAATCCTTTTTGAGCTGTTCCAGGGCCTGAGCCCACCCGACACCCCCCTGGGGTGTCTGGGGTACTGAGGCCCCACCCTCCACGTCTTTCCCTGATGGCAAGGACACGTCCTCGTCATAAGATCCAAAGGTCGGGATCATTTGCATTTGTTGGAAAAAACTCTCTCTAGTCTTATTTTTCTTCCCTTTTCTAGGCATTTTCCCAGCCAGTTACTTGACTTCTGAGATTCCTTTCCACCCCCGCCTGGATCCGTCCAGCTAGTGCTTGGCCTCTGAGATTTAAATGGGCTTTCCTCCTGCCGGCTGTCAATCAGTGAGCTTTAGTTCAGGTGCTGGGGTGGGGGCAGGGCCGCCTCCCAGACTCTGATCCCTCGGGGGCTTTAAGCAGAGACTTTCAGGAATGGAGCGGATGGGGGTGGGGGGCCCGCCTCCCAATCTCAGTTCCCTTGGGGGCTTTGAGCAGAAGCCTTCAGTAATAGAGCGGGGTGGGGGCAGGGCCGTCTTCCAGGCTCAGCTCCGTCAGGTTTTATGCGGGAATCTTCCGTAATAAAGATCCTGCCTGCTGTTGGGGGATTCCTGAGTCCTGGGCCGCTGCCGCCTTAGCTGCCGCCCACACCTCTGCCGCCGCTGCTTCCTCCCAAGGGGGCCCGAGTCACGGAGACGCCCTGCTTCCCCTCTCCTCCAGCCCAGCCTCTCTCACTGACCTGTAGCTTCTGTGGGCGGAGGGACTTTCCCGGCTGCCAGAGCTTCCGTCTCTGAAGCCTGCTCGGATCAGCTTCTCTGGGGCCAGGGCCAGGGCAGCGCTGGGGGTGGGTCCACTTTCTGGGGTGGGCCGGACCCTGGGGACGGGTCTCCAGGGCTCCCTGGAACGGAAATCTCTTCCACTATGCTTCTGCACACCTTGTATTGACCCAGAAGTTATGGGGGACTCTTTTTACATTAATTCTATGGGCTTTTGGTTTCGGAGCTCGTAAACGTGCGTCCTTCTACTCCGCCATCTTGGCTCCGCCCCCAGTTTCATGATTTTTTGCAGTTTAGTTCAGTAACGTGAATGGAAGCTAAGGTAGCAAATAGTGAGAATAATCTAAGGCTGAGGTCTGGAAGGGCAAAATCCTTGATAAAATAAAGGGGAAAGGGACTCAAGAAAAGAGGGCAGTGAAACACTGAGTTTTTTCACCAGGTAGCCAAGACTGGGGATGGAGAAGAGAATGTAGCCAAGGCCGACATTATGATCTGTCTCAGGGATAAAAGGCTGAGAGGTGGTGGGGAGGATGAAGACTTTAGAATAGAAAGGGAGAGAGAGAGGTAGGAATAACAACAGATCTGGATCATACAAGGAAATTTAAGAATTCACAAACATGAACGTGGAACAATTGTGAGTTCAATTGTTCAACCGGCAATACCGGTCATATGAAATTAGTAAGTTGAGGAACTAGAAGGTTAGGGTATTTGAGGGAGTATGCTTATGTATTCCAAAATAAGTGCCTTAGTATAAGGGTAAGAAGTAGGGCTCAAGGAAGACTGTGAGCCTGGAACTTGGCTGCTCTATAAATCAGCCTACTAGCTGTCTAGAATGTGAGAGTCTGTACAGTATAGTGTATACTGTGGTGGACATGGGGATCTAGGACTGAACCTCAGACTCAGATATCAGCTGTATGATCTCATATGCAAAACAGGAATAATCATAAGATAAATACAAAGTTTGCTAACCAAGTGAGGCATTAAACAAGGAGAAGCATGCTCACCAAATACTGACCACTGCCCAGGAAGAGATCCAGTATAGAGCTCTAAACTGAAGGGAGATTTCCCTATACTGGTAGCATCCTCTAGAGATGCTCCTACTTGCAGCTGACGTGGTGTTGACTGCACAAAATCTGGAAAGCTGCAGAGCTTCCTGAATCCTAGAGTCTGGTCTAACCAGACACATGGGAAAAGTCAAATGGATGAAAAATGCCTGCTTTCTAGACCAGAAGTTTTTGTTTTGTTTTTGCTGGAAAATTTTTTATTGTAGGTGGAGCAGGCTAGTTGGATGTAGTTTAGATGATTCCACTTTTGTCTGCAACATCCACAGAATAACCGGGACAAGTCAGACATAGGCGTTCTCTCCATCAGGTCGGATTAGTCTGACCTCGGCCACACTGATGTTATACAGTTTCTTTACTGCCTGCTTGATCTGATGCTTGTTAAGCCCTGACAACCATAATGAAGATCAGGATGTTTGTTGTCCTCAATCTTCACAAGGACTCTATGGTCAAGGAAAATTTGATAATGGCATAGGGTCAAGCTTATTTCTCTCTCTCGGGGCACTAATCAGAGGACATTTGGGCTGTCTTCAAAGACTTCGTATCTTGGGTCAGTGGAAGGTGTTGGACATTTAGATCTTTTTGCAGCTGTCTATACCTTTCTTAAGGTAACTAGGTGGTGCAAATGGATAGGCCTGAAGTTCGAAATACTCATCTTCCTGAATTCAAATCTGATCTCAACACTTACTAGTAGTGTGACCTTGGGCAAGTCATGTAACCCTGTTTGCTTCAATTCCTCATCTATAAAATTATCTGGAGAAGGAAGTAGCAAATCACTCCAGTATCTCTGCCAAGAAAAACCCAAATGGAGTCATGAGGAGTCAGATATAACTGAAAGACCACAACACATCCTCCTTGGCCTTTTAGACCTTTGACTTGGCTTCTGTGTTGAGGGGACACTGCTTCCTTATTAGCTTTAGCACCATCTTGGTGGAAAGGCCAGACCAGGGATTTTATGATCTCTGATACATGAACTTGTTTTTTAAAAATACATTAATACCTGTATTTCAGTATAATTGGTTTCCTTTGTAATCGCATATATTTTATTTTGTACATTTAAAAACATTATTCTGATAAGGGATCTATAGTACAAAACTGGTTAAAAACACCTGGTCTAGACTATCACAGGCAGTTAGATGAACCAGCTATGTTGTCCATCAGTATACATATCTTGGACAGATACTAAATAGACAATGAGTTGGGCCCAGAATTAAAGAGGAAGAGAAGAGCAGGCTAGATTGCCTATGGAAAGTTGTAGAGTTCATTTAACAAGCCCAAATATCTCCCTGAAGTAAAGACCCACCTCCTAACACCTGTATTCTTCCAGTGTTGTTGTATGGCTATAAATGTAGGAAGAGGTAGGAATAACCGGTGGAGAACTGAAGTGTTCCATTCATATCCTTGGGATGTTAAGGAAGGACCATGGCACACTGAGTATAATTCTCCCTGACTTCTTCTCCAGGCCATTTCAGCTAAGTTTTGAGAAGAAATGGATGAGTCTTATAGAACAGGTAGGGAGAACAGAATGTAAGTTGCCTTGTTGGAAGGAGTATCCATAATCATGAGCGGATTGCTACAGCTGAGTTTTGAATAATAGAACCTATATCAGGGGAGTATAAAATTTATATAAAATGCTCTGCAAATCTCTAAGTACTATATGTGTGGAGTTTCGTTAGTGGATTGTTATTACTCTTATTTTTTTCTTTTATAACCAATATTTTATTAGTTCATTTGGTAATCAGTACATAGATATTATGAATAAATTATACATTTAAACAATGCTAGGAAAGTCTAAAAATTATGTAGTTGTGATGCTTCTCTGAACTGTTATTCCAGTGACTTTCTTACTTTAAGTTTGGAGGCAACTCTCCCTAAAAAGAGATTTATCAAATACCAGTATCCTGAATATGGATAACGTATCTGGTCTTTAACAAAGCAAAGCTCCATTAATTCTGTATTTGATAAAACTATACTCGTTATACAGATTTTCCAGTCTTTTAAAGCACATTAATGAAGTTACTGGAAAAAAAATATACCACCACTACCAAAGATGACAATGCCATGGATAGCATAACATTCTGAAAGGGAGATCCAACACCATGGAGTAGTTTTATTTAGGAAACAATTGTACCAAAAGACAAGATGGATACAGATTAAGATAAAAGCTTTAAAATCTACAGTCACGACTCCAAATTGCTATCTATGCTTCATTTAGTATGTCAGAACTGCCTATGGAATGTTAAGTCTATGCACAAGACATACAAAATCACACTAGTCAATATTCTACTAATTTCTGGTTGTATTAAAACAAACAAACAACAAACCGAACCCACAATCAGCACATGATTTCACCTCTTTAAACAGGAATCTAAATAAAGTCACTTTAGATTGGCTCACATTTATCTAAATGCTTTAAAATATTAATGTGATGAGGTGGGATTGCCTCCTTCTTAATAATGTGTTTCTGGAGTTACTAAAAAACTGGCATTTACAAAAGAGTTGATAAAAATACTCCTCTGAATTGTACAGAAGGGAGGTAACAGGGACAATTGTTAAAACACTTGGTATAAGATATTATTCAGATTTGGTTTCTTTCTCTCCTGCTGACTGGAACCTCTTCATTTTTAGTTTCTCTATTTTCTGCAGGCAAGTCATCTTTATTCCCTTCTTGGTTAGTAGCTTCTGCTTGTTTTCCTTTTGTTTTTTTTTTTCTTTTCTGTGAACTTTTTTGTCCTCAGATTTATTCTTCCAGCTGTCTTTTGGGGTTTAGGTTCAACCTTTGCAAGGACTAGTTGAGGTGACAATCTAGCCGACCTTCTTCCCCTTCTGCAGAGTTGATCTTCCTCTTGGGCATCTTGGCAGCGAGTATGGATAGGCTCTCTCTCCCTACACACGGGGCAAGCACCAGCGGGTCAGAGGGAAAGGGCTGCAGCAGCAGGAGCTTCTCCTCCAGCAGGGCTCCTGGGCCTCTATTATTCTTATTTTAAGAATCTTCTTAGGGGTGGAGCCAAGATGGCGGAGTAGAAAGACTCACGTATGCTAGCTCTGAACCCACAGCCCATATATTTCCTGCAAGAAGAACTCCCCACAAATTCTGGAGCACTGCAAGGGGTGCAGAAACACAGTGGAAAAGATTTCCGTTCCAGAGAGCCCTGGAGAGCCGTCCCCAGGGGTCCATCGCGCCCTGGACAGAGGAGTCCACCCCTGTGCTGCCCTAGCCTCGCAGCCCCAGAGGACCAGATCCAAGCAGGCTTCAGGGACAGAATCTCCAGCGGCGGGAAGGTCCCTCTGCCCACAGACGCTACCAGTCAGTGAGAGAGACGTCTGGGCTGGCTGAGAGGGGAGCGGGGTGTCTCCGTGACTCGGGCCCCCTCGGGAGGCAGCGGTGGAGGGAGCAGCAGAGGCAGAGGCAGCAGCGGTGGCCCAGGACTCCCCAAGCAGGCAGAAGTTCAGGGCCATTACCAAAAGTCTCTGCATAAACCCCCTGAGGGAACTGAGCCTGGGAGGTGGCCCTGCCCCCACCCCAGCACCAGAACTTAAGCTCACATTGAATAGCAGTCACACCTGCCTCGGAAAGCCCATTTGAATCTCAGACCCCAAGCACTAGCTAGGTGGATCTAGGTGGGGGTGGACAGGAATCGCAGAAGTCAAGTAACTGGCTGGCAAAATGCCCAGAAAAGGGAAGAAAAATAAGACTATAGAAAGCTACTTTGATGGGGTACAGATGTTCCCGCCTTTCAATTCTGATGACGAGGAACTATTCTTACCATCAGGGAAAGACGTGGAAGTCGGGGCCTCTGTATCCCAGACATCCCAGGTGGATGTCCAGTGGGCTCAGGCCATGGAAGAGCTCAAAAAGGATTTTGAAAATCAAGTTAGACAGGTGGAGGAAAAACTGGGAAGAGAAATGAGAGAGATGCAAGAAAAGCATGAAAAACAGGTCAATACCTTGCTACAGGAGACCCCAAAAAATGCTGAAGAAAATAACACCTTGAAAAATAGGCTCAATCAATTGGCAAAAGAGGTTCAAAAAGCCAATGAGGAGAAGAATGCTTTCAAAAGCAGAATGAGCCAAATGGAAAAAGAGGTTCAAAAGCTCACTGAATTTAATAGTTCTCTCAAAATTAGAATGGAACAGCTGGAGTCTAATGACTTTCTGAGAAACCAAGAAATCACAAAACAAAACCAAAAGAATGAAAAAATGGAAGAGAATGTGAAATACCTCATTGGAAAAACAACTGACCTGGAAAATAGACCCAGGAGAGACAATTTAAAAATTATGGGACTACCTGAAAGTCATGATCAAATAAAAGAGCCTAGACATCATCTTCCATGAAATTATCAAGGAAAACTGCCCTGACATTCTAGAACCAGAGGGCAAAATAAGTATTGAAAGAATCCATCGATCACCGCCTGAAAGAGATCCAAAAAGAGAAACTCTTAGGAACACTGTGGCCAAATTCCAGAGTTCCCAAATCAAGGAGAAAATATTGCAAGCAGCTAGAAAGAAACAATTCCAGTACTGTGGAAATACAATCAGGATAACACAAGATCTAGCAGCTTCTACCTTAAGGGATCAAAGGGTGTGGAATAGGATATTCCAGAAGTCAAAGGAACTAGGACTCAAACCAAGAATCACCTACCCAGCAAAACTGAGTATAACACTTAAGGGGAAAATATGGTCTTTCAATGAAATCGAGGACTTTCAAGCATTCTTGATGAAAAGACCAGAGCTGAAAATAAAATTTGACTTTCAAACACAAGAATGAGAAGAAGCATGAAAAAGTAAACAGCAAAGAGAAGTCATAAGGGATGTACCATAAGTCAACTGTTTACATTCCTACATGGAAAGACAATATTTGTAACTCTTAAAACTTTTCAGTATCTGAGTAGTTGGTGGGACCACACACACACACACACACACACACACACACGTACACGCGTGCATGCACACACACATACACGCATGCACGCACATACAGAGACAGAGAGCACGGAGTGAATTGAATAGGATGGGACCATATCTTAAAAGAAATTAAGGTAAATGGTGAGAGAGAAATGTAGTGGGAGGAGAGAGGGTGAAATGGAATGGGGTAAATTATATCTCATTCAAGAGGCAAGCAGGAGACTTTTTAGTAGAGGGGAAAAGAGGAGAGCTGAGAAAAAAAACAAGAAGTTTACCCTCATCACATTCAACTAAAGGAAGGAATAAAATGCACACTCATTTTGGTATGAAAACCTATCTTCCAATACAGGAAAGTGGGGGAGAAGGAGATAAGCAAGGGGGAGGGGATGATGGAAGGGAGGGCAATGGGAGGAGGGAGCAATTTGAAGTTAACACTCGGGGAGGGACAGGATCAAAAGACAGAATAGAAACAATGGAGGGCAGGATAGGATGGAGGGAAATACAGTTAGTCTTACACAACACGAGTATTATCGAAGTCATTTGCAAAACTACACAGATATGGCCTATATTGAATTGCCTGTCTTCCCAAAGGGAATGGGTGGGGAGGGAGGGATGGAGAGAATTTGGAACTCAAAGTTTTAGGAACAACTGTTGAGTATTGTTCTTGCTACTAGGAAATAAGAAATACAGTTAATGGGAAATAGAAAGTCATCTGGCCCTACAGGACAAAAGAGAAGATGGGGACAAGAGAAGGGAGGGATGATAGAAGAGAGGGCATATTGGTGATAGGGAAAATTAGATTGCTTGGTGTATTGGGGTGGGGGGAGGGGATAAAAGGGGAGAAAATTTGGAACCCAAATTTTTGTGAAAATGAATGTAAAAAGTTAAATAAATAAATTTTTATTAAAAAAAAAAGAATCTTGTTGGAGACTGGAGACTGAATTGTCGGCTACTATCTTCCCCTCTTCTTAGTTGTTAAGGGCACAATGGACCGGGGCCCTTCCTGGGGGGGAAGAGAGTACTAGGAAGTCCTGACCTGCCCACGTGGCTCTGCCAGTCCAGCACTAGAAAGACTTCCTGGTCTGAGACTAAGCAGCCACCAACCAACCAGAAGGGAATACGACCTGGAATAGGGAATCGTGCCCTTTTTTGGTTTGGTTTGGAAGGGCTCACACCAATGAGATGAAAAACTCCACCCCCAGGATATGACCTTGTAGTAATTGTTTATATAAACCCCCGCTGGACTTAATAAAGTGAGACATTCCTACACCAGCAACGAGTCATGTCTCCTTCCTCTCCGTGATCCTGTTCCCGGACCACGTGGCCTTCTAAGGTCCTCCGGGTCCCCCTCGAGCCCAGCTCCCCCGGCACTCTCCAGCGTCCCTGACCCACGATTGTTGACCTGCGGGACGGGTCAATTGGCGCCCAAACGTGGGGCAGTACGAACACTGGACAGTGACCCGATAGACGCCCCAACTCGTCCGGACCCCTGAGAATTCATTAAGGTAAGTGTTCGCGTCTATCGACACCATGGGATCTCAATTGTCCAAAGAACAGACTTTTGTTAAGGACTTAAAACATAGTTTCAAAAAGAGAGGAATAAGAGTAAAGAAAAAGGACCTTTTGAGATTTTTCATCTTTATAGATAAAGTATGTCCCTGGTTCATTATTAATGGTCCAGAAATTCACCCAGGCAAATGGCAGAAAGTCGGGAGAGATCTTAATGACAAATTAAACCAAGAAGGTCCCGAATCGGTTCCTATCAATGTTTTCTCCTTTTGGACCTTAATTAATGAAATTATCGAGGAAGCAACAGGAGATAAGAATACCCGCCAATTACTTGTACAAGCGGAATCCTGTCTTGCGCCACTTTCTCGCGCGGCTTCCGTATCCTCTTTTCACACAGAGGGAATCAGGGATAAAGAAGAAGCAAAACCTCCCCCATCTACTGAGAATAAAGGGGAAGTCAAGTCTCCTCCTCCTATAAGGTCTATTTACCCACCACTCCCTACTAATACCCTTACCTTCCCCGTGTTTCCCACGGAGCACAAAAATCCCCTAAAAGCTGATTCCCCTAATAAGGATGGTGTGCTCCCTGATGGTGAAGCCGCTGATTTAGAGGCAGAAGCCGCGGCATACAATCCCCAAGAAGCCTTCATAACACAGCCCTGCACGCCACCTCCCTATGTGTTCCCTCCCGCGATGGATCTTTCCCTTATTCAGAAGGACTTGACCGGTCGTATGATAGAGCTAAGAAAGACCTTAGATATTCAAAACCAGTACCAGCAGATGATCAGGGAGTTCTCCACGCTTCAAGCGTCTTTACAAAAATCCCTTCTGTCCACTCCCATGACAACCAGCTCCATGACCACTCCTCCTCCTAATACTTCCCGCCCACTCAAAAAGCCTAAAGCCCTCCTCTTCCCGATCCTCCGAAACAAATCCAAAACTCTGCCTAAGGACCCCGGGGATTCAGATGAAAATCGACAGGGCTCACAAGGTGATGGTGGGGGGAATGAAGGTTCTGAGGAAGATAGTCAGGAGGAAGAGGGTGATAATGGGGAACGAGACTCGGACTCTGGGGAACAAGACTTGGACTCCGAGGAAGATACGAAATTTTCCGCTTCTCCTAGATATAAAGCCCCAAAATTTAAAAATATAAAAGATCTTCATGTAGCAGTGAATAAATATGGCCCCAATGCACCCTTTACATTGTCTGCTCTTGAAGCGCTGGGGCAAGGAGGTTACTTGTTGCCAGGGAGAGTGGATTAGAATAGCCCAAGCAGCCCTAACTCGGGGCCAATTTCTGACATGGAAGGCGGAATTTGAATACAATTGTCAAATTATTGAAAAAAGGAATTTGAAATCTAAAAGTAATAAAGATTGGACCTTTGACAAATTGGCGGGAAGGGGGGAAATTTGCCCTTGAACAGAAACAAAAGAAGTTACCGGCAGGACTGTTAGAGCAAACTAACCAGGCAGCTAACCGCGCCTGGAGAGCCCTGCCCATGACTGGTTCCCCTTTTACTCCCCTGAACAAGATTACCCAGAAAAAGGATGAGGAATATTCTGAATTTGTGAGCCGCTTGTTAGAAACGGCCGAAAGGACCCTAGGTAATGCGGCCTCTGATGATCTGATTATTAAAAGGTTGGCCTTTGAGAACGCCAGTGGCCCATGTAGAAACATACTTAATGGACAATGGCAAGACAAAACCTTAAATGAAATGATAAAGTTGTGTCGTGATGTTCAGGACCCCACTACCTCTAAAATCGAAAAAATGTCCCAAGCTGTGCTAGCACTGCAAAACCCTGTAAAAACTATGTCTGAGGCATTCTTGACTATTGGGGCAGCCGCAACCAGCGGCCCTAGACCTTGTTTTAGGTGTGGAACTGAGGGCCACTTCGCCAAGCAGTGCCCCATGGGGCAAAATAACCCCTTTGCCCCGCGGAGACGTGCCACACCCGCCACTCCTTGTCCCCGCTGTAAAAAAAGGTTTTCACTGGGGCAATACTTGCAGAGCCACTCATGATTTGGAGGGCAAACCTCTTCCCCCCATTTTTATTCCCCCCTTGCCGGGAAACGGCTGGCGGGGTCCGCCCCGGACCCCTCAAGGCCCGGCCCAGCTGGCCACGGGGACATGCCCTGCCACCAACCCTCCAGGGCAGCAGCAAGTAGCGCAGGAGTGGACCTGTGTGCCACCACCTATACAGTACTGAGGCCAGAGGAGGGCCCGCAATCCATCCCAACAGGCGTTTGTGGTCCACCACCCCCTGGTTTCTTTTTTCTTATCATTGGCCGTGCCTCCACAACCCTCAGGGGTATTACTATACACCCTGCTCTCGTTGATAATGATTACACAGGGGAAATTAAAATAATTGCTTCTGCTTCCGGGGACGTTGTTCGGGTTCAACCCAATCAACGCATTGCACGGGCTTTACCCCTCCCTATGGACACTTCCTTCCCAGTTCTTCATCGTAACAGAGGCAGATCAACACTCGGCTCCTCGGACATTTACTGGGCACAAGCTCTCTCCCAAGAGAGGCCTACTCTATCCCTTAAAATACAGGGAAAAAACCTTTCTCGGCCTCCTTGACTCTGGGGCTGATTCCACTGTTATCTCAGAAGCCCACTGGCCGTCTTCTTGGCCGCTGCAACCTTCATTAACCCACCTACAAGGCATTGGGCAGAGTTCCAACACTATGCAGTCCTCTCAACTTTTACAATGGGAAGATCAGGAAGGTAATAAGGGAACTGTTAGGCCTTTTGTTGTCCCTAATTTACCCGTTAACTTGTGGGGAAGAGACATTCTAGCTCAAATGGGGATCATTATGTGCAGTCCCAGCTCAATTGTTATGTTGAACCAAGGCTTCCTACCTCGTCAGGGACTGGGAAAAAACAAACAAGGCCTCACCCAACCGCCGCAGCTACAGCCACACCCCGGTCGTTCGAGCCTTGGCCTTTCAAACAATAGTTATAAGCATTTTTTCTAAGGGCCACTGGTCCTCCCAGCCTACAGGCGGACAAAATCACCTGGAAATCTGATACACCCGTCTGGATCGACCAGTGGCCCCTCCCTAGAGAAAAATTAGAGGCTGCCTTAATGTTAGTACAGCAACAGTTGGATGCTGGCCATATAGAGCCTTCAAACTCACCTTGGAACACCCCTATTTTTGTAATAAAGAAAAAATCCGGAGCTTGGAGACTACTCCACGACCTCCGAGCAGTCAATAGAACAATGGTTCCAATGGGCTCCCTGCAGCCTGGCCTTCCCGCGCCTGTTGCTATTCCTGCGAAGTTTCAAAAGGTGGTGATTGACCTTAAAGATTGCTTTTTCTCCATTCCCCTTCATCCCGATGATGCTAAAAGGTTTGCCTTTTCCATTCCCATAACTAATTGTGTAGGACCCTCCCCACGTTTCCATTGGAAAGTCCTCCCTCAGGGTATGGCCAATAGTCCTACACTTTGCCAAAAATACGTTGCTCAAACAATTGACCCTTTTCGCATGCAATACCCACATCTTTATATCATTCATTACATGGATGATGTTTTGCTTGCTGGCCCCTCAGAACCAGAGCTCTTACAGGTGACTTCTCTTCTTGTCGATGCATTACAAGAGAGAGGATTACATGTTTCCCCTGATAAAGTCCAGCTAGCCTCCCCCTTCTTTTTTCTCGGTTTTGAACTTCATTCTTCCCAGATCATTACTCAAAAGGCACAGATTAGGACAAGTCACTTGCAAACCCTCAATGATTTTCAGAAGCTCCTGGGAGATATTAATTGGCTCAGACCCTACTTAAAAATCACCACTGGTGATCTGAAGCCTCTCTTTGACACCCTTAGAGGTGATTCTAATCCAGCTTCTCCGCGTGCCTTATCAAAAGAGGGGGAGTTAGCACTACAAAAGATAAATCATGCCATTTCTGTTCAAAAAATAGGATACTACAACCCCCGAAAGAAACTCTGGTTTCTAATTTTCTCAACAACATTTTCCCCCACGGGTCTGCTTTGGCAAGAATTGCCCTTATATTGGATTCATGGCCCTGCAACACCCACCAAGGTACTATCCACCTATATCTCTCTAACCGCATCTCTTCTTCAGGAAGGCAGATCACTCTCTATTAAACTATTTGGAAAGGAACCTGATCATATTGTTTGCCCTTATACTTCCACCCAAATATCATGGCTACAACAGAACGATGACACCTGGGCTGTTTCTTCCATATCTTTTCAGGGAACTTTAGATAACCATTACCCAAATGATAAGCTAATCCAGTTTCTCAAGGATAATCCGGTAACCTTCCCCAGAATCACAAAAATAGAGCCCATACAAGAAGCTCGACTAGTTTTCACTGATGGCTCATCCTCAGGCACTGCCGCTATATCCGTAGACTCTGTAGTAACGTCCTTTCACACTCCTTATAAATCTGCACAATTGGTAGAGCTTGCGGCCATACTTTGGGTTTTTGAACATATCTCTGACCCAATGAACATATACACTGACAGCGCTTACATAGCCAATTCGGTTCCTGAACTTGAGACTGTCCCCTATATTAAGCCCTCTACTAATGCCTTCTCAATGTTCTTTGAAATCCAAAAACTGATACGAAATAGAAGCCATCCTTTCTTCATTTGCCACATTAGGGCGCATTCTGACCTTCCTGGCCCTCTAGCTGAAGGAAATAGCACTGTAGATGCAGCCACTAAATATGCCTTGTTTTCCACAATGCTGCGATCCACTCCTTTTGAGGCTGCCACTAAAGCCCATGAATTACATCACCTTAATGCACACAGCCTAGCCCAACTTTGTAAAATCACCAGAGAACAAGCCAGACAAATTGTGAAACAGTGTCCTGGATGTCTCGTTCACCTTCCTGAACCACACCTTGGAGTTAATCCCCGAGGCCTGATCCCTGGAGAATTATGGCAAATGGATGTCACACATTTCACACCCTTTGGTAAACTAAAATACATCCATGTTTCTATTGATACCTTCAGTGGCTTTCTCATTGCCACCCTACAAACAGGGGAGGCCACCAAACATGTCATTAATCACATTATGGCCTCCTTGACAATTGGCCCTAGACCAAAAATTCTAAAAACTGATAACGGACCAGGGTATACTAGTACATCCTTTAAACAGTTTTGCGCACACATGAACATCAAGCATATCACAGGTATCCCATATAACCCCCAGGGACAAGGTATTGTCGAAAGAGCCCATCAGACACTGAAAAGAACGGTGTCCAAATTACAATCGGGATTAGAAATATTATATACACGAGCCAATAACCATAGAACCCTCCTAAATCATGCACTCTTTGTCCTAAATTTTCTTACACTGGACACTCGTGGCAAATCCGCAGCAGATCGCCTCTGGCATCCTACTACAGCCAATAATTATGCCCAAGTAAAATGGAAGGACCCACTTACAAATCAATGGCACGGTCCTGATCCTGTCCTAATCTGGGGCAAAGGGCATGCATGCATCTATGACCTTAGTGCACAAAATGCCAGATGGTTGCCTGAACGCCTGGTTAAAATTATCAACCAGCCCAGGGAAAAACCCTGAGAAGGAATCCCTCTGCTCTTTTTCAGGTGCTCGTAACAGATACCGCAAAGAGGAACGCGTGGTAACGTATCCCCCTCTCCACGGGAGACACCCACCATGAGACTCGCCCACTTTATCCTCCCCCTGTTGATCTCCCCTGCATTCTCCTCCCAATATCAACTTTTTAACTACACCTGGATAGTTCAGAGTTCGTGGGGAGATGTGGTTTGGAGAAAGTCACAAATCACTCATGACATTCCTTGGCCTACTTTAAGCCCGGATCTCTGCAGACTGGCGCAAGGTCAGGAAGGGTGGGATGTTGCTGAACATTTTAGCTCTACTGCCCCCCTCACTCCCCCACACCTGGGTCGGGGGGTTCCCGAGTCTCCACGTACCGAAGGAGGTTGTTTGTCAACTTATCGCAGAAGCGTTTTAAGACAATATCCACTATACGTCTGCCCCGGCTCAAAACACCGACCCCGAAGCTGGTCTGATTCCTGTGGTTCCTCCACTGATTATTTCTGTAAATCATGGGGGTGTGAAACAACAGGGGATACTTACTGGTCTCCCAGTTCTTCCTGGGACCTGATAACTGTTAAAGCAAATTATGAACGCTCGGACCCTCATGCGTTTGGCTTCCGCCCCCCGTCTGAGTGTTCCACTTGGTGCAACCCACTCAAGATTGACTTTACTGAATCTGGCAAAAAATATTCTGATTGGGCCGAAAGGTGTCTCTTGGGGACTGAGGTTGTACAAAACTGGCTCTGACTGGGGCCTCACCTTCTCCATCAAACTTCTAAAGGACTCCTCCTGTTTCTCCTCCCGTAGCCGTAGGCCCGAATAGAGAAATGAGACCCAACTATTCACTTCCACAACTCAGCGTTGAAAAATAAACCTCATCCCTCCACTGCGATCCCCTTTCTCTCCAACACCACTCTTTTCCCGCCCTACTATACTCCGCGGACCATCACCGCCTGCCTCCATGATTCTAAATCTGGTTAATGCCTCCATACAAACCCTACACACTCTAAACGTATCATTCATTGAAGGATGCTGGGTCTGCTACTCCCTCCGCTCCCCCCTTTTATGAAGGCATGGCTCAGTTCGGTGCAACCCAACTATACATCAGAGATTTCACAACTTAGGTGGGGTAACGACAAAAAACAAGGCCTGACACTTTAGCGTAATTACTGGCATTGGCACCTGCATTTTGGGCCCCAACATGCTCCCCCCTTTTCAGCTTGAGGCTATATGCAATCAGACTGTAACCATCTCTGAGCATCATACTTATGCTTCTGCGCCTACTGGCCACTATTTTGCCTGTTCCCTCCGGCCTTACCACCTTTCTAGTTATCTCTAAGTTCATCAGCTCCCGTGATTACTGTGTATTGGTAGTTTTGTTCCCTCATGTCACTTTTTACCCTAATGATGACTTCCTAAAATATCTGGCAACGAGGGAGAGAAAGCTCCCATAGAGCAAAAAGAGGAACCACTGGCTGCATTAACGTTAACCGTCCTTTTGGGTCTACGGAGCTGTAGGCGACGGGTACCGGTATTGCCTCCCTCGTTCAAAATGATAAACAGATAGCACAGCTTAGTGCAGCTATAGATAAGGATTTAGAGGAGCTACAGACAGGATTACAGCACCTCAAAGACTCAGTAGCATCTCTGGCGGAAGTTGTGTTACAAAACAGAAGAGGTTTGGACCTCCTCTTCCTACAACAAGGAGGTCTGTGCGCAGCCCTGAAAGAGGGAGTGCTGCTTTTACTCAGATAGGCTAGGACTTGTGGGAAAACAGCTTGAGTAAGGTCAGAGAGAGCTTAGAAAAAAAGAAAAAAAGAGAGGGAACAACAAGAATCCTGGTATAAGAATTGGTTCTCCGCCTCCCCGTGGCTTTCTACACTCCTTCCTAGCCTTCTTGGACCACTCCTAGGCCTTCTCCTACTCATTTTCTTTCGGCCCTTGGGCCTTTAACAAACTAACCACCCTTGTTAAATCTCAGGTAGACTCAGCTATTGACCGGAAGAGACATATATTTTACAGCAGGCTGCAGGAACATGACGCCCCTGAGCCCCCAGATAACCGGCTTCAGTTTACAGAAGATCTCCCTTAAAGAACCCTGGTACCGGAGGTGGAAGAAGAGACTCCTACTCCCCCTGCTGAACAGCCCACCAACCCCTCCCCTGCTTTCCCCATCCTTGAGCATCCTAGCTCCCATTATCCTTTGCGTGTGTTATTGATACTTTACCCTTACTCTGATTTTTTATGAGTCTCCTCCATTATGCTCCCGACAGAGAAGCTGTGGACTGCGCCAATGACGGGAATATTGTGGCCCCATGACCTGGAAAAATCATGCCATTGGCTGCAGAGGTACCCAATGACGGGATTATCGTGGGTCCACCTACCAGAAATACTGGAGGTGGGGGCCCACCCACATAGCCTAAGACAGGGGCCCTGCCCACTTTCGGTACCAGGCATGGAGTCAGGCCACATAGCCTAAGACAGGCCAGCCACCTCCCCTTTTTAAATAAAAACGGGGGACATGTTGGAGACTGGAGACTGAATTGTCGGCTACTATCTTCCCCTCTTCTTAGATGTTAAGGGCACAATGGACCGGGGCCCTTCCTGGGGGGGAAGAGAGTACTAGGAAGTCCTGACCTGCCCACGTGGCTCTGCCAGTCCAGCACTAGAAAGACTTCCTGGTCTGAGACTAAGCAGCCACCAACCAACCAGAAGGGAATACGACCTGGAATAGGGAATCGTGCCCTTTTTTGGTTTGGTTTGGAAGGGCTCACACCAATGAGATGAAAAAACTCCACCCCCAGGATATGACCTTGTAGTAATTGTTTATATAAACTCCCCCTTCCCCCGCTGGACTTAATAAAGTGAGACATTTCCTACACCAGCAACGAGTCATGTCTCCTTCCTCTCCGTGATCCTGTTCCCGGACCACGTGGCCTTCTAAGGTCCTCCGGGTCCCCCTCGAGCCCAGCTCCCCCGGCACTCTCCAGCGTCCCTGACCCACGATTGTTGACCTGCGGGACAGGTCAGGATACCCTAAAATTATCTAGTCCAACCTCTTCATTTTAGTGATGAGGTAAACTGATGCCCAGAGAGATTAAAGAATAAACTGCATTCATACAAGTAATAATAATAAACAATAATATTTCTATAGCACTTTAACAAAATTTGGGAGACAAGTACTATTGTCATTACCCATTTTATGGATGAGAAAATTTCAAACAAAGAGAAGCTAAGTTTCTTGTGGAGTTACACACAGTTATTGTATGAGGTAGGAGTTGAACTCAGATTTTTCTGACTCCAACTCCAGCACTCTGTCCACTGGGCTACCCAGCTGCCTCATTTATTAATTGGCAGGATTCAAATCCAGGTCTTCTGACCGCAAATTAAGTATTCTTTGCACTGCACCATGCTGCCTTCAAGGAGTTAGGAGATCTGGGTTTTGTCCCCAGATCAGCTGCTAGAGAGATAGGTAGATAGAGAGATAGATAGATGTAGCTATCTATCTGTATATAGATAGATATAGATATAGATATATGTCACTTGGGCACCTTTATTTTTTCTTTCTATAGGCAGCTGGGTGGTGTGGTTGATAGAGGACTAAGCCCTGGAATCAGGAAGAAATTATGACCTCAGACACTTACTGGCTGTGTGACCCCTGGGGCAAGTCACTTAATCCAGTTTTTCTCACTTTCCTCATCTGCAAAATGAGTTTCAAAGAAAGAAATGCAAAGCACTCCAGTATCTTTACTAAGAAATGGGGTCACGAAGACTCAGATATGACTGAAAAAACAACAGTCTTTCATGGCCTCATTTGTAAAATGGCAGGGTTGGACTTGGTGACCTCTAAGGTGACTTTAGACCTCAGCTGCTAAGGTTCTGGCGAATCGGCTCCTCTGCTGTTCAGATAATTTGCAGTGCAGGTGAATAAAAGATAAATAGCCACCAGGACTGTGTACAGATGCAGACAAGCATACAAGTAGGAAATGATTTTCAGCTCATTGATGGCACAGCTCTTCCGGCCAAGTATGAATCAACCTTCTAATATTTTCTTCTGAAGTGAGGTGTATTCTTCCTTTTGTGGGGCCTAATATTGATTAGACAGTGGAAAAAAGCGGGTGTTAATGGCACAATCAATCAGTGAGATGAATCTAGCCTGGGAACACTCAGGCGGCAGACCATTCACAAGTCCCATTAGGAGCTGGCCCTGTGGTTGATAGTAATTGACCTTCTCGGGTACAAACCAAATGCCAAGAAGTGCTTCTTCAGACTGTGACTCTTCATGTTGTTCTGTCTAGGCCAGGGGGGTGTAACCTTTTCTGTGTCATGGACCCCTTTGGTGGTCTGGTAAAATCTATGAATATCTTCCCAGAATTGCCTAAGTTCCTAATAGAAAGAAATCTAAATTTCAGTTAGAGATTAGTGAAAATAAAGATGTAATTTTTTTCCATCCAAATTCAAGGACTTCTTGAAATCTATTCATGGATATTGACCCCAGGTTAAGAATCCCTCATCTAGACTATAGAGAGCTGATCTATATTGTTGGGTAATACTATGCATTGTTTATTAGTATACCCAATTCCCTTCCCTTTGCCTCTATCCCACTTTGAAATTGGAGTAGAGAAAGTGGAAAGGAGAATGCATATAACACAATGAATACAAGGTAGTTTGGGGAGAGGAAGGTGCTGGCAGCTAGGGCATCGAGAAATACTGTTCATGTATCAAGGGATGCTTGAACTGAATCTTTTTTTTTTTTAACATTCTACTATATTTTTATTTTGTTAAATATTTTCCAGTCACATGTAAATATTTTTAAAATTCATTTTTAAAAATTTTGAGTTTCAAATTCTCTCTCCCTTTCTCTTACCCCTTGACAAGGCAAAGCAGTAGGATAGCAATTTTACATGTGAAATCATACAAAATTTATTTCTATATTAGCCATGTTGCAAAAGAAAACACACACACACTAAGAAAATTAAAGAAGGTGAAGAAAAGGAATTCTTGTGTCCATCAGGAGGGAGGAAAGTAGGGTAAATAGAGAATGAGGCATCTTGGTCAAATCCTGGAGATGGGTGGTAAACACAGAGAAAGGCCATTAAGGATTCTCAACAACCATGATCATTCATTAAATTACATAGTCTTAAAGCATCTTACATGTTCAAGGAGTTTTGCTAGGTACTATTTGGACATAAGGGGCAGCTAGATGGTGCAATGGATAGATAGAGTACCAGTGCAGGAATCAGGAGGGCCTGAGTTTAAATCTCACCTCAAACACTTGACACTCACTAACTGTGTGACCTTAACCCCAATTGCCTCATCCTGGGTCATCTCCAGTCATTCTGATGAATATCTAGTCACTGGATTCAGATGGCTCTGGAGGAGAAGTGAGGCTGATGACCTGCACAGCCCTCCCTCAATCAACACAAAGTCAAGTGCAAGTCATGTCATTATTTCTCTGATGGCATGGTCTTCTTTGTCAACGAAGGATGAACATATAATTTGGACAAAAAGAACCATGGGATATGGTCCTTGCTATTAGTAGCTTACAACTTGATGTTTATCCAGCAGTGGCTATGTACACAGCTCTATGATAGATTACTATTGTAGGATTCACTTCCAAATACTACCCCTACTCCTCTATGGCTGCCAATCCATGGTGTCATTTACAGTTCTTGTTCCAAAGACTTTCCTTGCTTTGCACTCCTAAAGGTTTTAAATTACCCTGGGCTGTTATCTGTGTCTCTGTCTCTCTCTGTGTGTTCATTACCACACTCTTAAGTAATTAATGTTGTGAGTAAATTTGGTGCTATTGTCAAAGGCACCAGATTGAGATCCCTGGAGACTGAAATCCCTCTCTTCTTCACCCTCCCTTCTGCAATCAGTAGAACAAGGTGTAACTTGGGGAATATCAAAGCAAACTCCTTCTATGGACTTTTTGTTAATGTGCTTGACCTGGAGAGACTAATTGTGGTGATTGGCTTCCATTCAAAGATAACTGAGACATGGTACAGATTCTCAATTCCTTCACACTGTTGTTTAGAGGACTGAATATTTGCAAAGCACTTTGTGAACCAAGAAACACTTATGAATGTGAGCTGTTATACTTTGATAGATCTGTGATCTTAGCA
Organism: Bettongia penicillata ogilbyi; assembly: GCA_023548195.1. Lineage (NCBI taxonomy): Eukaryota > Metazoa > Chordata > Mammalia > Diprotodontia > Potoroidae > Bettongia > Bettongia penicillata. The sequence goes on from JAJHZJ010000413.1 coordinate 13,747,125, forward strand.
AGGTAGAAATTTCTTGCAAGGGTACCAGTTGGGTCTCCCCCACACATCCTCCTGTGTGGGGCTTGTCTGTAAATGATACACTCAACATGCCCTTGGCTTCCCCCCTCACCCTCCCCAATCTTTGAACATTCTGTGCTATTGGGGAAGCTCTTGGCTGTTTCTGATTATAGAGTTTCTGGGTCCCTGTTATATTACTTCTTGAGTTCAGTTGGTAATTTGCTCCATTGCCCTTGGGGTCCCTGCCATTTTTCTTCTTGAACTTGACACATTGGAGAAACTGCCTTCTCTTCCTCTTATTTATTCGTTCCTCCTAGGACCTCAAGTCATCCCTGACTTCACTCCTCTCCACCCTCATTTCTCTACCTTCCATCTCCATCACATCCCCTTTTCAACTGCCTTTCCTCTATTGTCTTCTCTTCCTTGAAGGAAGAAAGGAAGGAATCCACGTGTATTTGCATCCCAGTGTCTGGCACATAGTAAGAGCTTGATCAATGCTTCTTTACATGGCTTTACTGTGGTCACATAACAGCACCTAGCACATGCTGTGCATGTAGTGTAGACATTTAATAAATATTTGTTGAATTAAATATTGTTTTTTTTTTAAAAAGATGGGGGTGTAGGGCTGAGAACAGCTTGGGTTCATTGAACATATTTGGTAGTTTTCCAAATGCAGTGGACCATTTGCAGCACTTGGTCATGTGATCTTTTCAATCTAGCAATTAGGAAGCAGACTTAGTCAGGAGGCTTCCAGGAGTGACCATGGGTAGCCAAGGATTCAGACCCTTGTTCCTGGATTGGGAATGGAAGAGGGCAGCGAATTGAACTGATTGGCGAACCTGCCTACTTCAATCTCCACATACATTGACTTTGCATTCAGTTTTGCTTTCAAAGCATTTTTATATCTATGTTCTCCTTCTATCCTTACAACCATGCCACAAGGTAGCTAGTAGAACTAGATGGTACTATACCAATTTGACAGATAAAGAAACTGAGTCATAGAGATTAAGTGATTTGCACAGAGCCAAGACTAGAACCCAAATATCCTGATGCTTAATTTATGGTCTTTTCACTTTGTCATTTTTATATTTCTCTGTCTCCCAATATCCTCTCAGTTTGGATTCCTTATAGCCCTCTCCAAACACTGCATTTAGTCCAGTGAGAAACCATAGCTATTTCTCATCTGCCATGCTGCCTTCTTTTCTTGTCTTTATGAGCAGCTGTTTTTGATTCAAAATTCATTTCTTTTCTGATGAATTTCTCCTGAAACAAGTCACTCCGCTAATATGCATGCACCATTTACACACATGCGCTCTCTCTCTCTCTCTCTCTCTCTCTCTCTCTCTCTCTTCTCTCTTCTCTCTCTCTCTCTCTCCCTTCTCTCTCTCTCTCTCTCTCTCTCTCTCTCTCTTTCTCTCTCTCTCTCTCTCTCTCTCTCTCTCTCTCTCTCTCTCTCCTCTCTCTCTCTCTCTCTCTCTCTCTCTCTGTCTCCCTGATATACCCAGCTAGTGTTGAGAGTAGGGTGCCTTGGGTTCTGCTCCTAAATCTGACACTAATTAGTTGTGTGACCTTGTATTTATAATTTAATTTTTCTCTACCTCAGATTATAAACCTGTCAAAATGGGATAATAATGCCTTTAGGACTATTGAAATAGTAAAATGATTGAGAGTAAATATGAAAGCACTTCAAAGATTATAAAGCTAAGTGGTACAGTGGATAGAACATTGAGCCTGGAGTCAAGAAGACCTGAGTTTGAATCTAGACTCAGATACTTACTAGCTGTGTGACCTGGGTCAAGTCACTTAACCTCTGTTTGCCTCGGTTTCCTCTTCTGTAAATTGAGGATAAAAATCATACCTACTCCCCAGAGTTATTGTGAGACAATAATTTTGAGACAACAAATTGAGACAACAATTTTAAAGTGTTTTCACGGTGCCTGGCACCTAATTGACACGATATAAATGGTGTTATTTTTCTTGTTGCTAGTAAAGCACTATGATGTATTTAATAAAAAGTATTTTTTTTTTTTGCATCATGAGCTCCTCAAGGAGGAGAACTGTAGATTCTGTTTCTCTCCATGCCATTCCACTGGGCCTATAATAATGCTGGGCACATTCAGTCTATAAAAACCTGATGACATCTTTCAAAGGTAATCCTCAGACTGGCACATAGTAAACGCTTAATAAATGTAGCTATTACTGTTAACTGGTTGTCTGATCAAAATGCTATCATGAACATCAGTTTTTAAAATTCTGTTTGAAATAGGAAAAACATTGCATTCAAATCAATCAGATAATCAAAAGCTTTTAGTGGCTTCCTATTGTCTGAAGCATTTTTTAATTTATTTATTATTTTAAGCTGTGTTCCAGAAATGGCACCAGGCTTTTGGCAATAGAAAGACAAAATGAAAACTTTCCTGTCTTTAAGGAGTTTACATTTTATCAGAAAAATGCTTTTACCTGGACCTTCTTGGCCCTACACAATCTGGCTCCAATCTCTATTTCTAGCCTCGTTGTGTACTGCTAGAGAGCAAATGAGAAGATGTTTGTAAAGTACTCAGCATGGGGTCTGCCATATAGTAGGTGTCATTTTAAACCCTTATTTCCTTCCCCTCATTAGAGGCAGCAAAGGAGTATAATGGTTAATGTGTTAAGCTTGGCATCAGAAAAGCCTGAATAATGGTTAAAGTGTTAAGCGTGGCATCAGGAAAATCTGGATTTAAATCCTGCCTCAGATGTTTACTCACTGTATGACCCTGGGCAAGTCACTTTCCTGTTCCTAGCCTGTTTCATCATCTGTATGATGAAAGGGTTGGCTTCTGGGGCCTCTAAGGACCCTTGGGCTCTGAATGCCCTCAATTTGACTTTATTTTTTCCACCCACCTGGACCGCCCACCTGCCCTGCACTCACTTTTTACAGTCTCTCATTTTTACATTTACTCAGGTTTGGCACATGTTCCCTCCCCACCCTATCATCGCTTGAGATTTCTCCCTTCCTTTAAGGTCCAGTTGTAAGTACTGACTCCATGGAATCTGCTCCTGCTCTCTTAGCTAAAGGTCCCCCGCCTCTTCAAAGGTACACAGAGTATTGGGGTTTTCTCATATATTTCATGTTGTACCAAACTTAACTTGGGGATTAGTGCTATCTGCTGTATGAGACGCTGACCTGCTTGTGGGCAGGAACCGGGTTGTTTTCTTATATACTTATCACATAGCCTAGTACTTTATACATTGTTGTGGTTAAGCTGCTTTTTAGTTGTGTCTGACTCTCCATGACCCCATTTGGGATTTTCTTAGCAAAGATACTGGAGTGGTTTGCCATTTCCTTCTCCAGCTTATTTTACAGATGAGGAAACTGAAGCAAAAAAAGGTTAAGTGACTTGCCCAGGGACCCACAGCTAGGAAGTGTCTGAGGTCAGATTTTAACTCACAAAAATGGGTCTTCCTGACTCCAGACCTAGCACTATATTCATTGGACCACCTAGCTGTGGGAGCCCACCCCTACCCCCCAACACATATGCAGTTGATGCTTAGTAAATGTCAAAGTTGTTGGATTGAACCAAATCACTGAGTTCTATAAAGAATGCTTTTGTATCATCTTGTTGGTGCATCTATGTGGTTGAAAGCCCTGGCTTTGGAGTCAGGAAAACTTGATTTAAAATCCTGCCTCAGATATCATATGACCGTGAGCAAATCATTGAAACTCTCCAGACCTCAGTCCCATCTGTAAAATGGTGATAATAAAAGAGCACCTGTCTCACAAGATTATTTTGAAGGTCAAATGAGTTATCATATATAAAGCGCTTAGCCAGCCCAATGAAGCATGATGTATATGCCACCGTAGATAATAAATGAATGATTATAATATATTCACAACTTTATTAATTAATGCCATCATTTGATCATTAATTATAATAATGTAAAATGGACATAATTAATAGTAATAAAGGTCACCAAAAGGATAGATTGTGCTTAGTTTTATGTCAAACTGAGAGAAACTGAGGTTGGACCTTTGGGTAGGTGTCAGAAGGAATGGTGACAGAATACTCCTGGATTCTGAAGTTGTTTATATCCAAAGTGGCCGGTCCTATACCTGTCACTAAGAACCTTTGGGACTGGAGTATCTCATTTGACTGCGTTAAAGGATTGTTGTGGCAAAGACAATCTCCAGCTCTGACAAATGGAGCTTGGTGTTTCTGTGGTTCAAAATGAAAGAATTCAACATTAAGATCTTTCGGAGTGTTCCCTTTCTCTCATGCATATCCTGCTTCATGGTTCTCTTTAAAGCCATCTGCTGTGGAATTAACATATCTGTCACCCAATTCCATTTATTAACTTAGGTCACTGCACAGTAACTCCTCAGGGGAGTGCTGCCTCTTTGGGGTATTTCAGTATATCTTCTAAGTCTAAAATGGCAAGGGGGAGATGCTCTTTGGTAGCCAGGTGGTACAGTGGATAAACTGCTGGGCTTGGAAGTAAGAGGACCTGAGTTTGAATTCTGCCTTGGACACTAGGATGTTTGACTTTGGGCAAGTCACTTAACCTCTTGGCCTTATTTTCCTCATCTGTAAATCAAGGTTAATAAAAGAGTACTTATCTCAATCAGTAGATCAGTAAACATTTAAATGTTTAATGTGCCAAGCTCTGCTAAATGATAGAGTTGCATAAAGAGGAAAAAGATGTTCCTTGCCCCCAAAGGAGCTCATAGTTTAATGGGGGATGCAACATGCAAACAAATATGTACAAAACAAGTTTTATAGTAAGAAATAACTAAAAGAGGGAAAGCACTGGAATTAAGAGGGATTGGGAAAGGCTTCCTATAGAAGATGGGACTCTAGTTGGGATGTAAAGGAAGCCAGGAAGATCAGTAGTTAGAGCAGAAGAGGGAGAGCATTCTAGGTATGGAGGATAGCCAGAGAAAATGAACAGAAGAAAGAGATGGAATGTTTTGTTTATGGAGCAGCCAGGGATACCAGTGCCACTGGATCGAAGATTACATGGCAGGAAGAAAGTGTAAGAAGACTGGAAAGGTAAGAGGGGACTAGGTCATGAAGGGCTTTGGATGCCAAACAGAGCATTTTGTATGTGCTCTGGGAGGCATTAGGAAGTCACTGGAGTTTAGGAGAGTGACGTAACAAGCCCTGCATTTTAGGAAAATCACTTTGAATGGAGACTGGATTGGACTGAGGAGAGACTTGAGGCAGGCAGACCCACCAGCAGGTTATTGCAATATTCCCAGTCTAAGACGATGAGGCCTGCACCAGGGTGGTCTCGGTGTCAGAGCTGAGAGGGCCCAAGAGAGAACCCAGGAAGATACCTATGGATCTGGAAAAGGACCCAGAAAAAAAGACAGAGAAGAAGTGATCAGAGAGGTAGGAGGAAAACCAAGAGAGAGAAGTAGCCTGAAAACATAGAGAAAAAAGAGTATCCCGGAGGACTGACCCACAGTGTCAAAGTCTGTAGAGGTCAAGACAAGTGAGGATTGAGAAAAGGCTGTTGGATTTGGTGCCTGAGAGATCATTAGTAACTTGATGAAACGATAAGGTGTGAGGATGAAATGAGGTAATTTGGCTTTGCAAATCTTAAAGTGCTATATAAATGTCAACTAATAATTATAATTAGTATTAATATGATTACCAGCAGGATAAATTGATTATCCTGGAATGGTACTAGGCAGACCAAAAAGTTAGAATGTTCCCAGTTTTGATCCCATCTCTGCTATGACGCCCAAGGATTGCTGGGAGACTATGGACCTGAGTTCTATTGAGGGCTGCTTCAGCTGCTCTCCCCAAGTTTCTGTTTCTTCTGGTCTCTTTCCCAGGATAATTCTTGAATCGAGGCAGAATGTGGTAGAATGTCATCTTACAGCATTCTCGGAAGATATAAAACCACCTGTCCCAATCTGTATAAGCAGTTTGGGGCCTTGGGAAAGTTTTCACCAAAAAATGACACAGACCAGAGATGTATAAAGCAGTAGGCTTTAATTATGTTTTAATTCACATAAGGGAAGGTCCATTCTAACATGAGATACATTGGAGTGGGAGCATGAAGGGACTGGGGCAACATGGAAAGCTTACAGATATTGAGGGTACCCAACCTTAGGTATGATGATCTTTGTGCCAAAAGTTGCTGAAAATAAGATGTAATTTTTTTTCCATCCAAAATCTCTGAAATCTATCCATGGATACGTTGGGTTAAGAACCCCTGATATCTTCAATCTGTAAAACTAATCATCTCAATCTTCTGTAAAGATGCATTTCTCTCCATTTGTCCTTCTGCTTTCCTGTCATGCCTCCTTCAAGGCATAAACATCAGAACTTGAACATGGTCTTCCTGACCTGAAAGCCAGTATACCATTATGCCAGTATCTCCAGTATGCCATTATGCCTCTGTCTAAACCTTTAGTAGGCACTTGATAATATTGAATTGCATTAAAATTTGAACTAGTCCTAATTTTTTTCAGGTTACAAGCTCTCTATTTCAATTACATAAATGCCTTTACCCCACACATCTTAACTGGCAGAATTACTATAGAAAAAAAGAAGTATGCTATAAAATGTCATTCATTGTGAGCTATTATTGTGACTTCATATCTTTAGTTCATTCAATAGACATCTATTAAGTATATAACAATAGTTAACGTTTATATAGAGTTTTAAGATTTATAAAGGAATTTACACATATTATTTCACTTGACATTGTAGGAAACACTGTGATGAGCACCACAAAAGAGAGTTAAAGTACCCTTCCTGCCCCTTGGCAGTTTGTCATCTAATAAGGAGATAACATGCAAACGCTAGTTAGCTATAATTAATTGGACAAGTGTATTAGAGAGTTGCGGATACAGTGTGACCTTCTGTGTCCCTTTCTTCTTAATTCTGTGCCATGGCAGTGTGGATTCAGAGTGGATAGAAACCTTCCAGATTAGGTAGAACAGATGTTCATCCATCATTTTTGCTCATATCTCTCTAAAATAGAATTGCTTGCTAAGAAAACTGACAGCCCATGCTTTGAGGTTTATAATAAAATTAATGCAAATGAGTATTTTCTCCCGAGCATGTTTCCTCCACAAAGGCTCTGCTATGATGCCTCAATGGTGGGATGGCAGTGATTCTGGATTTTTGAAGGCTTTGCTCACAGAAGACAAGCTGACAAGTCTTATTAATGTGGAAAAACTTCCCATATTGAGCCAGGGATGGACTGTGTGTTTGTTATCCAAGAACAAGCTTAGTTTATGATAGAAAGGCTCATCAGTAAAAAGTTGGCTGAGGAATATTTCTTCCACAGCAACTCATGGCTCCTCTGGAAAAGTTGTGTTTGTATCAGGGGAGGGAGCATACACTCTGTGAAAATCATGACTTTGACACCATAGAAGAGGATGCCTTTCTGTGTGGCTGGCTTTAGAGTAAGTTTAAAAGTCCTGCCTTTGACTTGTTGTGTGTAGGACCCTGGGGAAATCACTTAACCATTCAGTAACCCTTAGCCACTTTCTAAAGTCTCTGAATGTACAGCAATTGCTGATCTTTGCTCGGTGGAGAGATTTTCCTCACCTGGGATTCCTGATACCAGTTAAATCACAGGGGTTCAAACCAAACAAAGAAAAAAAGCCTAACATTTAAACTGTTGGGATAACTAAAATTTCACAGAAAGGAGCATAAAATAACTAAGCAGATTGATTCAGTGCAATTAAATTATTTCTCATCTTACTAAAACAAAATTACTATTGTGTACTACACCAGTGTTTCATGGAAGGCAGGCTTTAACACCTGCATAATCTAGTGGGAAGCCTCAGTTTTGAAGAAAACGATATCGGTTTGCCAAAGAATTGGGCTGCTATCATATACTCATTGGTTTAATGGTCTATCAAGGGAAATAAGTGTTTCTTGTTGAGAATATGATTCTTATAACAATAATAGTTTGCTTTTATATCGTGTTTTAAGGTTTGCACAGCACTTTACAAATATTATCTCATTTGACACTCACGACAACCCTGTGTGGTGGGAACATCTGACTTTGGGCAAGTCAGTTAACCACAGTCTGCCTCAGTTTCTTGACCTGTAAAATGGGAATAATAGTAATAGAGAGTTGCTGTGGTGTGTGGTATGTGGTATTGGGAAGATACAATGAGACATTTGTAAAGTTCTTTGCAAACCTTAAATGCTATATATGCTATATAATGCTATATAAATGCTAGTTATGATGATCAATTTCATCGTTATTGTTATGATACGCCAATAAAGTGATCCAGGCTTGGACCAACTGTATTGTTGGTGTTTGCCTTCTCTGATGAAACTGGAGCAGGGTGCTAGGAAAGAGTTAAATCCATCACTCCCCGTTCTGTTCCCTTGGGGAGTCTATGAGTTGGAGTTCACTACCTGATGAGTCAAAATAAGCGACCTCTTTTGAAAGGCCTGTTGACTCATCCACTCCTCGGAGTCAGCCACCATTGACAAGGTTGCTTTATCAAATATTTCCTGTACCTTCTGGCTCCTTCAACACCAGAAGCAGCCGTATATGAGTGCCATACTGCCAACTTGCCCAAATGGTGAGCCAGCATAGGTGCTTGACCAGAACCCAGAAGAGCAATTCTGAACATGATCCATGGGGTAACTTCCTTTCACAGGGAAATAGATTAAACGGTGCTTAATTAAATCCTTCGTAATGGCATTTGACCCATAGTAGAGTTACTGTTTTAGCATCGTTACATCGAACATTTACAGAACATTTCAGAATACCCTTGGAGTCCTTAGCATCCCTTCATTTCCCAGGATTCACGCAGTGCAGTGAAGATCTGACCTTAGAGGGTTTGGATTATCTGAATCCTGTGACTATCTGCATTCATTTAGCCAGGCAATTGTTAAATCTCTAGTTCAATTTGTGTTGTGTAGATGAAAGCGATGGAGGAGAAAGCGGTTAAAACTTTCTTTCTGCTTGGGGGGGAGTTAAGGTACAGCTAATGCCTGCCCTGAACGTTGGCTGTAGGGATAATTTCCATCAGATGCAGCTGTTTGTTAGTGCTTCCAAACCCAAATTTTTCAGAAATTGAAACTTTCAGATACAGGTTTGTTTCCTTCTCAAAATAACTGCCCTCTCATCCCCTATCAGTGTACAATAATTGTGTTATCACCATGCTTTTAGTCTGAAACGCTGGGTATGCTTGGTTGAGGTAGCAATGTTTTTCTTTTCCTTTTTTTTTTTTTAAAAAAAAAACCAACTCAAAAGTATTTTAAAAATAATTTAACTTAAGCATCACCAGCTGCTAAAGAAGATGATCATTTCAGGGGAAAAATAAATAAAGCCTTTTCAAATAAATCCACTTGTATGGTACGCTGTTTTCATTGATCCTGACCTTTTTGCTCTATTAATTCAACCTGTAGCTTAACCCTGAACCCAGAGTCCTTTGGAGTAGCTTGCCCTTGTTCTTTGACTTTGCTTGGTGTCCAGATGTACCTGGGCTGCTTATCTGCCCATGGCTGCCGGTGTCTTCTCTACCTCCATTACAGCAGTCTATTTATCTTGCTCAAGCTAGCCTGGATGATTAATTGAGAAAAGTCCAAGCTTCACTCTTGTGTTCCCCTGCTAAAAAAAAAAAAAACAACAACAACAACAAAAAAAAAACCAAACTCCTTATTCTCTCCTCATATAAAGAAGAAAAGTAGAGGGAAAGAAAAAAAAAACAAAACAAATTACCTAGTAACATGCTATCTCTTTTACCAAATACCCATAGGATCAAATATAAGCTCTTCTTTTTGGCTTTTAAAGCCCCTCCCAAACTGATCTGAAACTACCTTTCCAGCCTTCCCAAAATCTGTGACGTAGTCATGCTCGTCTTCCTGGGGGTCCTCACACACCACTCCATCTCCAGTCTCCATGCCTTTGTATCGACTGTTCTCCAATGCCTGGAATACACTCTCACCTCACCCCTACCTCTTGGAATCACTTGTTTCCTTCAAAACTGCTATAATTTTGCAATCTACAAAAAGCCTTTCCTGATCCACTAGCTTTAGTACCTTATATTTATTTTGAATGTTTACTTTTGTTCATGTCTTACTTGATAGAATATAAGCTTTTTGAGGATAAGAATTACTATTTTTGTTTTCATGCCTCCAAAACATAGAGCAGTGCCTAGCAAATAGTAGGTGCCTAATAAATGCTTGTTGATTGATGGATGCCACCCTGAGCATCAAAAGCTTCATTTCCGCTCTGCCCTATTTGGAAAATACTTGTCCATTTTTTCTTTTTTGGTTTTTCTCTCCCATCCATTCTCTCCAATAGAATCTGTGGGCTAAATCTGCCCTTGAAAGTGCTTCTCCAACATCATGGTGTCATGGGTAGACTATGGCAGCCAGTAGGATTTATTCAGAGTCTTCCTTGAATGACACATTTATCCTTTTTGAATGACACATTTATCCTTTATGTCAGTCAGCATATGGGAAACATAACATAAACATATAAAGAAACATAGGTGGAGAAGACTTACTGAGGTTGGCCATCAGTGGATTTCATTAGATCTTCTAACTTGGGACTTTAGTGGACAAGCTATATTAGGGAAGCAAAGATGGCCGACATATTTGGAGTTTAAAAATAACTAATCCACTTCCATAGTTTGTAGAGATTGCCCTGAGAACAGAGCAGGGATAGAATCAGGTGAGTCTTACACATATGACTGGGATTTTGGTCTCAGGTTACTGGTCTTTAGGCATCTTTGTTGCATCTATTTACATATATATTCTAAGAAAATGACTTATCTGAGAAGTGGAGATTCCTCAGGTCTTTTGCCATGTTACCCCAGTGTTAGGTGCATTAAACCTATTACTTGCATTGTGACAAAAGACAAGCCCCCAAATCTGAACATTTTTGTGTAGAGCTGAATACATGCTCAGCCAAAACCAGTCATGCTCTGCTCTCTTCTAAACATCATCTTTGCTATTTTTTTTAGCTACCTGAAAGATCATGCTTTGAATAGGATATCAGATTCCTGTCTGGTAGCCGTGTACCACCATGTTGCACAGCCCCAGATGGATTGAGAAGATCCAGGAGTTGTCTATGACATACCAGCCTACAGAAGTCAAATCATTGAAAGATGAGACCCAGCAAATTGCCTGAGTCCTCATGAGAAAAATTCTACATTTCTTAGTGCTGACTTTGCTTTTTATGTGACCAGATATCCCACTGGGCTAGGCAAGATCTCCTTTGAATCTTATGATTCAAGGATGTTGGAGCTGGAGATCATCTAATCCAGCCTTCCCATTATTTAGTGGAGGAAACTGAGGTGGAGAAGTGAGATAGTACTTAGAAGTGCTAAGTACTAGCAAGGTACCCCGAATCTCCCTCAAGATATCCGATGCTTTACTGATGATGCTGCGATGTTTCACTGGCTTTATATGGAGAATTCATCATCATTAACAAACTTTTATTGAATACCTACCTGCAATTCACTGGCAAGTTATGTGACCTGGAGCAAATTACTTCCATTTATAGCTTTTCATTTGTACATACAAAAAAAAGAAAGGACACTGGACTAGAGAGACAATGGGGTATAATAGAAAATTATACCTTTGAGTAGAACTTGGATTCAGATCTTGTCTTTGTATCTATGTGAAACTGATCAAGTAACTTCATCTCTCTCTGTCACCTTCCTCACTGGGAAAATGAGAGGATTGCACCGCTAAGGTCTATTTCTTTTACTCCTACTTGTACAATTCTATGGTTAGAGCTCTCCCATGTCCCTTCCAGTTCTGATTGTTTTAAATCTGTGAGTCTCTAATCTAAGGCTCCTAACTCTAAATCCTGCTTATTCCTCCCGGTGTTAGTGCCTTTCCTCTCAAATGACTTTCTATTTGTATACAAGTGATTTTTTTTTGTATTTGCATTTGTATATATTTGTAGTTATTTTGTAATTACTTATACATAGTATTGTTCTCCTGATAGAATATAAGCTCCTTAGGAGAAGGGACTGTTTTTAGTTTTTGTCATTGTATCTCTAACACCTAGTATAGGTAATACGCGGTAGGTGCCTAATAAATGCTATTTAATTGAATTGTTGATTCTTAGCTCCTTTTTTTTCCCATAGAAGCTAATAAAAAAATTGAGATGGTGCTCATGTTTAATCATTTTACAGATCTGTGGTCAGTTTTATACGTTTAAATTAATCTGTACTCTTTCTGTTGTATCACCTCAGAGCATTTTCCAAGTGCTCTGAGATTTGGAGGCATCAATGTTTAACTTTATTTTTTTTTTTTTTATAGACTATTAAACATTTTTATCCTTTATGAAGACAACTAGATTAAGTGTCTGTTTAGTTCTGGTTTGTTCTCTCTAGTTTTCTCAGTAGTCAGGAACAGACACTGGGACCTTTTTTTCCTTGTGGTTGGTTTGTTTTTTATTTGTTTGATATTCTTGCCTTTAGCTTTTGTCGGTAAAAGTGAGGGTGGTGTGTACAATATTGGGAATGGGAGGTCTGTTCCGGGAAACTCAGCCTTCTGTTGCAACCATCAGTGCATAGAGTGCCCTGTCTTGCTCCGAGAAGCAGCCCACATCTGACAGTTGTCAGCCTGTGCCAGGAAGGGCAAGGGATAACTAACCCAGAGCTGAGATAAACACTCCTAATCCTGTTGACCTGCACAAGCATACGCCCTGTCTTAAGCATTGTTCTCAGTCTGAACTTGATTCTGATTGTATGCTGGTACCTGCTTTGAACCATGAACTCCATCCTATACCTGAAATCTCAGAGCCTCTCTCCTGCCATGGATCTCCGTATTCTAACAACTGGCCCATATACTCAGACAACACCTGTGCCCTCCTGATTCTTCCTTTGGATCCTGAACCCCAAATTGTATACTTTGACCACTTTTACTAGTTGCCTTCTCTTTGACTTGGACCATGGACAGAGACTTTTGAAGCACTGTTAAACCTTGATTGACTAGACTTATGCCTGTCTCCCTATATCTGAGTTAATTATTTGAATACTAATCCTAACCTATTAATGAGGCAGCAAAGTATACTGGAAAGAATATTGGAACAGGAGTCAGGAGACACCTGAGTTCTGAACCTGCCATTACTGCTTTTAAATCTATGATGGGCAAATCACTTAACATCTCTGAAGCTCACTTTTGTCCTGTATGAAATAGAGTTTGTAAGAAGAGCACTTCTCTCATAAGGTCATTGTAAGGATTGGGATGCTATGTAGGTGCCATTTACTGCCATGATTGTGGTGACATTCAGATCTACTTAAATTCAAAGCCTTTTGGATCTCAGGACCTAGCCCATATCCTTCATTTTGGAATGATGCCTGCAGTTCTGACTTCAGATACTTTACCTTTAGATTTTATGGCCCCATTTATGCAAACTAACCATTTCCACTGTAATCTCTTACCTGGGTGCCCATTTTAACTGCTCAGGCCATTGACCCAACCTATTTTGGGTCCCTTCCCCTCCTGACCTGTTGGGTCTTGCATGCTGCCACCCCCTTCCCCCTTTCCCCAGCTCCTGGTACTGATAGACACCCATCTCTTTCTGTAGGATTCCAGAGCCAACCTTTGTTACCGAAATGAAACTCTCCAAAAACAAAGTAGATTTATAAAAGAAGTGGGTTCCTTTGCTCTTCATTAGTCAGGCCACATTTCCCAAACTTTTTGCTTATGTTCAAATGAGTCCCATACAAGGAAAAGCAGTGCCTTTGCTGCTTTCACATGAATTCTTTCTGGTTCTTACATGGTTTATATTTCAAAGCTTCAAAAGGTCCTCCATCTCCTTGATGTGGGTGTGCAGACGAAGCCTTTCCATGACATCATGAGCAGCTTTCATGAGTTAACTGGGGAGGCCACATCACCAGAACCACACTCAAAGCCTTTCTGGCTTGGTGTAAGAGTCAGGTCATTGGGTCATAGAGTTAGAAGTAGGAAAGACCTTGAATGACATGTAGTTCAAACCCCTGATTTTACAGTTAATGAAACTGATGTCCAGACAAGTGAATTGGCCTGCCCCAGGTGATTTGGTCAAAATCATGGGATAGCAAGTGATAGAGCTGAGCTTTTGGTGGGTCAACTGATGATTGAAATCACCAGTTTCACTCTCGTGGTCAAATTTGCTCCTCTTGGGATCATACAACTTAAATTTACTAAAATTTAAAAAAACGGATAGATCTTTGTGCACACCCTCATTCTGTGTCTTTGCCCAGATGGTTCCAGCCTCTTTGGACAACATTTTCTCTTTGCCCCTGCCTCGTAGATTTCCTGGTTTCTTTCAGAGCACAGATCAGATGTTGTATCTCCTACACAAGACCCTTCCTGATCTTCTCAGTGATGAATGTGAAAAATGACTTTGTATTTGCTTATCTTTATCCACTTTGTTTTCTCCCAGTAGCATAGAAATTTCTTGAGGGTGGGCACTACTTAATTTTTGTGTTTATATCCCTGGCACCTAGTACAGTGTGTGGCACATCATAGGTTCTTTAGAGTGTGTGTTGAAGAGAATGGAATTCCTGCATTACTGTTTTCTTATGTCTTAGGTCCAGAAGCGATTGTAGTCTTATCTTTATCTTTGTCATTGTTGCTGTGGTCCAATCATGTCTGATTCTTTGTGATGGGGTTTTCTTGGCAAAGATACTGGAATGGTTTGCCATTTCCTTCTCCAGCTCATTTTACAGAGGAGAAAACTGAGGCAGACAGGGTCAAGTGGTTTACCTAAGGTCACATAGCTAGAAAGTGTCTGAGGGCAGATTTGAACTCAGGGAAACCCGTCTTCCTAATTCCAAGCCCAGCACTCTATGCACTGTGGTGCCTGTGTATTTGTTCCAAAGTAGACTGTTAATGGTGCAAGTGTTGTCCCGCTCAGGTAGAAAATATATTACATTTATTTTTTCCTGACATAGCAGGGAAAAAACAATAACAATATGAAGACTTAAAAAAACAAAACAAAACAAACTTTCTACAATCTCGATCCCCGACCTTGTGGTTGTAGCATTGAGTGGAATCATGAAACGTTAGCCTTGGAATGGAGCTCCATTTCCCAGAGAAGGAAGTTGCTTGGCCAAGGTTATACAGCTTGGTAAGGGCTGAGGTAGGATTGAAAGGCAGATCATCTGACTGAGAGGCTCAAATTCATTCCACTGTATCATACTAATGATTATTCCAGAGCTGTGCTGCCACCCCCTCCAATCATGAGTCATTATGGGAAAATTGGTGTTAAGTATTGGATGTGTAATTGGCCTTGATGGTGTTGAAAGTTAAGTGCATTCTAAATGGCTTATGTAGTTACAGATCCCCATGAGAGCCTGGTTCCAGTGGGCTAAGGTGCCTCCGTGACAGTTGATAGTAATAACTCTGCTTTCTCCATTCTTGAAAGTGGTAAAGAATGAAAAGTGCTGAAAAGGTGTGTCAGCTGCCGGCAACTATGGGATAGTCAATGGAGAACCAAACTGTCCCAGGTAGTTTTGGGTTCAAATTCTGCTTCTGACACATAATGGTCATGTGGACCTGGGCAAGTCATTGAACCTCTCTGTGATCTGGATGGCCTTCTGTGACTGATAGAGCAGGTACCATTCTGATAGAAGGATTTTTCACTCTGGGAAAAATCACTCCAGCCTTCCTTTTTCACTCCAGCCTTCCTTATATTGATCTACTTTATGTCAGATGCCATTACTATTCTGTGCCCAACATGCTTTAAGATGTGAAAATTCTCTGATTTCAGAGAGTTCTTTAAAAATCAACCCCTTTTCTATACTATGAGACTGTACTTAGCCCAAAGCTCAGAATACTTGTATCTATTGTTCGAGGCACTCGCTCTTGGTCTGGACTCCTTTTTTCTAATGTCTAATATGGAGGTCAGCCATCTGCTTTTGCTTTGGTCATCCAAGCGTTCCAAGGCATTTTCATCATGTTCTCATATCCAAAGTTACAGCTTAGTGGAGATTGTAATGAACAGAGTAACTAGACCTCCAAAAAAACCCTCTGGCTGATTGACAAGAGGCTCTAGGGTCTTTATATGTTTGCTGGCCAGCCCCCCTCCAAAAAAAAAAAGACAAACCAAAAACAGATTGGCTTCCATAACAGAAGTCCTCCCCCGCAAATCCAGATGTTTTCTCCTTTTTCTGACGTTGCCCCAGAACCCACCCTACCTGTAGGCACTGCCCCATTTACCCTGCTCACTGATTAGGTATGTGGCTTTCTCTTACTAACAAGAGAATCCTTTTAAATATTCCTAATATTTCTTTTAGCCTGGCAGCAGCCATGTTTGTTTCCTGCATTCTGGGTGGTGAATCTATAATTAGTTGTTTTGAGGGGTGGATTTAGTCAAGGATGATATTTGTTCCATGTGCCGCTGAAAGCTTGAGAATGTGGACATCTGGCACATTCAGATACACTGTGCCTCCATATTGTGTCTCTGTACTTCATTCCTCACAGGCCCATAGAAAAGAAAGAAAAAAGAAACCAGATTTTCTTTCCTTTTTCCCCCTCTTTAAAAAAAAAAAAAGCTGTTGCGGGATCCAGACAGAGGACACGGGTTCATGTTTTCACATGTCCCCCTAGGGCGATAATGCCAACCCAAGCTGACTTAGAATGGAAACATCAGACCCGTTGCCTAGTGGAGGGAGTGACTTAGTATGCTGGGCTGCCTATGAATGTTTACCGCTCTTAATTAAGCATGAGGTTACACTTAGCCTTCCATTTACAATTACAGCTGTTTGAAATGTCAGCAGGTGTGTGCCGAGGGCAATCATTTAGCTTCAAGTTTTATTGGAATTGAAAACAGCGTGAGGAAAGGGGGTAACTGTGCTGCTGCTGGTGTAATTGCCATCCATTTCAAGTGGCTGGCATGGAGCAAGTCCTTGAACCTGGAGTGAGGCCAAAGGTATGGAAGGAGGCCTAAAATGGACCTTCAGTTCAAGTTCAGAGCATAAAAGAAGCCTTGTATCTAAGACAAAAAAAAACAAAACCAAATCAAAGCCAAGGAATTGCTAAGCCATTAGCAATATACATTCAAAGCTACTGTTCCAAAGTGGGCACCTTCTCTGGGAGAGTTAATGAGGGCTCCAACTTTGAATAATAGTGTGACCCTCTTACTAGATGCCAGTGGTGTGAAGGAACCAGGCTGCTTTTTTTTAGAGGATTCCCGCCCCTCCTCATGCCCTGCCCCACTTTCCATTTTACATGGCTTGAGCGCTAACCCAGGAACCTGGTGGAAATACTGCATGAAATAGCTCAGTAGACAAAACATCTGCTCTCTGCCTGCTTGCCTGCTGACTGTGTTCCTTACAGGTTTCATTAGGCACTTTCACAGACAGCAAATCCTCCAAGTCAGTTGCACTCCCAAGTAAGTGTGAGGACTCCACAGGAGTCATGGAAGCCTTCCAGGGGCTGCCCTCATACCCAAAGCCCTGCCCCCTCTCCTGGCATCTGTTCTTAGAATACTCAATGCACATTTTGCAGCTTTTCATAGCGGCCCTGCTGACACCCCACAGAGAGTCAAGAAAGGCAAGGATACTGTCTTTCCCACCCAGTGCAGATATAATTGTTAGTGGAAAAGGCATTGAATAAAGGGCATTGAATGTGGAGTCTGCAGATTCTTGATACTCACAGCCCACCTCATGGGTGATCTCCAGCATATGTTACATAATCTTTCAGGGTCTCAGTTTCCTTATATGCAAATAGGAGGAGGTTGGGACCGAATGATGGAAACTCTAATGATTCCATGAATGTGAGAGCATGACAAGTCAACCTCCCCCTCCCCAATTACCATGAATTATAAAGGTAGCCATAAAGAATACAGCTATTCTTTTCACGCCATGACTTTCCCCATCCTGTTTTTGATATATATTGGTATGAGAAATTAAATGGGAATTTGGGGGAGTTTTGGGGAAGCCACAGATGATGTGGAAGGATCAGTCAACAACACATAGCCTATGACCAAATACTTGACCCAAATTATAATAAGGTACTTTAAATATCCCATAAAAGAAAAAGATAAAATTCAGATTTCATCTCTGCTTTGAAGGGAGGGCCAAAAAATTTTATGTGGATTGCAGGAGCACCATCCTCTTTAATCCCTGGGATGTGGAAGGTATAACTGTAAGGCAAATTGAAAACTTAAGAGAACTCTAGACCTGTAGTATCAAAATCAAATAAAAATAGAGGCCACTAATCCATGCATAAGGATTCTTGCAGGCCCCATATTGACTTAGTTTTAAAATGTAATGTTATCTACATTTTATTGTTACCATTAGATTGTAAACTCTCTCAAGGTAGGGACTATTTTTTACCTCTTTTTGTATCCATAGTGTTTAGCACATAGTAGGTTTATTGATAATAAATGTTTATTGGTTGATTAGATTTGCATGTCTATGTAGAGCTAGAAAATCTCCTACTCTTTCCTTACATGCCCTTAATAAATATTGATTGATTATCGTAGTTTTATTTAGGGGCGTCTAGGTGCCTGGCCTTGAGGCAGGATGACTCAATTTCCTGGGTTCAAATTTGGCCTGAGACACTTACTAGCTGTGTGACTCTGGGCAAGTCACTTGACCCTGTTTGCTTCAGTTTCCTCCTCTGTAAAATGAGCCTGGAGAAGGAAATGGCAAACCATTCCTTTTTTTTTTTTTTTGTGCCAAAGAAACCTCACATGGGATCATGAAGAATCAGACATGACTGAGAAGTGACCGAACAACAGCAACCTTGTAATTTATCTTGTTAAGTATTTCTTGATTCATTTTAATCTGGTTCAGCCCACTTGGGAATACTGTGAGTCCCATGCAGCCACAGGCAGTGTATTGGACATCTTTTCCTTAGACCCTTAATCTGCCAAGGGAAGTAGAGCTTCTTGTGGCTCATGAGTCTGTAAGAACATTCCTACTGCCCTATTTGGTAGAAAGATCATTAGCTCTTTGACCATGACCTCTCAGAGAGGTTCATGTTGTCTTGGTTTTGCATAGTATGTAAAATTGTGAGCTGATGGACCTTCATAAGAAATAATATTAATTGATGAAAGACAAGAAAATCTAGGTTAAGTATTAGGGGATAAATGAAATTAGGAAATGTAAGACAGAGGCACTACAACTGAGGGATCAGATGCATGACTGAGAGAAGAGGGGGATGCCTGGAAGATCTGAGATGCCCCAGACCTTAAGATTGATAGAAAGAGACTGAAGGTATGGGGTAAAGGAGGCTGGGTTTGGATCTTGACTCTGCAGCTTTCCACCTCTGTGACACTGGGACAAATCAGTTCCTTCTCCTGGCCTCAGTTTCCCCATCTGCACAGTGAGAGGAGTGGATTAGAGATGATTTCTAAAGCCTCTCAAACATCTCTAAATATATGATCCTGTAACCCTAAGGACAGTATTCTATATGGTTCATAAGTAGTGTGTTATAGCAGATAGGGTTGTTGTGGTTCAGTTGTGTCCAACTCTTTGTGACCCCATTTCTTGTCAAAGATTCAAGAGTGGTTTGCCATTTTATTCTCCAGCTCATTTTACAGATGAGGACGCCGAGGTAGACAGGGTTAGGTGCCTCTGACCCTCATTAGCTGGGTACATCTCTGTGTTTCAGAATACTTTCTAGGATATATCTATTAAGTTAGAAATGAGTATTATCTGAGTAGCTGTGTGATGTTAGGCAAGCTATTCAGTTTGCTCAGAACCTTAGTTTCTTCGTCTGTAAAACATGGGAGTAGGGGATCTGTAGGGTTTTATCTTATTATCCTGTTCAGTATGTTAATAGCAATACTGTATCTATAGAGCATTTTGTAAGAATGTTTGCTATTTTCATTATTTCATTTAACACCTCATCTCATGTAATTCTTACAACATATCTGTGCATTAGATATGAACATACTCCAATATTGTATCCATTTTATAAAGAAGGAAATCATCTCATAGCAGCTACCAATTTACTTAGTTATACAATTAGTTAAGGAACAGAGCCAAGGCTTCTTCCTGCTGCCCAGGTATTTCTGAATCCAAGCCTGGTTGAAGGAGGAGTTAATGGATTTGGAATCAGGTCATTGGCATCCTTCTTTAAAGTGGTAGAATCTTCTTTCTCTTAGGTTTAGTCTCATTTCTATACACCAATGCTGGTCTTACGGACCTGCATTCATTTGCATAATTGATTTGACCACCCTTTATACAACTGGATTATGTACATGCAATGCCTTCTGCATATCTTGAGGGGTTTGAGGGAGGGCATTTTTGTCTCCATGTAGGGACAGCTAGTTGGTGCAGTGGATAAAACCCTGGGTTGGTATCAGAAAGTCTTGAGTTCAAATTCAGTTTCAGATCCCTAATAGCTGAATTACCTAACCTTACCTATAAAACTAGGATAATAATAGCATCTACCTCCCAGAGTTGTTGGCAAAATCAAATGAGATAATATTTGTAAAGTATGGTCACACGGTCTGGCACATAGTAGGTACTTAATAAACTTTTGTTATCTATATTGTTGCCTGCCTCTACAAAAGTTCCAGACACAAAGCATCAGTTCAGTGAAAAAGGTTCTATGTGAAGGGCCTAGACTTTGTATTTTTTTGGCTATTTTTAAGCTGAGTTGTATGGCTAGGCTGCAATATAAACCTTAGAAAATCCTAGTCTTTGTTCTCTGGATTTGTGACCATGTCTCTTGTGCATTTTTCTGAAATGTGGAGTTTTTGAGTAGACAATATTGTCTTATTAGGGGAGCTGTCAAAATAATTAAGTGGGAAACCCAAAACATGTTCAGTAAAAAGTGCTGCCCTTTAGTCTCTTTTGAAATTAATTTGACCAGAAGAATTTCAGTGTAAATGGTCTTGGTCTCCCCTCTCTGTCACCAGTGCAAGATTAAGAGATAATTATATTTGCCTTGTTTACATGTGTGACAGTTTCTGACCATCAGCGTTTCGTGTTTCTGCAAAATAGCAACAGCACAGAATTAACCCAATTTTCCTACCACCTTAACAGAAATGTCAGCCAATCGGAGCATTGATTTCCTTTGTCTTCATAAAATTTGGTCTGCACCATCTGGCAGCTGTAAAGTGCAGACAGTCACCTGTGCCATTTTCTACTGGCCAGTTCAAGAAGTTACCCCAGTGTGTTCCTTTGTGTTTGTTTCACCCAAATAAAATCAAAATGGTGAGGATCTACCCTTTGTGGTGGACAAAGGGGAACACTTTTTATTGCTTGCTCTGTTCAGGCAGCCAATCATGAAGGTCAATAATTGTCCTGAAATAGAGAATCTGGGGGAGGCATACCATTAGGAAGCCTTCGACCACCCCACCATTGTGCCAAATTTTCATGACAAAGGGAAAAGAAGGTCCAAGATCCCAAAGCTCTAGTTATTTTGTTCTGTCAGTAGGCATCCTAGCACTTCAAGTGCAAAAGCATTTAATGAGGGACCATCAAAAGTGGAAGGAGATGATGAATGGAAAAAGCACTAGATTACGAGTCAGAATCTTTGGGTCCTAGTTCTGGATCTACCATTGGCCATGGGTATGGAGCAGTCCTTTCCTTTTCCAGTGCTCAGGTTAACTTCTGAAACTGCCTCTCTGAGCTCCACTTAAGTGACTGGGATTGTCATTCTCATTTTACAAGTGAGGAAACTGAGGTTTGACTGATCCAAGGTCACACAGCTAGTAAGGTCTCTAACCCAACCCAAACTGGAACGAGAATTTCTTAAAAGTCATGTTTGACAATTTTGCTTAAAAGACCTCTAGGAAGGGGGAGCTTACTACCTCTCCAGGCAGCTCACGCCACTTTGGGACAGCCCTAAATGTTAGCAAATGTTTCCTTACATCAAGCAGAAATTTGCCTCTTCACAACTTCCACCCATTGGTCCTGGTTGTGCCCTCTGGGGCCAAGCAGAATGAGGCTGTTTCCTCTTCCAAATGTCAGCCCTTCAAATACTTTAGCCAGTCCTTTTGAGATGTCTATTAAATGAAGATAAACATTTCCTTCATTTCTGTTGCTTTCCCTTCTTCTTTAAAGTTTGGTGTTTATTTTACTTATTGCTGAATATACAAAATTATATGTATATGTGAACCCCAAGAATATTTAATAGGATTAGCAAAGGGGAAGTTGATACTTAAAGAGACTTAGGGGTGACAAGAAGTGAAACAGAGGAAAGAAACATTCCATTCATGGAGTATAGCCTGTACAAAGTAATGGAAGTAGAAAATGTCATGTCATGTATGGGAAACATAAAGTCGAGTAATTTGATGGGGGCGGGGGGGGAATAATGTGTAATCATCCTGGAAACAATAAGTGAATCCAGACTGTGAAGGATTTTAAATGCCAAGCAGAGGAATTTGTAGTTTATCCTAGAAATAGTAGCAGAGGCATGGCAGAGGAGTCAGAACTGTGGTTGAGGAGTATTATTTTCTCAGCTATGCAGAGGATGGGAGAGGGAGAGAGAGAGACAGAGAGAGAGAGACAGAGAGACAGAGAGAGACAGAGAGAGACAGAGACAGAGAGACAGAGAGACAGAGAGAGACAGAGAGAGAGAGAGAGAGAGACAGAGAGACAGAGAGAGAGAGACAGACAGAGACAGACAGAGAGAGACAGACAGACAGAGAGTATAAATGCAGAGAGACCAGTTAGGAATCTTTTTAGACTAGCCCAAGCAAGGGGTGATCAATGGGAATGGAATAATGATAGAAGCTGGGCTAACAAGAAGTAGGGGATGGATGCAACAGATAGAGTAGAGGAAGATTCAGTAGAACTTGGCTGTTGATTGGCTATGGGGGCTAGGTTAAATACGAGAAAAGTGCTGAGGATGGGAATCAGATAATGGTACCTTCAATAGAAATAGGGAGGTTACCATAGGGATAGGTTTACAGGGGGAAATAATGAGTTGTGTTTTACGTTGGGTTTGAGATATCTGTGGGATATCCCAATGAAAAAGTCTAATAGGTAGTTGGTGATGTGGCACCGAGGGAAAAGATGAGGGCTAGATTGGTAAATGTGGGAGTCATTTGTATTTTTAATTATTGATATACATATAACTTATAACTAAATACTTAGCCCAAATTTTATAATAAGGTACTGTAAATACCTCATAAAAGAAAAAGAAAAATTCAGATTTGTTCTCTGGTAGGAAGGAAGGACCAAAAAATTTTATGCAGATTTTCTAGATCACAGGGGTACTGTGCCCCTAATCCCAGCTACATGGAAAGGATAGTTGTAGTCTATAGTAACTGGAGAAGGCTTTGTTGAGTAAATGGGACTTAGACTAAACCTTAAGGGTTTTTTTCCCTCTCTTTCAGAAAAAAATTTTTGATAATTGAATTTCAGTATAATTGCTCTCCTTGGTAATTCTGTGTGTTCTGTTTTATGTATTTTAAAACATTCAGAGAAGGGGCTTTGCCAGACTTCCAAAGGGATACCTGTCCCCAGAAAGGATCAAGAACCTCTGCCTTAAAGGGTTATTATAAAGGGAGATGGAGGGTTTTCACAGGAGTTTGGAATATAACATAAGGAAAGGTTTAGAGGTAGGAAAAATCTGCCATGTTGGGGAACATTAATAAGTCTGTGGTCTGACAGGTCAGGGTTGCAGAATACTGGGAAAGAAGATTGGCTTGTTTGGATTGGGCCAAATTAAGAAGAACCTTTTAAAGCTTGACAAAGGATTTTGGAATTAGCGTGTGGTAGGCTTATAAATTCTTCAGCCAGGAGGAATGTGATAAAAGCAGTGTATTGCTAAATCAAGATGAATCTAGCTAAAATACAGAGGAAAGATTAGGAGGGAAAGAGATGTAAATCAGGAAGACCCACCAAGCTCTTTCAGTAATCCGAAGATGGGGTGATGACAGTTTGGATTAGGGTGATTGGCATTGGAAATTAAGGAATGAGAATAACTGGGAGAGATTTTGAAGGAAGAAATACAAATACCAAGACTTGCCAGTAAATTAGATGTAGGAGATAAAGGGAAAATGAGGAACCAGAGATGCCTCTAGTGTTTTAAGCCTGGCTAGAAGAACATTGTGATTAGCACTTACTGAGGAAAGGAAGCTATTTGGAGGGCAGATGGTAATGATAAAGAAGACGACACAGTAAAAAGGCAAGGCCTAACTATTTGTCTTTAGGTTCTTAGGACTTTTTTTTTACTCTTTTACTAGGTCTGCATTATTGCTTGAAGCTGTCTAGGAAGAAGTCTTTCCATATTCTAAGAAGTGGCCTCGAAGTACATTCCTGAATACATGTGAAATACTTTGAACTTGCCTAAAATTTTCTTGGGGCTTTGCAAGAGAATATATTTTGAAATGATGTACTGAGCAACCAGTGTTTTTCTTCAAGGTTTCCCAATAGAATTAATTATGCAAGATCTAGTCTTCCTCTTCTTGGGTATTGCTGGCATGCTAGCCTCTAGCATGATCTCTCCTTGTTTCCTGGTTCTGTCTCTACTGCCTTCAAACATGACCAAGGCTCCCCTATCCTTAATAAATCTTTTATCGACTTTGTCATCCCCTCACACCATCCTCCTTTATCTTTATTCCATTTCTCAGCCAGACTTCTTGGGAAAAACTGTCTGCATTCACTGCTCCCAGTTCCTCTTCAGTTCTTTGCAATCTGGCTTTTGATCTTATCACTCAACTGAAATTGTTCTCTCCAAGGTTACTAAGATCTCTTGATTGCCAGATCTGTTGGTCTTTCTCAGTCTTTTCCTTCTCAACATACCTATTACATATGATGCTGCTGATCAAGCTGGGTTCTCCTGACAGTCCTGTCTCCTGTTTGCCTCCTGTTTACTAAAGGCAACACGTCCAAACTGAGCTCAGTATCTTCTCCCCTCCCCTCCCCCAAACTCTCTCCTCTTCCAAGTTCCCTATTTCTGTTGAAGGTGCCACTATATCTCTCCCAGGTTCATAGCCTTGGGCTTAGAATCTTCTCCTCCCTTTACCTCATTTGACACAGCCAATCAGTTTCTACTTCTGCAGCATCTCTTGGGTCTGGACTCTACTTTCTACTCCAAATTATCATCACAGTTCAGAGACTCATCACTTCTTACCTAAATTCCTTCAACAGCCTCCTTCCTCACTGATTTTCCTCCCTCAGGCTTCCCTTCACTACAGTTCAGCCCACACACTGCTATCAAAGGGATTTTCTTTAAGCACAGACCTGACCAGATCATATCATTCCTCTACTCAGTAAAGCCTGGAGTCTCTGTTGTCTCTGGGATCAGGAATAAATTCTTCTGCTAGATTAACCCTTCACAACCCGGCCCCACTGTAATTTTCCAATATCATTGAGCATTCTTCCTCTTGTGCCCTGTGATCCAGTGTAACTGGCCCTTCTCTCTGCTCTTTATACATCCCCCACCTCACATCTCCATCTCTTTGCATTGATAGACCTTCATTCCCACCTCTCCTCTCCCTCTTCCTTTAAAATGCAGCTCAGGTACCACCTTATACAGGAAGCTCTTCTGATCTCCCCCAAACCCCCCAGTTTCATGTCTGTCTTCTCTCCCAGACTTCCTTGGATTTCACTACCTTGGATTTAATCTCTTTATATTCATTCCATATATATACCTTGTATTTAATCTCTTTATATTCATTCCATATGTAAATTTAGATGCATATACTTACCTTCCCTAAAAGAGCATAAGCTCTTCTTGAACAGGGATTATTTCAGCAGTTAGGGGGCACAGTGGTAGAGTGCCAGGCCTAGAGTCAGGAAGACCTGAGTTCAAATCCAGCTTCAGACATTTGCCAGCTGAGCAAGGCACTTCCCCCTCTATCAACCTCAGTTTCTCCCTTTATAAAATGGAGTGGTTGGACCACATAGTTTCTGAGGGCCCTTGCAGTTTTGTGATCCTATAAGTTTGGATGTCAGTCTCCAATGGCAAAGCAAGGAGAAACATGGGGACCTTCCATGAGATAATTCAGGTGAGAACCTCCGAACAAATCCTCAAAATCTTCTGGTAGACCGCATTTTATAAATAGATGCATTTCTCCAACCAATGTGACTGTGTCACAATCACATCCTTAATGTACTGTATGCAAGAGGAGAGCAACTGGGTGTGAGAGTCTTGGATTTGGAGGGAGAGGACCTTGGCCCAAATTTGAAGCAAGTCCCTTCACTTCTCTCCATCTTGTTTGTTTTTGCTATAAAATAAGGGGATTGAAATAAATGTTCGCCAAGGCCCCTATTGAGCTCTCGATCCATGATCCTAAAAACCAAACTCCACCTTAAATTCCAAACCCCATGAGAATGTTGTTTGGTCAACTGCCCATTTGTAGCTTTGTTTCTGGGGATCTGACTGGGTGCATGTATTATTGGTTTTCCTAACTCATTTTTATTAGTGGAATTAGTTTTATCCACATAAATATTGAAATAAGACTTTTCATTCCTAACATTCAGTGGAGGTAACTACTGGGTCATACTGGACACAATAAAAACGATTTATTTTATCCTATACTACCCTACCCAAGGACCCACAACATTGCTGATTATAGTGGTTTTATCCCAACAAATGTTCCTTGCTTCTTGAAAAATTGAAGATGGAGAATGAATCAGTGAAAAAGCATTTATTAAGCACCTGCTGTATGCCAGGCACTGTACTGAGCCCTGGAAATACAGAGACAAAAATTAGACCAGTCCCTGCCTTCAAAGAACTTACAGTTTATTAGGGGAAACAGCATGTGCACATTATATGCATGGATGCAAGTAATGTATTTATGTAAAAGTACCAATATTTCAGTTGTTAGTCATTTTTCAGTTGTTTCTGATTCTTTGTGACCCCATTTGGGGTTTTCTTGGCAAAGATACAGGAGAGGTTTGCCATTTCCTCCTCTAGCTCATTTTACAGATGAGGAAACTGAGACAAACAGGGTCAAATGACTTATCCAAGGTCACGCAGCTAATAATAAGTGCCTGAGGCCAGATTTGAACTTAGAAAGGTGAGTCTTCATGATTTCAGACCTGGAGCTATATCCACTGTACCTTCTAGCTGCCATATACAAGTCAGAAAGGAAATGCAATTGAAAGAAAGGATTGGATGCCTTCTGACAAGGAGCAGGGTTCTAATCTTATCAGATTCTCTCAGCATCCCAAATTCGTGAACATCACATGGCATTTATCTACTGGAGCTTTGTCTTCACCCCTCTCCCTAGCTTTCTGGGGTTGCCCAAATACCAGTTCAAGATTGAATTTCAAGAGTGAGTACATCACATGTCTAGTTTCTTCATGTATTCTACTGTGATAGTCACTCTTCATCTACTTGGTTTTTTCTATGTAGATAGATCATATTTTTTTGAGGGAGCATGGGTGTCCCTTTAAGAAGCTTTGTACTGTTCTTGGATTTGACATCATCTACAAACAAGCTCCTGGGACACCTTACCACTTGTGAGGAATCCCACTTTCAGTTTGGACTCTGTTCACATCCTCCATATGTCAGAGATATTTAGTTAGCACTTGACTCTGTTTTATGACTTACTTGATATTAATTATCAGAGGACAGTGAAACAGTTGTCTCATATGCTTTCAAGAATCTTGTATGATTTTAGTGTGTTGTCACTTTATTGAAGGAGAGTCTTCAAAATGGTCCTTTTCTTATCCTATCAGATGCTTTTTTATAGCATATAAAAGTATATAGAAATTATGTACAAAATATACAGAACATATAAAGTATATAGAAACTGTATTTTCTATGTAAATGTTCAGAAGCTTCACTGCTTTTTTCTAATAATCTTATTACACATTGGAACTTGAAGGTGCCTTAGAGATTGTAGGATCATAGATTTATACCCGGAAGGAACACCTTATATAGAGTTCAGTCCCTTCAGTATATAAACATGGCAATTGTGGTCCAGACAGGTGTACAGCCCAAGGACACACAGCCAGTTTGTGGAAGTCTCAGAAAGATGTTCTGTCCATTATTCCACACAACCTCCCGGTCTAATCCTTTTCTGACTTCCTTATAACTTTCTGCTTTTCCTTGTTTGCATTATCCTGCCTCTTATATCTATATGCCCTTCATTGTGTGGGCAGTGTTTGCTTGGATAGAAAGTGGCATTTGGTATTTCCCAGTTAATGTTCGCAGCAGACAAGGGTATTGTGCAAAGCATGTTTCCATTTTTCTCATACAATCAGTGCCCTTTCCCTATTCCTCCCCCTACCTCTAGCCATATTTTTTATTTTTAAAAAAGGAATTGGCGTCAACCTAGATTGCCATCACTTTGTCACTTAATAAAATCTGGAATCCACATTTTCCCCCTCCCTTACTGTTCAATTAGGACCCCAGCCTGTTACAGCACATACAACCCTGAAAGGAAAAGTAGTACAGCCTCCTATGGTGTCCACATCTTTTTCCTTTTTAAAAAAGTAAAGCCTGATTTCAGGAAGGACAAAATGTTCTTATGCTTGGAAGTTGGGGACAGGGTGGAGGGAGGATTTTTGGGTTTTTAGGAGAGGAGTATCTGAAAGTAGAATCCACCAACATTTGTGGGGCAGAGTTGGCTCTCCCCAGAGACTTAGGTCTTTTCTTTTTGCTGTTAGCTTCCCTGCCCTCCATCACTGGTGGCTTCCATTTATAGTCAGCTCGTAGCCTCCAAACAAGCGTACCTCCTTTTGAGAACAGTTCAGCCCAGCTGTATTGAAAGCCACCAGCATGTGATGAAGGCCCATCTCAATACCCTATCCAGACTGGAATATTCTATTCCCAAAGAGGATTCTAAAGGTGTTTATTTACAAATTTTGGTGAATCCAGCACCACTGAAGGCATGTATGTGTGCATGACAGAGAGAGAGAGAGAGAGAGAGAGAGAGAGAGAGAGAGAGAGAGAGAGAGAGAGAGAGAGAGAGAGAGAGAGAGAAAGACAGAGACAGAGAGAGAAACAGAGGTGAGAGCAGAAGCCAGCAGGTTTCAGGTTCCCTAGCAATCCTCTTGCTTGCCAGGCAGGAAACCAGCTGTGCCCCATGTGACCATGGCAACAGCTTCTGGTTTGGTCTCTGAGTCTGTGATGACATATTCAACCCCCGTTATTGTCAGAAGATCTAATTACATCAGAGACAGTGTTAGCCACATAGGTCACATTCAGTGGTGTTTCTTATTTAATCAGTTTCATTTAAAGGCAAATAGACATAGGAATGCCCTTTTCCTTTGTTCCCCACCCCAATGCCAATTCTCAAATAGCTGCTACTTTTTGTTTGAAATAATGACCGACTCTCAATTGTTTCTTTTGTCTTTCTCCTCTACAGATGCCGCTCCTATGAAGATTGCTGTGGGTCAAGATGCTGTGTACGGGCTCTGTCCATACAGAGGCTCTGGTATTTTTGGTAGGTTGCCACTCTTTCTGCTTTAGGGGTATTTGCGTGTCACTCGTTAGAGAGGAAACATGGTTATGGATCAGTAATCAAGGTTGGAATCCAGAAGGCCTGAGTTCGAATGTTACCTCTGATACTACCAAAAAGATCCTGAATAAGCCATTTAAATTCTTTGAACCTCAATCTCTTCATCTGTAAAACGAAGGACTTCAAGTAGATGACCCTTAAGGTCTCTGTTGGTCCTAAATTTATAATCCTCAGAATCCAACCGCTGCTTCTGAATATGAGCGATGGCCAAGTGTGGATGAAGGCAGTCCCATCTCTCTTACTACCATTAAACTCACCGCCTTGCCCCTGGGTATTGTGTTATTGACAATAAAATTTTCAAATGGCTACTTTAGTGTTGACATCATGACCAGTCATGCATGGCCTTTGGTACCCAAAGAACCATGCTGGAAACTTGATCCTATTCCCATGTCCTTCAGTTCTTCTGATTAAATCAGTTCAGTACTCGTGACTCTTAGCAGACAGTCTTGATGAGTTGCTATGACCTTAAAAAAAGAATGATCACCTAACTTGTTGGTAAGGAGCTTTCATGTTCTAAACAAAACTGATTGGGCTTTGGACTCTAAATGTAATCAATTCCCAAACCCTCACCCAAAGCCTTCCTAGCTTGATAGAACCTGCCAACATCCAATGTCCATTGACATAGTCTATTAGAACCCACAGCCACCTTCCAGAGCTAGGACAGATGCTGTTGAGGGAGACAGTCCTAACTTCTGAAGTGCCGGAAAATGGGAAACGGCTTCATATTCTCCTCTTGACCAATTTCTGAAGTAGAGCTACTGTTAAATAGACTAAGTGGCCAGAGAAATTAGTATTCAGCAAATTAAGATACATACTAATTTTCATCATCTTGAGTTGCAGGTTACCTGGAAATCTTTTTACACTGAATTAGTTCAATTTAACAAATATTTATTGAATGCCTATTATGTATAAGACTGTGCTAAGCATGGATGCAGATACTGAAATGAGAAAGGCTGAATGCCTGCACTCTAGTACTTTTCAACAGTTTACAATGTCCTTAATCTTATGTATTTTGCCTATGAAGCTTTTGTATTTTATTTTTTATGTTATCAGAAGTAAGCATTTATTTTCTCTCCCTCCTACTTCCCCACCAAAAAAAATTGAAAAAAAAAAAGGAAACATCATGTAGCAAGATATTAATAGCACATGCATAGTCAAGTAAAACTAATTTCCACATCAGCCATGTTCAAAAATGTATGTCTCATTTTGTGTCCCGAACCTGTGACCTCTTTGCTTGATGTTATCTTTAGGACAGTGGTGCTGGTAATTCCCTATCTGTATTGCTGTGCCACTGTTAAAAGACTCACTTAGGAGCCTATGGTGGCACACTTTGAGGGGAAGAGGATACAATTATAATTTTGAGGCAGGAAGAAGCATCCTTATGGGATGTCCAATTAAGAAACAGAGCTTGATTTGCAATTAGGTATTTTCAGGATCCAAGAATCATGACTATGGGTGGAATTTGTTTGATTCTGTGAGTCATAGCAGACAAAATAATGGTTTTTTGGTGGTGGTTGTTTACCCATACACCAGAGATACTTGGGCATATCTGAGAAAGGGGGAAATAAAAGAAACTTCCTCTTATACAGAAAACATCTGTCAAGTACCTAGAGAGACATTGCACTAGGCACTGGAGATAAAAAATTAAAAGCAGCACCTCTACCTTCATAGAGTTTTACAGTAGTAGGGGTTGGGCACACAAATAAAAATTATATGAGATAGAATCAAATAATAGCAAAAGAAATATCTAGACAAAATGCTCCAGGAAAGTTTGAGGGCAAAAATGACTTTCAGCAGGAAGTGGGATGAGGGGAGGAGAAAAGGAGATATAAAAAGGGAAGACTTCATGGAAGAGTTCACACTTGAACCTTGAAGTAAGAGAAGGATTTCAGTAGGTGGAGACAAGAGGAGATGGGGATACTGCATTCCAGCCATAAGAAATGGATAGCTTTACACATGAGTGAAAAAGCAATTTATGAAATACTACATATTAGCCTCTATGAAGAGCTTGAGGGCTTTAAAGGCAAGACAGTCCCTAATCTCAAGGAGGTTGGATTCTAATGAGGCAACACCATGGTGGCTATAGAACAGTGTTTTCATCTGGAAAGTCTGCAGGATGGACAATGAAACCATAGGGCAGTTGATTGACAAACCATCCCCTAAGTCTGTAGTATTGGGATGTCTACTTTTCCAAGAATGGTAGGAGGCAAGACTGGGGAAAGGGTATTTGTGAGGCAACATGGCATAAAGATGCCCAGAAAGCAGATGAGGGTTTGGGTCAACTAGAGATGGAGAATTCTTACCAGTTTTGGGGTCAGGGCCCCAGGATGGGAGCTGAAACTACTGGGACAAAGGATGGATTGAGGTAACATGACATGAGGAGACAGGAGAATGTGATTGGGAAATAGTAATCCCCTTTGCCCCAATATACTGGGATAATAAAGGGAGATCGGAACTGAATTGTGGAAGGTGTCAAATGTTGAGCTTCTACTATAGGCAGTGAGGACCCTCTGATGTTTTTAAGTAGGGGAGCAAGATGTTAAGATCTGAACATTACAACACTTTGTTTGGCAGCTATGCTGGATGCACTAAGACAAGTTAAGTTGACTGTTAACAATAATGCAGGCAAGGGATGACATGAGCTTAAACTAGGGATAGCTATATAATGAGGAAGGAGATGGATGTGTAGGATCAATCAACAAATCTTTATTTTGCATTTACTATGTGCTGGATTCGATGCTAAGTACTGAGGATGCTTAGAAAAGAAAAACCTTTGTCCTCAAGGGGCTGGCATACTGATGTATAAGCTTCAATAGAATCTGGCAACTAATTAGCAACATTAGAGAGAAAAGGAAAGAGTCAAAGATGACTCTGAGATTGTGAACTTGGGTCACTTGGAGGAATTTGAGGCAGAGTCTATAGTTTGAGAGTCATTTGCATAGTCTGATCACTGAAGGGGGTGAGATTCCCAAGGAAGGGAATGGACGGTCAGGCCATATTAAGGACCCACTATGTGACAGTTACCATGCTAAGTGCTGGGGTAGAAAGACAAAAACCACACAAGTCTTGGCAGAAATGCCAAGTGAATGAGCCAGTGAAAGAGATGAAGAAGGAACATTCATATAGCTAGGAGGAGAAGCAGGAGAGAATGGCATCATGAAAGCCCAAGGAATAAAAGTTACCTAGGTTCCATCCCATGTCTCTTCCTGTTACTTTTCTCTCTGTAATTAATCTGCTATTGTAGTTAAGGACTGGGCTACACCATCACTAGAGATAAGCCTCATGGAGCATGAGAGCTTCCGTCCCAAGAGACTTAAACAGCAACCGCTTCAATTTGCACAGAATTTCCCCTTCACATAGCCTCCCCTCCAATCTGGGTGATTGAGGGAAGCTCCAGAAAATTAAGATAATAGCCTCTCCCCTTATTTAGTTATTTAGATTTTTCCTTTCATTTTAGTGCTTTTGGTTCTCTAATCTCTTCTACTGGCAGTAGATTTTCTTTCATATATATATATATATGTCAGAAATAAATCTATTTGAGGCAAAATCATTTTAGAAATTGCCCTTACCCTGAACTGGAAGGCACCTATCATGTCTCCTTGCTACCTTGGCTAAATGTGCTAATTATGGTCTCCTTAGTCCTAAGGTAGTCTCCCTCATAGATACTGAGGTGACAGGAGGCCAGCTTCCCACATAGGATGGGGGCAATTTCAGGCTCTCCTTTCTTCTGTCATAGCCCTCTCCTGCCTGACATATCCCAATTAGAGATTTATTTCTTTGGTTTAGGGCACTTTGTTCCAGCCAAATACAAATAACCTAGGTGGTGATAACATACTTAAACCTTCACAGTGGGTTACAATGCCAAAGAATTAGACAGTACTGCCACTGGAAGGGACCTTAATGCACAGAGACACTGTAACCCTAGCTCTGTGACTATGGGAAAGTGGATTTACCTCTCAAAACCCGAGTTTGCATGCTCAAGACAGGCAATCAAACAGCCAACAGTTATGAAGCATTTACTATGTGCCAGGCATTGTGCTAAAGTGCTGAGGATACAGATAGAAGCAGAAAGACAGCCCCTGCCTTCAAGGAGCTTATCATCTAATGGGGAAAGACAATACAGAGGAAGGATCTGAAGATCAGATTGGAGAGGGGGATGGAGAGAAAGGTGCCTAGGACAGGGGCATGGTAGCAAGAGTCCTGTGGAGGAGCTGGCACTGCAGCCTAGAGAGGGCTGTATGCCTGTGAAATGGGGATATGGTCCCAACAATAGACTGTGTCTGCTTTCAAAGGACCAGAAATATGGCCGAAGGAAGGAGCATAGGGAGTGTAGTTGAGTAGAAAGGGAAGTGGGTCTGGAGTCAGAGGACCTGGGCTCAAATTTCAACTTTGGCCCCTGTGTGACCTTGGGCACTAAGTCACTTAACCTCTCTCTTCCTAAATTCATTTATCTGTAAAATGAGGTGGTTGGACAAAATGATTTTTTAACCACAGCTCTCCCTTTGACCTTCGACTTAGGTTTATAGAGCATCGATTACTAGAAGGAACCTCAGAGACTATCTAATCCAACCCCTCATTTTATAGATGAGAAAACTGAGGTTGTGGTTTGTCCTAAGTTAGTAGACATCAAAGGCAGGATTTGGACTCAGGTCCTCTGACTCCTGAGTCAATGGTCTTTCCATTATCACACAACTTAGCCAGTTTTCCTGACTGATCCGATTCCACAAGAGAATAACAAAACCTGGCAGAGATATTTGGTTGCTTTTTGATCTGTTGAACATGTTGTTTGATATGATCAGAAACAGGAGAATCAGATAATGGGGGCTCCTTGTAAAGAAGTTGGCCAGGATGTACCAAGATGTTACTATAAAGTGTAGCAGGTTCAATTACCCTAAGTCTGGGATGTTTGTATTAGAATTTGGAGTTGCCCTGTAAGAATCTTATAAGGGATTTTTTTTCCTGAAACATCAGTATTTTGGTTTTATGTCAGGATTCTTATAGGGATGTTTTCTTTAAAAAAGATCAATATTCTGGTTTTATGTCAGGATTATTAGAGAGATCATAGGATTTGAAATTGGAAGGGACTAACCATGGAGATTGTGCCTTGCTCAAGGTCTCCCACAGCAGTAACTGACAAGAGTTGGAATTCAAAAATAGGTCCTCTGATTTAAAACTTGGTGTTTTTTGTATTTGGCCATACCAACATTTAACTCATATATAATGTAGAGGGAAAGAAAAGGTTTTATAAGTATTAATCAAGTATACAAAGACTTGATAAACAGTAAATGTCTAGTGAGGCCAGTATTCACCCCCTACCATCTTGAATCAAAGGGAGGGAGGAAATTCAGGGGCAGGGGATATTGAAGAGGTGTGAGCATCAGAACCCATAGCATCTAATCACTGACTTTCTTTCTCTTGGTGTTGGATCTACTGGGCCAGGACCATGAGCAACCTCCAGATGTGGCAATAGACAAATCAGATATAATAAAGTAGCACGTATGGGACAGATTTCCCTTCCTTTTGGTGAAGATGTCCAGCAGAGCTTGAAGACGATAGTGATGATTGATGGATTGTTGATGTTACATTTCCTCCTCTTCACCAGAGTCTTCTTTAACTATGTCATAAAACACCTTGTAGTCCTCATCAGAGAACAATCCCTAGAGGAACTTCCATCCTGAGACTCCCACTCTCCTGATAGGTGACTTCCCAGAACACTATTGTAGGAAAATCCTGGTACCTAAAACTGCATTCCATCCTCTTTGACCTCCCCAGGCATGCATGCGCTTTCTTTCCACCCGCCCCCCCCAAGTAGTTCTAGAGCCATGAACCATGATCAAATCAACTCTGTCATTGACCCTGAGTTATATTTTTCTATCTACTACCCTACAATTTCTCTACCTTGGTGTAACTTTCCAAAGGGTGGCCATTTGTAACCTTCTTGAAGGCAGTGACAATTTTTCCTTTGTATTTCCATCCCTAGTACCAAGCACAGTGCTTGGCACATAATAAGAGCTTAATAAAAGCCTTTTCTGACTCCCAAACACTCCCCTAGAAATCCCAGACTGCCACAACTGTGCCATGCCTCAGTCATGGAAGTATCACCTAATTCTTCTCACTTCTGAGACATGTTGTCCCTCTGATCTAAGCTCAGCCCCATCATTGTAGATTACTACAATTACACACTAATTACATGTACTAGACATTCGCAGGCCTTGCCTTGAATTGGGCTGCAACACCATTGCTGGCCCAATGCAGTGGCCACAACAGCTCCCTTCTGACTTCAGCTACTAGGCAAGAAGGTTTCCCTCAGCCATGTTAACTCTCCAGGAAATTCTCTGCTTTCACTTTAAGAAAGTCATCTGTCCTTGATCCAAAACAGCAGGATTTTGAAAGCAAGAGGGAAGAGTACCATCCTTGATTAGAAAATACAGCTCACATCTTATGGAAGTATACCCATTTATTGGAAAGGAAACAAAGGGCCGGTCTCCCCTGTATTCTGGTTTCCAGAGTACAGTAGATTGATAGAAAAGGCACATTTGCTTCTCTGAATTCTGGGAAGGTCTCCAAGATGTAACCAGCAATGAAAAGGAATATCTCATAAACAATCAAACCCATAACTCACAGCACTTCAAAGAACTATAGCTTCTTATTAAACTCCCTCTGCCCTTCTCTCAAATTTCCCTTATCTCTTTCTTCCCTCCCATTTTTCATCTTCACATTCTCCTTCCCTTCATCAACTCATTTTCTTAAAAATACATTCTGCTTAGGACTCTCACCTTCAACAATGAGCGACCATATCTAATGACAAGCATCTCAGCCCATAACTTTCTCTTAGTAGCTGCTAGCTGGTCCTGTCTCCAGCCTGCTGTGTACTTTAAAAAAAATTTCATTTGAAGAAACTGACAGTGAGTTCTGGTATGAATTTCTTTAGTAATTCTGATGGATATGACAATGTCTTGTTTCACCTATTGGGGGCTGGGAAAATGTCATCTAAGAGAAGATAAACTGAATGAAAAGAGTTGAGGCTTATGTCAAGGAAAAATCATAACTGGGGACCATAGGATGATAAGCTTCAGAGTTGGAAGGGACCTTAGAAGCCATTTAGACCAACCTTCTTTATTATTATGAAGAAACCAGGGATTATAGAAGTAAAGGAACTTGCGTGGGAAGTAATAGAGCCGAGATTTGAACCCAGGCCCTCCCAACTACAAATCCAAGGTCCCTTCTACCCCTGCCTCCCTTTCATCATTACAGTTTCCAGTTGGGATGACTTAGCCCCACAAATGTTGAACAGGAATATCAATAATGAATGGGAGGGAAATGAAGGAGTTTGGTCAAATGAATTCTACCACCCCTAAATCTGTTATTCCAATATGATTATGTAGTTCATATTTCTGTAATAATACATTACAATATAAAAAGCAAGTTTCCTTCCAACAACCCTGTGAAGAGGTGGTACAGCCATCATTAGCCCCATTTTGTAGAAGAAGAAACTGAGAGACTCAGAGCACTTGCCCATAATCACATGATTAATTAGTGTCAGAACTTGAAATTGATCTCAGGTCTTCCGTCTTAAAGCGTAACTGATAACTCCCATGCTGTCACCTGAGCAGAAATCACTGCAACTCTAGTCTTTGCTCAGGTATTAAATTCTTCTCTAACTAGCCCAGCATATCCCATGCGATTATCATTGAGTCTGTCTGGAGGGGTAAGACTTTAAAGGAAAAGCAGTTCCACTCTGGGATCCCAGCATCTTGTCCTTGATATTTGTGTTACAGGATTGCATGGGAGCGGGTGGGTCAGACAAAGAGAGAACCAACGTATCACCTTTTAGTTGAGTTTCCTGAAGGCCGTCCTCCAGCATGCCTCAGATCCATCTGTGGTCTGTGACTGCTCTATTTCTTGACCAGGGCTGACAGATTTGTAATGAAAAGTCCCACTGAGGTTTCATGATTTGCATTTGGCCTTATCAGAACTTTTCTGCAAAGGGTTTTTTTTTTCCTTTACTTGCTGCTGTTTTCTTTCACTCCTTTATCTTCTTTAGGGTAGATAATTGCTCTAGAATATAATAGGGGCCAATCATGGGGACCTAATATCACAAAGTAACCCACTGATGTAATGGTTTGGAGAGTATGCTGTATCTGGCTCTAGGAAATAATTCACATCAGACCTTGGGGTCCAATCATCATTGCTGTCTACTTGGAAAAGCAAAAACCAGGGATAAGAATGTGTACTTTGATATTTACAAATAACTCAATGAGGCAAGGAGTAAAAAATTTCTAAGTCCTCATTTTTCATATGAAGAAACTGAGACACAGAGGGTCTCCCAGTAACTCGCTTATGGTTATGTAGCTAGGAAATGGTTGTCAGAATATAGTGCTTTCACTTTCAGTCTTGTGCTTTTTCCATCATACTATGGTGCACTGATCCAATTCTCTCCATGTTGGGAGATGAATTGCTATGTGTTTTCCTCCCTTTTTCCTGATGAGTAGGAGATAGGCATCAGGAAAACATGATTTCAACTCCTATCTCAGACACATTACTTATATGACCCTAGGTAAGTTACTTTTCCTCTTTATGCCTCAGTTTACTCGTCCATAAAATGAGGGGGTTGAACTGTGGTTTGTTGGCCCTAGATCTACGATCCCTCCACCCAATGTTTGAGTTTTTAGCAATGAATACTAAATATTAATGTGTTTAAATAGACACATATGTATAATTTCAGATCATCAATCAGAATCACTATTTCTCAACAAAGGCTCTGTCCCCTTAAGAAGTGAGGCAAGACATAGAGAAATGCAGGCAGTTATATTGATTGACCTTTACAACAGAAGAATGCAAAGTTGAGTAGGCAACAAGATTGATTTGTTTTGGAGAATAGTGTACCCAAACGTGACATGACAAGTGTTTTCTCATATTTTGATTGTTTAAAATCTTTGGCCTTTCGACTGACTCATTTGATGTCTTGGTTAGTTTTATGGAACTGGTTTTTTTAATCTCCCTTATTCTTTTAAAAGTTACAGGGGAATAAGGTGGGGTGGGGATTTATTTAGTGTTGAAGATGATGTGAAGGCAAAAGATATCAATACTAGGGTTTTTTTTTAATCTTAGGACTGAAGGTCAAAGGGAAAGATGAGGAAATTTGGTCCTGGTCATTCCTTTAAGTTCTCTCCTATTCTCTTGCTGTTTTAAGTTTGTGCTCACGTCAACACTTTCTGATTAGGCTGGTCCAGAGGCCAAATGAACGGGCAGAGAACAGAACTCATCACATAGTGTTGCCTAGCAACCTCTGCCCTAGATCCTAAGGATCAAGAATACCTCGGAACCTGAACGTTGCCCTACACATTTTCTTCTGTCCTACCATTGAGGGTAAAATGCGATGGGTTTGCCAGGATTCTTCTGGATCCCCTATTCCCCTCTTCTTCAAAGGTAGTTTTTCTGGTAGTTTATGTTGACGATGAGTGTGTCTCAAGGGGATTCAGCAGTGGAGCACAGATACTTTTTGAGGAGCTGTGATCTTAACTTTTAGGAGCATCCTAGGTCCCACCTTTCCTGCACTACTGTCCCCCCTCCACTCTGATCTCCAACCCATAATCCATGCCAACTTGCATTTTTGTCTTCCTCTTCCTTCAGGTTTCTTCTGATGATGGGCGTTCTCTTTTGCTGTGGAGCTGGCTTCTTCATTCGCAGAAGGATGTACCCTCCACCGCTAGTTGAAGAACCAACATTTAATGTATCCTACACCAGGCAGCCTGCTAACCCAACAGCAGGTCAGTCAACAACCGTCTCTGTCATGTTCCCTCTTACGTTTGAGTGTATACATTTCATTCAACTTGTATGGCATCAGTAGGGCTTGTGGAAAGATGCTGCTGCTGAATACACATACACATACACACACACACACACACACACTCACACAATCACATGCAATGAATATAAATTCAAGCTTCATCTTTTAAAATTCCCTAGCAGGTACTGTTTGGAAGGTTAGCTTAGTTTTTCTCGTATAATGGGGGAAATGACTGGGGCCCCCAATAAATGCCTGACTTTTTCCCCCAGCATAAAGGAAGAGGGCATAAGAATTCACATAGGAAGGACTTGCTTTTGACAATTCACACAAACTTAGTCTTACGCTTTTTGCGTCCATGTGAAAGCCAGTTTACCCTTCCTTCTGACCCTTGCAGTTATTCAGTCAGCTAACATCTACTAAGTGTTAGCCACTGTGCTAAGTGTTAGGGACAAAAGACAGTCCCTGCTTTCAAGGAAATGGCAAACCATTCTAGTGTCTTTGCCAAGAAAACCCTAAATGGGGTGACACAGAGTCAGACAAGACTGAAAATGACTAAACCATTTTAAGTTCCAAGGAGCTCACAGTCATATGGGAGAGACATGCAAAAGAGCATCCAAACGTCTGTGTATATACAAGTTACATTCAGGATAAGGAGGGGATAATAAACAGAAGAAAGGTGTTAAGTGGGAACAAGAAAGACTTCTCAGTGAAGGTCGGATTTTACCTGGCACTTGAAGAAGGAAGCCAGGGAATCCAGGAGGCAGTGATGAGAAGGGTCAGGTATGAGGGACACTTATTTAAAGTGCCCAGAGTCAGGAGATGGAGTGGTCATGCGAGGAACAGCAATGAAGCCAGTGTCACTAGAGAGGAGAAAGGGTGATGGCCTCTACTGAAGAGAAAATATAAATTTGCATGGCATGCTGAGAATATCTTTGCTAGAGCTTGATTCATTTACTCTCTCTGTTTGCAGAACTTTCTGGCACTATGTCCAAGACATATGATTTCCCCATTGGAACTATGGTTGCTATCATGATGGTTGTTTTGGGAATACTCTTGGGTAGATCAAATCCTACAGGTCAGAAGGAAATAATGTGGCTTTTCCAGCAAGCCTCCATTTATTTGTTCATACATTCATTCATTCACGTTTAGTCACATTTAGTTGAGGTCAAAAGGAAAAGTTGGGAAACAATGTGGATATTGCAGTAAGCATAGATTTATTTGTCCATTCTCTCATTCACACTTAATTACTAAATACCTTATATATATAACTTCTCAAGTTCAAAAGAAAATGTTGGGAAACAATGGGGCTGTTGCAGCAGGCATAGATTTATTTGTTCATTCATTCATTCATTCATTCATTCACATTTAGTTACCAAATATCTTATATTTAACTTCCCAAGCTCAAAAGGAAATGTTGGGAAACAATGGAGATATTGCAGCAAGCATAAATTTATTTGTCCACTCATTCACATTTAATTACCAAATGTCTTATACTTCTCAATGCTCCAAGAAACTCTGTTAAGACTAAGTTACAGTTGCTGATCTACATTGATGGAGAGAATTGCCACAATGAGAGTTCTTGACACTGACTTACCTCAGGGATCTAGACCCTACCTCCCCCATCTATAAATTAAATCCCACGTAAATTTGTACAAAAGTTGTCACCAAGAGGAAAACAAAATGCGTGGTCTAGTCCATGAATGTCCATCGTGCTGGAGAACTTGGATAAGATTTTGGGGTCAACATTCAGTTGATCTCTCCTCTTCAAAACTCTGGGACAATCTTTGGTTCTTCTCACCTACACTTCTCATCTTAAGTGTCAATAATTCCTGTCAATTTCACCTCTATAAAGCCTACTGCATACATCCCCTTTCATACGTTCCCCTACTCCCCATGTCACCTGTCATTATCCAAGACCACCCATCTCAACTATTACAGTAGCCATAATAGAAACCCTCAACCATCTTTGCTATCCAGTCCACTCTTTATAATTCAGTAGAATTTAAACCTCCCAAGGGCAAGGTCTACTTCATTTTTTTCCTTCATATTCCTGAGAAGCATAGATTTATGAGTAGCAGGTGCTATCCTAGTCTCAGCCACCTAAGATAGGGAACACACCCTAAAACAGATGTAGCTGTAACTACATAGCAGTTGAATATACATCCATATTACCTGACCACATTTTTTAGTAACCAAAGCCTGGTTCTCATTGATTTCTTCAGTTTGTTAGGCCACTTCACTGATGAAGGTTGCTATTGTCAAGAAATACTTCTTGCTTATCTCCTGGACCAGGTTAGATACTTGGTTATAATGAAATTGCCATTAATTCCTTAGCCTGACATTTTAAACTCCTCCCCTTGCCCCCAGCCTAGTTCTAAACTAATTTTTCAACCTTATTTATTATTCTAATTTTTCAGCCAAACTGGATTACTCATTTTCCTCCAAACTTGTCCTGTGGTGTCCCATTTCCTACCTACTACCTGCTAGCTATAAGACCCTGAGGAAAACTACTTAACCTCTGATTGCCTCAGTTTTCTTAACTGTAAAATGGGAATAATAATCGCACTTACCTCATAGGACTGTCTTTGAGGGTCAAATGAGATACTATTTATTAAGCACTTAGCACACAGTAGGTGCTACATAAATGCATATTCCCTTCTCCCTTTGTTTAGTCATTCTCTGTGTCTAAAACGCCTTCCTCCCAGCCTCAGCTCTTCTGGTTGACATCTTGTGGACACATGAAGGACCAGCTCCATCATTACCTCCTCTCTGAAGCCTTTCCTGATCTTCTAGACAGAAACATACCTCACTTAGCTGATTTCATAGCTGAATCTGCTTCTCCCCCTACTGGACTACTAACGCCTTGAGGGCAATGATTATGGAGTAATTATCTTTGTATAGTTGCTAGGCAGCTGGAGGTTCCCAAACTTATTTGGCCT
Organism: Bettongia penicillata ogilbyi; assembly: GCA_023548195.1. Lineage (NCBI taxonomy): Eukaryota > Metazoa > Chordata > Mammalia > Diprotodontia > Potoroidae > Bettongia > Bettongia penicillata. The sequence continues at coordinate 13,789,158 of JAJHZJ010000413.1, forward strand.
TTTGCCCCCTTTATAAAAAAATATTACACAGTGACCTCCTGAAAACCTTTCTTTAACTTTTTTTTAATTTGCATAATTTCAAACTACTTCTGCCCCCCAGGAGTTGGTATCACCTATGGCTAGCACCATGCATTACACAGAATAAGAAATTACTTACTTTGATGAATGAAGAATGAATTCACCAAACCTTATCTAGAAAATTGGCATAATTTAAAAAATGTTCCTTGTAGGAAGAGCTAAAGAAGTTGATAGATTCATAGAAACCCAGAATTTGGAAGAGTCCCCTCCATAACATGCCTTACAACTTTCACTGAGTTGTATTGAATGCAGAAGGAATTGGGAATCCCTCTGGTTCTATATGCTTAAGGTCGCATTTTTACATTATTCTTCTGTTCTGGGGAGTGGCACCATGGCTTAATAGAGGGCTAGCCTCCCACCCAGGAGCACCTGAATTTTAACTCCACTCTCCGACACATACCACAAAGTACTTACCTCCTCAGTGCTCTGGGTAACTATAACTCAAGGTTAGAGAGAAGGTGCCAACCTCCAATGCTAGAGTGTCCTTGTCTGGGAGCTCTCTATATTCATGAAATCCGAGGTCCAGTCCCTATCCTGATGGAAGGATGTTCTGAAGTCATAGCCAGGAAGAAAGTGCTGACGATAGATACAGACAAGGGGAGCATCTGTCCCCGGATTTCACTGTGCTTCAACTCTCTTTGCAACATGAATTATTATACCCTTTTCCTTTGTTCTTGGGAGAGAACTGGGTATTCATTGGGAACCACAACCATTTTCCCCATCGTATGAAAAAGAGACATCTTCGTACAGTGGAATGAGTGCTGGACATGGAATCAGAGGATCTTTGATGGTTGATTGTACTACTTAATGCCTGTGTGAACTCAGGCAAGTTGCCCCAACTTTTGAAGCCTCAGTTTCCTCATCTGTAAAATGGGAAATTGAACTACTTGGTTCCTTCAGACTCTATATTCTACCATCCTGTGATTCTGAAGTGGTTGGGACTCTGTCAAACACCAATGCCAAAGAATCAGAATGCCAGGTCTCCCAGTCATTATTGTTTGAATGTTTATCAGAGTGTATCAGGAAATTGGGTTAACTGTGATGAACAAATTGTACAAATGAGAACTGTGCCCCAAGGTCTGGTGAAATATACAAAAAAATAGAGGCAGGGAGATGGGGGCGGGGTGTCATGCCTCAAAAGGGATATTTTAGTGTGTCCTGGCCAAGTGATAGTGCTCCAAATGAATATTTGTCCAAATGTTATCACATTTGAAATGGAGCTGTGCAAATGATAATTAGTCTAAATGTTCAGCGGCTCACAATCGCCCCTAGGATCAAATACAGAATGCTTTGTGTGGCATTCAGAGCTCTGCATAACCTAGATTGCTCTACCTTTCCAGTCTTCTTACACCTTATTCCCCATTATGTATTCTTTAATCCAGTGACACTGGCCTCTTAACTGTTCCATGAATAAGACAGGCCATCTCTCATATCCGAGCATCCTCTCTGTCTCTCTTTGCATGTTGATTTGATTGATTGGTTACTTTCTGAGGATGAATTTGGAACCAGAACCCCTGGGTTCAAATGCAGGTCCTTTAAAAAATTATCTATTATTACTTTAGGCAAATCACTTACTTCTTCTGGCTCTGGTTTCCCCGCCAGCAAAATGTAAAAGTTGGACTAGACACTTAAAGATTCCTCCAGCTAGGAATCCTTTGATCAGTTATGAAGTATTTACTTATTACCATGAGCAAGCACTGTCCTAGGTACTAAAAGGAACAGAAAGAGAAGACATATTTCTTCTACTAGAATGTTAAGTGCTTGAGGACAGAGACTAAGGTAAACACAAGAATAGTCATAATACAAGGTAGACCAAAGTGCTGCTTGTTGCAGGAAGGATCCAAAGGAGGAAGAGAGTTTATCTTGTTTGGTGGAAATGAGAGTAAGTAAGTAAGATGGAGCTAGTATTTGGAATGAGTCTTCCAAGTATAAAGAGAGATTTTAGATAGGAGAGATGAGGATGACAGTAGATGAGCATTCTGAGTACATTCTGATGGGATCCAGTACTCAGCTACTGCTCCCCCAGAGGCACAAGGTTATCACAAAGAAACTCCCAGTGTTAGGATATGTGCCAGAATTCTGACATGGGCATGTGGGCAGCTTGATGACAGACTCATGAGCTTCCCTTAGGGACACATGGAGGACATGCCCTCCTGGTCAGGATTCATCTCCAGTGGCATACTCTGAATGAAGCTTTTCCTGATTTCCCCAGATGCTAGTACTTCACTTCTCCCACCTCCCTTATATTACCCCCTCCCAAACCAGGTTAGAATATATCTGCTCTGTATGTATCTTATCTGTACCTAGGCAATATATATGTCTAAGCTTCCGGAGGGCAGAGATGGTTTCACCTTTGTCTTTGTACCCCTAGTGCCTGGCATAGTGCCTGGCACACAGTAGGTACTTCATACTTGATGATTGATTGGACACCTTCTGAGAATGGCTGGATCTCTAGACTAGTAGTTCCTCAGGTATGGCCTGGGAACCCACGGGGGGTCCCTGACATCAACACTGTTTTCATAATAATACTGATATCTTATTTCTAATATGTTTAATATGGATAAATACTTTTCAGGGATTCTCAAGAACTTCTAAAAGTGTAAAGGGGTCCTGAGACCAAAAAATATTGAGAACAGCCTCTTTTCTAGAAGGAGGAACACAGAGGAGAGAAATTTGGTATCCTCACACTTCTGTAGCCATATTACCATTCTCCAGAGTCTTTTTCTTTTCTCTCGCCAGCTCTTGCTAGCGCATTCTCTGTTCCTGTATTATGATCACACACCTGAACAAACATGAGTATTGCTTGCTTATGTCACTGTTCTCTTCTCCCATATGCTGGCTGAATACAAGCCTCTTGTGAGGGACCTGGAATGCCAGTTAACTTTCCTGGCACACACTTCCTTTTTCCATCTTTTCCCCCATGGTTAAGATGTATGACCTTCCTCGCTGCGCTAACAGGAGAAAACAACCAAGCCCTCCAGCTATTCTGGGGGCTTTTTATGGAGAGGAATTTTTTCATGAATGTAGGCAGGGGTAAGGAGTGAAATGCTACCCTATAAAACAGTAAAAGACAGAAACTATGGGTATTTTTTCAGATCTCTTTGGGTACATTTGCCAGGCAGATATGGGTTAAGGATCCAGAATGTGCCACTGCAGGTCCCATGAGATTGCACCAAGATACCCCCAAAGGGATACCATTCCTGTAGGCTGACTCAGTTCTTAAGACTGCTAAACTCTTCCATTCCTCTTTTGCAGGCAATCTCCTCCCACCAAAATTACACACAGTCCAGGCTTAGAATGCAAAAGTACAATAGAACCCACTGGGAGCTATGAGCTTGACCCCTCAGTTTCCCTAACTGAAAGATACAATTGTTGGGCTACCAGTGAGTCAGAACTACTCCCCATCTGTGAACCAAGCACGTTTCTAGCCTGTGATTTTTTTTAATGAACAAAAGTCCTTACATGCTCATGTTCATTCTTTTTACTGGCAAGAGCCACTTGTTTACTTCCCACTGTCCTCAACACAAACTAATGAATTATTTGGAAGTAGGGATTTTTTTCCATGAGAATTGCTAAATCTCACATTTCCAGAACAAAATGATAGTGTTCAATTTGTCACTAGTCTGTTATTGACTTAATTTCTTTGATGGAATTTGGTGGGAAGATGAAATGTGAAAATAAGATGGCGCCCTTGACTCTAAGTAGTTCCTTGGTTGTTTGTGTCCATATGGTTGATTCCAGAAATATCACTTGAGTGATAATTCTAACAGAAAGTGCTGTGCTGGGAGAACATGGAGATGTACAGGGCAGTCCTGCCCTCAAGGACCTTACTGTCTAGAAGGAAAGGTGAGACACATGCACAAAAATTCTTAGTCAATAAGGCAGGTCAGCAAGCATTAATTCAGTGCCTACTAGAGTGCTAAGCACTAAGGAGTTGGTGAAAGGCAAAACAACCCTTACTGTCAAAAAGCTCATAGTTTAGTAAGGGCACTACATGCAAACAGTTATGTACAAATACAATATATTGAGATAAATCCAAGATAACTCCACTGAAAAGCACTGTCACAAAGATACAAAGTTCACAGGAGGGAGAGTAGGTGGGTAGATGGTTGATTTCCCTGCTCCCCTGGGTTAGGGCAAGGTAGCATGGTAACAAGTACTGAGTAGACAAAAGTTGAACAAGGGAAAGGGAGTGCAATGGAGAGGACTGTTGCCTTTGTGACCTTGAGTGAGTCACTTCCTTCTTGGGATCTCAGTTTCCTTATTTGTAAGGTGAGAAAATTAGACTAGGTGATTTCTTCTGCCTGTTTCCACTCTAAATCCATGATTTTATGAGCAGTAAGTTGTAGTAGGAGAAGGGGAAGAAAGCATTACATGTATACACACACATATGTGCTCAATACATGTGTACACATATGCATAAATATATTTGTTTATTATATATTTATTACACATTTATATTACATATAGATGTATATATTACACACACACACACACTATGCACTGAATGTTGTGCCAACCACTTTATAAATACTATCTCATTTGCTCTTATCACAATCCTGAAAGGTAGGTGTTCCTCTTATCAACAAGGCAAACCACAGACAAGTCACTGGATGTGGAGTAGTCACATGCCTGGGTTCAAGTCCAAGTTCTGACAGTAATTTCCATGGTGATCTTGGACACATCATAATAGGCCACTGTGGCTCTGAGTTTCTTCCTCTGTGCCAGACTAGACAAGACATTCAGACTCCTTCCAACTGTCTGAATGATAAAAATTTAGCAGTTTACATGTTTCTTGTGCCAGGAGGGAGACTAGGTCTGTTGACACTGCATCCAATTTGCAAGTTTAGAGAAGGAGGAATTTGCAGTTTTCTTGAATCAGTGAATGCATAAGTTGAGGGGCCTGATGTATATTAATGAGGTGCTAATCATTTCCCAAGGATTTTTTTTAAATACCAAAACTCTTTGATCCATTTGTCTAGGGAAAGAGGTGATGAACATCTTCTTACAAAAGCTTGTAATGGAAATGTAAAGGATTTAAAAAGTAGAAATGGTCTTGCTTTTGAAAAATTTTTTTAAAGTCATGCTGTTTGTTTTCTACTGGATTATCTTCCACTGAAGTTAATATCATGTATTTCCATTAAACAAGGAAAGTGTCCAAGATACTGAATAGATCAAAGCACAAAGCAGTCTCTGCCCCAGGGGCTCATACACATATTTTAAAATAAATAAACCCAGAGAGTTTGCAGATGTTTTTACAGATTGTATGTTTGCAGATTATAAATATTCATTTGGAGATTTTCAATTCCTAAAACAAACTGTAAAGTCGCGAATCTGGGATCCTTAGTAGTGATGAATTTTGAAAATGAGAAATAGCTATATTCTGGAATGTTTGTGTGAGCTGGATTATCCCATGATGCCCTCATAGATCTCAACAAGGAAGGATTTGAATCACCCAGGCCATCAAACCTGATTTCTCCTTAAGTTGGACATCCTGTCTGAGTGCTGAGCAGAGAGCAAAGGGAAACCTTCTTCCTTACCTCAGCGTGGAGGGTTTTGCAGAAGATCTTTTAAACTAGTGAGTTTTGACCCTCAGTCATAAGCTTCCCAAAGGCACACAACTCAGTGCCTGAGCCAATCTCTCTAAGGCATAGAAAGAAAATTCTCTTCCACCTTACTCTCAGCTCAGGGCCTGCTAGGGGTCTCCATAACAGCCAAGCAAAGACTCCATGAGAAAATCAATTGAAAACATACTACACAGTCCCCAAAGGGAACATAAACTGACTCCTTCTCACGTATGTATTAGCCTCCAAATGCCATATACAGGGATTTCCTTCCCTGGCACTCTACTTCACTTTCTAAGGACTACTGTTCTGTCCCTTGACATGTAGGAGAAGAATACAGACTCTTTTGGTATCCTAGAGAGAGTTATTAAGTTTGTGACTTAGTTTTCTAGTATACCAGGCATCATATGTTTAATCGACAAATATTTATTGAAAGCCTACTATGTGTAAAGCACTTGGAGAAGGCTTAGTAGTAGGTATTAACCAAATGAGTTCATCATGGTTACCAAGCATGACTATCATGGAGATCCCACAAGGTTAAATAATTAATTATTTCCTAATAGGGTAGGCATTATCCTGGTTTGTACTTTAGCTACTCCTCAGAGAAGGGTGTCTGGGGTGTTCAGGGAGGACTAGCAGTTCTGATGTGAGGGCTTGCCAAGTCCTTTTCAGGGATACTTATCCACCTTTGGTGGCCACCTTTCCCTCAACTCTCACCTATGGCTCTAAGAAGCTGTTGCATGCACAGCATCCACACCCCAGTAAAACCATCTCAGCAGATGGGCTAAACTACGTTGAGGGTAACTGAGAGCCCTCAAACCCTTTGGTGAATTAAATGAATATCTACCCCAAGCATGTGAAGACCTCCTAGAATAATTTGTTCCAATGGTCATGAAGGTGACTACAGATGCATGGAAAGCTTAGAGTTTGGTTAGGTATCAAAGATGCCAAAGTCATCCACTGTCTCCTGGGCCATCACCACTGGACTTTGATGACTCTGGAAGAGAGAGAGTGAGGTTGATGACTTTGCAAGTCTCTGCCTCACTGAAATCCAATTCATATGCAAGTCAAAACATCAGCCTCTGATATCATTGGTTCTCTTTGGAAACAAAGGATGAATAATTTCTCAGGGAGTATTTACTTTTTAAATTTTATTTATTTATTTTTAGTTTTCAACATTCATTTCCATAAGATTTTAAGTTTCAAAATTTCTCCCCATCTCTCCCCTCCCCCCACCTCAAGACACCATGCATCCTGATTACCCATTCCCTCTATCTGCCCTCCCTTCTATCACACCTCTCCCTTCCCTTATCCCCATCTCCTCTATTTTCTTGTAGGGCAAGATAGAATTCTATGCCCATTACCTGTACTTCTTATTTCCCAGTTGCATGTAAAAACAATTTTTAACATTTGTTTTTAAAACTTTGAGTTCCAACTTCTCTCCCTTCCTCCCTCCCCACCCATCCCCACTGAGAAGGCAAGCAATTCAATATAGGTTATACATGGGTAGTTATGCAAAAGACTTCCACAAAAGTCATGTTGTGAAAGATTAACTATATTTCCTTCCATCCTATCCTGCCCCCACTTTATTCTATTCTCCTTTTTGACCTTGTCCCTCCCCAAAAGTGTTTACTTCTAATTACTCCCTCCTCCCATTTGCCCTCCCTTCTGTCATTCCCCCCATTTATCCCTTTCTCCCCTACTTTCCTGTAGTGTAAGATAGATTTTCATACCAAATTGAGTGTGTATGTTATTCCTTCCTTAAGGCAAATGTGATGAGAGTAACCTTCATGTTTTCTCTCTCACCTCCTCCCTTTTCCCCTTTACTGAAAAAGACTTTTCTTGCCTCTTTTACGAGAGATAATTTGAACCATTTCATTTCCCCTTTTCTCCTCCCAATATATTCCTGTCTCACTCCTTAGTTTTATTTTTTTAGATATCATCCCTTCCTATTCAAGTCATCCTGTGCCCTCTGTCTATACGTATATAATCTCTCCAACTACTCAGATACTGAGAAAAGTCTTAAGGGTTGCAAATATTATCTTTCCATGTACGAATGTAAATAGTTCAACTTTAATAAATCCCTTATGATTTCTCTTTCCTGTTTACCTTTTCATGCTTCTCTTGATTCTTGTGTATTAAATCCTAGTCTTTTCATCAAGAATGCTTGAAAGTCCTCTATTTCATTGAATGACCATTTTTCCCCTGAAGCATTATACTCAGTTTTGCTGAGTAGGTGATTCTTGGTTTTAATCCTAGCTCCTTTGACTTCTGGAATATCATATTCCAAGCCCATCAATTCCTTAATGTAGAAGCTCTCAGATCCTGTGTTATCCTGATTGTATTTTCACAATACTCAGATTTTTTCTTTCTGGCTGCTTACAGTAGTTTCTCCTTGACCTGGGAACTCTGAAATTTGGCTACAACATTCCTAGAAATTTTTCTTTTCGAATCTCTTTCAAGAGGTGATTGGTGGATTCTTTCACCCTCTGGTTCTAGAATATCAGGGCAGTTTTCCTTGATAATTTCATGAAAGATGATATCTAGGTTCTTTTTTTGATCATGACTTTCAGGTAGTCCCATAATTTCTAAATTGTCTCTCCTGGATCTATTTTCCAGGTCAGTTGTTTTTCCAGTGAGATATTTCACATTGTCTTCCATTTTTTCATTCTTTTGGTTTTGTTTTGTAATTTCTTGGTTTCTCATAACGTCATTAGCCTCCACCTGCTCCATACTAATTTTTAAAGAACTATTTTCTTCAGTGAGCTTTTGAACCTCCTTTTCCATTTGGCTAATTCTGCTTTTTAAACCATTCTTCTCTTCAGTGACTTTTTGGACCTCTTTTGCCATTTGAGTTAATCTATTTTTAAGGGTGTTATTTTCTTCAGCATTTTTTTTGGGTCTCCTTTAGCAGGCTGTTGACTCCCTTTTCATGATTTTCTTGCATCACTCTCATTTCTCTTCCCAATTTTTCCTCCACCTCTCTTACTTAATTTTCAAAATCCTTTTTGAGCTCCTCCATGGCCCAAGACTGTTGCATGTTTATTTGGAGGTTTTGGATGTAGAAACCTTGACTTTTATGTCTTCCTCTAATGGTATGCATTGTTCTTCCTCATCTGAAAGAATGGAAGAAAATACTGTTCACCAAGAAAGCAAACTTCTATAGTCTTATTTTTCCCCCCTTTTTTGGGCATTTTCCCAACCAGTTACTTGACTTTTGAGTCCTTTGTCAAGGGAGCTCTAGGGAGCTGTAAGTTCTCAATTCCTCCAAGATGGCACAATCAAAGGAGAGGAGTTTACTCCTCTCCTGGCATGCACACTGGTCTGGGAGCAACAATAAACTTTTCTGCTCAGGATCTGTGAGTAGAATTCCCTCTCCACAACCACCTCCAGCTCCACCACACCAGCACTACTCCTCACCCCACGGTCACCACTCAGGACTGAGATCCAGATCAGCAGCTCCATTCCCCCAGGGTCTTTAGGAAGAGGGCTTCAAAATTGGACACTGCTGCTGCAGTGGCTGCTGCCAGCAGGGGCAGACAGAATTCCCTTTACACCCAGGTGAAAGAGCTTTTTCATTGACCTTTGAAGATGTCTTTGGCATTTGTGGATTTAATAGGCATTCCGCCCCACTGAGGCCTTCTCTGATCCTGTCCCTGCTTTGCCTCCAAGTCAAAGCTGAGACGGGTTCCACTCCGAGCCTAGTGTGATAGACTTTTCCTGTCAGCCTTCCAGGCTGTCTTAGGCTGGAAATCTCTTTCACTCTGTTATTTTGTGGCTTCTACTACTCTAAAATTTGTTTACAGTCATTTTTTACAGGTATTTTATGGGCCATAGGGGGGAACTTTTACAAGTCTTTCCTTATGCTCCCACCATCTTGTCTCTGCCCTCCATTCTAATTTTTAAGAAATTATTTTCTTCAGCGAGTTTGTGGATCTCCTCTTCCATCTGGTCAATTCTGCTTTTTAGGGCATTCTTCTCATTGGCATTTTGGATATCTTTTGCCATTTGAGTTAGTCTATTTTTTAAAGTGTTATTTTCTTCAGCATTTTTGGGGTCTCCTTTAGCAAGCAGTTGACTCATTTTTCATCATTTTCTTGCATCACTCTCATTTCTCTTCCCAATTTTTCCTCCACCTCTCTTACTTGATTTTCAAAATCCTTTTTGAGTTCTTCCATAATCTGAGACCAATTCATATTTTTCTTGGAGGCTCTGGATGGAGGAGCTTTCACTTTGTTTTCTTCTGTTTGCATGTTTTGTTCTTTCTTGTCACCCAAGTAAGATTCTACAGTCTGATTCTTTTTCTGGCTTTTGCTTATTTCCCCAGCCATTTACTTACCTTCTGAACTCTTTGTCAAGGTAGTTCTCTGCTTCCAGTGGGGGTGGTAGGTGTACTGTCAGTCACTTGATCCCCCCCAATCTGTGGTCCTAAGGCTCCAGAAATAATGTCTGCAGCTGCCCCCATGGCTGCTCTGGCTACTGCAGGTTCCTCTGCCCCTTCCCCCTCAGCCACTCTGTTCCCCCTGCACTGGTCCCACAGGCTTTTTCCACTGACCTAATTTATCCTCAGCATTTTGGGGTCATGATGTCTGGAAACCACCACAGGTGTGAGAGATTCAGTCTCCCCAAGGCCTGCTCCAGAGCAGCCCTGGCTGGACTGCACTGTGCTCTTAGTGTTGGGTGATAGACAGTTCCTGGTGACCTTCCAGGTTGTCTTGGGTTGGAGTTTTGCTTCACTTTGGCTGGACTTGGCTGGACTTGGAAGTTTGGCTGGACTTGGGAGCAGCTCTCTAGAAAGTCCTTGCTGTTACTCTACCATCTTGGCTCCCCTCAGGGAGTTTTTAATCTATTTATTCTTCTAGAGGTTTCCATCTTCCTGGGCTTAGTAATATGGCATAATAGGAAAGTACCAGAGTTAGAGGAAGGTGACAAGGCCCCCACATATACTAACTGTGTGACTATAGACAGGTTACCCCACTTGTCTGACTCATCTGTAAACTGGGCAGAATTACTTACCTATCTTTTAGGTTTGTTGTAAGTATTCTGCAAACTTTAAAAATGCTCCATAAGTCTGAGCTCTTTTTATTTGAACCCATCACCCATGTCCATGCCCTTTGCTTCCCACTACTTTGATTTCTTACATCTCTAGTATTGATTTATATAAGAGTTGAAAAGCCCAGTGACAAATCCATCATGAAATTCCCACTTAAAGGCAGAGAAATTGTATTTGATGATGAAAATACTTTTAGAGATGATCAAGGTCAACAGGTAAGTTGACAGATCGCCCACTTAAAGACCTTCATAGCGATTCTCCTCCACACCCCTGAAATAATTGAGTGTCTGAGAAGCAGAGGACATTTCTTGTCTTTCCTTCAAAAAAGCCTAATACCCATGCCTGCTGACTTAGGTGGTAGGGAGCTCTGAAGTAGGTTGGCCTGTGTTGGGCAACACAGTGACTTCCTGTGTGATGATTACTAGGCAACTGATAGATTAAGGGGTTTGGGGTGCAGTTGAACAGTTTCTTCTCCCAATTCACATTGGGATCCTTTTAAAAAAATATTACCGTATCTTTATAACTGAACCCGTGAAAAAGGTTTCATTATTAAACAAAGAATCCATCCAGAAGTCATTTTCTTCAAGTTGTGGAAAAAGTATTGATTTGTTGTCAAGAGGACTTGGGTTCAAATCCTGACTCTGTAAAGAACTTGCAAATTTAATGCTAATATGAGTTATCATCATCATCGTCATCGTTGTCACTTTCCTGAGTAATGCTGGGCAAATTGCTGAATCTTTTCAGACCCTAGTTTTCTTTCCTTTTAAATTAGGGACTTGAACTATGTGACAAATTAGGGCTCTTCTAGCTTTAAAGACTCAGCAACCTCTGGAGCTCTGGGATCTGTTTATAGATGTTTTCCTTAGGGATAGGTTAAAGGTGAGAGCCTGACATCCAGGGTCTTCTACTTACTTCTGAATAAATCACTTTCCCCTTAATTGGCCTCATTCTCTTCTGTACACTTGGGGGATTGAATTAGATGGATACTTGCTTCCAAAGTTCTACATAGCTTTGCCATCATCAAGATGCCCAGGAAGGCACTTAACCCTTCTGGGGGAGGGATAGTGGAGTTGAAAAAGAAAAAAGATAAGTTCTGGAAGTAATCATCACTTGTATTTATATAGTGCTTTAAGGTTTGCTAAGATTGGCACATGTTATCTCATTGGATCCTCATCACAACCCCATGAGGTAGGTGGTGTCATTAGCCACATTTTACATATGGGTGAACTGAGGCTGAGAAAAGTCACCTAGCTAAGAAATATCTAAAGCAGGATTTCAACTAACATATTCCTTAGAACAAGTTCAGTGCTCTATCCAGTTTGCCATTCAGCTACCCCCATATCCTCAGTTTATATTAGGGCTACCCTAGCAATATTTCCAGTGGTTTTTCTCACGTAGTCCATTCTGGTTTTCACAAGTCACACCTAGATTCTGAAGCCCCCTTGAAACAAAGAGCTTCCCGAAGATACCCTATAGAAGGCAAGGGCCTGGTAAGGAAGGCTGGTTGTCCAATGGGCCTTCCCCTGCGTGTGCTTTCAGAAGGGCTTGGTACTACGTAGCATCATGAGGCTTCTTTAGTATCGTGTCAAATTCAGAAAGATTTTAAATCATTAAGCATTCAGCAGATGAAATGAAAGATGAAATTATTTTGATGAATTTATGAATGCCCTGATAGTGGATCTGCCCAGTAAACAGAAGCTAAATTAGCTGAGGTGTCTTTTTTAAAGTTTAATTACGAGTTTCTCTCAGTTCTAATTTACTCATTTAAATAGAGCATGAATATCCAGAATGTTCCGGTATTGTTATACCAAGCTTGATAATAATGAGAAATTATATTAGTTTGTTGTTACAAGCTGAGAAATTTAAAATGTATGTCTGAGTATCACTAGATATTTTTTAAAAAGAATGCTAGATTTAGAGTTCACAAGTACCTCAGAGGTCACTGAATCCAAGTCCCTCATTTCATACATGATGCAAGTGAAACACAGAGATGCTAAATGATTTGCCCAGTATCACACAACTGGTAAATGTGCAAAATAGAATTTGAACACAGTTCTTCCGACTCCTAAGCCTCATTCCTTATCCACTGAACCATAATGCCTCTCAGAAAGTAAAAAGTACAGCTCTCATAATCAGAGAAAATAATTTTTAGAAGCCTCATTATTCAACCCCTAGAACCCCAAAGTTGAAAGAATCTTAGTGTGTATTTGATCTGCTGCCCTCCAACCCTCAGCCCTTGATAATTCATGAATCTCAACAGCTATTCATTGGTTCTCCAGCATCTGACCTTCAGTGATAGAGAACTCACACCTATTCCATTTTAGGATACTTCTCATTATTAGGCAGTTCTTTCTTATATTGGACCAATACCTAAAATTGACCTCCACGTAACTTTTATCCATTGGTCCTAGCCCTCTGGAACCATGATGGAGAAATCTACTCCTCTTCCCCATTACAATCTTTTAAAATATATTGAAAATTGAGGTCATAAGCATTCTCTTCTCTTATGCCTCCTTCCTCAGTATATTAAGAGATTGATGATTTCATTGGTGTGGGTCTTCCCTGAAAGGGATACAGATTGGAATCCTGAGTGAATTAAATCTGTTAACATTCCTGTAAGATGTCTCTGATTCAGTCATTCTTACCTCAGAGAGAGACAGAGAGGGAAGGAGGGAGGGAGGAAAGAAGAGAGAGAGAGAGAAAGAGAGAGAGAGAGAGAGAGAGAGAGAGAGAGAGAGAGAGAGAGAGAGAGAGAGAGAGAGAGAGAGAGAGAGAAGTTAAAATGACATTAAATGATTGCAGGTTCCTCAGATTGCACTAAGAGTTGTGACTTCATAGTAACAAAACATCATCTCATGTGCCTCATGGAATCAGGCTTGTTGCTTTGTATTGTAAAAGTGAAGTTAGTACAGTGAACTCTGTTAAGTTTGGCTTATTGGACTTTCAAGAACTCAGTTTCTAATTCAGCTCTCTCTCTGTTCCCACTCATACCTGAACTGAAACTGCCTCTCCTGCCTCCCTTAAGTGTAGTCCAGTAGAAAAAGTGTAGATTTGAAGAAAAAAAGAGGCAAGTTCGATTCTTTCCTTTGTTCCCTGCAGCTCTCTGTGTGATGTTGGGATCAAGCCCTTGGACTTCTCCTCATCTCTGAGGTGAAGGGGGATATTGGAGAAGTCTTTCTAGTTCTAATGCTCTAGGAATCTAGTTTCTCATTATGTAAGCATCCAAGTGTTTGAAGGGTTGGTTGTCTTGTAGAAGAGGCAATCTTTGGATTGCCCAGAAAACAGAACAAAGAGAAAGTGGGCGATAAGTGTTTAAAAAATGTTTGTTGATGAAATAACTGAAGTGGCAGAGGGATTTAGGCTCATTGTCAGGAGCTACTTCTGAACAGTTAGAACTGGATTGTCTCAAGAGGCAATGAGTGCCTCGTTAGGGAAAGTCTTCTGACAGAGAGTGGAGGATACATCATCCAGGAATCATATGGGAGCATCTACTTAAAGTCAGACTGGATGTTATGAGGTCTTTCATTTTACAGTTGGCAGAAATGGGCTCAGAGGGGTGACTTCTGCGGTGCCACAGAGTGACTTCCTCAGGGTCACACAGATAGGAACAGAGTTTGAGTCTGAAAGTATCATCTGAACCCCAATCTATAGTACCCCACTGAGAATGGCATTGGGGGACTGGGAGGTTCTTTAGACTTATAAATTTGAACTAAAAGACCTCTACTGTCCCTTCCAACAATGAGATACTTGGATGCCAGTGCCAGTACCACTAGTCTCTACTCCTGTACCAGATTGGGGCAGAGTGAGCAGTTGTCCTGGACTGGCTTCCCACAGATGCCCAGGCTCATTTAGCAACTTCTCTGTCATTTTCTGGTTCTCTCCTTCCAGATCCCAAATGTGGGTGACCAAAAAGTCATTCTTAATTTCTCATTTGCCACCCATTCTTCTCTTCCTCTCATCCTTTTTGGACTCTTCTCAGCCTATAGCACAAACTGTAAATCAAGCAATTCTTTTCTAATAGTAGCCTGCTAAGGAAGAAAGAGCCCTTTATGTTTTTCAGCTACAATCTAATGGATTCTTATAACCACCAAACCATATTTCCAACTGTTTCCATTTCCCAGAGTCCATTCTGTTCCATCAGGCAACCATTATAGAGCACTGATAGATTCCTACTGGCTTGCTAAGACAGCTGAGAATTCTAGTAATCACCTGTCAACTCATTGTGCATATCATCCTTTAGTTTCTTTGGTTGGGGAGAACTCTTGGCAAAATCTGCCAGAGCTCTGAAAAGGAGAGAAATATAAAGCAAACATGAGAGTTAGGGGGTTGGGATTCCTAATTTTGGAGGAAATGAAGCAAGCACCCCTCAGGCTTTGGGAATTTATCATGTAATATTGAATTCCCAGCCCATGGAAATTGTTTATCAGACCAAATATACATTAAGGACTTCTCATTTAAAGCTGGCAAAAGCTAGTGTTCTCTCTCTTCTCCTCCCCCCCTGCTTGCTCTCTCTCACTCTCAATTTTCTGTCTTTCTCTGTCCCTCTCTCTTGATCTCCCTCTCTTGCTCTCAGATAGATACAGGGTTGAATATTCTCTGAGGGAAGACTTTGACAGGAATGTAATTTTAATTCCCTCTGACCAGTGGTTGGGGTGAGGAGAGGAGAAAGATTAAGATACACATTTCTCCTCTGAGAGTCAGCTGAGGCAACAACTTGAATTCCTTCAAACTCTGAAAGGCAGGAACTATTATGCATGGCTCAGAGAATCATAGATCCAGAGTTGGAAGGGACCCCAAAAGGCTGTGCAGTCCAGCTCTTCCCTTAATTTGAGATGCAGGACAATGATAGGTTTCTGGTTCATCATTGTTAGTAGAGCCATGCCTTGAATTCTTGTGCCCCGAGCAAAATGCTGTCCTTTGTGGTGTATCTACTTTGGGGAGGAGACCAAGAGGAGTTTCATCTCTAAAAGAGACATGTCCAATCCCCTCTCTGATCCTACTTTTGGTCATAGCATCAGTGATAACTAGAAACAATACTCAAAATGAGGCTGATTCTCTGTCCCAAAGGTTGGAGCCTGAGATGATGGAGGGTTCCACCTTCTGAAGCTTTATGTGGGTGCGAGAAAATCCGCCATACCAAAGAGAAGCAATCAAGGATGAGTTTTCTCTTTTATAAACTTGAATATTTTCATGGATCTCATGGAAATGGGCACTTTCTTCAGAGTAGCTGACCCCTGACTTGCCTTCCTCTGCTACTCTTATCCAAGTCCTTCCATGAATTTTCCAATGTGAGGAGAGTCTTCTTCTGGATTCCTTGTTGTTTATTATATGGAGACTATCGCAGTGTATGGATTATCCAGTTGTTCTGTCAACCAGTTTGGCACATTAAATAGAGTAATGTACTTGGATTCAAATCATACTTCTGACATTGTCTTGTAATCGTGGACAAGTCATTTAACCCCTCTGAGTTTCAGTGTTCTTATCTGTAAAATGGGTCTAATTATATCTTCCATTTCTGCCTCACATTATTGCCATTAAGCTCAAAAGAGATATAATGTATCCATGATGTTTTGCAAACTTTAAAGTACTATAAATGCTACGTATTGTAACCATTCTTATCCTTCCTTGCTCCCAGTACTGGACTAGCCTATATTCTTTCTAATCATTTCTCTCTTTGATGTTCTTTACACTGCTTTTTACTCTGTTAGTTGTTAGTAATACTACAGGCACCTAGTGCCTATTTTGTTCCTTCTTATGGGAGACAGGATTTGCATGTACTGTATTTTGAATATAGAACTGGAACCCAGGCATCTGACTAAATTCTAATAGCAATATGTTTCTTCCAAGGAAATTCAAATGCTTTGCAACACTGTCATTTATTTCCACCATTTCCTCAAGGTTAATGTTAAGCCTCCCCTACAACTTTGTTTTTTTTTTAAACAAATGAATGCATGAACTGAGTTAACTAAAGACTTGTGTTTAAATACTTGCTCTTCTGTTGTTGGGTCATTACAATCATGTCCAACTCTATGTGATCCCATTGGGGCTTTTTTGGTAAAGATACTGGAGGAGTTTGCCATTTCTTCTCCAGTGCATTTTACAGATGAGGAAACTGAGGTAAACAGGGTGAAGTGACTTGCCCAGGGTCACACAGATAGTGTCTGAGGCCAGATTTGAACTCTAGAAAATGAGTCTTCCTGACTCCAGACTTGGCACTATGCCACCTAGATGCCCATCCTGACTTTGCTACTTACTTACTATCTCTGATTTTGCACGAGTCACTTTCCTGGGCTTCACTTTTCTCTTATAAAATGAGATTGTGGGACCAATGGATTTCTAAAGTTCCTTCCTATGACCTAAGGTTCCTAAGACGTAGGCTGCATTGCTGATTCCTGGGCATTTTTATATGGTCCTGTGTGCCTATGTTCGTGCTTCTGTGATATGTCTTACAAAAACAGTGGATATGGATTCAAAAGGCATCACATAGTCCCCTCTGTTCTCACATACCTTCCCTGCTAGCCTTAGAGTTACTTAGGATCATGCATCAGAGATTTTAAACCTGAAAATAATTAAAGGACATCTAGTCCAATTACCTCCTTTTACAGATGAGAAAACTGAAGCCCAAAGCGGGTCAGTTATTAGTCTAAAGTCAAACAAGTAGTGGGGCAGCTAGGGGAGAAAGTGGATACAGTGCCAGACCTGGAGTCAGGAAGGCTCACATTCCTGAGTTCAAATCCAGCATCAGATACTTACTAGCTGTGTGACCCTGGGCAAATCACTTCACCCTGTTTGCCTCTGTTTCCTCATCTGTAAATGTTGGAGAAGGAAGTGGCAAACCACTCCAGTATCTCTGCCAAGAAAACCCCGAATGGGGTCACAGAGAATTAGACATGATTGAGCTGAGACAACATCAGGAAGAACCAGATCCAGGCCTAGTTCCTCTAATTCAACATCCACTGTTCTTTCCAATTTTGATGGGGTTTAATGATAATGATTGACAGCATTATGTATACATGCAAATATAATTTTGAAGCCAGTGGGCAGATAGAATTGCCTCATTAAGAAACATCAGCCACTTTCACGCAGATCGGTTCATGACTCTCCCCAGATGTGTTTTCCATGCACATATCCCTTTGTAGACTTCTATAATTGTACAATACCCATGGGTCATGAGATGAAAGGCAGGTTAATATTTGCAGAGTTTCAGGGGCGAAGTTTTGACAGAATGGTAGCAATTTTTAAAAAGTTCTTTGGAGAGAGAAGACACTAAATGGGCAATAACATCAGAACGATGCTGTTTCTCATCCAGCTCTAAAGACAGCATCTGCTTTTTATTTGCAGACATCATTGTATCTAGTAAGCCCTGAAAAGCATTCTCCCCTGATGCCTTTTTTTCTGTTGGAACAGATGAAATTGTGTTTCTGTTATTTTTCTCCTCCGTAGCTCTCAATCTAGTTCCCTAATAATGTCAAGGTCAATGATCTAAGCTTCCTTAGACTTAACCCATGGCTTATCAGTTGTTCTAGCTAAACATGAGGGTAGCTTTATTAGCATGTTAGAATGAAAGAAACTTTAATATTATCACGTCCAATCCATTTTAGAGATGAGCACCAGAGATCCAGAGAGAAGTGATTTGCCTAAGATTTCACAGCCATTAAGTACAAGAGCTGAAAGACTTCAAATCCAATGGTTTGGTTTTTTGTATTTTTGGTTTTTTTGGTTTTTGGTTTTTTGTTTTCTTGCTATACCATACTGATACGAAGCCTCCTTGTTTTAATCTTTAAGAGGGGGAAGATAAAGTCATAGAACTTTAGAGCTAGAAAGAACCTTATAGAGAAAATTGAGTCCTCAAAGATGTTATCCTGCAGTGAATTTAGAAGCAGAAGATCTGGGTTCAAATTCCATTTCTTTTACTTTTATACACTTGACCTTGAGAAAGGTCATTCCACCTCACTTACAAAAGATGTCCTTATTTACTAATAAAGGGGTAGGGCTGGGGATTACTGAGGCTCTCTCCAGCTTTGGGTCCTATGATCCCAGGACATAGTCCTTGGAATGGTGAAGCATCATGGCACACTGGAGCAACTCTCATAGATAGAGCCAGAAGACCTGGCTACAAATTCTAGTTCTTCCTCTTACAAGCGTTATGACCTTAGGCAAATTATTTAACCTCTTTGAGCCTTAGTTTTCATATCTGAAAAATGGAGATAACAATTCCTATTCAGGGAACCTTTTGGGGATGTTTGAAGATCAAGTATGATGATGGATGTAAAAACTTGTAGTAACCACATACCACCCCAGAAGTGCCATCCTCAGAAACCCATGTAGCCCTGCTAATACTAGTGATTAATCCTGTTTATTACCCTGGTTGACAGATGAGGAAACTGAGGTTCAGAGAGGAGATGACTGGTATAAGGTCACATGGCTAGAAAGTAGTAGGACCTGTGCTAGACTTCAGGTTTCCTGATGCCTGGTCCATTTGTCTTTTGATTACTACCATGAAACAAGGTGTAAGAGGTCAGTGTAAGAGGAGTAAATTCAAGCTCCCCTGATGTTGCAGAGAGAGGTTTGAGCTTGGACTGGCCTGAAAGTATGCTATGCTCGACTCACTGGTCTTGACCTGGAGTTGTTCTGTTAACAAACTCTGCGCTTTGACTATGCTCCAAATTTAAGTTCTCAGGCCTTGAGGTCCTAGCTGGGAGGCAAAGAAAGGCTTCCCTCTGAAGAGTCAGCTTCTGATCAGACCCCTTTGAAACTCCCATGTTCCATGAACCCCATGCAATCCAATTCTTTTACTATCGGTGAGGACAATGGCAATTTGCATTAATCCTTGCTCTTTCTCTCCCTTCTTAGTCTAGACTAAGGGACCTTATACAGGATTCCCAAGGAATTATTTTGTTGCATTAGAATATTTTCACTTCCTTCATAGTGAGCCTAGATGTAGAGCTTGATATAACAGAATTTCTCTTCATATAGAATAATACATTGGGTGCAGAGGCACGTGGTGCAGATTTTAAGAATGAGGATAAGACTTGCAGCTCGTGTCGGGGGGGAGGAGGGAAGAGGAGAGGGAGAAGGAGAGGAAGAAGGGGAGACAGACAGTTCAAACCTGTGGAACAGAAGAGAAAAATCATTCCCTAAGTGCTTTCTCTGCATGAAACTTAAGAACTCAAGATCCAAATAGCCCATCCAGCATCCCTGCTCCCCAAGAGTCACATTCCAAGAGGGGGGAGAGGACACATCAAGCAAGGAGGGTTCACATTTATTGCTCAGCTCTTGGCAGATGGCAAAGCCAAAGAGCACTTGGTCAGAGAAAGCAGCAGGGTAGATGGCAAGACCCCGAGGAGTACAGAGAGTGATGATAGGGCAGATCAGCCTCCAACCAAGAGGATAATGGATTGTGAGTGGGCTCTTTGTCCCCAGTTTATAAATGAGGAAACTAAAGGAAAGAGACTAAGCGATTGCCCATGGTCATATGGGCACTAAGTGTTGGAGCTATGCTTTCAGCCCAGATCTCGTTGGACCTCACACTGAGACATTGAGTCTTGCTGTTTTTTCCATTGCACTGTATTGCCTCTTACTTATTACTTGATCAGTTTCCACATTGTTCATAAAATCATAGAAAAGAAATGAGTCCAGCTTCCTCATTTTACAAAGGAAGAAACTGATTGCAGGGAAGACAAGTGACTTCCCTAAGGTCACACATGACGAAGAATCCAGGTGTCTTAGTTCCCCATACTAAACCTCTTTCTAATCCATCAGTGGAAGTAGGATTGTCCTAACAATTATATTATTTTGCAGTTCCATCTTTAGGGAATGGAAACATTCTTTATAAACAGAGTGGCATTCAGGTTGTTGTTCCTGATCTTATCTCAATGTCCCCTTCTCTGGCTTAGCTGCTGTTTCTTACACATAGGAGGTGCCACCTAAGTGTTGGTTGGCTTGAATAGAATTAAATTACCAGTCCGGAGGGAGTTTAAAAGTGTGATACAGTAAGCACTAGGTACAGACAGCTCCAGCTTAACAAGTTCATTGCTATGTTGATGGATTCTTCTTCAGGGAAAATGAATTTTGAGTTCTCAGATAATAAATGGGAAGTAACCCACAAAAGTCAATTTAAACCCATGATGTAGCTGAACTAAATGTAGACCATGTTAAAGAAGGGGCCTTTGTTTTTATTTAGTTCAGTGTTTTCAAAACATTTCTTTTTGCATGTTGCCTTCTCCATTCCGTTATAAGCTCCTTGAGGGCAGGAGCTGTCCTTTTGTATCTGACCCATAATAGGTGCTTAGTAAATGTTTATTGACTATCTGATTTTCATTTTATAGATGAAGAAATGAGACTCGTGACAGAGTGATTTGCCCACGATCATCCGTTCCGTTAGAAGCTAGCAGCAGGCCTGAGGTCTACTGGCTCTTAATCCATTGGTCTTTACCCTATAGCACATTGCCTCAATCTCCTCTAGTATTTTGAAGGAGAAAAAGTAAACAGAAAACTTGCCATCCTCACATCATTCTTACTCCTACTTCTCCCCCTTCCCATTCCCTATTTGAAAGAGCAAGAAGAAACTTCTGGAAGAAGCTTCTCTTAGTAAACTATTTTGTCCTGATCAAAGAATGTATTAAAGGAACAACCACTGATGGGGAGGGAGGGGCAGGGAGAGTTAGGGGAAGAAAAGTTGATACCTATTCTTTCACACTCTATTCATTGCCCTTTTGACTCCTTCTCAATTTATTTTAATCTCCCTCCTACTTCCCTGGGCTACAAGTCTAGTACTTTTGCTTCCCAATGCACCGCCAACCTTTCTGAGAGAAACCTAAGAAACCTAAAGTCACAGCTGCTGACCATCCTTCTTTCCTTGAAATACATAAATGCGCTTATGTTCCAGATCTGAAATGTGAAAGAAAGGACTAAATTTGAAAGCACCCTCTATGTCATCTCCATCTGTGACTGTGATCTTAGCCGTAATCTTCCTGCAGTCATTCTCTCAGATGGATTCTACGGGAATTTAAGGGGCATTGGAAGTGATATCCTAGCATGCCTAGATTCCAGTTAGATTTGCAGCATGTTGATTTTACTACTATTCTTGTCTAAATTAAAGAGGAGACTTTCAAAAATGAATGAAAATTGCCAAGGTGGGAGAGGCTAGAATCCAGAACTCTACCAACTTCCATCACTCTTTCATCACTCTTTCATCGCTAGACTTTTTGAGTTAAAATGTCATGGGGTGGTGGGAGGTGGGAATCAAGGCAAGAGTTTCAAGGAAGAAAGAATTGTTCCCCGATTCTGAGAGTAGAAAAAAACATTATGATGTTTTTTTATTTATGAGAAAATAGTAAAATCGACATAAAATGAGGAAAAAACCTGAAGATAAATCAAGAGTTTCAGCTAAAATAACAATAGTAATATCTATATTAATAATAATAACACCTGGCATTTCTATAACACTATAAAGCACTTTACAGATGTTATCTGATTTTGTGAGGTGGGTACTATTGTTGATGTGTTTTACAGATGAGGTGGGGAGAGGCTAAGGGAGGTTATATATTGATGGCTACTACCCTAAGGATCATTGCTGAATCTGGCTGCTTTAAAGTCTTTAAGCTGAGAATCAGAGAGATGAGAAGTAGCATTTTGGTAACAGGGTGTGGATTGTCATGATGATAAGGTTTCGTTGTCAGCACTTAAATTCTAATTCCATCCATCTTCCAACTATTAGCAAAGGCTAATTGACAATTCTGTAGTAATTTGATTCACTTAAATTGAACAAACACTTATTACATGCCTAAGAAAAGGCAGCTTGGTGTAGAGAAGGTTTGAGAACAGGCTTTGAAGTCAAGAAGTCTTGGCTCTAAGTCCCACCCTCCAACACATGCTGGCAATGTGGCCTTGGTACAAGTTGATTCACTGCCCTCTCAGTACGTGTACCAGACATTTCTCTAAGACTAAATTACTGAGTAGGTGTCAGCTTGCATTGATAGAGGAATTTTCTTCACTTGGAATCCTCTACACTAATAAAATCACAAGTCTGATCAAGAGAGGGGAAAAAAGTGCCTAACACTGTGAATAAAACTCAGTGTTTAAATAAAACAGTCCCCAAAGTCATGAAATTTAAGGTGAGACTCTAAAATCTTTCCAATCCACTTCAATCCTTTGTCTTTCATGGCATCTGTACTCTGTGTATCAGTAGCCAGTGTATTATACTGTAGCAACATAAATTCAGTAAGGTTCCCATATTAAGTACATACTCAACTTAGATGTGAGAAAGGCAGCCTCTGTCTGGATCAATGATGACCTCAGGGTTTTTGGTAGCAGGGGATTCAGTCTTCCACAGGAAACCAGTGGTAGCTATCCTGGTTCTTCAGTGCAGAGCTATAGTTAGTCTGGGTCTCTGGCAGGTTGTCATCCATGTTTTTGGCCACAGACTAACTTTTGGAGGAGTGATAGCAGCAGCAGGGTCTGATTTAACTGTGGCAATAGATGTGAAGGAAGGAAGAGGAAAAAGGGTAGTCTCAAGTAGGAAATATAGTTGGGAAGGTATGGGCTTTGGATGTGGGTGGTGATAGGGACCTTCAAGTCTAAGAAGTGTCAGGGGATTGGAGGGGATGGATAGAGGATCATTTGTTTTTAAAGGATGTGTGTAATTCAGACAGCCTTAAATCAGAGACTCCATGTGCTATATTACAAAGTAATATACAGGTACAGGGGAAGAGGTATCTACCATCAGTTGCTACAGGGCTGAGTGGATAGTCACTTTTCCCAAAAAGTGTGCATCAGAGATCATCAACCTGCAAAGCAATTCTGCAGAATTCCCTGAATGACACTTTGCTCTGGAATGGCTGCCTGTGGGTACCTTTACATGTGGGCCAGTGCCCTGTCAACTGTTTCTCAACATCCTTATGTTCCACAAATTTCTTAAGACTCATGTTATAAGTCCACACCCATAGTGGGATATTCATCAATCTGCCAAAGCTGATTTAGAGCTAGGGGAAATGTCAGTCCTAGGGCATTCTGACACATTGTCTAAATGTCTTTGCTTTGGAAGATCATTTGGCCCACAGGGACGGTGTTAGAGTAAATGAGGGAACCTGCCATAGAACCAATGTTTGGTCCTTCCTGAAAGTTGGCATTCTTTACGCCTAAGGAATTATTACTGCTCTGTCAGACATTGCAGAAAACATGTCAGAAACGAGAAGACACAGTGTACATCCAGGCTCTTGCCTCCATGAAAGGCTAGATCTTAAAGATCTCTAGGGCTTAAATTAGGCAGAACTTGTCCACAAGTCTGTGTTCTGTTTGCCTTAGTTCAGCTGTGGGTTATCCCCAACAAATGTGGCTGTGTCCATGCATTTGTTAATTCACTGGTTCACTGAACAAGCATTTATTATATTCCAACTGTGTTCACCAATTTCTAGACTTAGAGGAACTTGGATGCCATCTACTCTAGCCTGCCCCGTTTTACTGATGAGGCGATGAGGTCCAGAGGGCTTCAGTGACCTTCCTAACTCTACAAATAAGTAGCAGAGTTGTGATATTTAAACCCAGTTTCTCTGTCTCTCAATTCAGTCATTTTTCTGCCATACCCCAAATGGGGTCAGACACAACTGAAATGACTTAACAACACCAAAACTTCAGAAGTTGGAGTAGTTGGCCTGTAAGTCTATGCTCCTTTGACATTTCAGAATGATAAAATTTTAGAATGGAGACTTAGAGACCAACTAACCCAACCCCTTCATTCCACAGAAACTGAAATTCAAAAAAGTTCCATAGTTTGCCCAAGGTTACACTGCTAGTTAGGGGCAAAGGTGGGATAAGAACCCAGGTTTCTCCTGAGTTCAAGCCTGGAACACTTTTTTTTAAAAAATTTATTTATCTTTAGTTTTCGACATTCACTTCCATAAGATTTTGAGTTCTAAATTTTCTCCCCCTACTTTCCCTCTCCCTCCCCAAGATGGTGTGCAATGTGATATAGACTCTACCTGTATATTCATATTAAAAATATTTTTACATTGGTCATGTTGTAAAGAATTAGAACGAATGGGAGGAACCATGAGAAAGAAGAAACAATGCAAAAAAGAGAGCAAATAGTATGCTTTGATGTGTATTCAGACTCCAGAGTTCTTTTTGTGGATGTGGATGGCATTTTCCATCATGAGCATTTTGGAACTGTATTTAGATCCTTGCATTGGTGAGAGGGCTAAGTCTGTCAAAGTTAGTCATCACACAGTGTGGCTGTTACTTTGAACGATGTTCTCCTGGTTCTGCTCACTTCACTCAGCATCAGTTCATTCAGGTGTTTCCAGGTTTTTCCTGAAGTCTACATGCTCATCATTTCTTATGACACAATAGTATTCCATTTCTTTCATATACCACAAATTGTTCAGCCATCCCCCAGTTAATGGGCATCCCTTCCATTTCAATTCTTGGCCACCAGAAAAAGAGCTTCAGTAAATAGTTTTGTACATGGGTCATTTACCCATTTTTCTGATCTCTTTGGGATACGAACCTAGAAGTGGTATTGCTGGGTCAAAGGGTATACATAGTTTTGTAACCCTTTGGGCATAGTCTGGAGCACTTTTCCACTATATCACCTTGTCCCTTAAGGAAGGAAAGACAAATATTTCTTCCTCTTCTACCCTCAGTTCCATGGCTGCATGGCTGCCAAGTCCTGTCCTTGGGGAGTGTATAGGTGAAAGTGAAAAGATGGGATGTTCTAGTTTCTTTCCTCAGGCACAGGGAATATCTATGCAGGGGAAGCACCATCTCCCGAATCCATCCTCATCTCTTTTCCTCATTCTGGAGAAAAAGGAGATCTCTAACAAGGGAGGGGAAGCTAATTAAGAAGTCCTTTACTAATGGGTATGGAACTCTTTCCAGTCCTGCCAAAGATGTTCATTGAATAACTTCTCTCACTGTAAGCAGGCTAATCTACATGACTTGTTAACTCCTTCGCTGGGCAAGTTAGCTAATTACAAGATTGGGATGGGTTTGTAAATCCATCCAGCCAAAGAATATTGAGTGATAAGTGAGAATGAGGCCTCTCAATTTACAATCATCCCACTTGTGCTTTGGAGGTAAGAGCTCTCACGAAGCAATTACAGGCATACAGTGTGGAAGGGAGAGGAATATGGGAGTCTTCAATTTTCAGTTTAAATCAACACTTAACTTAATTAACAGTTAAGTGTTAATCATGGGCCAGACCCTTTGCAAAGACTTAAATGAAGCAATCTCTGCCCACAAGGAACTTCCCTTCTATTAGGGGAACAATATGTACATAAATACAGATGGGAGGAGTTCCCAGCTACTCAAAGATAAAAGTAAATTGGTACCAGAAAAAGGCCAATTTAAGTGAATCCTCTCAAAATGAGGACCAACCTTGCATAGTAAATAGTATTTCTAAAAAAAGTTAATTGGGAATTTATCTTGAAATATGAAATGAAAAAATTGCGAAAATAAGTTATCTTATATTTAGCAAAATTAAGGTTATAATTGAAATCATGCTCTAATCCTTAGAATGAACCAAGTGTTAATTAGGGGGGGCTTTTGGCATAATTCTTCTGGCAAAAATTGTATGACAGCATACTACAACATCTTATGACTTATAAAGATGGGTATTTTTGGAAAAAATATTTTCCAGGGTTTCATCTCTTTTCCCCAAGGGCTTTTCTTAATTCTTTGATATGCAAATTGTTCTCTTTTGAAGTGCCTAAGTATAATCAGCCAACTCGAAAGTAAGAGAGTAATGGGGGGGTGGCAGGCGGCTGGGAGAGACATTTGTGTTTAGGGGGAAGAATGCTTGAGTGGGGATTAATTTTTCTAAGTGGTCAATTTGTTAGCAAATATTTTTCATGGTTTGTTTCCCAAGACTTGTAGGGAGGTAGTTTGTTGTAGTGGGTGTAGAACCCTGGCCTCCGAGCCAGGAAGACCAGGGTTCAAATTCACCTCAATTGTCTCTGAACCCTGAGACAGTCACTTCACTGCCGCTGGGCCAATCAGATTTTGATCTGTATTGGGAGAGGGAGTTCCCTTCACAGGTTTAGACCAAGATAAAACACAAAGTCAGAAGTGTGGGATGATTTGGATAATTAATGCTTTGATAATAAAGACCGGCTCTAAATGCAAACTATATACTTATGTATACCTATGTATATATAGGTATATTATATACCTGTATACACATATATATATATATACCTATATATACATAGGTATACATATATATACATATATATATATATATATGTTGGGGTAATGTTGGGGTGTGGGGCATTAGTTACTGAGGTGATCAGGAGAAGAAAATGGGAGGTATCATATGAGCTGAGTCTTAAAGGAAGCCAGGGACCAAGAGAGCCGAATTCTGGTCCTGGCTTTGCCATTCACAAACTGTGCAAGGGCACAGGTTTTCCCGGGCCTCAGTTTCCTCATTAAATTAATTCCTTATTAAAAGCTTTGACAGTCTTTTGTCCTTTTGGGAAAGGCTTTACTGGTGTGCAACATGTCCAGCTAAGATCATAAGATTAGAGCCAGAAGGAACTTTAGACGAT
This sequence comes from Bettongia penicillata ogilbyi, assembly GCA_023548195.1. Classification (NCBI taxonomy): domain Eukaryota; kingdom Metazoa; phylum Chordata; class Mammalia; order Diprotodontia; family Potoroidae; genus Bettongia; species Bettongia penicillata. The sequence goes on from JAJHZJ010000413.1 coordinate 13,816,397, forward strand.
ATCTTGACCAACCCATCCCACATCTTACAGAAGACAGATTGTGGCCCAGGGGAGTTACACCAGATTACACAGTTAGCAAATAGTGTCCTGGGACTTCAAATCTAGCAGTCTGCCTAGTTGTATAATATTTATGTCCTTTTTTCCCTTCATTTTCTTTCAGGAGCCCAGCAACCAGGCATGCCATATTACACTGACCCCGGAGGAGCTGTGATGAACCCAATGGCGAATGGCTTTCCATGTCCAGCCCAACTCACCCCAGGGCACCCCAGTTTACCCACCCCCACCCTCCTACTGCAATACACCGCCTCCCCCCCTATGAACAGGTGGTGAAGTCCTCCAAGTAGTGGTGACGGAAGGTTAGGTGATTTGACACTGTAGGAAGAAGGCACCATGGGGTAGTCATGGGGAGCTGAGGGAGGGGGCCTCAGCATTTCTGAGATACTTGTCCTTCTCCCCCTCCTTGTCCCCATCAATGTTAGTCACAAGGAATGATCTTATGGGCTGCTTGTGGGTCCATTTTTCTTTGATGTCCTCAAAGCAAGCACAATGCCCCTTCTGAGGGTTTTATGGAGACCTCTCTTTTAAAGTCACATTGTGTGTGTGTGTGTTCGTGTTTTCTGTTTATTTATTGTTTCTGTTTGTTTCCCAGGCTGTTGAAGCACTGGGGATGAGTGTCATAGTTGTTCGGGGGTCTGTCAGAGCCACAAGACACTTCAGTGGGCCGGTGCTCTTGGAGCAGTTCTTCTGCAGGCGGGGAGGAGGAAACACACATCTAGTTCAAGCATAACATCATGGGAGGTCCTGGGAGGGGACAGGTCTTTCTTTCCTGGTTCTAAGAGCAGGGAGGGAACACCTAAAAAGCTGGGGCCTAGCATTTCTGTGGCAAGCTTTGTTCTGCTGGACAGAAAGGTCCCTGACCTCAGGAACACTGAGGTCCCGCTCAGCTCAACCTCTGACCCATCCACTAGTGGAGAAACGAGATGGGTTGGGATCACCTGTTGGCAGTGGCTTTCCTGTTAGGGAGTCTCCCTTTCTTGCGTTGGTGTCCAAGGTATTCATGCTTCTTTCCTCCAAGAGTGGAAAGAGGGAGGATGAGGATATCCATCTTAAGAAACCTCATTATCACTTCACCAGCTACATTAGCACCGTGAACATTTCATTCTAGACATGAAAGGAGACTAAGGAGCTGGTAGGTCATACTTCAAGTAGGGTAAAGATTGGGATGAAATGAACTACCCACTCATAGCTTAAAGTTCTCCAGTTATCACTAAGGGATTTGGAAATTCCTAGAAAGAACTGTCTCTGACTCTCAGCTGTAGGCACAGTAATGTGTTTTCAAAACCAATGTCTTTGGGGGAAACAGCTTCCTGTCCCTTAGGGTGTATTAGAAAGATCATTCCCATGGGATGATGACAATGACGACTGTGTAGCCCTTCAGTAAGAACTGTGGATCCAAAGGAGAGAGAGTCATCTCTAGACTAATCTTGTGTTGTTTTTCCATGTCTCCCCCTAGCCATCCTAGCCCTCCCTAGGCTCAAAACTCCCCCTGTTTCCTTCTTGGAAGCAGTACTGTTCTCTGATAGATCTCTGGGTAGAACCTGATCACTCTTGGGTTCAGAGGCATTTAGTAACTGAAACTGTAGAAAGTGACTCCCTCATGGTTTTTTTTAATAACTTTTGTTAATTTTCGTATTTGTTTCTTTTATCACCTACATTTTCTTATGAATCCACCCTCCCCACAAGAGCTATCCTTTATAACAAAGAATAGAAGGAAAATTAACCAATATATTGAAGAAAAGTCTTTTTATATGCAGTATTCCACACTCATAACCCTCCCACCTCTGCAAAGAAGTGGGTCCTGTCATGTTTTATATGTCTTTTGAAAGCAAATAATCAGATTCCACAAGGTTGGGACATTCCCTGAGAAAATTCCCTTCCCCATCTTCTCACTGTGTGAACCTTGAAGGCTGAACATTTCTATTCTTACATTAATTCTCTTGGGAGCCTCTGACTAACCGATCACACGAACACAAAAACACCAACTCCAGTGGCCAATGTGGGCAGTCAGTCAAGCACTGCAGTCTTAAGAGACACAAGAGGAGTCTTGGTGACAATGCTTATTCAGCCCAGAGGCAAGGGACCTCATAGGGATCTCAGTCTTAGTCCCTGGGCCTCTCAAGTGGAGGAGTTCCAACTGGGAAAGAGATGAGAATCCTGAGATTACAGGTGGATTTCTGAAAAGCACAATATCTCTAAGGATTTTATTTTTCTGGTAGTTAAGTCTCCGTGAAGCCTGAGGCAGTCCACATGTGATTTAATTGAATCTCAGGATATGCTTCAAAAATGTGACTCCATGGGTAACAAATATTCACCTTGCTTAGGCCCTAGTCTCCAAGTCCAGCCCAAGGGGATGAAGCCCTCAAACAAAATGTCATTCATTCTCTAGGTTTAGTTAGGAGAATTCAACCCAGATGTTGACCTGATCTGTCACTTAATGCCAAAGGTGAGCCACAGGCCTCAGGCCACCCCTCCTGTTCACCAGGTATTTATTTTTCCTTACACAGCGAGAATACCTTTGTGAAATTGCTAACCATAACACTTGAGTAGACAAACTTCTGAGGTTTATCTGTTGCAGCCTAGCAAAATTAACTCAGCTTCCGTATCCAGCTCTCCCTAGATTAAGAGTTTCTAACCTTTTTTATGCCAGAGATCCCTTCGCAAGAATAATTGTTTTAAAAAATTCACAATTTAAGAATTACATTTCAGTTAGAAGTTATTTGATGCTAAATCTAATTTTTCCCATCCAGATTCACACTGCATCCTCCCCCCGATTAAGAGCTCCTGCCTTGTGGGAATTCTGTGTGCAGCATTGTGTTTGGAGGGGACCCATATGTATCTAAAGCAAAGTCCACTATTGGAATCAGAGTGTTTTAGGGAATTCTGTTTTGACAAAGACATGTTAACAAAGAAAAGGAAACCCCAATGGATGGAGAAGAAATTTGTCCTACAAGCTTGCTGCCAGGAACCATGGCCAACCTGGGCTGCTTCAGGTTCTTGGACCCTAGTCAAGACACCCAGACTCAGTCCTGGATGTGAAGAAAAAGACTACACAAGGTTCCCATCTAAGGAACAAATCTTTGGGTCAAAAAGTCTACCTTTCTCCTGGTTACATGGGCAAATATACAGAAATGCACAGACATATGCATATTAATATTTATACACACATATATTGAACAAAGAAGCAGTGTCTGGCTGGCTGCAGACTCACACAGTCCAGCTGAGTTGCAATCAAAGACACAGATGGCCATGAGGGAAGCTTTTTTTGGGGGGGAGTAGTGGGGGCGGGCAGGGGCAAGACCCCCAAGATATTAGAAGATTGGTGGTAGTCTACAGTTTTCTATATTATTGTATATGTGAAAGAAAAAAATGTTTTTCCCAGAAATATGAAATAGAACCCAGTTACAGTGAACTCTGATACTGTATATTGAAATTCAATCTCTGGGGAAGTTTTCCTGCAGTTTTCATTTTCCTCTGTTAATGGTGGTGGATTCTACCCACCTCTTCATCTTTTAACCTCGAGCTCAGCCTCCTGGTGTGGTGAAATCATTGAGTTCCTACCTAGAGATACGGCAGAATCCACAGCCAAAACCCCAAAGTCCCTTACAGGTTCTGTGCATGCTTTTCCTCTGCAAAACTTTTGATGATTTCTGTTCTTTTTTTTCTTTCTATTTTTAGTAAAATAATAATAATAAAGTACCTTTTGATAGGGTCCTTTTTCCTATGTATGCAAAATAAAAATCAATTTGGGTGTGTGCCTCGATTGTTTTGCTGAACACAGGGAGAGGTTCCATATATTATCCCATACTAGGCATGGGAGATTCAAAGTCAAAAATGAAATGGTGCCTATACCCTAGGGTCTTATATTCTATTGGAGGGAATGTGACATGTATGAAGATTGTATAATACAAGGAAAGGAGACCAAAGAGATCCGGGCCAAGTGGTCTGAGAGCAGAGGGAACACTTTTAACTGGGGGAGAGGGGGGGAATCAGGTAAGGGTGGTCATTCAGAGAAGGTGGCATCTTAGCCCAGTCAAAGAAAATCTACAAGGATTGTGCCTCCTAGGCACCATGGACTACCCTGGGGAGCACATGGATCCTGGCACAGTAGAGAGAGTCCTGAATTTGTAGTCGGAAGACCTGAGTTCAAATACTAGTGCTACTTCTTGACTCCCTGAAAAGCCTTGAGCAAAACACTTTACCTCCCCAGGCAA